>VBSM01000272.1:65358786-65542973 GCA_008086735.1 Cheirogaleus medius
AGGTTGTCTATTTGCTCTCATGATAGTTTCCTTGGCTGTGCAGAAGCTTTTTAACTTGATCATGTCCCATTTATTTATTTTTGTTGTTGCTGTGTTTGCCTTTGGGGTCTTCTTCATAAATTATTTGCCTAGATCAAGGTCTATAAGAGTTTTTCAAACATTTTCTTCTAGAATTCTTATAGTTTCATGCCTTAGGTTTAAGTCTGTTACCATGGTGAGTTGATTTTGTGAGAAGTGAAAGGTGTGGATCCTGTTTCAGTCTTCTACTGTGGCTATCCAATTTTCTCAGCACCATTTATTGAATAAGGATTCTTTTCCCCAGTGTATGTTTTTGTCTGTTTGTCAAACATTAGATGGCTTTTATGACAAAAAATTAAACCAGAACATACCTAATATTGTATAGGAGGAAACAAAAGGAAAGGGAATATAATTACAAACAAATATTACAGTCCCAGAAAGACAAGTGATGAATCAAATTAATGGCAATAACAAACAAATAGAAGTCTCAATTCTAATTCTAAAGTGCTAAGCTTCCTAACACCACATTTCTCTATAACTTGAAGGGATAATACTTACTCTGGGAACAGCAATGAGTGAGTTTTTTCGGTTCAACAGGAATAGAGCTGCTGCAGACAGAAAGAAGAGACTTCACCTTCTGAAAAAATACAGTTTTAATTTAGCACAAATCCACATCTGACAAATTCTTGAAATGCCTTGTAGGCAATTTTGTGCTTCCCAAGATGGATGTTTAGTGTGACAAAAAAAAAACTCTAGACCTAATTCTGACCAACCATGAAGAATTGTTCCTTATCTGGCAGATCCTGGCAGAGATGGAAACCTTGGGCAAAAGCAAAGATGTTAACTTAGAAATAAGGGGACAAAGGTTTATAGCAGCACAATTCACAATTGCAAAGATGTGGAAGCAACCCAAATGCCCATTCATATATGAGTGGATCAATAAAATGTGGTTATGTATACCATGGCGTATTACTCAGCTATAAAAAAAGTGGTAAACTAATACCTTTTAAACAACCTGAATAGAACTGGAGACCATCCTTTTAAGTGAAGTATCACAACAATGGAAGGACAAAAACTGTATGTACTCACTACTAAATTGAAATTTATAGATCAACACTCATGTGTACATATGGTAGTAAAATTCAATGGAAACCAAGCAGGTGGGATGGGGAGGAGGGGATGGGTAAATTTACAACTAACAGGTACAATGCACTCTATATGGGTGACTGACACACTTACAACCTTGACTCAAACTGTACAAAAGTAATTCAAGTAACCAAAACGTTTTACCACCGTAATATTCTGAAATTTAAAAATGCATAACAAAATAAAATAAAATGTACAGCTCAAAGAATTTTAACAAATGTATATACCCATGTAACCAATACCACAATCAAAATACACAACATTTCTATCATCCTAAAAAAAAAAAAAAGAAACAAAGAAAGAAGGGGAATACTAGGCATGTAATAGATACATGATTTAGGAAGGTACATTTCCAAATGTTGTGAATTAAAGAAGAAAATGATGTGATTAAAGAAGAAAAATTAATGCTAACAAAATTATGACTACTAACTGCAAATATCTCTTTATGAGAGAAAGAAGAGAAACAGATAAAGAGAACAGCATGATAAAATTCAGTGTCTGTAAACAGACACAAGATGGACAGAGGACCCACATGAATGAGCAAGACAAAGCTACTAAGAGCAATGTAAGAAACATAGTGTCAAAAATAAGCTACAACTAGTGAGAAATATTAAGGATAGAAAGAGGATTTTTTAAAAATACTTGTTTGATACAAGAACAAAAAAATACACATCTGTTATTTAGAGCAGTGATGTTAGTATTACAGTGTAATGCCCTGTAACTTTCCTTTATCTTCTCTGTAAAAACTACACTTTACTGAGTTGATCTCCATGTGTCAGTTGTCAGAGTAAGTAATTTAGGCAGATTATCCTATTTAAATCCCAAAACACCACAATGATATGGATACTGCTATCATTTCTTTTCTCACAAATGGGGATATTGAATTTGAAAGATGCTGGGTATCTTTCCACAGTCACACAGTTATTAAGTGTCAAAGCCAGGATTTGAACTCAAGTAGCCTAATTTTAGAATGATTTGCTGTACATCACTATGCAGTACTTTATTATCTGTTCCATCAAAAAAGATTATCCTTCAGAATGGAAATGATAGAACACGGATGCATATAAGAGTATTAAAATCCAAGATACCTATCAGGCATCTAGATATTCTAAATGAGTTTTAGTCCCTTGGCCAAGATTACTTTACCCTTCAGGGAATTAAAATACATACCAATGAGATCACTATAACTGTTCCAGTGATCTATGAAGAATCCTGGAACAGCCATCTAGTATCTAAAGACTGTAGAAAGATAAATGGTTTCTCAAACTTCCAGAATAATAGGAAGTTTGATGTTACATTAACAATAGGCTATTTATGTTATGTCCATCCTAGGAAAAATTATAGATGATCTATCAAAAAAGGTTAAGAAAGTAGTTGGTCAGTAAAGGTCAGCTTGTGTTCGTTTAGACTGAGACATATCAGATGGCAATATTAATATTTTAAAACTAAAAATATAGTAAAAACAATCTAAGGCTTTAAAAAAACCTTTGATCAGAGGAAAGCAGGAGACAGCATTTGTGGAATGTAGGAAAGACCATGGGCTTTTTATAGAACCCTCCAAAGGATTTTTAAGTGGTTGTACAATTTTTTAAGAAGAGTTTACCGGTAGATCAATGTCAATCAGAAGAAAATCTTGTAATGACTTGATTGAAAGAGTTCCTCTCTGTCCTTTCTCGGTCAAAGTTTCTATCCACAAAGATATAGACCTATTTAACATATTTAAGGATGATTAAAAGGGAAGGGATAACAAATGCATAATTTTCCAGGAAGGATTTCCATATGACCTGAACAGGATGATGGACTAAATCTAACCAGACAAAATGTAGTAAAGATATATATTTAAAACATACACTTTGGCTAAACCAACAGGCTAAAGGAGATGTGGTGTTCCTGGGGAAAATACAAAAATGCCGTGGAGTTTGAGTAGACATGAAGTTCAACATGAGTCAGCAGAGCACTCGGCACGGGATGTGCCATGGAGGAACTATTGCTTTCAATCCTGGCCCTCAACAAGTTAAGAAGCATCTGGAGGATAGTGACCAAGATAATCTAGGCTTAGGAAGGAAAGCACATAAAGAAACCTGAAGAGGAAAAACACTGAGCCTATTTCACCTCAGGAGAGAAGTGTGTCCTCATCATTTATAATGTTCTCAGGTGCAAGTAACAGAAACTCCAACTCAGATGGTAATGACAGATAAAAGTATCAAACCCAGAGAAGACGTGCAATAGCAACGCTTCTTCTTATGGCTCTTTAATAAGAGAAAGAGAGAAAATAAAATTTTTCCAAAAGATTTCTGTTGTGACTGCATTGGTCAGAATTGTGTCTTACCATTTCTTCCTGCCTTATAACTTGCAAAGTCATGGGATTAGTCCTGCGCTAACCAGGACACTCCAGAACTAGTGTGGGGCAATGTTCCTTTGAGGCATAACAATATATAAGGGAGGGAATGCATATTTAAGCAAAATTGAGAGTTCTGTTAGAAATAAAAACGAGGAGACCAACCAGGTCCAACATAAGAGGTCATAGGGAAAATTTGATTATAGATTTCAACAACTTAGCAGTTGCCATATGGAAATATATCCTGTTATTTGAGAAGAGGGAATGTAAGACTAATATTTGAAAGTTAGAGGTGGATATACAGCAAGCCAGTAACAAATGGAATTTGCTGCATAATGAATGATTTCTTCATTCTACACATGTTCTCTGGAGGAAAAAAAATACTCTACTATATTGCCCTCCAAAAAGTCTTCCAAACAAAGCCAACCCCATGATTCTTCAGATTTTATTTTGCACAAAAGCATAGCCAAGGAGGTGAATGGAGAGTGAAATTGAAGCCATTGGCAACCTGCAAAATAATGCCAGGCTCTCTGGGCACACAGACCTAGGACAGACAAATACGCTTTATATTTATCAGCTACTCTTCACAGTGTTAACATCTACTGAGAGAGGCACCTTTCTAGAATTTGCACAAAGATGCCATGTGTCCTGGTTAGCCTAGCAATGATTCCAATACTAGGTTTCTCTGATTGAATTTAGTAACTTACTAAAATAAGTTGGAAAGAATAGAGTTTCAAAATAATCACAAGGAAATAACTATTTTAACAATTAAGAGTTTGCAAAGGACTTAAAGTAGGTATTGTTATTATCCTCATTCTTTATAGATGAGGATACTGAGATCCACATTTAAATATAATCATTTAGGAAATGGTGGATTTGAGTTTTCCAATGTATTTCTACCTGATTCCAAATAAGTGCAATGATAATAGCAATTCTTCTTCCCCCTCCTCCTCCACATTTTCTCTTTCTCATTATTTTTTTTTTCCAACTGAGTTTACAAATCTTTTTCTGGTGGCAATAATAAAATATCTTTTAATACTTATGTCTTAAACTCTTAAGATCTGTAAAAGCAAAACTCTGTCCTTCCCATATTGTATTACTTATTGAGGGTTTTTATGCTTTTTCATGGACCCAGAAGATATTCAAATATCCCAGTAATGGTATCTTTCCAGCATTCAGTTCACATCTATATTCCAGTTATGGCTTTGTTTCCAGGAAAAGAAAGGATTGGACATCAGCTCCAGTTTGATATCAGGTCTACTTTTCCTCTTATTATAGTCCCTCCAATGATGACTCAGTGTCGATATAACTTACATTAAGAATAACTTTTTATACTAAATTAAAGTTCTTGTCAAGGCTTCATGGTATCCCAGGTTTATTGCTAATATATTAATATCTGCTGTCTCACAGTGAATCACCCCAATTTCCTTTTTGTTATTAAAATATTATATATATCTAATAAATCTTAGTGTCACTTTACCAAAAATAAAGTTGAAGGGCAAAGAAGTAGTCTTTTTATATGCTCAAGCCTATAGGTCATATTTATATTAAGAAATAAAAGGGAAAATAATAGAAATCGCAGAATGACAACAGACGCTGAGCACAATTGGAGAGGAGAACACGAGAGTAAGGGAGACTTCATCACTGTATTCCTTTTATCTTTTAAAATTCATTTAAAACATCAAATGTTTCCTTAAAAATTGAACCAAATAATAGAAAGATAAATAAGAAATACAAAAAAGCAAAGAAGGAAAGTAATGGGAGAAAGGAGTGAGGGAACAGGAAAGAGTTTTATTGATAATATATTTTGCTTAGGTACTGAATAATCCTTACAAAGTTACTCAGGGGCCTTGAAAAGCTATCATACATTTTTTTATTGATTTTTTTGGTTTTTTAAAAGAGAGTGGGCCTTTCTTTTGTGTATGTGGGGGGTTATTTTTATTTTTTGGTTTTTGTGTGTTTTTGTTTTGTTTTGTTTTTTATTTCAGGATATTATGAGACTAGGCCTTTCTATGTTACCCTTGCTGCTCTAGAGCTCCTTTCCTCAAGAGATCCTCCTGCCTCAGCCTCTCGAATAGCGGGGAAGGATTACACGTATGAGCTACCACACCCAGCGTTATCATAAATTTTTTTCTGAAATCTTATAACATATTTTCAAATGATCCAGATCTTTATGAATTTAAAAGAAGAGTACAGACAGGAAATGAATTCTGGCGGGTGGGGTGGGGGAGAGGAGAAACAATATTGGGATTTCTGATTAGGGATTCCTGATTATTTTTTAGTGTCTTGGGCAGAAGATCTGACGTTTATACATTTGAAGGATGGGAAAAGAAAATGAAGAAATAATTATCTGGATGTAAATTAAATGAGGCACTCTGAAGACAGTGAACCCCCCAATCTAAAAATTAAAGGACATGTAAGAGACTCTAGGACTCAATGGCAAGTGCCTCACCCTGAAAAGAAGCTTAATTCTGGATCGAGTGTAGGCTGCACCACCACAAAGTGACTCCATCGAAAAACAGGACACAGGAACATAGCTTATGTGATTGCTATGAGATATACACGAAAGTGCTTTGTCAACATCCACTATCAATTCACCTACAAAATCAGGACACCTCACAGGATTTCACATAGCTTTGTCAGTCTCTTCCAGGCTAGAAGTTGCATTAAAATTCATTTTAAAGAAGTTTCTATAAAACCTCTCTTATGATAAATCAGAATGAGGCTTTCAATTCAAAATCAGAATTAAAATATTTTAGTAAAAAGATATTAAGATAGTCAATGCAAGACTACTTCTACATGATTTTTAAATATTTTATATTTCTTTCCTATAATTCTAGATTCTGAAACATCCTCAGAATGTTATTGTTCTTCCCTCTGGAAATTATATTTTCTTCCCCTCCCCCATTTTTAGGATTCATATGATTCGTTTTTTGTATTTTTTATATTTACTTAGGATATTTAAGTTACTTAATAGAGCAGGATAGTAATACCATATTCCCCTCATTGTTGTGGTAACATATTATAATAAAATTTAAAAGTTCTTTAATATCAAGAATCTAAATTCTATAAAGAGTTCTGCTAACAATTCTGCAAGCTGACAATTCTGTAATATTTTGTTAAAATAAGGAAATTATATGAACAGGAACCTATTTCATGGCTGTCAAAGGCTACATGACATGTATAAGTTATACATACAGAATGAATTCAATCTACTCTTTCATTTCTTGAAATGTCAGACCTCCAAGAGAACAAAGGTTAATAAGATACACTTCGGACCCTTGGGAAAGTTTCAGTCCAGTGGAGGGGACAGATAGGCAAACATCTAATGTCAATGCAGAGAGCAGTGGCAGTTACTGCACACACACCTGGCCCAATAAAACAGATCCAGGAAAGAAGGGATCCAAATTCAAATTAGCTTCTTCCAATGACTATTCCAGACTCTTTAAATGTCTGTTCCCAAGAAATTGCATTACACTTGGGCCCCCAAATTAGAAATATTAATACCTTAGCAGAACACCATTATTTTCTTATGTGGAGCCTGAAACTGTGCTGGTCCCCTCTCCATTGCAGATTACTGCCTATTCTGTTGGCCTTCTGTTGGCCTTCTCCTCTGGTTTAATATTGATGGAGTGCAGAAAACACTACCCCAAAGTATTAACCTGGGCATACTGAACATACCAAGTATTTTAACCTGAAGGAAATTGAGAAAACTACAAAAGCAGGAAGGTCTCTCAGACCTTCTCCAGCACCCTCTCTCCCAAAGAGAGCCATAGAAACTGAAATTTACCTTTCCACTCTTTCCCCTGAAGAGGACCATAGAAATTACAATTCCCCTTTCCCCTTATTCCCCTTTCCCCTTTTCCCCTGAGGCAGGCCATAAAACCTAAGAAGGTCAGTCTCTGAACTTTACCCTCCCTTCTCTCCTGAAGACCCTCATGTGATAGGTGTCCTGTCCTATACCCAGAGGGGAGGAATGTCACACAGAATGATTGAAAAAATCTGAACACACAGGCTTTGCTAAATTCCCCCTGATTTATTACCTTTAGGTTATACCCTTTTGTCCTCCAATCATACTTCTTCATCCTGTTCACCTGAGTTTCTCCTGAGTCTTTGGTCCTTTATTTTCTTATAAAGGCTCCCATGTCACATAAAACTTACATAAAATAAATTTGCATGCTTTCCTGTTGTTAATCTATTTTTTATTAGAGTGGTCTTAGCCATGAACTGTGTGATGAATGAGGAAAAGAAATCTTTTTTCCCCTACAATACCTGGATTTATCACTATCTAAGTTTCCAGATAAGCTCTGGTTACTGATATTTTCTCTCTATGTCAGACCGAGTGTTCTCCAGGCTTTAGAAGAGTGAAACAATTCCACCAGTGGCAGAAACTATTCTTTTTTCTTCCTCCTGTGCATGCAGCTAAACTAGTTTTGCCACCATTTTTACAGTTATGTGTGACCATCTGATTGACTTCTGGTCAGTAGAATGGAAATGGAAATGGTGTGCACCACTTCCAGACCTAATCCTTTAAAAACATCCCATGTATAATCCTGTGTGCTCTTCCATCTTCTGCAAACTGATGCAAAACAAAGAAAAAAAATAAAATAAATGTAAGGCAGACTGGAGGGAAGTAGAATAAATTGGTTTTAAGTCTATGAACTTCATGTCATTAGACAAAAGAACAATTTTGTTTACGTTATTGCAATACATGTTAACAGGTAAAGAACATGTTTGTTGTTTATCTGAAGGAGTCTACAAAAATTTACATTTACATCAAGTAGTTGCCTTCAGGCTTAAAGCTAGAATTGTACATTGTTACTTAAAATTACTAGCTAATGGTCAGAATAGTTAAGGGATTTAAAAACAATTTTTTCTCATTTTCTTTCTTAGTTCCGTGAGGAATGGAAAAATACAAATTTAACTGCCTTCAGAGTCACCTTATAATTTCATCTGAGTTTTTGTGGCCACAAGGCATTCTTTGTAATAACACTAAAATGATGTGAAGGAGAGCAGCTTCTGGTAATTGATGATTTTGTCAGGAATTTTTGGTTATATTTCTAATTCCACCACAGACTTATTAGATTGCATTCAGTTAGGCAAGTTGCAGTTGCTATGTGAGGCAGTTCTGTGGGATGGCGCAGGCGTACTAACATTCTTTTAAAATACATTTTTACTATGACGGAAGAACTCCCAGGGACACTTTCAGGACCCATAATATGTTTATGTACCCTGTATTTTATCTTTATAGTTGCTGTCTTTCATCCTTTCTGAGTCTTCCAGCTGACTCCGTGTCCTAAATGCTACTCATCTGGCAGTTGTTTGCAATGAGTTGAACAAGTATGAAAAAATTCCCTGGCACAGTGGCATTTAATTTGTGTCATCTGTGATAGAAATACCATTATTATGTTAATATAAAGATATCCCTTCTAAAATGTCAAAATGTTTTCAGGTTTTACCAATTTTTTAAGTATTACAAATGATGATGGCTCTCCTCTCAAGGGAGTTATTATTTCCCACTTTCTGTAAGAGATAGATACAGTCCATCTTAGGGCTTAAATATTTCAAATAATATGTGTAGAGAAAATAGCTTTAGGAGTTTTTAAAATAAATCTAAAATACTTAACAAAAAATGAGCTGACAATGAGCAGTAACAGACCCTGCCTTTGTCAAAGACAATGATAGGATACCTAGCTTCCTTTCCTTAACTGCTCATTAGATTGCCAAAACCACAACTTTCATTGACTTGTTAATTAGTTGAGGCTTAAATATTTAATTTTAGTAATTTACTGGGGGTTTTTGTGTAATAACATTTTACTTTATCATTACTCACATACTACAGCACAATTTCCTTTGAAAAGGCCTATAAAAGTAATTAAAGACAAAATATCCAGAGTGCATATTTTTCATAACTTTACTAAGTGATGGGGGAGCTCATAAGTAGAGGAAATTGATGATTTGAAGAAACAAAACAGATGGTAGAGCTGCATACACATGCCAACACACTCCAGCCTGCAGTCTGTTCCAGATTTTGCTAAGGCCAGAAACACAGTGAAAGTAATACCAGGAGCTTGATCCAGCAGAAAAAGCCCATAGTCCCCTTGGGTCTTTAAAATCAGGCTTCCTGGCTCCAACACAAGTAGCCCTATGTGCAGCAGTATTCCACGGAAGTGCTCTGTTTTCTGACCTTCTGGAAGATTGTATGTTAAAGCATATGGTCCTTTTCAAGGGGAGAAAAGAAAAATCCTCTCTAAACAACTGTCAAGGCAACAGATGATATAGATAAATGGATATACAGAGACAATAATTTTCTTTTCTTCTTGTATGTGACTATCAATTTTTTTCCTTTTTTGTAATTAAGAAGCGCCTTCCTTTGTTTTTTATTAATACATAGTGGATGCCCTGCTAATCAATCTTTCATAGTTACAGGTGATTAAAATGAGAGTTCTGCTCACAGGTTCATCATCACTTCAATCTTCTAGGAAAAGCTTTGAAAGAACACTATCAGGACAGTAAGAATAGCAGTAAAGTGACCCAAAAAGAGAAAGTAAATCAAGGCAATTTTCCTTTGGCTTCTGGATATCCTTTTGGTTGCCAAGATGGTGGCAAGTTAATAACTGAACAAGGATATCTCCTGTTCCTAACCAAGGTCATTTTTGATTAGTGTTCCATTTTTGATTAGTGTTCCTTGTGAGTAAAGTACACTTAAGTCATCAATAAAATGAATGTGGAATAAAAGTCAAGTGACAGTGAATTTTAATATTTAAACTTTTGCTGAACATTAGTTATAATAGTGAAAATGTAAAAAGAAACTAAATGTTCAACACTATGAAACTGGTAAAATAAAGCATATTATTTTATACTGTGGAGTATTAGGCAGCTAAGGGAGTTATTTTATAGGAATATTAAATAAAATGGATATTTTAGTCCATTTTGTGCTGCTATAACAGAATACCTGAGACTGGGTAATTTACAAAGAACAGAAATTTATTTTCTCACAGTTTTAGAGGCTGGGAAATCCAAGATCAAGGTGCTGCCATCTGGAGGGGACCTGCTTGCTGGGTTCTCTGGGGGGAAGGAATACCATGTCCTCACATGATGGAAAGTGGAGGGTAAAGAGAGAGAGAGAGAGCAGGCAAACTCCCTCCATCAAGCCCTGTATAAATAATGACACTAATCTTCATCCCTAAACACTTCCCATTAGGCCTCACCTTCCAATGCTGTTGAATTGTGTTTCAACATGAGTTTTGAAGGGGACAAAAATACTTAAACCATAGCATTGGTAAAATACATATGATATATATTAAATGAAAGAAATCTAAGTCAATTTAGTATAAACTATTCTGACATTTCTCCATCTTACTTTCTAAGAACAGACAATAGATTCAAATAATGATTTTAAATAACTATATCTTGAAGTGGATCTTAGGAAGGAATGAAATAACAAATCTATTAAAGGGAAAAAAAATTACTTATTTTTGAGACAGTTTTGCTCTGTCATCCAGGCTGGAGTGCAATGAGACCATCATAGCTCACTGCAGCCTAAAATTTGTGGGCTCCAACACTCCTCCCACCTCAGCCTCCCAAGTAGCTGGGACTACAGGTACATGCTACCATACCCAGATAATTATTTTAAATTTTTTGTGGAGATACGGTCTTGCTATGTTGCCCAGGCTGGTCTTGAACTCCTGGCCTTTTCTCCCTCCTTGGCTCCCCAAAGTGCTGGGATTTAGCCATGAAACAGTCTTCTTTTGATGGACAAGATTTTGAGGATGACGTTATAAGGGTGCTCATTGGGGAGGGGAGGCTAAGAGTCACAACTGGTTTGGTCAAATGGTAACTCAGTCAACCAAGCCTTCATAACTTCATGGAACAAATAATTATTTGTGGATCCAGTGGAAATCATGACAATCCCATAAGGGTAATGGACCCAGTACCCACCCTTGGCCATACCATGTAGATAACCAGTCCATGGATGTGTCCCTGCATTGGAACCTAAGACCAAATTTAGGATATGGGTGATATATGCTTATAGAAATCTTTTCAATTGTCTGTACACACCACCTTAATAAATCAGTCTTTTTTGCTTTTCTACAGGCCTGGTGGAAAGTATGCTTCATTTGGTCAAAATAAACAAGTAAGCTAGGGAAGTTTTGGATAGATTAGTCCTTAAAATTCTCAATTTAATACAGAAGATATTTTACAACCCATACTACCTACTCTAATAGAATTTATATAATATAATACATGATCAATTTAACATACTTATTTGAAAAATGAAGAAACATCATTAGGATGTATAAAAATATCAAGAATGTGAGAGAAAATACACACAATACGAAATACAGACTTTACTAATTTTTAAATTAGTCATGTCTGGCCACCTAGTCCCACCAAATCCTAAAGAGTATTTTCCTCCCCTTTCAGAAAATTGGACCTAAGAGGGATGAAAAATCTTACATAAGGGATTCATCGCCCTGTCCTAGAACCCAGAACAAGAGAGTCAAATAGATGGATTTATGTTTAGTAGTTCAGGATCAGAGTGAAAAATAATGTCTCCCTATTAGCTCACACTTCCTCTTAATGAAAAAGTGCTCTTGTTGATACCCTATAAAACATCAATAATTCATACCTTACTGCATGACATAAATTACTTTGTTCAGATAATCAGGCCAATACTCGGCATAAACGTTTACAAAAGAGAGTCTTTGCTGGGCACAGGCTGGAGTGAGAAAAGGATGAGAAAGAAAAGGAGAGGCATGAGACTTTTCTGGGAAGGGCATGTCTATGGTAGGTGCCTGGTGTGAGAATTTTGAATACCAATAGGCAACCAACCAGAATACTCTGAGACTCTGAAGAGTGGAATACAGGTATAGGCCGCAAAGCGGAAGGGAAACAAATGCCATTTCACTTTTTTTTCTTAGAGCCCAAGGCTAGTTTTCCACTGAACAAAGTCTTTAATCTTTGGCAAGCTATTAATACCAGGTGTCAAGTAACCACATTTATTAGGATCTGATCACAACAAGAACTCGTAGCAAACAAGGCCTATACTTTATTCATCTTTTTTAGCCCTAGCATGTAGTGCTAAGATAAGTCAAAGACAAACAAAGATGAATAAGATAGTAACTTCCTTCAAGAAACTTACTGCCAAAAAGGAGTCAATTAAACAAAGTAGACAATAGGCATGTGTGCTATGCAGTGAGGGGATATACAAAAAAGAGCAGGAAAAAGTGTTCAATTTGCTTGGGGGAGGCAAATTCAAGAGAGATTTGAGTAGGTGATTTTGATGTTCATGTTGGGAAGAAAAAGAGCAAAGAGTATTCCAGACTAAAGGAGAAGTCATGTAAGCCAAAACCATGGGTCTTCCTGGGATCCACTTGTACCTCCAGTTCTATCTCATTCCATTTCAACTCTCAACTACTAAAGCAATTTGTAAAACTGTGTTGCTCCAAAGATAAATGTTAGACAGCCATTAGCATATCTATAATGCTTATTCAGCTCTATATTCATAAAGTATCTATCTGTCAGATCAAGCCTTATACCATCAATTCACAAATACTATGAATATTTCTGAGACTGAGACATATATCTGGTATTATTATCTCTCTTTCACAAGGAAGGGAAAATTAGGAATAAAATTTCCTTCTCCTAGAGATTATAAAATGAGTCTATGACATCTTATGGTTCTCAGTTCAAGTCATGTTTCAACTTAGAAATTTCTTTACATTAAATAATAGGTGGCTGTGGTAATAGATTTGCTGTCAGACTCAACGTTTGTGGACCTTAGTTGATGGCTGTTATTTCCTGGCTATGAAGAGAACTTTATCAACAGTTATAACATCATGCCCAGCAATCTGGCAGGTACTCTACAACACTGATACTTTGAGGAATGGTGGTGCCGTCCATTGGCAGACGGGTACTTTTAAAGTCAAAAGAGTTTCTGTAAAAATAACAAACAAATTTGTAAGTATGGTGTCATATATTTGAGATTTTCTCCACATTCCCAAGTGTTCCTTGGGAACTTACAGTATGTGAGTACACATCAAAACTTTTTTTAAAAATGTCTAAAATAATCTATAAAATGACCTTAAGTCAGTGACATATGAGGATAGAACAACTGTATGTTTGACTTTCTGAAACAGCCTTTGTAAAGTAGAAATCTCTCATTCAGTATGCACACATGATAGTGAAGGCAGCTGTTGTGAAGAGTTCTGTGATTTCATGCCAAACCTAGATGTTGAAGTGATAAGGGTATTTAGAAAGTTAAATGCTTGCCCTTTTTTTGAGTACTTGCCTGTGCATGTTTCTAGTCTCTGCCTGGAGAAATCAGACATGCTCTTTAGGTAAAGAAAATGGGTGAAAAGTGAGTAAATAGACCTGAGTCCTTAAGCTTTGCCCATCATGTCAGCAACTTGATATAGCTATAGGCTGCAAAGAATTGAAATCTTAGGTGCTTCACAAAAATCACTTTTTACTGAAATTTTTACCTGAAGATATGATTTCCTTTAATTGTTAATATAGAGATCAAAAAGACCATTGAATTCAACCACCCATTAAATATGGTGGGAAACGGAAGCCCAAGGAATACTAAGTGGCAGGGCCAAACAGTAGAGATTGGAGACATTTGGATGCCAAATGTGCCAGGGACAGTCAGAAGTCATTTAGCCCAGCCATTCACCACCAAGTATTCTATTTATTATTTTAAACGTTAGACCTGAAATTAAAAATAATTGCTTGACCCCAAATCCTGTATGTATTATGTAATAATTAATGTCTCATATTCTTCAAGGTTATATATACATAATTATCATTTATTCTTTCTTTTAACAAACATTTATCTAGTACTTATTATAAGTCAGGCATTATATTCTAAATAAAAAGCAACATGGTCTCTGTCCTCATGGAGCTTAAAACACTTTAGATATAATGTAGGATAATTGTATCATATGCTATCATCCAGTTTCAATTTGTAATAAATGCTATGAAAATAAAGAACAGGTTTCCTCAAGGAATTTGAACTGGCATTGCGAAGATGAATAGGGATTAGTCAGATGGAGAAAGTTGGCTTGGGAGTGGGGATCCCTGGCAAAGGAAAGAGCACATACAGAGTTCTTGGCATGTTGGAGGCACTAAAGGGAGGGCAGTGCAAGTGGAGAATGGGGAGTCAGGGATAGAGGGATGAGGTGAAATTTGAGAGGTAGTCAGGGTGGATCACATAAAGCCTTATAGGTGATGCCAAGGAGTTAGAATTTCTTTCTAAGTGCAATGGGAAGCTTCTGAAGCATTTTCAGCAGGGATATTAACATGATTAAATTTATAATGTTAAAATGATTAGCATTTCTGATCAGCATTTGATAATTACCTGGGTTAACACGCAGAGTAAGTTATGATACATGACAGCAAGAATCACAGAGACTCTAACTTGTACTGTCTTGGTGCAGGATATTGCATAACTTCCAGAAATACGGAAGCCCAGCAGCCACAGCAGGAGACCAGGAAAATGCTGAGTTTTCATGAACAGAACTTGAAAACTCACCATTCATCTATTGATTCTTGGCTTACTTACAACCTTGTACCCCTGTCGCTCTGTTGCTTCCCTTCACTTCACACGTTGGCTCCCTCTCTAGCAACTAAGCTTTGCATTCCTTGTCTGGTTTTCAATCTCATCTCTCCCATCTTCTGGTATTCTTTAACACTTATGATTTTGACAGTCTTCAGCATAGAATAGAGCTAACATTTTATGCTTGTTGAAGAAATAAGTGGATGAATGAATATTAATAATAGGAACATGGACTTTGCTATCAACAAAGATGCCAATCATCGCATTGCCTAGTCGTGAGAAAATAAAAACTATAACTTAAGTATTCTTTGTTCACTGTCTCTGATTAACTAGAAGCATTAAGCAAAGTCTTTATATTAATTGTTCTGTCATTCTTTATTCAAGATCTTCATAGTCTTCATCCAATTGAAAATATCATTGCTCAGTAACTGGTTGTACAGCGCTTTAAAATCAAACATGAAACACTGTAATGAGCCTATAATTGGATATTCTATCCATTTCTTTAAGGGGTACTTCAGGGTTTGATTTCTCCTTTGAGATTTTGATTTGACTTATGACCTCGCTCACTCTTGATTCAACTTTTCTTCCTGGAATAAAAAAAGCTGTCAAAATAGTCATACCATTAAAAGTGTCATGCAACCTAGCAAAGATAGTCTCCTACTGTCTTGGAATGCTTAAAATTGATGAATATTCATGTATCTGTTTTTCTGAGGTCAAAATATTCTGTGCATTTGTGGTCTCCCTGCTGGGATTAATTTGACCTTGAGATAATGCACATTACCAGAAAAAGAACACATCTGACACATCTGAACGAGGCATGCTTTTTAAAACAAAAAACACACAAAGAAAAGCAAGTTTAAGGTGTTGCAGGGTACTATGTGTACTTTCCTAAATTATTGCTATGGCAAATTGACAATCTCATATTACAAACTAATATTCATTTCTAAAGGTCAGAATGGATGCCTGTCTACGTACTGAGCAGATAAAATTTGATGAAACTGTAGATAAGTGCAATTTATTATTTACTGCCTCATATCCCTTGTTTGGCTCTCTCAGGATTACCTATTGCGTGTCTTCCTATGGGAAAATCTACACTGCAGTCTCTGTCTTAATCCTTTGGGACTGTGCTCTTTATTATTTGTCACCACTGGATATGGTTTGGTTCAACAAATCCCCTAAGGTGTTACTGATATTGACTCAAAGCATGATACTCTAGGAATATTGATATTTTACTAAGGGATTTGCAAAGAACTAGAAGTCATCAAGAAAGACACTAAGAAATATATCTTAAATGGTGGTCTTTCAGATGGGGATTTGTCCTGGAGCTAACCTGGGTCTGAGTAAACCTTCCTTTATAGTGCCCCTCATATCAAATCAGGTAAAGCTACTCTAGCATGCCAGCCCTGGGGAAGAGAATCAAGGTAAGCTTTCTCTTTCTTGTAGCACAATCATTATCAAAGTAGGGAAAATGTGAGATCTGGAATCAGATAGCTTCATTGCCACATTCTAAATGGTTGGCTTAATCTTCGAAGTGTGTGCGTGTGTGTCTAGGCTTTATGTAATATTGTACTTAATTATAGTTCTGCACACACTATCTGCATAATCTTCTTCAGGTTACTTTATTCTCTATGAGACTCATTATCCTTTAAAATATGTCTAATAACACTATCCTTGATTTAACTTGAATTAATTTAAATAAAATATTTATAGCAATGTACAGGGCTTGATACCTAGTAGGTAGTCAATAAATATTAGAATCCTTCATGGAATAAAAATCAATTTCATTTATGTACCTTGTCTCCTTGAAGTTGGCATAACCAAAATTTTATATTTATAAATAAAATGCATAAACATAATTCATTTACAAACTGAAAACAAGCACATTGATAGAAAGTGTGGTACTGTTAAAATGATTTATTGACTTTCTTTAAACAATGCTCACTAAAATAAAGAAATTAACATTAAAAATCAGAAACATTTATGTATGTTATAAACATATGTCAATTAAAGCTACAGTAGTAACAAAAGAAATCATCAAAATTCAACCCGAAATTGGTATATAAAAATTTTCCACAGTTTTATAAAATTTTTCTGTAGGCATATACAAATTTTCATCTTGAAAGTTGCCTTGTACTTTTATATACTAGATCTTCAGACAGATAAAGAAAACAAATTATTTCATGACAAAGATTTGTAAAAGAGAAACACCCTGCTTCCCCTCATCCATGACTAACACCAGGGACTGCTTCGCCAGATGTATAAAGCAAATTGTCATGTATGTGTTTTTCATCCCCACTTCAAGGAAGAGATTAATGCCCTCTTCCACAACTTCCTTATCATTGACCTTCTATTTTCAGCTAAAACACTTCCAAGGCAAATTTCTTCTCACCTAGAGAAAACTGAAGTCTCTGAGGGTTAGAAATGTGTTTGCTGTGGTCAGCATAGTAATCAGTGACACACTGGAAATATTTAATAGAATACAAAGGTAGGTAACTGGGGCACAGCATGGAACTTCCTATCACAGCCTGATATTTTAAAGTGTAGCAGAACCAGGGCCTTGAATCCTCTGAACTGGTGAATTCCTCAATCCCTATCAGCTGCTATAGCCACTAAATTTAGGATCTGGCTCCACCAAGAAATAGGAAGACATTAGAGAGAAGTTTCCACACTCATCCTTAGTTTCAGTATGTTGTTTCCAGTGCTTTTTGCTGACTTAATAAGCTGGAGTGAAATTAACCTGGAACAAAATCTAAACCATCAACCTGTGATTCTTTAAACTAATTAAAAATTCTAATAAATTTTGAGACTTAAGTATTTCTAACCTGTTTTTAAGCCTTAAATGAAAATTATAAAAATCAATAATTGCATTCAAACATTTTTAATACAAGTTGTTAAAACGATGTAAGTGTGTAGGAAAGTACAGTAAGTCATGAGAATAGAAAGAGGATAATTTTTGTGTTTCATTTGGGTTTTTGTTCATTTCTGTATTCTCAGAAACTAGAACGATGTTTCTAGCACCAAGCAGGAGCTCAATAAATATTTGTTGACTAACCGATTGACTGAAGAAATTAACAAATAGTAAAAGCAGAACATACATAGTACTTCGAAAGAGGAGACATATGTAAGAATGTAGAGAATTCAGGTTTTATTATAGAAACAGTAGTTGAACAGGGAGTACTATGCAAAGGTATAGAAAAGTGAGAAAAGGCAGGGCTCTAATGGAAATATAGGAAATAATATCTAGAGAGGGAAGTCTCATCTCACAAATGAGGACAAATTGCATATAGTAGCTCCCCCCGCCCCTTATCCACAGGAAATATGTTCCAAGACCTCCAGTGGAAGTCTGAAACAGTGAATAGTACTGAATCCAATTGCCATCAATTGGAACACATTCCTGTTTGTCTTTACCCACAGAAGTATTACCTTTTCCATCTTAACTAAGCACTTATCACACACTGTGGTCATAACTTCTGCAGTTTGAGGTACAACAGCAAAACTAGCATGAATTATTTCTCTTCTTCACAATTTCATGGACAGAAGATTCATTCTTATCATCGACCTTAGCAACCTCAGAATACAACATTTTCCCTTTCCTTAAATCAAGAACTTTCCCTTTTTCACTTAAAGGAAGCCACTTTCCAGCTTTGTTTCGGCGTATCCATATTGCTAGCAGCACTACTCCTGTGCTTCAGGGCATTATTAAGTAAAATGAGGGTTACTTAAACACAAGCACTGCAATACTGTGACAGTGGATCTGATAACCAAGAGGGCCACCAAGTGAATAAGGCGTGGGTAGTGTGTACAGTGTGGAGACACTGGACAAAAGTATGATTTACATCCCAGGTGGGGCCGAACAAAATGGTGCAAGATTTCATCAAACTACTCAGAATGACATGATTGAAAACTTCTGAATTGATTATTACTGGAATTTTCTATTTAATATTTTCAAATCACTATTGATTCCAGGTAATTGAAACTGTGGAAAGCAAAACCACAAATAAAGGGAACTATTGTAGAGTCTATTTGAGTAAAAGTAAAGATTAAGCAAAGGATGTTCACATAGAGCACAGTGAAAGGGCCTAAGAGAAAGGGAGGGCTGAACTTACACAAATGTGAACGTAGAGAATCCCTTTTTGTCCTTGGAGAAAAACTTATTAATAACCAAGAAAAAGATTGTTAAGCTGGAAACTTAGTGATAGGGAGAGGGAGGGGAAAAGAGAAGGAATGTATAAGAGTTTAACAGGCCACAATGTCCCACGAATCATGTCCATTTCAAAGCTCCTAGGGGCTGCAAATTGAAATATTTAAAGGGGACAGTTAATAAGTGATTGGGGCCTAATGGTAACATAGAAAGTGTACGCCCCTTTTTAAGGCAGCAGTCAACACAGCTACTATGATTGTTTACCGTGCAAGAATGCACACCCAAAGAGAAGTCAACAATCTAGATTTGTGTGTAAAATCTTCTAATTTTGAAATGTTGGAAACTGATTTTACTTTTATAAAATTTGTTTGTGGTGCATAGCAACATGAATTTATAAAACACAGAGAAAAAATAAATGGATGAGATTTACAACCTAATAGTATTTATATAAGTTAAAAACACATTTAAATAAAAAACAATACAAAATATTCTATAAGGTTCCATATACATTGAGTGACATAAATCAAACACATTAAAGTCCTGCCTTGGTTATAGGAGACAAGTCTGACTATGAGAAATGAGAGGGAAATTTTATATTTTTTTAAGAAAATCAAGATGAGTCCTACATGCACACATGGTGATAACATGGTATGGACTGAGAAATATGATTATCCAACTTACTGTTCACAAGATCCAGAAGTAATATAATTAAAACAAGGCACACAATAAAGGTACAAACAAACAAATGAAAATATGTTAGTAGCTAACTTTGGGATGTGAGCCGCCAGTTTGAAAATCCTTATCTGCATCTTGTTTCCCAGGAGTTGTCCCCAAACATGGTTAGAAAATTGGAGAATTTTGAGGAAAACTGGCTAGCAGGACAGCTCAGAGGACATGGCTATGAGCATCAAGTTGCCTTTGCTGCTTTTGCTGCTGTGTCATCTGCGAATGCTCGTTCTGATGGTTTTGTGCAATGGAAAATTGAAAGAGTGAGGAGCAAAAGACAAAGAAAATAGATACTAGGAGTAGCAGACTAAATCTGACCCTGATGACTCTCATCCAGTAATAAATACTTCACAGTACTCTATCTTCACGCAAATCATTTTTATAAGTTCTCTCATTTATCTCATTAAACATTTATTGTAAACTCTTTTTGCACATATCTGGAGGTCATAGGTGATAGTGTTGGGATCGACACTTACTCCCAAGCACTAATGTCTTCCATGTGAAGATATATAATTTAACATGACACTTTTGGCTTCTCTCTACCTTCCCAGGAAGGTCGCTCCTCCCCAGGAATTGGAAGTGCTATATCTTTGGGAGAAGGACAGGGCACAAAATGGCTCACCCTTTTTTCTTCTTTCTGCTTTAGAGAGAAGTCCTGCAGATTCCTGGCACTATCTATGCTTTGGTTGGTATGTTTGACTAATTCTGGACAGCTGTATACACAAAAATCTACTTGACTAGCGTTATCACACCTAAAACCACATTGTCCAATAGTTATTACCAGTAGCAATAAACTTGATATTTTAATCTTCATCTGCCTTACTTTTTACTCAATTGAATCAGAGCACAAATAGGGAAGAAGAGACCTATATTCAAGAAAGCCTTTTAAAACCAACAAGTGTAAATATTTCTAGAAAATTCTTTATTTAAGGCCAAGTGCCTTAACATTGAATATTGTGCTTTATCAACTCTCGTCAATCAAAATTTACCTAAAGAGGAGGTAAATATTACAGAATTTATGTCTTACTTCATTATATGACTTTTAAGAAAATATATAAATTGACTAAATTTTCAGGAAATTCTATACAGAATCATTATGCTAAAATATTTAAGGCCTTTTTACTTAATTACTTTAAACTTTTAAAATTCTCAAATTGTGTACATCCTTATTGTATGCTTTTGAATTTATCATTCACAAATAACACTTCCAGAAAAATTGCTTGGTCATTATTTAATTAATTAATTCTTGCATTTAATTTGCTATTTGGACCAGGCATAGTGGTTCACACCTGTAATCCTAGCATTCTGGGAGGCTGAGGTGGGAGGACGCTTGAGGTCAGGAGTTTGAGACCAGCCTCAGCAAGAGCGAGACCTCATCTCTACTAAAAAAATAGAAATCAATTAACCAGACAACTAAAAATACAAAAATTTAGCCAGGCATAGTGGAGCATGCCTGTAGCCCCAGCTACTTGGGAGGCTGAGGCAGGAAGATGGCTTGAGCCCAGGAGTTTGAGGTTGCTGTGAGATAGGTTGACTCCATGGCACCCTAGTCCAAGCAACACAGTAAGACTCTGTTTCAAAAATAAAATAAATAAAATAAAATAAAAAAAGAAATAAAAAATAATTTGCTATTTGTCAGCTTCAAGAATCATCTAACTTTAAAGCTGCAAAGCAATTGTACCAGTATCTATTTCAGCACACTTATTTTATAAATGACTTAATTTTGATTCAAGGAAATTTTCTGTCTATCCCAAGGCCACAGAGAATTAGTAGAAGAGCCAAGACAAGAATCCAGGATTTCTGATCTTGATCCAGTGGTTTTTCTCCTCTATTACAATTCCTCCAAAAATGACTCAAAATTAATGGCTAGAATTTCTTAGTTTTATTCCAAAGGAAATATGTCTAGTCATGTATTAACAAAGATAGGTTGTGATACTAGTTTGTCTCATATGTTCTACTTGGGATTCAAAGACAAATAAACCATAATTTTGACATCAAGAAATTCACAATCCTCACGCCTGTAATCCTAGCACTCTGGGAGGCCGAGGCGGGTGGATAGCTCAAGGTCAGGAGTTCGAAACCAGCCTGACCAAGAGCGAGACCCCGTCTCTAAAAAAAAAAAAAAAAGAAATTCACAATCAACTAGAGGAGTATATGAAAATAAGAATAGCTGGGGGAAAAATAATAATACTGGCATAGACTATTTATAAAGTTGGCCCAAGAAATAAAAAGACCCACTCTGCTTAAATAGTTTAAGGAAAGTTCTAAAAGAAAGAGCCTCTTAAATTAAGTCTTGAAGCAGGAATTTCCCAGGGGTTTATGAAAGGTGTGGGCTTTCCACAAAACACATTATAGACACTAGAAATGACTTGCTGGACCTTATTTTTCCTGCAATGGGGAGTGGCTGTTGATAAGACAGGTAAAGTATTAATATATAGGTAAGGCCCACATTCCAGAGGCTTTATGCATACTAGGAAGTTGAAAGTTTATCCTGTAGATACTAAGGAACCATTTCTTCATTAAAACACAGTACCTGTTTTTTAATTTTCTACCTCTAGAATAATCTCTTGAAGCATACAGTCTCTTTTCCATCATTTAACAAACTTGAGGTCTAATGTTAATATAAGCATGATTCTGTGCATATTCATGAAAATATTATTTAAGATATGTATGCAGAGATCTTGCTTCATATGAAAGAATTTGTATATGTTGTATAATTTCCAAACCCTACTTTATAAATTCAACACATGCTCTTCATCAGTCTTCCTCTGTAAATTGGAACCCTCTAAAAGATTGTGGCTAAAAAGAAACCACACATATCGTTTTATTTTTTACATATTAAATCTAATATATTTCTATAAATGGATTTGTTCTCAGGATCATGATGAACCCAATATTTCAAAATTTTAATCAAATTAATGGTCATGAACAATAGTCATTTTACTTTTCCCTCAAAGTCTACATTAACCTTTTAAGTTAAGAGCGTGGTATGATTACTCCCCACAGCTACTACTGTTTAGAATAGTAAACTTCTCTAAATGATATTTTACTTTTTTCACAGTTATTATTTAAATGATCATTCTCTCTAGCAGTGCTTCTGAAATCAACTTTTATTGAATGATGAATGCAAATGATGAAATCCTAGATTGCAAATATAATTGTATTAAGTACATAGAAAACCAGCTGTACATTTTTTTAAAGTTGAAATTAGTAAATGTTTATTCTAGTCCTCATTAAAATAGACTTAATTCTTGTATTATTAAAAATTTAGATAATGGATTATGTTTAGTAGTTTTGAGATGTAATATAATGTTAGTTAAGTTAACTTACTAATTATGTGACTTTTACTTAACACTGCCTCAGTTTTTCATCCATAAAATAGTGAGAAAAAGTGTGGCCTACCTCTTAAGCTTATTGTAAATATGAAATTAGTTACTATATGTAAAGATTTTAGACTATTGTCATAAAATAAATGTCAGCTATAATTATTAGTCATACCTGAAAATCAAATTACCATTTGGAAGGGCGCATTACACTTCTTACAAGTATTCCAAAAATATTTATTACATATATTTGCAATTATTAATATATTCCTCATCTGCTAACAAGTGTTAATCATTTATATAATTATTCAAATTTATAACTAGCAACTTTATAGTAGAAAAGTACTATCTTTACAATTAGCCTTAAATCTGTTATATTATGAATGATATAACCTACTATGGCATCAAATAAAATGGAAAGTCTCTCTTTGATGACCAGTGCTCCCTTCCACAGAAATATGCACATATTTTATATATGCTTTTGCTGGTCAACACCAGGCAAAGGGAATATTGAGAAATATAACTATATAATAGATATTATAGAAAATGTAATAATGACATTTACCCTGGCCTAGGTTCAAGTTGTAATAAAAATCACCATATTTAGAACCTACGGATTAAGGAGGTCTTTACAAACCAGGAAAGAGAAACACAGTGTTATAAAAAATATTTTTGCATGCAAAAATATATTAAGGTTGATAGACAAACACCAGTTTAGAAAAATTGAAATGAAAATGGCAGATAAAAGACAGATAAAAAACATCTGTAATGCATAAAGAAATTTTGAAAATGGTTACAAAAAGCTTAACAATCTAACAGATACAAAGGAAAAGGAAGTAAAAAGTCAATTTTCAGGGAAGCAAATCCAAGTGACTGACAAACATGAAACTATGTGTCTTTTGTGATGAGTGTGGGTGGCCAAGTACACCCTTATATGTGTGTCTATGAGCAAGAGTGGGAAGCGTGGGCAGCCAAGACAGCCCTCCTGTGGGTCTCTGCACACTTTCCATTAGTCCTCAGTACCTCACACAGAAGGGTGTTTCTATGAACTCTTCCCAAGTGGTCTGCTTCACCATGAAGCCCTTTCTCAAAAGGGCTTAAGGGATGGAAAGAATAGGATCAAGCAGTAAGAAGAGAGTAGAAAGGAAAGACCTTCTTACTCCATAAAATGAGGTGAAGATAGTGCTTCATGAAGTGAAACCAGAGAAACTTATGAAGAAAATTTCCTCCAGTTTGTTCCAACCTAGGACAGAGGAGTAGTAAGATCTTTGGGTTCTGCTTCCTCTTGAGCAACTTGTTCCCATGGAAATAGGTGACAGTTCTCTTGGTAGATTTTATGACCTTCTCTGTGACTGTGACATTCATTCCGTTATGATGTGTCTAGGTGTTCATTTCACATTCAGTATGCATTTTCAAATACTGCCTCTCCCAGATTCTCTTCCTGGAACTTATATTAGACATATACTGGAGCTTCTCTTTCCATTCTCATTTCTTTTTCATATTTCCCATCTCCTTATGTTTTTGCAATTTGGTCTGAATCATCCTCAACTTTATATTCTAGTTCAGTAATTCTGTCTTCAGCCGTTCTAATCTATGGCTTACCCAGTTAGTTAATAATAGTAATAATACTAAGTTGAATAAATGTTTTTATTTCTAAGTTTTCTAGGTAAGTCTTTTTCAAGTATTCTCATTTCTATTTTGTGGGTTCTGTTCCTTCTCGTGTCTCTTTGAAGAATTTGAACATACTTATTTTAAAGTCCTTTTTATATTTCTCTCTTTGTCTCATCTGTGTACTCATGGAATTATATTTTTTCATGTTTTCTAATTATCATTTGTACTTTCATTTGCAGAGAGAGTATGTTCTAGCAGAGACTTGTGCATGAGACCTAAAGGCTGCCCCAATGGGATCACTTCAAAGTTGCCTCTGCCAGGAGCTTACAGAGATCACCAGTGTCAAATGAGGTTTTAAATTAGGTTAAGCTTTCACCAGTATGCAACTCTTGAATGACTCTTTCCATGTTTTGGGACAGAGAGCTTTCATCAAGGGGACAATTCCCCTGCTCTCATTCACAACTGGCAAAGCTCATTCTCAATCCTTGCCTTTTTCTACACAGACAGGGCCATTCCTATCTCCTGCATACCCTAGTCCAGGAACTGAAACCTAAGTCTCCATACTGCTTGAGAAGCTATTCACAATGTGATTTGTGAGAAGAGGGAAATATGACATATCTTCTATCTGTGCCCCTACCCATTTCCACCCCAAATTCCAAGATCTAGCAGGAAGTAAGGTGTGGGTGCTCTGGCTCCAAGGACTAATGAGAATAGGCAAGATCCCTGTCTTAGAGAAACTGGGGCATGTTATCAAAGCAGGAACTCAGACACAGAGAAATACAAAACAGGGCCTCTGGGCCTCTGTAACTGGAATTAGAACTGGTATGGTAGCTTATTGAAATTCTGAACTAAAATGACCTTCTGAATATGTACAAGAGTCTGAGGCAAGCTCACCAACAAGTGTAGGCTGAGTTTCCATAATTGTGAGGGGAGACTGAATGCAGAATAAAGGAGCCAAGCAGGTGGTTTGTTATAGTGCTAACTGCCTTTGGATTAGTACTTTTTGTTTCATTTAAGGAATGGAAAGAAGCATTGTGAATAATTGTGTAAATTTTTTCACATACTTCTATGATAATATTTTATGAAATGCAACTTTGTAATTCATTGCAATCTGAAAAGATCCAAACCTGCAGTTCCAGACTTCTGGCATAAGAGACTGGGATCAAAAAAAGACCCCAGTGAAAGGGAAGTATTTTTTTTTCATGTCTTATGAATATTTTAAAATAAAAATAAAGCTGTATTATTAAATTATTTTGGGGAGAGAAGCCTCAATCCATAACAACTGCATTAAAAATATATCAGGAGTAGAATGACATCAGCAAGACGGTGGAATAGTTCTTCAGGTTCACTCCCCTCCACCAAAAATCCCACTGGCAACTATGCCCAGACAAGAATACCATCCTGAATATCCCAGAACTTGGGAGTGAGGTTGAAACATTTCCTTGGACTGCAGAACTGAGAAAAGCTGTGATCAAATGGTAAAAGGAATGGTTTCTTTGACTGTAGTACCCCTTCTCCCAAGCTGGCACAGCACCACATGCAAAAAATATTCTCCTCTGGACTCACAGTTTCTACAGTGGGAAAAGTGAGATGGAGGTGTACATTCTGCTTCCTCACCATTCCAGGACCCTTTGTAGGAGGCTTACTCTTGTCTCATCCCATAGGAAACATT
The DNA here is from genome assembly GCA_008086735.1 of Cheirogaleus medius. NCBI lineage: Eukaryota > Metazoa > Chordata > Mammalia > Primates > Cheirogaleidae > Cheirogaleus > Cheirogaleus medius. The sequence goes on from VBSM01000272.1 coordinate 65,385,322, forward strand.
GGGAGCACTGGCAGGGCTAGACCACCTGGGGTCAGTTAGAAACAGAACAGAGATGAGGCTCACAGCAACCAGTGTGTGGATCTTGGTGGTTGCTCTGCATTCCAGCCAACAGAGGTGCCACACCAGAGAAACTAGCCAACAGCATCATGTTGTAGGAAACACAGTCGACAATTGTTTCAGGCTTGAATTCTTAGCCAGCTTTCCCGCACAGCCTGGATGCTATATTCAGTTCTTACCCAGGCCCCATATAGGAGAAGCAAAGGGACCAGACAAGCTTGAAGGAAGGCAAGCAGTGGCTCCACTTAGCCAAAAGATACATTCTTCTCAAGTGCACATGGAACATTCTCCAGGATAGACCACATGTTAGGGCACAAAATGAGTCTCAGTAATTTTACGATTGAAATTATATCAAGTATTTTTTCCAACCACAATGGTATGAAGCTGGAAATCAATAACAGGAAGAATTTCAGAAAATTTACAAATATATGAAAATTAAACAACATGCTCCTGAACAACCAATGGGTTAAGTAAATGTTAAATGTGAATAAATTAAAACAGAAATTAAATGTATATCTTGAGACAAATGAAAATGAAAACATAACATACCAAAACTTATGGGATACAGGAAAAGCAATTCTACCAAAAAACTTTATAGCAGTAAACATATCAAAAAAAAAGTCTCAAATAAATACCCTAACTTTATACCTCAAGAAATTAGAGAAAGAAGAACAAACTATGTCCAAAGTTAGCAGAAGAAAGTAAAGGATAAAGATTAGGGCAGAAATAAATAAAACAGAGACTAGAAAAACAAAACAAAGGATCAATAAAACTAAGAATTGGTTTTGAAAAGAAAAAATTAACAAACCTTTAGCTAGACTAAGAAAAGAAGAGAGAAAACTCAAATAAAATCAAAATGAAAGAAGAGACATGGCAACTGATAACCCTAGAAATATTAATATTAAGGATCATAAGATACTAATATGAATAATTATATATCAACAAATTAAACAACCTAGAAGAAATTCATATATTCCTAGACAAATACAATCTACCAAGACTGAATCATAAAGTAATAGAAATTCTGAACAGACCAATGATTAATAAGATTGACTCAGTGATAAAAAAAAAAATCTCCCATCAAAAAAAAGCCCAGGATCTGATGTCTCTGTGGCCAAATTCTACCAAACATTTAAAGAATAATATCAATCCTTTTCAAAAAGGATATTCAAAAGAATATCAATCCTTTTCAAATGCTTTCAAAAAATTGAAGAGGATGGAAAACTCCCAAACTCTTTTGACAAGACCAGCATTACCTTGATAGCAAAACCAGATAAAGACATTATAAGAAGAGAAAATTAAGGGCCAATATCCCTAATGAACACAAATGTAAAAATTCTCAACAAATGCTAGCAAAGCAAATTCAAGAACGCATTAAAATGATCATCCATTATGATCAAGTAGGATTTATCCCTGGAATGTAAAGATGGTTCAACATACACAAATCAATAAATATCATATGTCACATTAACAGAATGAAGGATAAAAATCCATATAATCATCTCATTAGATGCATAAAAAGCATTTTGCAAAATTAAATACTATTTCATGATAAAAAACTCTTACCATATGAGGTATAGAAGGCATGTACTTCAACAATAAAGGCAAATTCTGAGAAGCACACAGCTAACATCGTGCTCAACAGTGAAAAATTGAAAGCCTTTCCTCTAAGATCTGGAGTAAGAGGAGGATACCCATTCTTGCCACTTCTGTTAAGCATAGTTTTGGAAGTACTTACCAGAGCAATTAGGCAAAAGCAAGAAATAAAAGGCATCCAAATTGGAAAGGAAGAATTGTCACTGTTTGATGATTATATGATCTTTTATATACAAAACTCTACACATGCCACTAAAACACTGTTATAACTAATAAACAAATATGCTAAAGCTGCAGTATACAAAATCTACATATAAAAATCAGTTGCATTTTTGTACACTAACAACAAACTATTTGAAAAAGAAATGAACAGAACAATTCCATTCACAATAGCTACTAACAAAACAAAATATGTAGGAACAAATTTAACCAAGGAGGTAAAAAACTTATACACTGAAAGCTATAAAACATCAATGAAATAAATTGAAGAAAGATATTCTATGTTCATGTATTGGAAGAATTAATATTGTTAAAATGTCCATACTACCCAAAGTAGTATTACAGATTTGACGTAATTCCTATCAAAATTCCAACATCATTTTTCATAGAAATAGAAAAAACAATTATAAAATTTATATGGAACCACAAAAAACTCCAAATAGCCAAGGCAATCAGGAGCAAAAAGAAGAAAGCTGGAGGTGTCACACAACCTGATTTCAAACTATACTATAAAACTATAGTAATTAAAACAACATGGTATTAGCCAAAAAGTAGACACATTGACAAGTGAAGTAAAACAGAGACAAGTAATGAACCCATACATGTATATTCAATTGATTTTCCACAAATGAGCTAAGAATACACAATGGGAAAATGACAATCTCTTCAATAAATGGTGTTGGGAAAACTGGATTTCCACATGCAGAAGAATGCATTTGTGCCCTTATACTACCTACAAAAATATACTTGAAATGGGTTTAAAACTTAAACATAAGACCAGAAGCTATAAAACTGTTAGAAGAAATGAGGGGAAAAACTATATGAAATTGGTCTGGACAATGATTTTTTCCATTCGAGCCTAAAAGCACAGGCAACAAAAGCAAACATAGACAAATGAGATTACATCAAACTAAAAAGCTTCTGCATAGCAAAGGAAAAACTTAACAGCATGCAAAGACAATCAACAGATTGGGAGAAAATATTTGCAAGACATACATATAATAAGTAGTTAATATTAAAAAATATAAGAAACTCAAACAACTGAATAGCAAAGAAAAAAAAGCAATTAAAAATTGGGAAGTCCCCATACAATCGCACAAATAAAAGCTGTATGTCAAGGGTTTTTTGCTTATCTGTTTATCTTCTTCATGATTCAAACCTGCCTGAGGTGTAAGGTGGTACGTTAGGTCACATCTATATGACCTAATACCACTGCTTTCAAGGAACTTATATATTGAGGAGTCAAGACATAAACCATAGAAGATTAATTAATAATACAAGACAATATGTGATAAACAATAAATGGCCTGAGTCTGGGATTAATTCAGAGAAGTAGAGAATACTGTTTGTTTACTTGTTATAGAGTTGTAAGAGGACTTGATCCTATAAATAAAATTTAGTGCTGTTTCATAGCTTTAGGTTACAGATCCAAATTTTAAGAATTTTATTTACTGCTTTAAAATATATAATAGTTATACTACCAACGGTTGACAGGTGGAATACCAGTCACCTAATTTGAAATGTAAAGCATGGGTTAGACAGGACATTCACTATAGACCATATATTTTCACTGCCTTTTTAAAAGGAAAACTCTATCAAACTAAACATAATAACATTTCACTGAATCAGTTATTCTTTATCAAACAAGACATAATGAATGGTTAAGGTTCCTGTTAATATTTCTTAATAATCTTTTTATTTTTCAATATCAGTTTCTAAATATCATACTACACACTTCTACTAAGAGCAATCTATCTGTTGGAAATTATTTTTCTAATTCTCTTCACCATGAATTCAATTAAGTAATTACATCTTACTTGGAACTAATAAACAGCCATGTCATTTCCAGATAACCCACTACCAAAATCCCTTGATGTTTTGCTGATCTGCTTGCTTTGGGTACTTCAATGTACTCAAAAGTAAAAATTCCAACAGTTATCTATTTTACACATTATTTCTGAAATAAACTGACATATGTTTAAATGCTCCTCTCTATGACCCTTCTTTTCTCATTATTAGTAGTCAAAGTGATAATGGTTAACATTTACTGAAGACTTACTGTATATTACCAATATTATCTCTTTAAATCCCCACAATAAATGTGAGTTCAATGCTGTTATCATCACCTCCATGTTGCAGATAAGAAAATGCAGGTGTAGAAAAGTTAACCAATTTGCTTAGGGGCACACAATTCATAAGTGGAAAAACCAGCCTTTAAAGTCAATCGGCCTAATTTCAGAGCCCAAGTTTTCACCATTACATGGTACTATATATGAAAAAGAAAGACAGATGGAAAAAACTGAGAATATAAACCTAAGATAGCTTGGTCTTCTCCAAAAAGAAGGTACTTAATTTATTTTCTTAAAGAAAGTCTAAAAAGAAGTCTAAAAGTATTTCTCCTCTGCTATTCTCCTACCTAGATTAATCTACAAACTTAGGCTAACAGCATTTGAATATTATAGCACCATTTATAGTAATATCTTAGCATCAGTTTAGCCAACACAACACCTTAATTTATCAGATTTTCGGTGCTCCTACTTTCCCCCTCACTTCTCTGCAATTCAATAAGATTAATATTAATGAAGGGGAAGGCTGAGAGTTCCATGCAGAAGAGAATAAAAGGTGAATGGGGAAGGAAGAGAAAGGTAGTAGCCATTGGAGTGTGGGTTGTGGAGAGAGTTTGTTTGTTTATTTGTTTGTTTATTTATTTTTAAATTTGGAAAGAGGAAGAAGAGAGATACCAGAGGATATTTACGATACTGAGGGAGAGAGAGAATTCTAGGATGTGTTAGTCTATGATATATAAGGAATTCTGCAGCTCAACTCAACTCTCTATTTTGTTACAAATTTTGATAAATTTCTTTGAAAATTTGACTTTCTTTTCTTCTTTCTCTCTCTTGCTGTCTCTCTCTCTCTCTCACACACACACACATACACACACACACACACACACACATCAGATTAGTGCTGGTATTTCTTATTTCTTCTGAAGGCTTAACCAAGCAGAACATGGATATCTTTATCTGTGTTATTCTTTCAAAGTTCCTTAACTAAGTATGGAGTTAGTTCTACAACAATGTTTTGTGAAACAACCTGTATCTCTTAAACAAATAAGAAAAAAAACTAAGACTTTTTTCAAGTTTGTGAATGGCACCTTTAACCTAATTTCCCAACAAATATTGTGACTTCTGTTTTTCCTTCTTCACAAACTTCCTATAATCTTAGGTGAATCTCTTAAGAACACACACTACCTGTTTTCTTATTTCCTTTAAAAGCAATACTTTTTTTTTTTTACTAAAACAGAAATTAGGTACAAAATAACTAATGAGAGACAAGCACCCCAGAGACATAAAGATTACTATAAATGCTGGATAGTATTATGGTCTTGGTCAAATTACACCTTAGATAGTCATATTGTATTCAATAATTTTTCTTTAGTTCTAATCCCTGGCCAAAACCTCCTATCTTTTCAGGTCCCTTGCTTGTTTATTTCCATCTGTTCCTAACAATTTTGATTTCCCTATTCCCTCTCCCCCATCAGCCCCCATTTTCTCTTAGGCTCTTAGGCCTCTGCTACAATCTCTGCTGTCTTTACTTATCTCCATCTGTATATCTGATTATTTAAATGAGTCTTAGTTTATATTCTTCCTCTGCTACCCTCACTCAAAAAACCAAACCTGCATTAATGCTAAAATATGTCTTCCATGGTCGTATACCCCCAGGCATTGAGCACCTATACAGAAACCACCAACCCCAGCAAACTGTGGTCATATTTAGTACACAGTTTTGAATTTCAGCTGGCTCCTCTGTACCAACAGTTACTGTTGTCATTTGTCCTTGGTCATTTCCCTCTTCCATTCCTGTCCGGGTCTTGATCTCTCTTCTTAAATTCCCTGATCAATTCTCATAACCTTCTTTTTCAGCAGAAGACTGATTGCACTGATACTATTGAAGACTTCAAGTATGATCCATCTCAACTACCAGGCTACAAATCTGTCTATATACAAACCCAAGCTTTTTTTCTTTTCCATAGTAACTAAGAATTCAATAGCTTCCCACATGTTCTAAACCAGGGGTGGGGAACCCGGGGCCCTCGGGCCACACGTGGCTTTCTGGATCCTTGAGTGAGGCCTTTTGACTGAATACAAATTTTACAGAACAAATCCTTTTAATAAAAGGATTTGTTCTGTGAAGTTTGGATTCAGTTGAGGGGCTGTTAAACCTTTGCCTCCTGATTCCTCTGGAATTTTGCTGTTGTTTTACCATAACTTACCTCTTACCTCTGTATTTCCAACCACTCCTTCTCAACTTGCTGTTACCTTTGAGTCCATAAATATGCTCAAATCTTTTACATTATAAACAAACAAGCAAATTTGTCTTTAATGTAATATCTCTAAAAACCATCTAATCTTCCTCTTTTCCTATCTAAACTTCTCAAAAGATTAGTTCATATTCCTGTCTCTACTTTGTCTTCCATGTAATCATTCCTCACACATTATAATAAGGATTCTTCTCCATCACAGCTCCAGAAAAATCATTCACTAAGATACCAATGACTTCTTTGTCCTCTATCTATAGGTGAATATTATTCTTTACCATTTTGAACTTTTCTGTTGCAATCAAAATTGATAATTGTGCTGTCCATATTTCTAGAAACAAATAGAGACACATAAAACTTTCTACCTAGTAGGCTTTATTGACACTTCATTCTCTAGCTTAAATTTCCTTATATCTTCTAGCCAATTCCATCCTGTCTTCTTATTGGGCTTTTCTCCTCTTGTAAATTAAAACTGTTTCCAAAAACTGTGTTGGTAGGGCATTGATCTCATTCCATAGACTTTCACTGGAAGATCTCAGCCTACTCATTATTTTAACTATTAATACCGACTATTCAGACAATTTCTGAATTGATACTATATACCAGTGTCTGCCAAATTCCTTCATTTGGATGATCTAAAGCTCTCCCTAAAATTAAAATGACTCAACTCCAGCTCATTTTCTTCCTTCCTAAACCTAATTTTCTGGAATCTTTTATACAAGTTGTGACTCTCCCATCTACTTTGTCACCCATACTATAAATATTTATTATTATTTTTACTTATCCTCTCATCCTTACCTTTTCTAATTCAATAAACATCCTGTTGATATGATCAACACAACATTTCTCAGATCTGTCTAGTCCTCTTCTCTCTTCCTAGAACTGCCCAAATTCTTGACATGTGTCATATTTAAAATGGATTATTACAACTGCATCCTAATCAGCTTCAAGCTAACCCCCTCAAATTCATTCTACATATGGCTATACCTGCCATAGTAGACATAGATGTGTAATTCTTCGATGTCTCCCCCTTACTTATAAGAAGATCAATATCCCAAACATGACATCCCAGGTCTTCTACAATCTGGCTTCTACACATCCCTGTAGTAATTCAGTATTATTTTTTGGTCTTTTACTTTATGCTTTAGCAACATTCGTGAAGTGCCCTAGATGCCATTTGTCTGTACGTCCCTCAACCTCTATTCCTGGTCTCAAATGTCTACCGTCATCTGGCCAATTGCTGCTCATCAGTTAAGAAACTTCCTTTAGGAAGATTCCCCTCTTATACTCTCCATCATCCTGAATCCAACTCAGCCTTCTCACAAGTCCTCACTCAGTGTACTCACCTTGCTGTGCCTGTCTCCTCACTGAACCATGCCATTTTGAGAGCAATGACCATAGCTTTTCATCAACCTTTCATAATGCATAATATACTCTCAATAAATATTTGAAAAAAATGAATGAATGAGTAAATCAATTCTACCAAGAACAATTTTGATGTACCAAATTTAACCTAAAAATTCTTCTATGTGTATCTTTCTCAAAATCTAGCTGCCACTATGTATTTTTGAGGGAGATATCAATATTGGACTTTCTCCTACTGATGATCATCAAAGTTCATTTTAATAATGTTGAGAGCCTTTATGCTTTCCTTCTAGGAAATCTCCTTGTCACAACATCTGGCAATATGAAATCAGTGACCAAATTGTCTTTTAAGTGAAATAATGTATGATAAAAATACTCAAGTAATCTATAAGGTCACTAGCCTATTGTAGCTTCCTTCTATACCCAGCTTCTTATAGAAGAAACAATGTCTGATTCTTATTGTTCATTTTCTTAATTTCCCCTGCCCAATAGTTAGATGGTATATGGATTATTTTAGAGATAATAAAGGAAAGCAAAGAATCAGAAACATTGAAGACAATTTACGAATAATCTCTCGGATGAGTTTACATATTAGATGTGACATAGGAGGATACCCTGCTACAAAGCAAAATGGGTAAATCTGGACCATTCATTTCAATGACAAAACCTTGGATATCTCACATCCTGTGAAACAAAGGCCCATTAGCCAAGTAATCCCTTAATGAAACAAATAATGATTGGTAGTAACAGAACCTGAATTTAGAGATAAATTATGTACTTTGAGTAATGCCAAGGTAAGAGATCCAAAATCAACAAAAATATATAACTTGAATTTATTAGCTGAAGTGAGTGTATTTAAACTCTCAATTCCAATTTCGTACATTGTAAGACTCTAGGATCAATGGCAGAAGCACCATTCACTATCAACACGCTCATAATATTTTAAATAATTAAAATACTGTGTTGTATAAAGAAATGCAAACTACATTTTGTATTAACACACATCTCCAAAAATGAGCTCTTAGATTCCATTTTATTTATTGCTTTAAAATGGAAAATCACCTCTAAATTCAATAATATATGTCAAATGTAATAACATAACAAAAATAAGTAAGAAGGGTGAACCCAATTTTATCAAAACTTCAATTATAAAACTTATTTCTATGCATTGTATAGTCACACTTTCTGGAACTTGACAGAGTCTAAGAAAGAAGTTTGAGACATGGAATATTCTAGGACTCAAGGATTATTATTGTCACTCTAACCAGGTAACACTTAAAACATCCTGTATCCTTATTCCAGGAGTGGGGATCTTTAAGGGATCCAGGCATTTTAGTACCTTGAACTTTCAGTGACATTTAGAACCTCTCTCAGAAGGAAGTGGGGTGGTGACTTTTATGTTTTAATGTTTCCAAAGGCTTTCATAATGTCATATGATAAGAGCTCAACAAATCCTTGCAGCGACAGCTTTCCAGCAGCTGGCCTCTGCTTTATAACATTTAAGTACATGAGACCTTAGTCATTAAAAACCTCTCAATATTTACCAACCACTAATTTCTTTATATATTTTTCTTTCCAAGTGAATTCCAATATCCTAGGATACCTATTGTCCTTTTCTGCTCTACAATGGCTTTTTTCTGTTATCAAGAGTTATTAGTGAGGATTTGGCTTTTATCATGAAAGAATAAGGCAGGCAGAGTTACTAGTAGGGGTCCTAACAGTATAATCAAGTCGGATTAATGGGCAGGGTTTCCTGGTGGATTTCTAAAAGAATGTAAGCAAAGAACAGTTTACTCAAGAGATACATTTAACATTTCACTCTAAATGTTTACTCTGAATATTGATTGTTTGAAAATTTACATTTTTCTCCTATATTTTTGCCAGTTAAGTTAAAAACCAGGCACACCTTTGTTTAATATTAATATAACTAGAATAAAACAATATTAAAAATAATTAAAAGGTTGATGGTTTTAGAAAAACACAAATACAGGTGTCATAGTGTCATGATAATTGTTTTAAGTTGGAGTAAATTACTGTAAAATGAACTGATTTTAGTAGTTTTTAACAGGACAAATTTTAGATCCAAAGTCTCTTTAATGAATTATTTTATAGGATTAAAACCTTTCTGGAAAAGATTATGATGCCTTTAAATTGGACAGAGGAAAATAAAATGTTTGTCATCAAGTACTTTTGACCTTTTAAGGCTTCAGGAAGTGTGTGGAGGTAAGGGCTTTCCTGAAGTGTCACAGTCTCTGAGGATAAAAAGGGGATCTAGTTGCCAAATGACGTTCTAATTCTCATGGTTGGGCCTGTTGTCTGGAAAAAGAGTCATGCTGCCTTTAGTAATTCCAGTGTTGCTTCCTCTTCCTGTAAATGAAAGGTGCGGGAGTAGGGAACATTCATTCACAAAAAAGGAATAGAAATATGTATCCCGTGGGAAGGAGCCATTTATAGAACTGTCTAAAAATATGTTTTTGGACAGGTCAGATGATATTTTTGCAATATTACTGTGATGACCATTAAGTGTGCACACTGGCTTTGAACATGTGTTCATTTCTGAAGCAGGAGTCATTTTGAAGTACTAGGAAAATGGGATTGCCAATGAGATAAATGGTTATATGGCTAATTTTTGTATCTAATTCATACCAGCTCCCCCAAGCAGAACTTATGGATATCTGTGAAATTAAAAAAAGTAATAGTCTACTTAGGATTCCTTACTGATGACATTATCCTCATAATATAGTATTACAAGTTATATTCTTTTTAATTTAGTATATAATTTTATGACCTATTTAACAAGTCATAAAAGTAACTGGGCAAGGGAAAACTGAGACATTGCAGGACAAATTCAGGTCGTAGATCTCATCAGGCACAGTTGACTAGAAAAGTGATCATTCCTGGACTCTGCTTGCTGATGTGGGGCATCAAGAGTTTTTCATCACAGGTAACAGGGTCTATTTGAGAATGGGCACAGGATGGAGCATAGAAGGGACACAGACTGTAGACACAAGCTCTGGTTTCCACATTCCTACTCCCCATCACATATATACTATATGATCTTGGGACAAAATTTTAATCTTCTTAAACCTCAGCTTCAAAATTGAGTAAGAATTAAGTACTTTGTAAGACTTTTTTGGCTCTAGACTCCGATTCCATGGTTTATTATCTTTGGCTCTCTCTCAGTTATGAAGGAAGACTGTGTTTTGCTTGTGTTCTAGATTAAAGATGTTCATGTTCATTCAATTCAATATTCCAACTGAAAATTAACCACAGCTTTATTTTCTAAAAGAGATCATTAGACTTTTTGGCTTACCCATATTTTTATGCCTATATTTTTATATATGATGCATCATGCCCCGTCTTTCAGAGAAAAGCTACATCTAGCTTAAGGGTCAAAGTAAAAAAGGGCTGAAGACTCACTCTCCCTGAGATGATGCTCACCTGGGAAGTTGCTTCCTCTCTTGGGCGGGGTCAGGTCACTCTACCTCTTTACTACCTCATTCCTTTAGCCTCCTGGGGACCATCTCACTATATATGCAACTCTATGTGCTTTTCTTTATTGAAGTGTTGGTACAATTTAAGGTGACAACTAAACAAAAGAAAAGCAAAACTGAAGCTTTACTGTAAGTAGTATACGCTCATTTTCCAAAAGGAAAGCACAACAAGAAATTGTTCTTAGTTCTTCATAAGGGAATCCACCCCTAGGCACCTTCCCAGACACTTCCTCGGCTTACCTTTCTTCCCATCCCACAATTAAATTAATGGCAATCTCTTCTAGTGCTTCCTTTTCCAAAACTTCTCTTGGCTAGTCTTCACAATTTTTTTTCAACAAATTTTAGTCCTATCTATTTTCTGAACATATTCTCCTTCCACAGTGCATTTTCCCAAATATGAGTCAGACATTCTGGATTCTTGAAGAGGAAAAATTTTATTCACATGATGAAGAAATGTAAACTAACTTCTGCAATGACCCTTTCTTCAGATGAAGGAGGAAAATAAATGACCTCATCTCCAATTTAAGGTCCTTATCTTTATCCTAAATCAGAAAAGTGAAGTGAGGATCATGTTCAGATGAAGAGATATTATCCTGTCTTTTTTCACCCTCCTGGTCAGGTGGAAGTGTCTGGCCTACGCAAAGGAAGGAGGAGATGCGACAAGAAAGTAGGTCAAAGAAAGAAAAGCTTAGTAAAATCCAGCTTTAGAAATAAAATGCAGGAGCCAACTAAACCACCATATAAGCAGGGCCAAGTCTTGATTGCAACGTCAACCACAGACAGTAACTTTGCTGGAATGTCTAAGGGTTTCCAGTGGTCTGGTGGTGAGAGACTCAAGTTGTGCCTAAATTTTGCCAGCTCTTATTTCTGTTTTTTGAGTAGGTTTCTTGGGGATAGAATCTCATTTCCCTATGTCTATGGATTATCTTCTACTAATTCATTGAAGTAACCTCTAAGTACAGTCTGGTTCCAACATTTAATAGCCCTGGCACCTGAGTAGCCAAAAGATTACTTTACCACATATAAATGTGTTCATTTAGGAGGTTTATTAAGTGCTGTTTGGGTTTGAGAGTGTTATTCTCCCTAACCCAGACAAATTCTATACCAATTGGGAAATAAACAGAAAGGCTAGATATAGATAAAAATGTATTACTAATTTATATCTGATAAAACTAGATTAGAAAATTACTATTGTGCTTGAGACCAAAATGGGTTTCTTTACATGTCCAGACACTGGGACTTACATTTGGAGATAGTTGGGCTTGCAAAGCAGGTACATTCTCCACCAGCTTCCTCACATGCAGCTGCACACAGAAAGCTCAGGAGGAAGGGCCACACATATGTCCAATAACCTTGAGCATATTGATGTTGGCCATTAGAATAAAAAGATGCAAATCAATTTAAGTCATATTCTCACTATCATACCAATGACACAAATCACTCTTCTTTCCAAAGAAAGAAACAAGTAAGAATCCAGACAAAGGGAAATGGTCTCTTTGTAAACTTTCCTGAGCATGTAAGTACCTGTTTTATGAACAAAGTAAAATATAGGAAGAGGGATAGGATGGCTTCCCTTACAATCATAAGAAAGCTAGTAACTTTTAGCAAATTAACTTGAATTTATACCATGAACTTAATATTAATTTTTTAAAAATCAATGATTATAAAATGTAGATCCTACCTAATCATTGAAAAAGTGCTTCTATTTGTTTATTTCTTCAGAGCTTATGGCAGATTCATTCGTTTTTTTTAATTCCATAAACCTAAAGTTCTTATTTTGTAACAGATACTAGGGATACAATAGGGTCCTTGGAGAAAGCAAGATATTTGAGGAAAGAAACAAGTGAGTAAACAGCTTCAATGTACTGTGGACAGTGTAGCAACAGAAGAGAATGATTCGGGGTGGTGGGGCTTCACGAAGGTGGTGATGCTTATAAAGAAACTCAAAAGATGAATCAGAGTTGAATAGACAGGCAGAGAGAGGGGAAAGCTTTCTAGGCAGAGACAGCAACATGTCTAAAAGTATGGGAAAGTGGTTTTACTTCAGGGAGCTTCAGGTAAAAAGTGTGGTTTGCCTGAAATTTAAGGGACATGGGAAAGGTAGATTTCTTTATCTGCCTCAATTATTATTGTGCCACTTCCTTCCTAGGACAGCACTTCAAACAAATCACTCATTGGACCCTCTTTCCTCTTCTGGATCAAGACAATATCACAAAAGGAGCCATATTTATCTTTAATGGCCACCTTCTACTTTCACAAAAAGGGAAGTATATTCTAAGGCCATATTTTATTTCTTTGTAGCCTTTTCCTTAATGGTCATCTCAGGGGGAAAAAATTTCTTATATATTTATATTTTGTTCTGCTCAGAGGGTAAGCCCAACTTTTCCCATATGTATATTTTAAATTATTTATTGTTGGGCCTATTCCTTGAGGATATCTGAAAAAAGGTTTTGCCTAAAACTCTTGTTTGCCCAACTACTCTGTAAATTCCATGAAACCATAAGAGAAGTTATCTCATCAAGAAAACATAGTTAATAAATGTACTATGCCTGAGAATCCAGAATATATAGAGAAAACAACAAAATTTGGTCATGGAAAATTAAGCAAGTGTCAGCTGAGTAAGAGCCTTGAACTCTTCATAAAGAAGTAATTTGGAGGAAGTAATAAGATCGTATCTGTATCTTAAAAGATACAGATCTGTGGGGGATGGACTTTAAAGAGAAAAACTAAAAACATAGAGACATTATTAAACTGCTGCAATATTCATGGGAATAAATTATCAAAACTCTAAGAAAGGGTTACTGGGGAATAAAGGGAGTGGATTTAAGAGATGTTTGGAGGTCAGTTTGACAGGGTGACTTTTCAAGAGACAGAGAAATTAAGGGAAATGAAGACTACAGTTTTCTGCTAAGATCAGAAACACAGCAGAGAAAAGGACTTGATGGGGCAATGGGTGGGAATAAAACTGACTTTAATTTTAAACATTTTTTTAGCATGAGGTCTCTACAGGACAATCAAATCACAATTATTTTAGAGAGAGAATATTTTCAAAGCTAATAAAAAAGGTACTGTAGAAGCAGATCTGATTTTTCAAAAACCGACAAAATTACCTTAGAAGTAGAACTGCTATATCAAGTATATTTGGTGTACAAATGTTCTTTTTTTGTTGTTTTGTTTTCAAGGAGCGTGATTATAAGTCATTCATTCATGTGGTTTTCTGTAATCTTACTAACATGTTCTGTTAGCCTACATTGAGGCAACTTAGCATAGACTAAAGACCAATGAAAGATGGAAATGCTTAGGTAATCGAAAACATGATTTTTTAAAAAGGCTAGAGTCAGAAAATAAAACAAAAAAAATTCTTAGCAGAAAGATGGACTATTTTAGTCGAATATCCTCTGCTTCCCTCTCTTTTGCTTACTCAGTGCCAGGCATATTTTTATTCTGTCAAGTCTTAGGTCATGTTCCCAATGAAGCATTGTTTTTTTGACACTTTAACATATATTCCACAATGAAATAAAGTTTCTCCTTAGTTAAGATCCATCTTCTTTTTGTAGACTTTAAAATAAGAAGACTTTAAATAATAGAATAGAAATGTGTTCTTAAATATATAAATCCAAAAAATGGCCAATCTTTTAAGATTTTATGAATAGTCTACTTCCATGGGCTATTATCAAGAATTATCTGAGAATTACTCAGAATATTAAATTGCAATTATCTACATAACTAAAGATGAGGTTTTAAAATGCTCTATTTTTCTTCAGGGGATTAAAAATAAGCAACTGAATGTGCTTTACATCTCTCTTGATTCATGTAGTCAAGGTCATCAATTGCTATAGGGAAGCTATTCACATCCAGTAAACATTGCATTTCTGAAAGTAATAAAATTGTATTTACAGTTTTTTTCAAATCAGGCAGATTTCATTTTACAGATGATACTCCCAAGAGACCTCTTTTTTGGTGGCACAACAGAAGATGAGTTGAAGTTTATCTAAATGCCCAATAGTCTAAGAAATAGAAAGTAAATAAAGTCTGGCTATACAATATAGAATTCTAACAAGCTTTAAATTCCTAGAGAATACCTCAAGACAGGAGAAATGTTTGCCCTGAAAGAACAGATAGAATTTTACATATTATTCCCTAAGAAAGCATTGTAGTATCTTATAGACCCAATTTTTGTAAGTATGTTGTGTATTGAAAATGGGAAAATATCTTAGCCTTAATTTATAGGTTCAATATAAAATAATTACTAGGATGTCTCAAAACAATCATTTGCTAAAGAAGTTAAGTTTTGTATTAAAATACATACCATTTTTAAGGCATATGGGGTGATACATTTATTTAAGTAGGTTTTAATAATATTAATAATACACAATAATATCTAGTAAAAATATCAACCAGAAGAAAGCACATTAAATACAAATGAAGACCTCCTTCCACCCAGCTACCCAGTACCCATTTTCCGCAGCCTCCCCAACTTCTCCTTCCCAATCTGCCAAGAAGAATTACTCTTCTCGGTTATCAGGTTTTAGTATATTTTACTAAAAAAGTCCTCTAGATATATAAGTGTATATGTGATCTCTTTACCTACCTATCCATTTATCTATCTATATCATTTTCAACACAAATATGAATCCATCATAATCCTATTTTGCAGTTTAATTTTGTTTTCACCTAATATGTCTTCAATAGTCTCATATTAATGAATAAAGAACTACTTTTTTTCTTTTCTATACTGTAAGTATGGTGTTCCATTGTATGAATGAGCCATAATTTTAGAAATAGATTTTTCCTAAATATTATACAAGTTTGGTTAGAAACCGTTTTAGTTTTTAAAGACTCAAGGGTAGAAAATTCTACTTGCTGTCAGGTCAGTCTCAATTCTATTTCACTTCTCTGAAGAATTTGATATACAAAGGAAGAGTTCCCCCTACCTCCCCACACCCCCAAAATGTAGGAGTCTCAGATACTCTGCTCTGTCTCAGAGAGTTTTAATCTTGAGAATACAAACTCACAAAACACTTAGATCCTTGACATGATAAATTGAAAATGTCTGCATAATTATAGCCGGCTATCTCCTCCATCTTAACACTTAATCTGTACCTTCAAAGTGTTTTATGTTGAACATGTATTAATTCAATACTTAGTTTTTATAAAATTAATGATAAAATAAAGAACTTCAAGAGGACTTGCAAGGTCGGGGAAAATTCTTGGTCAGAGGAAGTTCCTGTATCTGACTGTAGGCCTCTGTGGCTTAATAGAATGGGATTCTTGAGTCAGTAGGGAAGTGAATTCCTGGGATAGTCTGTGGGAATTTCTTGTAGCCTTCTCAGATTCTTATTTGGAGACCAGCAGGAGAAATTATTTACTGTGATAGAACTTGGGGGGAGAATTGATCTCAAACATTTACTCAGTTCCTGGGTTTGTATGTCATGAATCCACAAAGTAAACACCTATTATCAGAGCTCACAAACCAATGTAAATAGCAGACTGTAGAGTCCTGCTCTTCCCCAGACACCTCTCAGCAGCCCCACAAGCTGCTTCTCTAAGATATATCTTAGTGTAACAAACAGGCCACTCTTCTACTTTAAAAAAAAACTCAGATTCTCTGTGGGACTTCGTGTTTCTAAGACAATGCTTTTCATTTAGATTTTCCTCTTTGCTCAGAGACTTTATAATTTAACAGAATTTTACTGAAAATATTACCATAACTTTATAGTGTGGGACTCTTATTTTAAAGGATTACAGATGGAGAAAAAGAATTTGGTGTATCTGCAAACTATTTCTTTTGAAAGAAAAGAATATCCCTAATTAGATTCCATATAGCTGGTGCTTAAAATGTGTCCCATTCCCAATAATATAGCATTCCTTACACTCCGTGTTGACCCAGGATATTAGAAAGGATTCAGCCTGGGGTTCCCCACCATAGATGCCATTGGATGTTAATTCTACTGAACTGCAATGCATCTCTATTTTGCAGTAAAGGCCTACTGAAACCAAAGCCAAAAACTATTGTCCTTTTCCAAGTCTGGATCCTGCCTCCAGTACTTTGTGTCCACAGTTCTTCTGCTATGTATCAGAAGTTCTCTTGATGTCCACCACTTGATCAATCTAGAATTCTCTGCAGCACTTCCCCACCCACTGGGCTAAACAGCCTGATATCAATGAACATATTATGTTCACAAGAGCTTGCTATGCCCATTAGGTATTAATAGTATGCATTGGGCTACCTGTGTATGGGACAGTTTTCTGAGGCAGCATTGGTACCTAAATGAGCTTGCACAGCTCTTTTCCCATTTTAAAGATTAGTCTTTGGCTGGAACTTGGTAACTGCTTTCATAACAGCTTGCATTGTTCCAGTTATAGAATGTTTCTGAATCTACCTGAGTTCACCAAAATTTTATTTGAGGAAATTCTTCATAACAACTAAGTTTTTCTTTTCTGGCCGGGCAGTCATAACCTGGGCTGGCAGTATTACAGTTGATGAAGCCATGTTCTCTAGAAAGCTCTTCTTGAGCCCCTAAGACAGGACTGACTGCCTCTACTCTTTCTGCATAATATCTTCTATTTATACCAATAAATGCTTATCACATCATATTGTAATTGACTGTCAAAAATTGTGTCCTATTTACCACCATAGTTCAGTGTCTAACACTGTGCTTGGCATGCAAATATATGCAAAAGTGCTCCATACATATTTGCCAAATGAATACATGAATGAAAGTTGGAGCTGAAGGAGAAAGAACAATCATAGAGAGGGATACGTGAATAGCAGAGAGCAACAGAGATATGGCATAATCACCACAGATACTTTTTCAAAAGTATGTTTGTGTTAGAAGTTAGTCTGACACATAACCATGAGGAAACCTTTGTAAACCTGCCGATATATGGCAATATGATAAGTGGTAGTGAGTGAGATAGAGTCTGAACTAGAGAACAGGATAATTTTTGAGAGAAAATGTGTTATAAATAACAGTTGGGAAAGGAATATAAATGTACTTATCACAGATTGTTTCCTAGGCATTAACATGCAAGATGGCAAAATGATATTAAAAGAATATCTAATCCTATGTACCATGTCTGTTTGTGTGTGTGTGCTTCTTTTTGAAGTAATAGATTTCATGGAAAAAGTACAACACAATGTTAGCTGGAAACTGATGATGCAAAAATGCATAAATGATACAAATAACACCACAACCAAAGGAAAAAAATGTGTGGGGTAAAATAGAAGGAAAATATCTAAAATATAAATGAAGTATGTGTTTAATGAAAGAATTATGGGGGACATCTTTTAAACTTTTTAGTATTTTTCAAAATCTTATTTAATAAGTACACATTGCCTTAATCACAAAGCTTCTATCCTTTTCTTGCATAGATTGATTTAATGAACGTAAGAATGTAGTTCCCATAGCAACTGGACAGGTTGCAGATCTGTTTTCCTGAATAAACAACATTAACCATTAACTCTTTCAACACAGTAGGGCAGTAAAACTTATCTTAAAAGAATGTTAGTGCCAAAACCAAACATGTCATCCTGTCCTTAAAATAAGTACTAATTATTTTTATAAATTTTTTGAATGTTTTAAGATACTTGAAGACAGAGATTTGCATTTTTTCACTTCCTTATGACAAATGTCTCCAAGAAGTGTGAGTACCCAAACACGTTGAACAAGTCTTTATCTAGCCTTTTCGTCTACAAATGCAAAACCATGCAGACATACACAAAAATGTAATGCAGACACACAAATGGCTAATGTCATATACAAATCCAGAGCTAGTTTTGAAAAAAGATAAAATATATTAATGATGTTTACTTGGATTTACTTGAGTAAATAAACTATAGAAGCTCTATACCCATATTCTGAATGGGGAACAGAAGGAAGATTACACAATACATCTGTAGAATATTTATATGTATATGTATGAAAAATATATATAGTCTCATACATCTGTATGCCCTTGCATTCAAAGATCTAAATGTATCATAAAATATATCAGATTAATTATTTCTCTACTTTCATTAAAAATAGTAGAGACACTAAGATTTTTGATACTATCAGAACTTTTACAGTTTAAATTATATCCATTTTAGTTTTGAGAGTGGAGTTATATTAACAGAAGCTGTAAAATCAAATTCTAAATATCTGTATAATAAAAATAGCTATTATCTCTGGTCTTAATATCATAACTAAACTCACAGATAATACCATTTCAGGCAAATGTCAATTGAAAGATAGTTCAACTTATGTTAACAGAATATTGCTCACCCACACAATTACTAGAACATCCTTTTTTTAAATTAGTTTTTAAATTGTAAATTTTCGTTATGACCATCATGTGCAAAAAAAAAAAAATCTTGAATTATAATAGCTTCTATAATGCATCCCCTGACTTCAATAATCAAGTTCCAAACCCACAGAAATTAATTGGGTCTTATGAGAAAACTTCATAGAAGTTATTTCTTTTCAAAATATAAAAGAAATAATATAATGAGCTTAAAATCTATGTTTGAGAAAATTAGAAAATATGTGAATATCAGTATATCATAACCAACCTATAGAAAAATCAGAATTTTACTTTTATGTGGTAAATATGATATGAATTTTATTGAATCACTTTTATAAAACGTTTGGATGACTAACAACAAATTAACTACCAAATTCTAGTTTCTTAACATCATAGAAGTTTCTTTCTTACTCATGGAACAATCTGATTCTGGTGTTAATTGTCCCTATGTAAGTGACTTTCCTCCCTGTGGTGATTCAAGGACCCAGGGTTCTTCCACTTTATGTCACTTCATCTCTTAAGGTCTTGGATACAGTATGTATCACTGGCACTCAATCTTCCACAAATACAAACCACACAGCCATAGAGTTGCAAGAGGAGCTGGGAAATTAATTGATAACTAAAGCCACTTCCCAGCAAAAACTCAATACCATAGAAGGAAAAACACAAATTTTTTGGATACCTCATCATATCTACCTCCCTAGCACTGCTAATAATCTTTTATTAATATTTGCTTACTTTGTGCCAGACATTATTTGATGTGCTCAATATACATAATTTAACAACCAACTATATGGAATAAGAAATGTTTTTGTAGCTATCTGGTCCAGAATATTATTTACAAAAGGATAGAAATTAAAACTTACTCTAATTTTTCATAAGAAATAATAAATTTCAGTTACATAAAATACCAAAATGTAATGTGTATGTAAAGATAGATCACAGAATAAAGATTTTATTTAAAAAAAAATAATATTGGATGTACCATGAAGCAATACCTCATGCTTCTTTTACAGTCAATACAATTTTTTTCATAAATAAATTTATTTCTTGATTAGTAAATGTTTTCAAATACTGCTCTTAATACAAATACTAGAAATTCAATTGCTATGTCACATGTTTCTATCATGTGAAGAGATCATTATCAAACTAAGTGAAAAGTCAATTTTCTCTATATGCCAGTACTTCTGATTTGGATAATTTTAACCTAAGGATGTTAACAACTTTTATCACTCTGCTTTAGATTTGAGCAAACTAGCAACAAGTTTACTATGGACTTGATGAATTAATAGCCTGTTTTTGACGAGTAAAAGATTCATTCTTTTAGAATAACTAAAAAGTGCCAAAATTGCTGAAATTGTAATTTATAACAGACTAGTAGGAGGATACTTAGAACACATGTATATTATTTCTTTTCCATTTCACGTTGTCATCTTTCATTCTGTAATTGATCTTAGCAGTCATATAATTAAACATCAATGTTTATAATATTTGTAATTTTATAGAGTTTTGAGTCAGTTAGGTTGTATTTGGTTATATTCAACACAGAACACAACCTAGAGGGGCTGAATCAGATAGGTTGCCCATTTTTCTAATAGAACAAGTTGTCTGGGTAGCATCTAGACTGGGGCAGCAGCTTCATGATGTTATCAGTTCCCCAGGCTCCTCTTTTTCTGCCCTCACTATCTTAAACATGTAGTCTTTTGTCCTCATGGTTGTAGGATTGATCTTACTCTAGCTAGCCATTGTATCTGTGTTCCAGACAGAAAACACTGGAAAATGCAAATGGAAAAAGTGCTTTGTCTTAGAAAGTTTTTACCCTTTTAATTAGGAAGGAACACATTACCGAAGTCTTTCTCCTACATCCCACTGCCTAGTATTGGGTCCCATAGCCACTTGTAGCTGCAAGGGAGTCTGCTTTTAGCTGGTCACATTGTTGCCTCAAAGGAAAATCAAAGTTCTTTAGGAAAAAAAGTGTTAAACTAGCAGTCATGTATTTCATTTCTTAAGAACCACATCTAATTTAACAACTTTTTAAAAAATTTTACTTTTAAGTAATGATAAAAGCATGTAGCCAAACTTTCCTGAGTGAGAATAATTTATTCTCTTGACATCTTTCAGACTTTTTCAAATATACTACGAAGTTATCCTCTAAGATAGCATATGTTTTACAGAAATAATTTTATTGCAATTTTTAAACTTTTTCCTGAAAGAGCTAATTTCACTCAGATAGCACTCTGATCCATTAAAAGTTCTGGCCCAGTGAAAACTTAACTTTGATTTCTGAGTAAGTTATTATGTCAGTCTTGAAGTGGTTTTATTGCTTTAAATAGTATTTTCAAATTTTATCAAAATGTTTTGGTAGTTTATATATATATATTTTTTTATTTATTTTTTTTTAATTTTTTTTTATTCCATCTTGTAATGGGGGTACAAATATTGTTTGGGTTACATACATTGCCCCTACCCCGCCTCCCCCCCACATGCCAGCGCTTCAAGTGAGTCCAATCCCCAGGTGGTGCGGATGGCACACATTATGTAACTCTACACTACTTCCCCCGTCCCGCCTGCCCTCCATCCAACATAAGATTTTTTTTTTTTTTTACATGTTGGATACCTTGTATAGCTTTGCCTCTCCCTAAGAAGGGTTAGAGGTTTGCCTTTCCCCCCCACAATGATATTTTAGACTATATGTTTTAGATACTTGCTATGTTGTGAATGCTGATGTTCACTATGTGTTCAAATGTTCACAAAATAGTAAATTAGCATTAAAATAGAAAAAATGCATATTATTTTATAATTGTATTTTTATTTTAAATTATATCTTTTTTGCCTTCTTTTTTCCTACTTTATTCCAGAAATTAAGAAAAAACAAGTTAGTCTCACATTTCATAGAACCATCATGATTGTATTATCAAAGGATGCAAGTATAGATTCTACTGTGAAAATCTGGAAAACAATACTGGTTGAAGATATTTCTGCATTATATGCTGAAATTTAAGAAGATGCAACTTTGAGATAATCCCTAAATTTAGAGTATATGCCAAAGCAGCCTTATTATCTTAGCTAATTGATATCTCAATACATACACAGTAAGCCCAGTCTAATAACTTCTCATATGTGATCAAGAAGCTGGTGCTTCACTTCACTCACCTCTGTATTCTTGATTTAGTTTTTAAGAATGTTTCCTCGAGCAAATACAAAACAGAAAATGAGAAAGTAGAATTTATTGGATCAATAAGAGGTATGGTTCCTTTTTTGAATTATACATTGAGAATTATTTCTTCCTCAAAAGTATACAAATTGGCCTTAACTAGCTTCAGGTAAAACCTCAGGAAATACTACTGTAATTATTTTTAATTCATGCTTGATTATTATTAAAAAATAGAAAAAGTTATATTTTCATGGATTAATAGCTTGTTTTCAGATTTGATTTTTTGTAGATGCTCTCAGAGATTTTTATTTATATCAAATATTTAATATTCTTTATTAGCTTGGATAAGAATTCTAGAACTATGAGAACATTGGTTATTTCAGTCAACTTAAATTCTCCTGGTTTAAACTGAATATCCATTATTGTGCATGACTATCCATATAGATGAAAATGTGTACTTGTTAGCTATTTTTCTTACATCTATTTACATGGACATCATAGAAAGATATTCATACCATTTATTAAGTGTTTTTAATATCTTACCTTGTATGGATTATCTCATTTAATCTTCACAGCAGCATCATGCAGTACCATTTTCCAGACTAAGTAACCAAGGATAAGAGGATTAAAATAACTTGACCAAGGCCACAGCATACAAAGGGCAGAGTTAATATTTAAGTACAAGCAGAAAATCAATTAAATTTACATTTAATCAATTTAATTTGATAATGAAACTTACATGAGGCCAAGAAAGGTGAGTGACAAGAAATGTGGACAATATTTGTAAATGATCTCCATCTTGCTGATATATGAGCTATATTGTGAAAGTTTTGTTTAATCTTGAGCTGGAGTCAAGTGAAAAAAATGAATAAATAAAGATCTAAAGGAAATGATTGTGATAGGGAGAAGAATGCTTGGTTTTTAAATCACAAAGATAAGTGAGATAACACTATCTCCCATGATTTTAGATTTTAATCAAACTTTACACTGAGATGCTTAGATTCTAAGAAAAATCAGGGAAATATGCATGATAAAAACTGTTCAGTAGGTATGAATCAGGTGACTTTGAGAGTGCTGTCTGGATTCTGGAGGCAGGGTAGGACAAGAAGAAAAGGAAATTACATAAGGAGGATCTGTATCAATTTTACAAGCTAAAGAAAAGTTGTTTTATTTGCTGATTCTCAGAAATCCAGATATTATCCTAGAAAGTTTTAAGAATAGTCCTAAAACATAAATAATGTGAAAGTAGCCTTGGGGCCTATAATGTGTCTATATGGGGTTGGGGGAGTTTCAGGCGACAAGGGGTTATTTCAGAGTTCTTCATCTTAAATTGCAGCTTAAGCTGGTAGTGAGGCAGCTTGTATGCCAATAACTTTTGTTGCAGACCTTAGCCTGGGGAAACATTTAATTTTGTGAGACTTTGGGTTGTTTACCCTTGTCACCAAGAGAGAGAAAAACTGAAAGCTTTGTGCCTTGGGTTGTTTGCCCAGACTAGGAACTATGACATTAAGCTCAATCCCCTTTTGACTTTAACTGCCTCATCTCTGACTTGTAGTCCTCCAAGTTGTGATTTATTGATCTGTGAACATCATAACATGACCAGTAAAATACAAAACATACATAAGCAGAAAGACTAGAGACTGAGTTCACATTTTCTATGTGTAGAAAAATAAAGTAGACTCTCAAGATTGTATGCTAAAATATTTTTCCAACATGATTTAAAATATTTTATTTTTCTATTTTTAGGCAATTTGATAGGAAGTTAAAATATAAATATAAATAGAAGTAAAGCAACTAGGAAAAAAAGCAAGAATTATGAAGAAAAATGTTTGAGTTCTGCATTAGAAATGATTGGGTTATTTTACTTGGAAACTCCAGTTCATGTTGAATTAAAGGTTTAACTAATGAGGAGTAATTGGATTTATTTAAAATTGAGTTCATTTAATAATTTAGTTCATCAAACAATTTTTCATAAGGTTCTTTTTATATATTGCTTATGAGGTCAGAATAATAGACTTCAGTATGGTTGTGTTGTCCAGTGTGGTAGCCATTAGCCACATGTAGCAATTAAATTTGAATTTTAATTAAGTAAAATTAATTAAAATTGAAGACACAGTTCCTCAGTAGCATTAGCCACCTTTCAGCCACATGTGGCTAGTGACTATCTTACTGGAGAGCCAAGAAGAGAGATCATTTCCATTATGGCTGAATGTCCAATTGGACTAGAACAGTGAAAATAGCATGGGCTCTAACAGCATACATGAACCTTGGTTTATTATATCATCAACTATGACACTTACATGCAAATTTATTTATGGGTGCCACAATTTCAATTGTTAATATACAGGTAACATTTTCTGCTTCATGTAATTGTTAGGATTAAATGCTGTGATAGTCATAGGTCTGGAAAGCCCAGTTTAGGAAGTCTGCATTGTGGGAGGGTTTAGAAGCATGGCTCTGGAATCAGAAAGGCCTGGGTTTGGATGCAAGTCTACTATTTACTAGCTGTGTGATTTGGGCAAACTACTTAATTTTCTAAACATAAGTTCCTGTAGATTGAGATAATAACTACTACCATATAGAGGTATTGTAAGACTTAAAGGCTTATCTGAAAAAATTCAAGTAAAATACTTTGCATAGTGCATGGTACCTGTTAAATAATAAGTACAAACTAAAGTTTTCAAAATGTAAGTTACCTATTATACCCAAGTCAAATTTGTATATTATAAAATAACTTTCATAAATTCCATAAACTAAAAAATAGACACTGCAAAATGCTCCCAAATATAGAAATAACAATAATTGTAATAATTGTCACTGCTATTATTATTAAAGAAGGAAATATTTCAGCAATTCAATTTGGCCATTACTTTTACAAAATAAAGTCTTTTTCTCAACATTTTACTCATCATCAATGCTTTAAATAACTTAAATAAGTTACCTTAGTGCCTTTACCTGAGAAGGAATTAATAAATAAATGTGAAATTAACATTAAAACAAACAGTAGAGTAAAATTTCTTTATTTTAATTTCATTTTTAAGTGAATGAGCTTGTCCCTTGCCACATACTAAGGCATCTTAAGAAATAATAGATTGTTTCCATTCTAAACCTCAATTTTGAGAGATGAGAGTCAACTCTAGGTTCTGTGGCTGTAAGAATTAAATTTTAAAATGGTACAAAGATGGAATTATTTTATTTTTAAACACTTCCATATAAGCCCATTAAATTTACTACACAGAGAGGCCTTCAATGGTTTTAAACTCTGGAAAAGCCAAAACTTAAAAAGGAAAGATTTTCATGCATTGGTTGGTTTGTGGTTTTACCACCATATGTGTAGACTCTTTAGAGGTGTTATTTAAACTTTATACTCTATACTTTGACGTTCTCATTTTAATCTATAAATCTTTTATACTGTGTGCACTTTACTAACCATACTGAAAGTGTGTGTGCATATGGCTTAAAGCAATGAAGTATATAAAAGACATTTAAGGTAAAAAAAAAACCTGAATATCTGCTTAGAAAAAAAATCATAATACTTATGTGGATTATGTAGAAAGAATACTTAAAATGGAAGATAAAACTACTTTAATATATAAAAGTGTCTTACTAGAAAATAGGTGCAAATCACTTGGTAGAATATAATTGTTAAAAATATTATTTTTTGCTTTAAGGGTAGCATGTTTTTCAGAAAAGAAGGAAACATCTGATGTATTAAGCAATTCGAAGTTATAGTTTCTAGGTTGACTACCATGGAAATGAATAGTATAGTAAGTGGTCCTGGTTTAAGATGTCAAGAACACCCATATTTATCATCCTCAAGAAATAGTTGAAAGATAATTATTGCAGTAAAAGCTGCTTAAAGTTTTCCTGGCCTGTTATTTTCATCCCCCTCTGCATGTGGCTCTCCAATTTTCCCAGCACCATTTATTGAACATGGGATTCTTTACCCAGTGTATGTTTGTGTCTGCTTTGTCAAAGATCAATTGGTTTTAGATATATGGCTTTATTTCTGTGTTCTCTACCCTGTTCCCTTGATCTATATGTCTATTTCTATACAGGTAATATGCTACTTTGGTTACTATAGTCTTGCAGTATAATTTGAAGTCTCAATATTTCTTCTTTTTGCTTAGGGCTACTTGGGCTATTCAGGTTCTTTTTTGGTTCCATATGAAATTTAGGATTGTTTTTTCTAATTCTGTGAGAAATGACATAGTTATTTTGATAGGGATTGCATTGAATATATAGATTGCTTTGGGCAGTATGGACATTTTAACAATATTAGTTCTTCCTATTCATGGGCATGGGATGCCGTTCCATTTGTTTGTGTCATCAAGGATTACTTTCAACAGTGTTTTATAGTCCACCTTGTAGAGATCTTTCACCTCCTTGGTTAAGTATATTCCTGAGTATTTTATTTTATTTTCAGCTATTGTAAGTGGTATTGAGTTATTGGTTTGATTTCTCAGCTTGACTGTTGTTATGTGTAGAAATGCTACTGATTTGTATACATTAATTTTGTAAGTTGAGACTTTACTGAATTTATTTTTCAATTATAGGAGTCTTTTGGAGGAATACTTAGGATTTTCTAGATATAAGACCATAGCATTGGTAAACAGGGATAGTTTGCTTCCTCTTTTCCTATATAGATGCCCTTTACTTCTTTCTTTTGCCTGATTGCTCTGGCTAGGACTCCTAGCAAGTACTATGTCGAATATAAGTGGCAAGAGTGGGCATCCTTGGCTTGTTCCAGTTCTTAAAAGGAATCCTTTCAACTTTATCCCATTTTGTATGATGTTGGCGGTGGGTTTGTCATATATGGCTGTTATTAGTTTGAGGTATGATCCTTCTATGCCTAGCTTATTAAGGGTTTTTATTATGAAGGGTGCTGGATTTTATCAAATGATTTTTCTGCAACATTTGGGATGATCATATGGTTTACATTTTTAATTCTGTTTATGTGGTGAATTACATTTATTGATTTGCATATGTCGAACCATCCTTGCATCCCTGAAATGAAACCCAATTGATTGTGGTGAATTTTTTTTTTTTTTGATGGGCTGCTGGATTTGATTTGCTAGTGTTTTGTTGAGAATTTTTGCTTCTGCGTTCATGAGGGATATTGTTCTTTAGTTTTCTTTTTTGTTGTGTTTTTTTCATGGCTTTAGTATTAGTGTGATATTGGCTTCATAGAATGAGTTAGGAAGAATTCCCTCCTTCTCCAAGTTATGGAAAACTTTCAGTAGGTTAGATACTAGTTCTTTGTAGGTCTGGTAGAATTTGGTTGTGAATCCATTTGGTTTGGGGCTTTTGGGGGGGCAGGGATTTTATTACTAATTTAATCTAGTTACTTGATATTGGTTTGTTCAGGATTTCTATTGCTTCCTGATTCAAGCTTGGAAGGTTATGTGTTCCCAAAAATTTATCCATTTTCTCTAGATTTTGTAATTTGTGTGCATAGAGGTATTTGTAATAGTCTTAGATGATCTTTTGTATTTCTGTGTTATCAGTTGCAATGTCTTCTTTTTCATTTCTGATTGAGTTTATTTGAATCCTCTCTCTTCTTTTCTTGGTTAATCTAGCTAGTGCTCTGTTGATTTTGTTTATCTTCTCAAAAATAAAATCGTTTATCTTTCTTGGTTTCAATTTCATTTAGTTCTGCTCTAATTTTTGTTTTTCTTATCTTCTGCTGGCTTTGTGTCTGCTTGTTCTTGTTTTTCTAGTTCCCTGAGGTGAGACATCAGATTGTTAATTTGTTATCTTTCTGTCTTTTTGATGTAGGCATTTAGTGCTATGAACTTCCCTCTTATCACTGCTTTTACTGTATTCCAGGGATTTTGGTAGCTTGTGTTATCATTGTCATTCAATTCAATTTTTTTATTTCCATCTTGATTTCATCACTGATCCAAAGGTCATTTAGCAGCAGATTGTTTAACTTATACATATTTGTATAGTTTTGAGAGTTCCTTTTGAAATTGATTTCTAGTATTATTCTGTGGTCTGAGAAGATACATGGTATGATTTCAGTTTTTTAAAATTTGCTAAGTACTAATTTTTAACAATTGTTTATGCTCCTTGTTCTCAAATCATAATTAAAATCTTATTCTTACCATTTTGTCTGTTTTGAAGAAAGGTAAAGAAGACAAACTTCATAAATCTTTATTTTTTGGCTGTCTTTTCAAAAATGATACAGAAAAACTGAAAAGAAAACATAAAATATGTAAGAAAATATTTATCCTTCATAGACTAAAGCTGCAT
The DNA here is from genome assembly GCA_008086735.1 of Cheirogaleus medius. NCBI lineage: Eukaryota > Metazoa > Chordata > Mammalia > Primates > Cheirogaleidae > Cheirogaleus > Cheirogaleus medius. The sequence continues at coordinate 65,414,066 of VBSM01000272.1, forward strand.
AAGAGAAATAAAGAAAGAAATAAAGCAATTCATAAATATAACCATCTATTGAACATCATTTATGTCCAAAGCTCTGTCATTAAACATTGTACTCTATACACTGATAAATAAGAAAGAGTCCTGGACTATAAGAAGATAGTCTAGAAAAGGAAATAAGACATAAATTCAAGCTACTACAAGGTGAAAAGTTTTGTAGTGGTTCATTTGAGGGAGATATGTCTGAGTGGAAGAATCAGGAAAGACTGCAGAGGAAGTAGAATTTGTGCTTAAAGGACAAGAATCTGTAGGGAGAAATTATTACAGAGAAACTTCTGGAAGTGGTAAACACAAGGCATGCATTTGGTACACAAAATATTTCAGTTTGATTGGTATATAGGATGTGAAGAAAAGAATGTTGAGAGATAATCTAAAGAGGCAAATGTTCATTGAGTCATGATCATAGAGAAGCTGAATGCTGGATCCCATATCAGACAAACATACTGTATCAAATAGACAGTTGGGACCCTAAAATTGTTTTGATCATAGTAGCAACATAAACATTGTTTTTGGAAAACCAGAAGAAGATATTGATATAAGAAGAAATTAGATGTGGATTCCAGGTGGTTGATTTTGCAATAGCCCAGAGACAGGATGGGGAGCCCCTGCACCCGGAGACAGCAACGATGACATTGAGAAAGTTTACAGGACATGTGCTCTAGAAGCAGAATTCATGGTACCTGGCAACACAGGTGTAGGTGGCAAGGGAGAGAGAGAGAGAAGTCAAGGAGATCTGAAAATATGAGCCTGGAGTTTAGGAGATGATAGCAATACTATCAGAATTGGAGGATTCAGAAATGTCAAACATTTGGGGATAGATTGATGTGTCAAAATTACGAGTTTAATACCTATTTATAGTTTAAAGAAATATTTATTAATATCTTATTATGTGACAGAAACTGTGCTACTGCTGTGGATAAAATTATACGTGCAAACAGACAGATTATAGTCTTTTGGGGAAGACATCTGTGCTGTTTGATAATACCCTGTTTCCCCAAAAACAAGATCTACTCATAAAATAAGCCCTATCAGGATTTCTAAGCATTTACGCAATGTAAACCCTACCCGGAAAATAAGACCTAGTGATGGGCGTGGCTACGCAGTGTATCTGCACAACCCATGCATTTCATCGCCCGAGCAGTAAAGGAGATGAGCAGCCCTTCTCATCTGCCCCATCATTTCAGCTACTATCCCAGAGGTGACAGGAAAGGTGTGGGCAGCCCCACCAACACGGTCGGCTCCCCCTGTCAGGTCCCGGCTATCCTGTGCGTGCTCCAAGCTGATGCTTTGAGGGGAAAGTCTCTTCAGTGAAGTGAGGAGCAGGACGCTCCACTTTAGGTATTGTGTGTCCCCAGGGGGAAGAAGGAAAGCTGTGGCTGCCATTTTACTATGATAGTGTTCCTGAAGAAGAAGATTTGACTATATTTGAATAAATGTAGATTGTTGTACCGTACTTAAAAAAAATAACACATCCCCTGAAAATAAGCCCTAGGGTGTCTTCTTGAAGAAAACTAAATATAAGACACTGTCTTATTTTCGGGGAAATGTGGTAGAAACAAATATAAACTTAAAAGTATAACAAATGTGAGAAACACTCTACAGGGGAGATATCTAGTTACGATTGAGACTTCAATAAAAAAGAGTACTTCTAGTTCTTCTAGGGGTAGTGCTTCCCTCACAAAAATTACTCTTTTTGGGGGGGAGGGGACAGAGTCTCGCTCTCTTGCCTGGCCTACAGTGCTGTGGTGTCAGCCTAGTTCACAGCGACCTCAAACTCCTGGGCTCAAGCAATCCTCCTGCCCCAACCTCCTGAGTAGCTGGGACAATAGGCACACACCACCACGCCCAGATAATTTTTCTATTTTTAGTAGAAACAGGGTCTCACTCTTGCTCAGGCTGGTCTTGAACTCCTGACCTCAAGCAATCTTCCCACCCTGGCCTCCCAGAGTGCTAGGATTACAGGCATGAGCCACCACTCCCAGACTCACTAAAATGCCTTTTAAACTGAAATCTGAAATAAAAGTAGAGGGTGTCACATAGAAAAAGAGGACAGGAAAAGACCTTCCAAAACAGAGGTTGTATGAGTGCTGTAAAAACAACCACCATCACCACCACAGTACCTTGTGGAAAGAAGAAGGAAGATGGCTGTGTAAGAAATGGAAAGGTGGTCATGTGGCTAAAGTAGAGGGTGAGGGAAGGGGAGGTGTGATCCTAGATAAGAGAGGCAAGAAAGAGTTAGACCATGCAGGTCCTTATAGTTGGTGTTAAAGTTTCTATTACCCAAAGAACAATAGGATATTGAAAAATTTTAAGCATGAAAGTATCATAATTAGAGGATGAAGTGGTAATATAGACCAGTGTGATGGTGGGAAACAGGGGAAAAGTGAACCTGTTTAAGAATATTTCAGAGATAGAAGAGTAGTACTTTATGATGGATTGGAAATTGTATATTAGAGAGAAGGAAGGGCCAGGGTAACTTCTATATTTCTGTATTGCCCAATGGGATAAATGAGATGGGCATCAGTGGAAAGGGTCCACAAGCTGTGAGCTAAGTTTTAGACATATGCAATTAAGGTACCAAGAATATTTCCAAATAGATATATCTATAGCTATTAAAAATGAAAAATAGATATTTCTGAGGTTGGTAAAAGGTAAAGATAAAGACATGAAAGTCATTGCAGGAAAGTGATAGTTGAAGCTGTTAGAACAGATGAAACACTAAAGCAGAATACAGAATGAGATGAGGGAGATCAAAGACAGAACTTTAAGAGATATCCACATGAGAAAACAGAAGGAAGACATTCCTGAGAAGCCGGCAGGGAAGGAATAATTGCAGAGATAGGAGTAGAATCTGAATAATGAAGCACCCTAAAGTTTTATGAAGACTTAATTGCCCATATTATTTATGTCCAATACCTGTTACTTATTTAATGATATAAACAGCATCAAGATGTACAAACATTGCTTTTGGTTGTCTTCTAGACTTCCTCTCCCACCACTCTCTCACTCACACACACACACACACACACACACCCTTGCTTCCCCACTATGTTAGGGAAGTATGAGTTAAAGGTTTTAAAAGTTATTTTTTATTATCCTCAATAATAGGTATGTATTTAGACCAAGAGTTTCATGCTATATTCTATGGAGAGCTAAAAAATAGAAATATGAGAATTACGCCTAGCATCAAGTGTCAAGAAACTATAGCATTGTTTGTCTGAGGTTAACTTGTTGAGATATTGTGGCATGGAGCCAGTTTAACTCAACAATGGATGGTAGCAGCAATGTAACAACAAAGTCACTGGGCTTACACGAAAACTATAAAAGGATATTTGCTGTATTGTTCTTGCCCTTGGAATGCTCCTTCCTTCCTTTCCTGTTTTGTTGCTGCAATAGGATGTCAGCTTAAATTTACTGTCATTATTGTCACTTGGCCAATGAATATTATGAAATGTGGTAGGCATTTAATGTTATATGAGTCTATGAGCAGGCAATCTGAAGTCTGACTCCTCTAGAGGGGTTATCTGATTGGCTGAATGTTCTTGGAATACAAATGTGGCAGCGAAGTTTTTCTTTTTTCCCCCCAAGTGAAGTGAACCCTTAAGAATTGCTTTGTATCTCATATAAAAGTTATGGACTTTAAGAAATACAATTTGCTTTCTCACAATTTTTCAAAATTAGTCTATAGATTTAGATAGCATCCTGAAGTTCCATGGAAATTTTTCTAAAAATAGTAGCAACAAAGATCTATTTTCATAGGAAACAAGTGCAAGATAGAGTTTCTTAACATCAGCACTATTGACATTTTGGACAAGATCATCTTCTGTGTTGTGAGGGTTTGTCCTGTGCATTGTAGGATATTTAGCAGCATCCCTGGCTTCTCTCCTCTAGCTGCTAGTAGTACTCCCCACTTCCACAAGAAGTGATAATCAAAGGTTTCTCCAGACATTGCCAAATGTCCTTTGGGGGGCAAAATCACCCAGGTTGAGAACCACTGGCCTAAGAGAAGTGCCTCAATATAAAGCAAAAATGAATAGAATTTGTAAAATGTGTACACACACACACATACACACTGTGTAATCATGATTTAAATTTCCCTTTGTACTTTCTGTCATTATGTAATATAATTGTACCTAAAGAATAAATGCAGGTCCTCCGCCAGCACTCGCGGAGTCTGTTCGTGTCTACTGATCAGAGTCCACAAATTTTCTGCTCGGATCCTGTCCGGACCGCCCCAACCCCAGCTTCCTATTCTTTGAAAACACTAAGAATAACGCTCCTGCATCAGTTTTTACTAGAGCCAATCACCTGCCATGCCTAGCACAGGGATCATACTCAAATTGCCCTTAACCCCAATAATCGCGAAATGCACATCTATAAGGCAAACGGAAGCCAGTGGGTGAAAGCTCATCAACTCAAGGAGCACAACGGGCACATCACTGGGTATTGACTGGGCTCCGAGGAGCGACCACATCGTCACTTGTGGGGCAGACCGCGATGCCTATGACTGGAGTCAGAAAGAGTGTGTCTGGAAGCCATCCCTGGGATCCTGAGAATTAATAGCACAGCCACTTTTGTGAAGTGGTCCCCTCTAGAGAACAAAGTGGCTGTGGGAAGTGGAGCACGACTCATTTCTGTTTGTGACTTCGAGTCTGAAAATGACTGGTGGGTAAGCAAGCACATTTCCAAGGCCGATTCACTCCACAGTGCTCAGCTTCCAACAATGTTTTGCAGCAGCAGGATCACGTGACTTCAAATGCAGAGCGTTTTCTGCATATACTGAAGAAGTGGATGAAAAGCCAGCTAGAACACCCTGGGGATGCCTTTTGGTCAGCTGATGTCAGAGTTTGGGGGCAGAGGCGCAGGCGGCTGGGTCCACGGGGTCAGCTTCTCTGCCAGTGGGAGCCGCCCGGCCGGGGCCAGCCACGACAGACTGCATCTGTTGCTGATGCCTCCAAAAGTGTGCAGGTCTCAACTCTGAAAACAGAGTTCCTGCCGCTCCTGAGTGTATCGTTTGTCTCGGAGAATAGCGTTGGGACTGCTGGCCATGCCAACTGCCCAGTGCTCTTTAACGGCGATGACCGTGGCTGCTTGACCTTTGTCTCCGAGTGAAACAGTCCAAAAGAGAGCATCCAGCAGCATGTCTGCCCGGAACGTTTCCGCAGCGTGGACAAGAGGGCCACGACCAAGGACCGCAATACAGCCTCGGAGACGCTGAGCCAGATTAGCGTCACTCAGGTGTTTATTTATGATGCGAACAAGCAAGATTGTCGCAAATTTTGCACTATTGTCATCCACGTAGCCATGACAATTTGGGATTGCAAGACCTGAGAATCTTCTACCCGGGGCCTCCCAATAACGTGAAGCTGAGTGAGCCTCTGCCATCCAGCACGACAAACTGTGGGTGACCGTAGCTCTGCCATTGGATGGCGAGGAAAGCCAGCCCCTAGGGAACACTGAAAACACATATTGTACAAATATTGTGTGGTTTTGTTTGTATACAACTGGTGAAGTGTTGGTTTTTTAAAAGCAGCGGTGATTTTTTTTTTTTTTTTTTGCCATTCTTGACCAAAGCTTCTCTTTAAGTAGTTTATTATAGAAAATTGTCACACTAATGTAAAGGAAAGGGTGAAGGAGATATGTAAATTGTCCGTTAGGAAAAAAAAAAGAATAAAGGCAACCCTTTAGTAAAATCATCTATTTATAATAACAATTTTCTAATCTTTCTTATCCTAATGAAAAATTAGATAAGCTCTCTGAAGTGGTGTTTTAAATTTTCTGTAGTATTTTCAATTTTGTATACCAGTTTTATTCATTTATTTTTTCACCCATTCATTCAATAAGTATTTCCCTCCATGCTGCAGGCATTAGGTGCTGAGAATAAAATAGTGAATGAAATAAGCAAGATTGCTGCTGCTCTATTAGAGTTTCAATTCTAATGAGAATGGGATATAAGAAGTCAAGGGAGAAAAATTAGGAGGCTAATATAGCCAAGCCAAGAGACAATGGTCACTTGGGCTAGACTGTTGATAGTAAAGTTGGAGAGAGAAAATGAATTTTGGATAAAATTTGGAAGTAGAATTTACATGATTTGTCATTAAGGTAGATGAGAAGGATAAAGAAAAAAACAAAATCCAGAATAAATCCTAGAGTTTTGTCTTAAGTATTTGCATGGTTTGCAATGCTGTTTACTGATATGGAGGTCATACAGGAGGAAATGGGTTTGAGAGTTCATGATATCAGAAGTTCTGTTTTGGTTCTATTAAACATCCATGTGCAAATGTCAAGTAGACATTTAGGTGCATGATCCTGGAGTTTCAGGGAGAAGTCAGAGTTGGAGTTAACTATTTAGAATGGATCTATAAATGGTATTTAAGCCCACGAGAGAAGATGAGGTCATTTCCGGCCAGGTGCGGTGGCTCATGCCTGTAATCATAGCACTCTGGGAGACCAAGACGGGAGGATCGCTCAAGGTCAGGAGTTGGAAACCAGCCTGAGCAAGATTGAGACCCTGTCTCTACTAAAAATAGAAAGAAATTAACTGGCCAACTAAAAATATATAGAAAAAACTAGCCAGGCATGGTAGCGCATGCCTGTAGTCCCAGCTACTCGAGGGACTAGTCAGGAGGATCAGGAGGATCAGGAGTCAGGAGGATTGCTTGAGCCTAGGAGTTTGAGGTTGCTGTGAGGTAGGCTGACACGATGGCATTCTAGCCCAGACAATAGAGTGAGACTCTGTCTCAAAAAGGAAAAAAAAAAGATGAGGTCATTTAAAGAGATGTCAGGAAAGCAGGTCAGTTCCACATTTAGTGATCAACTGTAAGAGAAGGATTCAGCAGAAGATAACAAGAAGGAGTACTAGTCAAGAAGTAGTAAAACTAAGAAACTGTGTTTTCTTGGAATTGTCATTTGGTGAACAGAATACTCCATTCGTTATCTTATGAGACCAACTATTTATGATCCCACTTTACAAGAAACTGAAAGTTAATGAGATTGGGCGACTAACTAAAGGTACAAATCAGGAGAGTGAGGACTAAACTCAGATCTTCTTATTCATCTCACATAAAGAGCTCTTCTAATTATCTGAGGTAGACACTTGGTTTATGTCTAGTTAGCATCTCTTCGAGGAACTACCTCCTCACTTCATTCTCACTCCATGTGGCTGGAGTGAAGCCCCCTAAGCAGACCTTCAATCTTATGGCTCCAGTAACTGTTTGGGGGATGAAATAATATACAAGCTAAGCTAACCAGCCTTCCTCAGGAGTTTCTTTGAAGTGTTGGGTAGGAGACTCTTTTCACAGGGATAATAAGCTGTGAAAATGAAGAAAGCCTAGAACTGCCAGGGGTTAACTTGCTACCACAAGGGGAGAGACTGCTTAAAAATAGGACCAACATTCAGGCAACGTGGTAGTTGTGGGAGCACCTGGAAACTCAACTGGGCCTGGCTAAAAGCACAACTCCTCACAACCCACCCCCACTCCATTATTTTACTTATGCTGGTTTGAGTTGGTTTTTACCACTTGAACCCCCCACATTTCTAGCACAATACTTTGTCTTGTTTATCTGTGTATGCCAGCATATTTCCATTTGTACATAAAAGGTGATCCATAAATATTCATTAAATAAAATTCAAAAGTGAATATTTAATAACATGCCCTGATTTAAAATTAAGCAGTAAGTTTAGCTATTTAAGATAAAAGTATTAAAGGATCTTACAAATTTTTTCTATTACTACTCAAAAATATTTAGTTTTCTGAGAAAAATAATTTCAACCAAGATTGTTGATCTTTTTAAAATACTTAGAAAAGTAAATCATTTAACTATTTTTTTAAAAAAATTTAAGACCACTGTCTTACTTTTTCCTCTCCCCTTTATTTTCATAGTTTGGGGAAAAGACAAATAAATATTTCAGGACCAAGTTCTCCTGGTGGTTTCAGTTGCCTTTCTGTCTCTAGTCTCTAGACACAGGCATCCTCAAACTACGCCCCACGGGCCACATGCGGCCCACCAAGGACATTTATCCAGCCCGCTGGGTTGGCCTGTTTTGTTTTTTTTTTACTTCAAAATAAGATATGTGCAGTGTACATAGGAATTTGTTCATAGTTTTTTTTTTTTTTAAACTATAGTCCGGCCCTCCAACAGTCTGAGGGACAGTGAACTGACCCCCTGTTTAAAAAGTTTGAGGACCCCTGCCACATTTACCTTCTTTCTTACTCTTGCTGCTCCTTTAGTCCCAACTTGATAAATTCATCTCCAGTCTAAGTGCTTAGAATAATTCCTGTGGTATCCCTAAATTGCAAATATACTTTTAAACTTATAAAAGCTAAGTTAAGGTAATTAATGGCTATTGATATAATCAGTGTTGTCATTACTATTATAATTTTTCTCCTGCTGAAAATTCTGTTTCTTTAAACCCTCATTGATATTTTTTGTAAGTGAAGATAATTATTAATAGAAACACTAGTCTTCCATTGTGTGGGGGAAAAACAGGATTTTCAACTAATCCTCATTTCATTGTAATTGGAATAAAATATATGATTTCTGTGTTCAACTGTAAATATGATGTTGGTGTTGTTTTCTTTTTCTTTCTGAAATTACTGGCACTGTTACCTGTTTTATAACCAAAGGGAAAGTAATTCACTATTTTCTGGGACTACCTTAAGTACAAAGGTAGTGAAATTTTAGCACTCTAATCTTTACTTTTAAGCGCCAACCTTCAGAGCCTATAAATATTATGATTCTACCTACCATACTCTCTACACTTGTAATGTCTTTAATCAGAAATTGTAATGAATTTGGTTTGTGGCTATAAACAAAGTGCGCTCCACTGAAATACATGACCACCAATATCTATAGTTAACTTTAGTCACTAAATAATTTATTTCCTCTACTACTGTGTCTTTTCTCCTTCATCAAAAGTTATTATTTCAAGTTCTATTTGTACTTTGTCCGGCCTAATCTGATCCAGCTTTGTTTTTTATATGTCCTGTTATTAATCAAATTTACATGGATATTAAGGTTTCCTTTACTCTCAGCTTCTCTCCCCAATTTTTTTCACTATTTGGATCAAGGTAGCATTAACTGAACATTTATTTTATAACTCCTCTTGTATTTCTATGTGGATTTTTATTATACAAGCATCACTGAAGCCTCTTTGGAATAAATTCCATCCAGTTTAGTCCATTTCAGATTTAAAGTAAACATTTTTGGTTTCACAGTAATAAGCTTCCTTATCAAATTAAGAATTATATATTAAAAACTGCCATGTAAGAAAGAATACAAACCTAAAATATACAAGCATAAGAAAATTCTCAAATCCTGATTCGGCATGTCCCTTCAATTATGTGTTGTATATGTTGTAAAACTTCTTCTCTTGAATTTCTATTCCTTATTAAAGCTTAACTTTTGATGACACCCCAAGAAAAATATTGAGCCAATCTTAATAGGCTTACTCATTTCAGGCATTAGCTAAATATCATCTGATGGCTTGTGTTATATAAATGTCAAATTTAATCAGTAGGAGAAATTATCTGAAGTGGATTTGAAGACTCTTCCTTTGATCCTAGTGAAGAGATCCTTTAAGGTAGACTTGACAAACTTTCTTAGATTTCGGACTTCTACTATGGTAAGTGGTCCTATACATCTGCGGTCCCCAATCTCTGGGCCACAGACTGGTACCGGTTGAGTCTGGGGCCTGTTACAACCAAGCCGCACAGCAGGAGGTGAGTGGAGGTTGAGCAAGCAGAGCTTCATCTATATTTATAGCCTCTCCCCATCACTGGCATCACCGCCTGAGTTCTGCCTCCTGTCAGATCAGCGGCGCGTGACATTAGATTTTTCATTATGGTGAGTTGTATAATTATTTTATTAGGTATCACAACGTGATAATAATAGAAATAAAGTGCACAATAAATGTAATGCACTTGAATCATCCTAAAAACATCCCCGACCCCCATTCACGGAAAAATTGTCTTCCATGAAACTGGTCCCTGGTACCAGAAAGGTTGGGGACAGCTGCTATATATCACTAGGGTGTGTGTGTGTGTGTATGTGTGTGTGCCTGTTTTAACTGTGAGTGATGAAAAAGTTACAATTAATAGCTTTATTTAAGCAATCAACAAGATGGGTAAAAAAAATTAACTGTATAGCATTTTAGATGAAATACACTCGAGCTTAAACAAATAAATGAGCCAATATACCACATTGGTGGCATAGACGTCTGCCTTAATAAACTTGGTAAAATGACCAAGTCCAAATATGCCCTATAATGAGACTGTATCTGCAAGAGTATTTATATCTGACCATCATATTTTAAGAGAGCAAATTGGAGTGCTGCTGGAGAAGAAACACCAAAATGTGAAGAGATAGAAAGCAAATAACTTGAAGACTAGTTTAAGAAACTAAAGTAATTTATTCTATAGTAGAAGGTACAGTGAAGTATAAGTTATCATATTAATAATTTATCCTAAAGAATAGAAGTCACAGTAAACTATATCTTGTCATATTAATATACTATGAAGAGGCTGGGCGTGGTGGCTCACGTCTGTAATCCTTATATTCAGGGAGGCTGAGGCAGGAGGATCGCTTGAGGCCAATAGCTTGAGACTGGCCTGAGCAAGAGCGAGACACTGTCTCTACTAAAAATAGAAAAATTTGCTGGGTGTGGTAGTGCATACCTGTAGTCGAAGCTACTTGGCAGGCTGAGACAGGAGAATTGCTTGTGCTCAGGAGGTTGCAGTGAGCTCCGATGACGCCACTGCACTCTAGGCTAGGTGACAGAGCGATACACACACACACACACACTATGAAGAGTTTTCTAGCAAAAGGAAGATTGCATTTTTCCTTATGGGTGCAAGGTGCAGAACTGAGGTCACTGAAGTATATCCCAGTATATAGATTTTGCCTTTTTGTAAGGAACAGCTTTCTTCTCATAATCAGAAATACCCAAATGAGAATGGAATATTCTCCTAGTATGTTTAAGCAAAGGCTGTTGTATCACAAACTGGGATTGTATTTGGAATTGGACCCAGGGATTCTCTATCCTATTTCCCCATCTATCTCAAAGTGATGAGTATTTAACCAGATATTGTTAAATATTTTGATATAGAAGAAGGCAGTGAAACTCTACAAAAATGATTTCTTTATGATGTAATATGGTCTCCAAACTAGGTGTATAAAAATGAACTCATTATAACCTCAATTCTGTTCCTCTTTACTTCCCTATTTTTATCAAAGATATACACACACACACACATACACACATATGTAGATAAATGTTATTTTTTACTTCCTTTTGAGACCATATTCAATTAGATCAAAGTCACGATTCTTCTTCTTTAAAAAAGTGTGTCTAATGCCCATTCTTTTAATTTCTTTTTACCACACTATTCCAGACCCTAAACTGCTCGAACCTAAATCAGGTCTCTAGCTTATTAACGAGAGCTCTTGTTACTGGTATCTTCATTTCCATATTTTCTTAGGTATTCTGCCATACTAATAATGTGTCCCTCAAATACTGATTTTATTTTATGTTTCCCCTCTTTGGTAATCTTTAAAATTCCTTTTGACTACAGAATTGATACAAACTCCCATTTATAAAATTCAAAACTTCCCATAACTTACATTTTACCCCAATTTTAATCCTCATCTCTGAACTTGTATTTTCTTCACTCAGTATTCTCGAAGGTCTAGCTTACCTCTCTTTTGTTAAAGTTAAATGCCCATTTTGTTCTTCTTTTTAGGGGGCACTGTGATTATATATTTGTGTTATGTACGTATTGAAATAGACTAGTAGCACTCACTTAGCAGTGTATATGAGAGTAACTCCAGACACATAACGTAGCTGTGTTCATTTGTTACCAATAATATGGTTTAATTGTGTATATGTAATCACAATTCCACAACAACGTTTATTTCCTACAACATTAAACCCTTGAAAAACATGTGGCAATTCTCTTTCAATATTCATAGGTGGGAGGAAATCCTTCCATTAGGTGCTTTAAGGCTGAAGAAGCAGAGGACAAGCTACCCACAAAGGAATTTAGAAAAGAAGCTTGCTTGGAGGCTTGATAAGTCAAGGTAGCAACTCAGTTTATTTTTTCCTCTGCTAAGGAATAGCTACTTTCATGCAAGAATTACCTTACACCTGACCCAGAGCAAACATTCTGCTATTCTTTATATACATTGAAGCAACAGAATTGTTTCATGCTTTAAAAACCAAGTAAGGAAGAACATGAGAAAAAGAATTGAGACTTATATGGTACTGAACAGTTTTGCTTTTCTTTTTCTTTTTGGCAGATTTATTTGTAACTGAAAAAAAAGATGCTGTCAAGGTATTTAGCAGCTAGGAAGAACTGAAGTTGTTATTTTCCTCAAGAATTTTTATAAACATTTTTTTCTAATGTTCCTTTAGGAAATTGACTAACTTTAGCACATGGTAGTTAGATCTCTCTCTTTCTTTCTCTCTCTGCTGTTGACATTCAACACAACCTACTCATTTATCCTTTTATGTATATTTTTTTAAAAAATCAATGTTCACGATTTTGATGGCCTTCTCAGCAATCTTCTTGTGACCTGTACAAGTAAGATGAATATTGAAAATAGGTCATTTAGAGAGTAGACGTAGGGAAAGGAGGAGAGTAGGAAATCAATCGTTTCATCACCCCAGTCCTTTCCCAAAGGCTGCCTTCAAAATTGCTACCTTTTATTTTCCAATTCATTTTTCTTCATGTTCAGATGCAACTTAGCTGGTAAGAAAGACTTTGATCTATGTTTCATAGGTAAGCATTACTCCTTCTCACTTTGTAGAAAATAAAAGCTGCACATATCTCCTGACCTGATCCTGCCTCTTGTCCTTGCCTCTGGTCATGAAAAAAATATATATATATATTTTATAAATATATATATTTTATATATATTATAAAAATGTAATATATATATATTTTTTCTTTTTGAGACACACTGTTGCTCTGTTGGCTGGGATAGAGTATAGTGGCATCATCATAGCTCTCTGCAACCTCAAACTCCTAGGTTCAAGGGATTCTCCTGCCTCAGCCTCCAGAGGAGCTGGGACTACAGGTGAGTGCCACCACGCCCGGCTAATATTTTCCTATTTTTTGTAGAGATGGGGTCTCGCGCTTTGTCAGGCTGGTCTTGAACTCCTGGCCTCAAGTGATCCTCCCACCTTGACCTCCCTGTGTGCTAGGATTACAGGCGTGAACCACTTCACTCAGCCATGAAATTATATTTTAAAAGTATATCTGTTTCTTCCTTAATACCAAAGACTAAATAGCAACATAAAGCCTTATTTTATTTTTAATTATTGGGGATACATAATAGTTGTATATCTTTATAGGGTACATGTGAGGTTTTGATACAGGACCTTCCCTTTTAATATTGGAAATAAACATTTTCTCCTAGTCAACAGGCAAAACACAAAAACAAGACATGACAAGAAAATAAAAAGTATATAAGCGGACTAAGTGACTTCCTGTTAGAGAGGTGTTTGGTTGGGTGGGGGTGCACATAATCAAAATTATCAATCCTACCCAAGCCTAACACTGGCATAAAACATTACTCAATGAAGACATCCTGCTATTCTTGAGTAAAGTGTTAACTATTATATTTGGGGAAAGATAATATGTCAAGCTCATATACCTATCATTGTGAGAAAATTTGTCATAATTTTTCAACAGTCAATCGGAGTATAGGGGAGGAGGAGGAGAGAGAGAAAGAATAGGAGCTTGCCTAAAAAAACATAACACAATCTGAGTAAAATGTGTACAGTGTGGGTGAGCTCTGACATTAAAGAGCATAGAGAGGTAAGTTGTAGAAACTCAAACTTGGTTAAGTAAAGCATGCATGGTCAGTTGGGCTTGGTCAGATTTGTGTTTCTAAACATAGAAAGGTACAGTAAAAAATATATATGGTATTTATAATTTTATGTTATTTAATAACACTGCCCATTGTTAACCAAAATGTCAGTATGTGGCACATGACTGTGTGTGCATGTATTGCCCTTTCTTTACTCACAGAGATCTCCTTTTTTCCATTCTCATAGGCCGAGATGCTCTTTAATCTCTTCTTTCTAAATTCTCTCTCAACATATACACTCATGCTTAAATTTCTCTCATTCCAAGATTTTGCCTTCCCCCATCCCTACCTGACCTGCATTTATGCTATAGGTAATGTCTAAATTCTCTTCTCCATGCTTACGCAGATATCTTAAAAGACTGGTCTCTACATTGTTATTTTTCACTTGTCCTATTCTTTTCAACCCACTTTTCAGTTGACATTGTTCCCACTAAGGTCACAAATGATCTCCCAGTTATTAACTCCTATAGATGTTTTGTAATCATTTTTAAATTTTTTTTTTAATTTCAGCATATTACATGGGTTCAAATGTTCAGGTTACATATATTGCCTTTGCCTCACCCAAGTCAGAGCTTCAAGTGTGTCCATTCCCCAGACAGTGTCCATCCCCCATAAGGTGTGTATGTACCCGTCCCCCTCCTCCTCCTCCCATCTGCCCAACCCCTGATGAATGTTATTACTGTATGTGCACTTAAATGTTAATCAGTTAATACCAATTTGATGGTGAGAACATGTGGTGCTTGTTTTTCCATCGTTGTGATACTTCACTTAGTAGAATGGACTCCAGTTCTATCCAGGATAATACAAGAGGTGCTAGATCACCATTGTTTTCTGTGGCTGAGTAGAACTCCACTGTATACAGACATCACATTTTATTAATCAACTCATGTATTGATGGGCACATTTTTGCAATTGTGAATTATGCTGCTACAAACATTCTAATGCATATATCTTTTTTATAGAATGTCTTTTTTTCCTTTGGGTGGATGCCCAGTGATGGGATTGCAGGATCAAATGGTAGTTCTACTTGTAGCTCTTTGAGGTATCTCCATATTGCTTTCCACAGAGGTTGCACTAGTTTGCAGTCCCACCAGCAGTGTATGGGTGTTCCTATTTCTATGCATCCATGCCAACATTTATTATTTTGGGACTTTTTGAAAAAGGCCATTCTCACTGGAGATAAGTGAAATCTCATTGTGGTTTTGATTTGCATTTCCCTGATGATTAGAGATGTTGCACACTTTTCATATGTTTCTTGGTCATCAGTCTGTCTTCTTTTGAAAAGTTTCTGTTCATGTCCTGTGCCCACTTTTTGATAGGGTTGATTGATTTTTTCTGGTTGGTTTTCCGGAGTTCTGTATAGATTCTAGTTATCAGCCCTTTATTAAATGTATAACATGCGAATATTTTCCCCCATTCTGTAGGTTGTCTGTTTGCTCTCTTGATAGTTTCCTTCGCTGTGCAGAAGCTTTTAAAAAACTGGACTCCTCTCTTGCATTTGAAACTGTTATTACATGGAAATACTGATACTAGAAACTTTCTTAGTTTCTAATTTACCACACTCAACTGGTTTCTTTTGTTAATTCTCTATTTTGTCCTCCGTCTTTTGGTGATCCTTTTTCTTCTGCTTTTCTCTGAATGTTGGTCCTTAGGATTCAACTCTCAACTCATTTTTCTTAGGGAAGAGAGATCTTTATCGCTTAATAGCTCTCAGGTATCACTCAATTGTCAATGTTGCCAAAACCTATGATTATTTATATCTAATCATCTAAAGTGTACTTCTGTGTTTCCATAGATGTATTACATTTTCTATTTTCAAAATTGAATTCATTCTCCCCTTACCTGAAATAGATTGTTCTTTGATATTCTCTATTCCAGTTGTTGAGGCTTTTACTCAGTAATTAAAACTAGCATATTGGCAGTCATTCTTGACTCCTCTGTCTTCTGCATGTCTCTTATTCCTGTAATTATAAGTGACTACTAAATTAACTAATCAGTGGTTCTCAGTCTCAGATGTTAACTAGGATCACCTGCAGAGCTTTAAAAATACCTTAGTCAGGGGTCCTCAAACTTTTTAAACAGGGGGCCAGTTCACTGTCCCTCAGACCATTGGAGAGTGCGCACTGTGGGCCTGGGACAAGTCGGCTGCTAAGTAGGACAGGCAGTGGCGGCAAAAACACCCAGCGGGCAGGATAAATGTCCTAGGTGGGCAGCATGTGGCCCGCGGGCTGTAGTTTGAAGACGCCTGCGAGATCAATTAAAACAGAATCTCTGGGAGTAGGGCCCTGTTATTCTAATATGCAGAAAGGATTAGAAACAACTTTTCTCAGTATCTCTCAAATATGTCATTTGTTTTTTTACTATCACTGCCCCATCTCAGGTCCTCATCATCACTTAATACATATCTTTTAATTGGCCACTCTGCCTACAGTGTTATTCCTCTCCAATCCACTATCAACCTGGCCATCAGGGTGAACACTCTCAAATATTAATGTTAGACTGTCATCTCTCTTGCCTCTTCTGTTTCTATATACTTCCCTCCCAAACCCAATGTCTTCCCATGAAAAAGGATTCAATCCAAGTTCTTTAATCGGGCACATGAAGCCCTATTTTAACTTACTCATCACCTGCCTCCTTTTTGGCTCTTGTTTGCCATTCTCTACTTGCCACAAAATGGAACTGTTTATTCTCTGTTCATACATGGATGTTTTATTTATTTTATGCCTTTGCTCATGAGCTCTCCTTTGACTAGAACGACCTTCTTGTGATTGACTGTTAATCCTACTTATCTTATATGTCTTGACTTAGTAACCGCTTTCTCCAAACTGGGTTGGGTGCCTTTCCTTTGTTTCTCATAATGATCTCTGGGTATGGAAATCACTGCTTTTACCACTTGAGTTTAAAAATGATCTCTTTATGTTCCTGCTTTCTCTTTGGGAATAATGAACAGTGCTTAATCATTTTTGTATTTTCTGGTGTCCAGCATAATACTTAGTACATTTTAGATCCTCAAAAAGGGCTTATTAAATAAATGAATATAAGAGCAGTTAGAAATCCTAGCTGATTAAAAATACACATGACTAATAAATTTAGTCTCTTAAAACAATCAAGGGATTTAAAATAGAAAAGGATCCTATTTGTACATTGAGAATGGGAACTTGAAAATCAGTAGGGAAGACTTTCTGTAGATTTAGAATATATTAGATCTCTGTCGGCATTGTTAGGGTTACTTTTGGAGGTAATTTCTTCTTCTGATTTATATAATACATTCATTTGGGATCATTGTGCTCTTAATTTGGCTTCTTGAGTAGAAAGATAAATATATAACTGGTCTCTGTTAATATCAGTCTGATTAACAGTTAATTTCTCAAACAATTACATCGTATTTATATTACAAAATAATCTCTGGCTAATTTAGGATTATTACCTATATCTTTTAGGGTCTAATAACCCTGGATATATTTGCCAATTTCCAGATCTGGCAAAATGAGTGATGTGATCAGTGCCAAGATCCTCTTCAGCTTTAAAATTTCTGAATTTATATTTTTAATGGAAAAATTATATTTTCTATTAGTTTAGTATTAATTAAAATGCATGGGGAGTGTAGAAAAGTTTTATATTTTTCACACAAAATCTTGAGGGAAAAGAAACTTGTCTATATTTTTCTGAATCAAGGCTTGTTAGGGAAACATGAAAAATGCACTGTGAAATATGAAGAATGTTATGGGGATACGAAGGAATATAGAACTGGGACAAAGTAGCAGGTTTACTCCAAGTTTTCCAAGTAGCTAGATTTAACACTTTGGTATAAACCCTCTTTATTACAAAGAAAAACTACCAAATAAATCATTTTCTAGAAAAGAACTAATTTGGAATCAACTGGGAAGAAAATCACAAAGAAGTGATTTCTGAAGCTTTCATTTATTTTTCAGCAATGTGACTGTTTACTTTGAAATAAACTTTAGGGTGAAAATCTATTAGATAAGTTGTTTACTTAATTTTGCCCATTCTAGACTCTGTGACACTGATTGTTCAGGATTACTGAGCATATGTGCTGTAATGAGAACTGTATATAATTTACTATAAATACTTACTTACAATAAACAATAAAGGATATATGTGTCTAGTAATAGCAGATGCTAGTTTCTGCTCACTAAGGAAATGATTATAACTTTCAATAAACATGGTTAAGGGAATGATGTTAAGATTACATATGTGTGTGTATATATATGTGCACATTTATACTCTGGATTTCAACTGAATATTTCAAATATTCACTGTCTCAGACAACTTGCAATGGGATCTCTAGCTTTTGCTTCAAGAAGTGAATTATTAATCATAAATTTAATTCTTAGGATCTGATCATTGTGGTAGGATTTGCCAGTTTCTTGCTACATCTGTTCACCCTTTTCTCTTTAGAAACAAACCAGATTTTTTAGTTGGTTATATTGCTGCCCATAATAAAAAGCATATTGCCTTCCAGATTTTGCAGCTAAATTTGGCTTGGGACTAAGTTCTGATCTTGAGCTGTTTAAGAGAAATATTTGTGGGAGTTCTCTGCAGATTGCTTAAAGGAAACTCACTGAGGTGGAAGTTCCATTTGCCCTTCTACCTTTTCTCTTAGCTTTCAGCCTAAATATCAGTGATAACGGCTAGAGTGCCAACAGCCATCATGGAACATGAGTTGACCCTCAGGGTGGGAAGCAAGATGCCTGGATTGTACATAAGAAATAAAGGAACTTGAGTGCTTGTGAAAATTGTGGAGCCACTATATTTACTTGTAACTCCTACCTTCAGACTTTTTCTATGTGTGAGAGAAAAGGGGGTTCTATCTTATTTAAGTCATTGTTATTTCTGTTATTGTTGTTGTTAAGCAAGAATTCTAGTGGAGCTAAAAGTAAGACTTGGAGTCTGGTTATATCCCATGAGCCTATGGATCGGCATTCCTCACTATCAACTATTACTATCTGTTGTTAAAGATGGATGAGAATGTATTTCTCTAAACAAGGAATGACTTAAGCCCACATATGCCTAATTAATATTGCCCTTATTTCTTTCTATCCTGTGAATTTGTGTCCATGTTCTCTCTGGGAGATGAGCATTTTAGGTTGTAGCATTCTATTTTTATGGTAGGATGGGCATTATATGTCCATATGGTAGGAAAAATAAAATCTTGTTTGGAATTGTAAATCAAGTGAATTCTCCTTTGTGCAAAGACAGGAAGCGTGTTAAATTTCCCATGTGAGATTGTTAAACAGTCAATTCATTCATTCAAAAAATATTTTTGAGCCATTATGGGTTGAGTAAGTCATGAGAGGCCTTTATTATTTAGTCAACTCATGTCCAACATCACAGGTTTCATTTGAGAATTTGGGGAAAGTAAAAAAGAAGAAAAATTGAGCCAAATGACAAGTCTAAATATTTTTTCCTAAAGAACTGTCTTTTAAAAAAATTTTCTGTATTTAAAGACAGGACTATAATCTGCATTTTCCCAGATGGCGCCAGGCTGTTAGTACACATATTAATGTCAAGTATTAAGGCTCAAATTATAAGGGTCCACACTGCCTCTATAAAATTTCTTAAATGCTCTTGTCACAAAGTCTCCTACTCTTTTTTGGGAGACCTAGGGGCAGGGTCTCACATATGAATATGGCCAGGTAGCTAGTTTGCTCAGATTATTCACCTACTGGTAGCTCTGGTGCTTGCAAAATCTAAAGGTAGGAGTCCCACCATTCTCTTCCATGTCAGGACCTTCCAGAACACTACTATTCCATAAGGAGGCCATATGAATATTCACTCTATGTTATAAATCCCCACACTGCCAAATGATGCTGCATCCATTTTAAAATGCACCATGCTAGAGACTGACTTGTTCTATAGAAATGAGGAGACTATTTCTCTAGCCAATTCTGTCAGCTTAAAGTACTACTGCTTACATTCTGAGTATCACAAAGTCTCTTATAAAAACATTTCTCTGTGCTCTTATCCATAGCCCTGCATCAGGTATCTTCTATTGTGCTCTTTCTCTTGGATTCCCATTGGAGGCACCCAGGGAATGAAGTTTTATCCCAGCAGGTCTTTATTCTCCCACACACATTAACTCATTTTAATAATTGGTAGGGAGGGCTACTGCTCTATCAGTTTATCAGACATAACCAAACCCTGAATCCTAGTTTGAGCTCAGCTGGGATCCTTGCTCCACCAGAACTTGACGTGGCCTCGAGGTTGCTTTGATAACATAGTTGGTTGAGAATGAAGCTATAATTTCTTGATGAAATATACATACATATACATAAACATACATATGCACACATACATACACACACACAGTTGTCCCCTTTTATCCATAGGAGATACATTATAAACCTCCAGTGGCTGTCTGAAACCACAGATAGTACCAAACTCAGGATATATTATGTTTTTTCCTATACATTAATACCTATGATAAAGTTTAATTTATAGTTCAAATTTAAAGTTAATTTAATATCAGGCACTTAATAAGTTATTAATAAAAATAACTAATAAAATGGAAAAATTATAATATACCGTAATAAAAGTTATGTGAATGTGATCTTTCCTTCTCTCTCTCAAAATATTTTGTTGTACTATACTCACCTATTTTCAAATCATAGTTGACCAGGGATAACTGGAACCAAAGAAAGCAAGACCATGGATAAGGGGGGACTACCGTATCTCACATATGTATACATAGATGTATAACCATATACCACAAAACTCATAATTCGTGTTAACATGCTTATACCATAGTCAGTGCCATTTTCTCATTAAGTTATCTCTTTCAGTTGCAAAACACAGTATAAAAGGAATGGCACATGCTATAACATGTATTTTACTTATTCTGTGCTTATGAAAATATGAATGAGTAATATATTCAGTTACAATGTTCCCTTAAGCCACTGTTTTGCTACATGCTGGAAAACCTTCTATACATAGTTCTGATACTTTTTGGATTTATTTTAAAGGTGACCCACTTAGTTTTACTCTTTTGCAGTCTCTCCCTAGTAAATGTAGCTACTATGACTATGAATAAAAGAAATATGGATGGGTAGAGGAGATATGGAGAAACCAGTACTTATGCAGATAAACACAATGTGAAAACAAGGAACCACTCTTAAATTATTTACATAGAAATAATAACAAGGAAACAAAATGACTTCCTGAAGCACATTTTATCTCCTGACTGGTTGCAAAGAACACATTTTGCCTGTTTTCATCAAATGAAAATCTTACCCATCTAAATTTAGGGCTGTAAAGCATGTTTGTAACAACTCAGGAGCCTTCACAGTAATAATCACAGTACTAAAATGCTTACTTTCTAGAAAGTGGTTAGAACCACTCAAAAACATTTTATCAGAGTAACTGGTTAGAGATATATTAGAAACATACATTTTTAAAATGATGCAAAATATCATGATGTCTGAGAAGTCCAAGTTTAAACTGTATTCAACATCATCAACTGTAGTGGAAAGAAAGTTCCAAAGAGTGAAAATCCAGAGCGATTGTTAGTAGCATGAGTGGTAGGATTGAAGTAAATAGAAAGAAATGGAAGGCATTTGCTTAATCTACGATCTTGTTGAAAGAAGGGTCCCAGCACAGTAGCTTTTTCCTTTTAAGACTAGCCAGATGTAGGCCCTTTTAAGGGCATAAAGAATGGGGCCACAGAAAAAGATGAAAAATGCTGGGAGAGAATGGCAGAATACAATAAGGTTGTTTTTAAAACGGAAAGAAATCTATGTAGAGTAAAGGTGACTCAGGCAAAATACAAAAGCTGTTTCCTTCTCATTTATGCAAAAACTTGTACTAAATAAAAAGGTGTAAGGCATATATTAGCAATTCCTATTATCTGGTATTTATTGCCCTGGCACGATTAGCAGAAACTATTTAGCCAGAATTGTCAACTATATGCTTTTTCATCAGTCTGATGTTTGATCTGCAATCCCTCTAAAACTAATAGCAAAATAGAAATACTCAGAAATTTAGGAAGTTTTAGTTGGCAATCAGGTGTTGGCCTACTCTGTGAGGTTTATTCTTCATCTTAGAAGCTTGGTGGCTGTTGCTCTTTTTCGATAGGCGTCAAGAAGCAATGTCTTAGACCTGTTTGGCTGCTGTCGTGCCTAGAAGAGTTTGGCAGCCCTAGGGAGATGAATTTCTTCAGCGTTGGATCCACCCAGAGTAGAGAAGCAACACCCTCCCAGCCACTACTCTGTTGCTATGAAACAAAAGACTAGGGAGGTGAGCGAAGCAGGAAGTCCCGCCTTTTAGCCCCAGTCGGCTTTGGCTCCCGCTCCCGACGCTCACGCCCACCTGCCACCCCTTATTGGTTAGCTCCTCAGTGCTTTGCATCCCTTCTTCCATTTCCTTTCCTTTTTCCACTTTCGTTCCCGGGCGAGTCCAGGCCCTTCATTTCCTTCTGAGTACCTTTCCATTCGGACGTGCGGCGAGCGGGCCTTCCTTTGGGGCCATTGTGTACTGTGGAGGACGTGGACAGGGTGGTAGCGCGGGGGACGGGCGCCTCCCGCCCATTGGCTCCGCCCGCTGTCGGGCTGTGCGCGGGCGCGCGGGATTGGCCTAAAGGCGCGCGGCCCCGCCCTCGGTCCCGCCCCGTGCTGGGTCTCTGTGTATGTTGCTGGGGTGGGGTGTCCAGTGAGTGCTGCTGCGGCGTCCCGCGGCCTCCCCGAGAGTCGGGAGGGAGGGGAGAGCGGGTGTGGATTTGTCCTGACGGTAATTGTTGCGTCTCCACGTCTCGGTGGCCTGCGCTGTGGGTCGCTCCTTATTCGGGACCGTGCTATCACAGCGATTACACACTCCCCGCCCCGGCTACCCACACACCCTCGGCTGCGTGCGTGTAGAGTCGGACCCGCGCTCACGCGTGTCTCCGGACAGCTACGGCGCCGAGAGGCAAGGAGGGAAGGGGGCGCCGGGGAGGCTCGACACTTCTTACCGGCTCTGGGGCCCAGGGGCAGCCAGGCGCGGACCACGGAGGGCGAGGGGAGAGCCCCGGCTCTCGGCGGCTGTGGCTGCCGCCGTCCAGTTTGAAGTGGGGCATTTAAAGACCGGAACCCGGGCAGGCTGGGGGAGGAGGAGGAAGGAGCGCAGGGAGACGGGCGGCTGCGATTGCAGACGGCGGGGAGGCGCGTCCACTCGGGCGCCGATCCCCCAGTGCCCGAGGCGGACGGCTGTGGGCGCTGGAGAAGCCAGGGGATACTTTGTCCTCTCTCTGTTCACCTTCCTCCCCAGCTGAGGTCCGAGAGTGGCAGGGGCCTGAGCAGGCAAGGGGCACAGACGTCCTGAAACAAAGCTTTGGGTGAGACTAGAGGCGAGGAGTGAAAGAAGTGAACTCTCTCCTTTCTGTGCCCGCTCTTGTCAGTTTCTAACCCTGTCTTTTAAAATGGGCTATTTGTTTGTTTTATTTGGCTCTTGGGAATAACTACTCACCGCGTTGGTTTAAAGAACTGTGTGTTTGTGTGTCTGTACTTGGTGGTTTTAGTGGGAGAAATCCAAGTCCTACGCCTTTGTTGACAACAGACCTGTCCCTTATGCTTGTGTAGAATAATCTTTACGTTTATATAACTTGGAGAAATGTAACAGGGTGAAATGAGGTTTTTGAACGTGGCTCTCAAAATGTATGTACTCTAGGGGCTTCAGTTCTAGTATTTTGAAGTGGGATTTAGGCAGAAGAGGCAGAACATTTGATATGTTCTTGGAGGAAACCTATTGAAGTTTTTTTGTTGGTGTTGTGAGTTGAGTATTAGTTCAGCCTTAGCTACTTGAAACATGAAGAGGATGCATCTTTAACTCTCAGCATTCTAAAAGCAAATCTAGGGCCATTGCTCCTAAACCTACTGTGTGTAAAGATTGAGAGTGTAAATTCACAAACTTATGGAAAAGTTGAATCTGGGACCCTTGGTTTTGTTCACATTGATGGAGGGGGATGTAGTGGTTGCAAGTTAACTTTTTTGGTTTCTTGTGAGTAAATATTTTCATAACCAACATTTTTTTAAAAATCTGCCTTTCAAAGAACTAAGATTCCAGATGGCAAACTCAATGAATGGCAGAAATCCTGGTGGTCGAGGAGGAAACCCCCGAAAAGGTCGCATTTTGGGTATTATTGATGCTATTCAGGATGCAGTTGGACCCCCTAAGCAAGCTGCAGCAGATCGCAGGACTGTGGAGAAAACTTGGAAACTTATGGACAAAGTGGTAAGTTTTGACTGTGCATGCATGTAGCTCTATTCACCTTGGATCTGGTTTCTCCAGATTTATTTATAATATTAATAATAATTGTTATGGCAACAATATTTTAATTTGTTTCGATCACTTTTTTACCACTCTGTGTGTTTTGAAAAGTTGGATTCAAAGCAAAGACTTTTTTTTTTTTTTTACCTTTTGTCCTTCTTACTCTTCAAGGTTCAGAGTTCCTCTATATGACTCAGTATGCAAAGTTTTTACCATTGGCTGCTTTTTGTTGGTATATGGCCATAGTATGTTTGGAAGTGTTTGTTCTGTCTTGTACGAGGTTGTGTTGCTTTTAGATAACAAAAGAGTACAAACAAGTTATTTAAGAAAAGTTTCTAATGGACCACTCATGACAACCAGATGTGTATGATACTGAAAATATTTACTGGGGAAAGAACCAGATTAGTCCTTAAGTGAGGAAGCAGTGAGTTGAGAGAGTTTCCATTTTTATCTTTGAGAATTCATGTTCATTAAGAAACTTTTTTGTTATTAATGGTAGAGTTACAGTTTCTTTCATCGACTATTCCATTTTGAAACAGGAAACCTTTTGATTGCACATTGTTTATTGTGAAATGAAAATATATGTCGGGGGTGGTGGGTCTGAGTGTATCAGAAACCTTTGTGGTTTTATCATGTTGGTTTCAGATGAACTATAATTTCTCAAGAAGAAATCAAGATGAATGTCAGTATCCAAAGAAATCCAGTTAAAAAGTCAACTTGAATACTTTATACTTCATATAATACTCAGAAAACTACAGCTATCAGTATCCTATCTTACTAAGTAGGATTGTGAAATCAATTTGATTAAGATGTAGTTTGCTGCTTTGCAAAAATTACTGATTTTTGCTTTTGAAGCAGTAGCACTCATCAAAATGTTTATTTTGGTAAATGTTTGTAGCACCTTATGGCAATATTAGGTATCTGGAGCTACTTATAAATTTAGTTGAAGCAGGACTCTCTTTATTGTTATAACTGCAGAAATGGAGGTTTAAAGAAATATTCCTTTGTAGGGATGTGCCAAAGCCTCCATGAAGTCATGTGGTAGCATTCCCCTTTGCTTTGGTTTGTTACTCTGTACAAATACTGGCTACAAAAAGCCACCATCAGTAGTATTAGTAATACAGGAAGGTAAGAAGATTTACTTTATCTTCATGTAGCCTTATGGAAATTACACATAGATAGATGAATGATGGGCTTGTCATTCTACTGCTGGTGTTGCTAAATGAGAGCCAGAATATTTTTGCCAGATAAATATCCTTAGTTTTGGTCTTCAGTGTGACCTATTTAAGCTTCTGCCAATTTATTCAAATTGTTATATTAAAGTCCTCCAGACAGAATGATGTCATAGTGTCAGAACATTGCAACTTGCTGCTTGGGGTCAGGTTTTGATTTTAGCATTGGTTACTTAAGAATAAGGAATATGCAGTTGGAAAAATGCATATATTTGGCAAGCACAATACTAGCTGTCTTTGCTTTTCTAAAGAGGATGCATTTGAAGGTCACTCCCATTACCTAAATTATTAGTTGGGGTAAGAGAAGGCATTCAAGGTTTTTCTCTTATCTGTTGTATAAGTGGGCAACAAATGGATCAGATTCTATAGGGGAGCTGCTCCTCCCCATCCCCCTTGTTTGAGTGGTCAAAGGTTGTACATTTGTGAGTGTTAGAACATCAGATCAAAAAGATTTATATAAGGAAGTGGTAAGCTGTAGTTAACCATGTAGTCATTATTTTTGAAACATTAAAAACTGGTGTGCATAATTTTGGTCTATAACTGATTGTTAACATAAGTTTTATCCACTTTTAATTATTTCACCATGAGTTATGGTAAAGTTGATGGTTATTTCATAATTAAGTATCTGCTATTGTTTATTTTATTAACTCTTTTGTGGGTTTGGGTTTAGCCTCTCTAATTGAGAAACTTGACTCACATGGAATTCTATTATCCAAAGTCTCTACTTAGTGGGATGTGGGTGTGGGTATTAGCAAAGGTGCATTGCTCTGGCTTTCCCTGCTTGTCTTCATTGTTTGTCTAAGATGAAAATGGTTGTGTTCATTTGTGGAGGTATCTATGGGCTTTGTGGAGTGAAATTGCATAAAATATTATATGAGAATTCAGTGTATTTATTTTTACTCTATCACACAATAATATAATATAAAGGCATTGATAATTACTAATTGGCCATATTTTTTATTTAAGTATGTAGTTCAGAAACATCCCCCACTTGTGTTTGTCTTTTTTTATTTGTCAGTGGTGAAGGAAGTGGCTCATAATATCAACATTGTCCTGATGATTACATCAGGAACTTTATTATTAGTCCCAAAGTTAATCTCTTGACTCATTACCTAACTGTTTTTAAAATAACTTCAATAGAATGAGTTTAGCTTATGAATAACAGAAAATAGCAACTTTCAAGTCTAATTGGTAGTTATATAAAAGGCAGGGTTAAGTGTATAGTTGGTATTTTTTCCTTATGAAGCCTCTTCACAAGAGCAGGTCTTAAAAGTATAAATATGAACACAAGCTTTTCAAGTTTAGTGTGTCTCAGCTACCTACAAAGTAAAATAACTTATTTTATAGGGGACAATGAAACAGTCTTTGGCTGTAGGGGAAATATCTAGTAAGTGTGTAGTTTTACCATTTCTTGGCCTCTAGAATTTAAAATGGTCAACTGAGATTCCAGTTTCAACTAATTGTTCTGTTTTCAAAAGGCAGGCATTCTCTCCAAGGTCACTGAGAATATGAGAAAGTAATTGCCCAGTTGTGTTCCTCTTAAGATGTAGAGTGTTTTGTAATAGAACATCAGTAGCACAGAGTTAGCATGGTATATGTACTAAGAAGAGGAATAGTAGCATATCCAAAAACTTCCCATTTAGACAGATATTCTAGCCTTAGCTCTGTGTTTCAGTGTAGGTCAATAGCTGATCGGATGCCTATTTGATATAGTGACAGAACTATTACTCATGAATACATATCTAAGTTCAAATAAGTTTCTTAAACACTTAATGAACATTTATTGAGGGTCTACAGTGTTCCTACTAAGCACTTATTATGGGAGTGCAAAGCTAGACAAGACATGGTCCTACCTTCAACCTGTCAAGGAACTCAGAGAATAGCATCAGAGCCAAGCGTATAAATGGATAATTGCCATGTAGTATGGGAAGGGCTGTTACAGACCTACACAAAATACAGTGGGAGCAGAGTAGAGAACATTCACCTTGTTTTTCTGGCCACTCTTCAGACAGTTTTCTGTCTGGATTCTGCTGGCCATTGCCTTTTAGGAACAGCATTATTGGCTCTTGTTGGAAATGCTGAGGTGAGGCTAAGGAAATGATTGCTAATCAGTATGGTTGGAATGATTATTTATTAATGTGAGGTTCCTGAGTGTGGTTTTCATGAGAGTCTTAGCCAGGTGATGGAAAATAGAGAAACAATTTTCCATCTAATAGATGCTAAATGTACTGAGCATACATGGATGCTCAGGAAATTAGAAAATAATTAATTGAGACTAAAGAGCAAAGGAAGTTGAGTACCTGCCTATGTTTTTGTCTTGCTGTCCTTGTCATTTATTTGCAGTTACATTACTGAAAGAATTTTAAAAGCATTTGGAAAGTGATGATGCCAAACAACCTTTTTCTGCCTTTTAGCCTCTGTACATTTAATACATCTGTCAAGCTTGAAATATAATTCATTCTCCATCTTTTTAATTTAATTGTGACCATAGTGTATTTTAACGTTTGTCAATCAAAGATGTTTGGATTATATTCAGATTATATTCAGATATATTTTTTTAAAGAGTAAATATTCTTTTCTATGTTGAATTCTTCATACCTCTGAAAAATATTCTGTGTGAAATAAAACTTAGGTTTTGGATGCCTATTATTTGTGTTTGTTGGTTTTGAGACTCTCACTTTCCTACAGCTTTGAAAGAGGGAATATCATTTATTTGAATTATTCTTCACATATTTCCTTTTCACTATTGAAGTTGTTCTACCTTAGCAGAATCATGGGCCCTAGTAGACTTGGATAGAGGATAATAACACATGAAATGTCTGGACAATTTTGTTTAGTAGTGAGTTAGATTTTGAATTTGTGTTAAGATAAATGAAGTGACTCTGAAGTTTGCTACTTGTGAATTCTAGGAAAAGCTATGATAAAGTAAAAGATTTAAAGGAATCCTATCAAGAGTTACCTTGGTTTATCCCTGTGATATAAGCTATACATAGAACAGAAGCCTTCATCAGTTAATAATCTTTTACAAAATTTTTACCATTCAGATTTTGAATCCACTTCTTCCTTTCTTTCAAAAGTTGTTTTTATGTTGCCTGTTGATTTCATAATTCATTTATCAAATCCCAACTATGGAAAGACAGACATTTATAAATATGCCACACAGTAGAATGTAATAACTGCTATATGATGGTATAAATAAAGTTCTGTAAATGTAGTATGTGGAGGAGGTGAATGTTACTAGGGGTGAAAAATTCGTGTAGAATTAAGCATAGAGGAAGTATTTACTATTCAGGTGTTCTTTGAGGATGGTTTGCATTCCAGTGAGGTAGAAGACACATCAGGCTGAAGGAATGATGGGAACTTGCTAAGTGAGAGAAGGTAAGTTAGAGGAACATAATAGAAGATTTAACTGCTCTGTCAGGGAATCTGGACTTTATTTGGTAGGCAGATAACCATTGAAGGCTCTTAAGCAGAAATAGGAAAAGTCAAGATAATGTTTTGGTAGAATATTCTCTTGACTCCATGAAGATTTGATTATGAGAAAAAAAATTAAAAACAAGAATAATGATCAAGAGATATTAAAACAGCCTGGGCAAGAAATAATAGAGAGTTGGCCTAGAGAATTGACAGTAGGTACAAGAAATGTTGGTTCAGATGTGGGAGACATTTTGGAGGTAAAATCTAAGGTCTTGGTGACCCTTCCGAGTTAGAGGATAAAAAAGAAGGTGGAGTGAAAGTGACTCTTGAGGTTTTCAGCCTAGTTGACTCTGAAGGCAGTGATGCCCTTAATGAGATAAGAAGCATAGGAAGGAAAAGAGGAAGTATGGGGGTTCGTTTTTTGACCATGTTAAATTTGACATGCCAGAGTAAAATCCATTTTGAAGTCAGAAAATTGAGTGTGCAGTTCAAAAGAGAAGTTGAAATGAGATATATATATTTGGTAGGTATTTTCATAAAAGCAGCATTTCAAACTATAGAACTGCAGTAGATTTCCAGTAGAGTAAAAGGAAGAGAGTCAGAGAAAGGGAGAATTGCTATTTTTGTGGTGTGAGGATTGTAATTAGATGGTGGAGAAGGAAAGAGAATCCTACAAAGAACAGTTGTGGAAAAGGTAGAAAAATAATTAAAGTACAGTGATTTCCTAAGTAGAAACACCTTCAAGAAGGCATTTTGAAGTTCTGATAAAACTAGTTTCAAGTTCAAGTGGAGAAAACCATATATGGTGAAAATTTAAGAAGTCATTGAATTGCATGGTTAGAGCCTTTGTTGACTTTTACAGAGTAGTTTCACTTACAGAGTGGGGCTAAATTAAAGTAAGTATGTGGATATTTAAAAAATTTTCTATAACTGTGGCAACTAATGAAAAGGAAGAAAGTTCTGATAGCATGAGGATTTGAACAGAATTTAAATACCTGTGTGTGTGTCTGTGTACAATAGGAGGGGTTCAGAGATTGATGGGAATGGGTGTGGATAGGGAATGATTTAAGATGTAAAAGAAGAAGAAATAATTGAGAAAGTGGCATTAGCTTACATTGTGGGAGTGAAAGACTAGGAACAAGCATAACGGAAGGGTTAACTTTGGTGGATAATGTACCTTCCACTTAGAGAAGGGGGAAATGAGGAAATAAATGAGAAATTTTGAGGGAATTTGTAAACTTTATGTTTGGTTGTCAGGAAGTGATTTAAGGCATAATATTTATATAATATTAAGCTATGTTTTAAAATTTTATACTATAGAATAAAGAATGTATATTTTAACCAGTCTTCTAGCAATTAAGTGGGTAAATAAGTAAAAAATCAAATTGGAAATCAGTTCTCATCTTTAATATTAAGATCATCTTAAACACATGCTGTGACTTAAATGATGCCACAGTCTTATTTTTATGCACTCTGCTTGGGCATATATTTAAGGTTTGTGTTTTAAAAATGTATTTGTAGGTTGCTAAATTCCTAGTAATGAAAGAAGCATTTTGAAAATATCCAACTAAATTTTATAGCTTTTTAACATCAGTATTAAATAATTGTTATGGTCACTCATACTATTTTACAATAGCAATAAAAAATTAGTTATTAATGTTCTGTTAAAAAATTGAGTATTTTAATCCTACATCTTTTCCTGAAAGTCTCTTGGTTTTGAAGAAACTAAAGAATTTTGTGTCAGCTGACAAGAGTACTGACCTGGGCTTAGCCTTATTTCCTGCTGTCTTGAACAGAACATTCCAGACTTTTTAAGGGTTTTTAGGTAGCATGAATAACTTTATGAGCTAAAAGAACTTTGAAAAGTCATGATGTCTAACAAAGTGGTCAGTGCCCTTGGTCTAATTTTTATTCCTTTGCAAAACCTGCAGAGATTTTCCCTTGTGACAAAATATAAAATATGGAAGGAGAAGAAATACTAAAAACAGAAATGAATACAGACTATGTGCCAGGCACTGTGCAGAGCATTTTATATTTCCTCTTCTCAGAATTATAACATCCTGAGAGGTTTCCAGAAGAAGAAATCTGCCTAAGGTTGTATAGCTACAGGTGGCAGGGCCAGATCCTAGGTTTGCTTGATTCTAATGCTTATGTTCATAGTATGAAGAGAGTCAAGCACACTGCTCCATGGAATACTATGATGCTTCCTATTTCTGTAGGAAGTGTATTAAAAGGGTATTTCCCCTCTCCCACACTTGATATTGTTAATATCAAATTATTCTCCAAATTTCGTACTCATTTTTAGGCAGGTTTATTCAAGATAATATAGATATCCTATTTGTAATATGTATTTCTGAGAGGTTCTTTCTTACTTTGGTCTTCTCCTCCCTCCTTCTATTCCTCTTTCCTGCTATCAAGTATTTTTTTTGCATACATTATATGGAAGGTTCTATATTAGGTAATGGAGGTAGACCAGTGAGGAAGACAGATAAGATTTCCACTTTTAATAAAATTCTATTCTCATTTAGAAGAAAGATATGGAACAGATAAATATGCAATTGATACTTTAATTACAACTGGTTGATTCTTTAATGATGCTTCTTTTTTTTAATCTTTTGAGATGGGTGCTTGCTATGTTGCCCAGGCTGGATTCAAACTCCTAGGCTGAATCAATCAGTCCTCCTGCCTCAGCTTTCTGAGGAGCTGGGACTACAGGTGCACACTACCATGCCTGGATTCCTTTAATAGTGTTTCTTATATCATTCTTAAAAGATACTTTAATTGAAAAACCATAAAGAAAATGGTAGTTTTCTTCAAATCCTGCTATAACTAATATATAGACTCATGACCAATTTTATGTGCTAACTTTGTTTTGCCCAATTCATATTCTATGTAGAAGGAGTGTTATATTTTTATACTTTTTACATTTTATACTTTATAGCTTTTTATACCTTTACATATTTAATGATTTGCTGAATTAAAATGGAAAGACCCCAAAGAACTCTTATGTGCTTTTTATTATAATAACATGTACTTCTATGTAACTGCACTAAGAAACCTCTTCTAACATTTGCAGGGAGGAGGACAGGGGTTTTTATACTATCTTTAGAAAATGAGATATTTCACTCATGAGTACATGACTTGATTCAATATAATTGAATGCTTCATAAAGTGAGGTGTGTTTTATAATGAAGTCTGTTACAGTATAGGTACAGTTCCTTACTGTTGAAATTTTCATTTGCTTCAGTAGAATTTCCTTCATATGTTTCAAGGGCTGGTTTGAGCCTTGTTTGCAAGGAATATGTTAGCTGACCTCTTTATTACCTTTTGGCTGGAAATTTTAATTAAGGTACAGTTGGAAAACTCTTTAAATGTGAGAGTGTTCCAAGAATAACTAATGACTTTGAGAATTCATATAGTAGCAGTAAATCCTATTTTTATTTTTGTGCCTTTGCTGATAGGGCTGAATGTATGTTAATATATATAGCTACATTGTTATGTATTTATATATAGTGTATATATTAATTATATATTTTTATTTTTGTGAAAAAATACAGACTACATGTACAGACAACATCTCCTTAAAAATCTTTAATACATTTAAACAAACACAAGAGTCAGTTGTGTGTTAGTACGGAAAGAATGCCTGATTCTTAAGTCCAGGTATCAGGGTTCTGAGCAGTAACATTAGCTAGGTTCTCTTTCTGTGTTTTAATATTGTCGTGTCAAAATAAGGGAGTTGGTCTCCATGATTTCCAAATCCTTCGAGTCAATGATTTAATGGAATTTCAGCCTAATTCCAGTAATAAATGTTTTGCCTTTTAGTTCAAAAGAAAAGAGTAATATTGCTAATGACCGATTCTTTTATGTGCCAATTGGTGCCCTAAAAAGTTAATCATTGTATAATGTGACTACAGATTTGTTCTTTGTGAAAGCTCTTCTGTGCTGGCACCAACTTTCCTTCTAGGGAACGATTTAGATATTTCTATAAGAGGTGTAAGGCATGTGAATCTGAACTTGAACCTTGTGGTGAGTTTGATTTTCTGCTTAATATACTGCTTTTAGAAAAGCAATTTTTCTTTCCCTGGCTTTTGCAGTTCCTTGCACATAGCAGGCACTCAATAAATATTTATTGAATGGAATTGAATTTGACCTGCTTAGAAGTCATAGTCCTGATGTAGGGTTATTCATTTTCAGTGGGAGCTGTCATAAATCACAGGGTTTAATAGTAATCCAACTGATGAACTGCACACTCAGCGGCTTCTAGTAGTTCAGTATTGTAGGTTGCACTTTCCCAGGTGCAAATTTAGAAAACAGTGTAGCCTATAGGGCCTTAATGAACTGACTCCAGCCTATTTCGGATCTCCTGTACCACTCACTCACAGCTTTCCTATGCTCCCACCTTTTAGAATAACTGCCTTTACTCTTCTCTTAACATGCCTCTTAGCCTTTGCACAACCTTTTTCCTGCCCTAGAATATTCCTTTTGTGAATTTTAGGTATGCTTTTCTTGACACTCTTATGTGGATGTGAGTGAGCTGTTGCTTTGCTCCTGTAGCACTTTGTGCTCTCCTACATCATGGCACTAAATTCTCCTGTAATTCTTTCTTAAGCTACCAATCTTTCCCAGGAGACAACTCGTTGAGGGCAGGTCTGTGATTTATTCCTTTCTGTGTTCCCTAGGGCCTGAAACAACGTCTGGCACATGAATGTTTGTTGAATTAACAAATGGGTCCTGAAGTTCATGTAAATTTGCAAATGGAATAATATAAAAATGTAAATGAGTTTAGCATGGATCATTAATTATATGCCTAATTCTAATTAAATTGTGATATAGTTAGAAAGAAGATCACCCTGAGATTCATTGGATTCAGGCTCTTGTGTTGGATTAATGATTTTTTAAGTAGTCCTTTAATCCTTGTAGTTCTTAGTTTTTTTAATCTGGAAATGAATGGATTGGATGGGATCTTTGCTAAGATCCCTTAGAGGAAGAATTACATTGTTCCTGAGTTAATTGTAGAGAACTAGGTCTCTTCTGCCAGGCTCCTTGAGTCAGGAAGTATGTTCTAGTCATCTGTAATTTCCTGGCGCTAAGCTCAGTATCTGGTATATAGTATTATAGTGTCAAACAATTTTACCTGACAAAGCAATAAATTCTCACACGAAATTATAATTTTGAATAAAGCAGATTAGGCAAAGGTCAAGTAGAGAATAGTGAATTAAATTTTTGTAAAACTTAAAATTATCTATGAAAGAACAGTTATTTGGAATGTCTGAAAAGAATACATGAGAGAAATTTTTTTATTTATCAGTTAAAAAATCCACCAGTGGAAGAAATGAATTTGAAGCTGCCTGGTCCCCTAACTGCAAGTGAATAATTTATCAGTCTATGACATGTTGTACCAAGTTTTATGTTGCTGAAATTAAACTGTGTCTGCTGTATGATGTTGGTGGCCAATATTCTTGAAATTTATACATACTTATGGCAGTATCTTTGGTTTAATGTATTGAAAAAACATATCCTATGTCAGTCAGAATTTGTTAAATCACTGACATATTTGGCATTTAATCTTTAGGGTTGAATGAGCTTTTCTGATTATATTGATGTATTACAAACATAAAAAAGGGATAAAAAAGCTTTATCAGCACTTTTAACTATACTTTTGTAAATATTTGGTATTATTTAATAAATTAGATGCCATCTTCCCTTTCCAGGAAATTGCTTGGAGACGAAAATAATATTCTTTCATTTAAATTAACCCTATACCTTTGGGTTATTAATTTGAATACTTGATACATATAAGGCACAATTGTGAGAATAAGGGAAATAATACAATCAAATTATTTGTGTAAAAATTATATATCAACCAATTCCTCCATTTATTAGACTAGTTTTTGGCTCTGTACATCTCACAATTTGATTCTCTTTCATTGCCCACGTATACTTCCAGTCTTGGGTACTATCAGACAATTACCAGATTTGAATTGGACCTTATTGATCCTGTGATAGGCTAGTTAGCATTATCGGCACTTGAAGTATTCCTGAAACCATTCTTTTTAAAAATTTTCTTAAAATTAAAAAAATTATTGCATATATTTGAGGTATACAACATGATATTTTGATGCATACACATACATATTGAAATGGTTACTACAATCAAACAAATTAACATATCTGTCACCTCCCATAATTACCTTTTTGTTTTGGTAAGAATACATAAAATCCATTCAATGTATTTTAACTATAGTCTTCATGCTGTATATTAGAGCTCCAGACATCATCCTGCATAACTGCAAATTTGTACACTTTGACCTACTTCTCTCTATTTCCTTCCCCTCCCTTCCCTGGTAACTACCATTCTTCTCCCTATTTCTACTTATTTGATTATTATTATTTTTGTAGATTCTGCATATAAGAGAATTCATATAGTATATTTCTGTGCCTGGCTTATTTCATTTTTACTGGGACTGTTGACAATAGTTAAACTATTTACAGAAGTGATAGCGAAGGGAAGGTATATTGGGAAAAGACAGAAATGTTAACCAATTTTGTTTAAAATATCTTGCTCTTGAAAATTTTACCAAAAAAAGTGTAATTATTGACTTAGGAGAGGCCCATGCATCCAGAGGATCCAGAGGCTTATGCTTCTTTAGCTTCTTGGTAAATCTGCCTTTATGTGTAAATTTAGCCTTTTGTAAGAGTGCTGTACCATTATGTTATGTATGCTCTCATTTAATTACCAATGATTTTATTTTAAAAATTATTTATTTGGAGGGTTCATTATACCCTGTTTGGAAGGTAAGAACCCAATAGGCTTAATTACTCTAGGCTAAATTACATTAATATGTACAAGTGAATATTGGTAGTTGAAAATACTATGTTTTTTTGCTGGCAGAAGGTATCTTTAGTTATGTGGGGGGCCTTGAATGTTCCAGTAGTTGGGTAGCACCTGATGGAATGACTGAACCGTTATGTAACACATGTTTATAGGCATGGTAGACGATATGGGAGGTGGAAAAAACCCGTTCGGACCTGACACCCATTTACTACTTAATAACTTGGTTATTAAAATTGCACCTCTTTTTTTCTCTTCTCTTCAGGGTTCAGGAACAGTACACCAAAACATTAATTAAAATCTATGAGAGAGCTTTAGCTAGAAGTTCAATGTAGCAAAATAATGTTTAAATGGTAGACATTGGTTGCTAACAGAAAAGGCTCATTTCCTCATTTTTATTTTAAAAAATGACTGTCAGTGGTATACACTGGTCAGTACACTGTAGTTCTGTTAAGCTATGCACAATGGGATATTGTAGAAGAATTAAAACTTAAAGGAGTGAAAGGATGTGAAAAGACTGAATGGGAGGAACAAAGAAAAAGATTTAATTGTTTTAAGAAAAATGTATTTGCCAGTTCTTGGTAAATTGGAGATAATAATTTAATATTATATATTATGGAAAATGAAAAAATAGGAGTTCTATAAATTTCTCATTTTCAAGTGAAAGAAAATATTATGGCTTATATAAAAATACTTTCTTATTGTCTTTTTTAGGTAAGACTGTGCCAAAATCCCAAACTTCAGTTGAAAAATAGCCCACCATATATACTTGATATTTTACCTGATACATATCAACATTTGCGACTTATATTGAGTAAATATGATGACAACCAGAAACTTGCACAACTCAGTGAGAATGAATATTTTAAAATCTACATTGATAGTCTAATGAAAAAGTCAAAACGGGCAATAAGACTCTTTAAAGAAGGCAAGGAAAGGATGTATGAAGAACAGTCACAGGACAGGTAAGAGTATTTCAGATCTTTTTTCTTAGTGTTAAGTCCATTTATTTTGCTTTTCGCCGGACAGTTAACATAAATATTACTGTGTAATTGTTTTGGGGAAAATGCCATTCCCTTTGTGTACAATCCTGTGTTGTTGAACAATGAGGATACATTCTGAGAAATGTCTCTTTAGATGAAATCATCACTGTGGGAACATCATAAAGTGTACCTACACAAACTTAGATGGTATAGCCTACTGTGCACCTATACTATGTGGGATAGCCTATTGCTCCCAGGTTAGAAACCTGTACAGCATGTTACTGTACTGAGTACTGTAGGCAATTGAACACAATGGTATTGTCTATGTAAACATAGAAAAGGTACAGTAAAAATATGGTATAAAAATATAAAATGTATAAAATGGTACACCTTGTCTAGGATACTTAACATGAATGGAGCTTGCATGACTGGAAGTTGCTCTGGGTGAGTCGGTGAGTGAGTGGTAAGTGAATGTGGAGGTCTAGGCTATTACTGTACACTACTGTAGACTTTATAAACACGGTACACTTAGGCTACACTAAATTTATAAAAAATTTTTCTTTCTACAATAGTAAATTAACCTTAGCTTGTGATCACTTTATAAACTTTTAATTTTTTTTAACTTTCTTACTATTTTGTAATAATACTTAGCTTGAAACACACATTGTATGGCTGAACAAAAATATTTTCTTTCTTTGTATCATTATCCTTTAAGCTTTTTTCTATTTTTAATTTTTTTTTAACTTTTAAACTTTTTGTTTAAAATTAAGACACAAACACACACATTGGCCTAAGCCTAAACAGAATGAGTATCATCAGTACTGTGGTCCTCTACCTCAACATCTTGTCCCATTGGAAGGTCTTCAGGGGAAGTAACAGGCATGGAGCTATCATCTTCTGATAACAATACCTTCTTTTCAAATACTTCCTGAAGGACATGCTGGAGGCTGTTTTAAAGTTACATTTTTTTTAATAAGTAGAAGGAGTACTCAAATAACAACAAAAAGTATAGTATATATATACTATAGGTACTATATAATATAGTAAATACATAAACGAGTAACGGAGTCTTTTATTATAATTATCATGTATTATGTACTGTCCATAATTGTATGTGCTGTACTTTTATATGGTTGGCAGCCCAGTAGATTTGTTTACACAGACATCACCACAAAGTCATGAGTAATGCATTATAAGAGCTGCAACATCAATAGGCCATAGGAGGTTTTCAGCTCCATTATAATCTTATGGGACCACCATCTATGTACTGTCCATTGGTCACTGAAATGTCATTATACTGTACGACTGTATTTGTCTTTAACATTACTTAATAGTTTTACATAAATTTATTTATGATAATAGCAAGTTCGTGAGACAGTATTCTTACTTTTTTGGTAGACTTTATTTTTAGAGCAGTTTTAGGTTTACAGAAAAATTATTCAGAAAGTACAGAGAGTCCCCATAAAACCCCTGCACCTTACAGTTTGTCCTGTTCACATTTTGCATTAATGTGGTACATTTCTTACAGTTGATGAACCAATATTGATACATTATTATTAAACAAAGTTAGGTTCACTCTTTGTGTTGTACTGTTCTAGGGTTCATAAATGCATCATGCCATTTATCTACCATTACAGTACTGAATAAAATAGTTTCAGTGCTCTAAAAATGCCTTCTTCTTCACTTATTCATCACCCCCCTGAACTCTGAACTCCTGAACCTCTGTCTCTACAGTTTTGCCTTCCTCACAATATCGTATAGTTGGGCTCATGCAATATGTAACTTCTCAGACTGTATCTTTTACTTAACAATATGCATTTATGCAATATACATATATTTATTTAAATATGTGCATTATAACAAATGCATATATGCATTTTCCTCCATGTCTTTTCATAGTTTGATAACTCATTTTTTTATGCTGCTCTATGAATATCTATGATATTCAAT
Organism: Cheirogaleus medius; assembly: GCA_008086735.1. NCBI lineage: Eukaryota > Metazoa > Chordata > Mammalia > Primates > Cheirogaleidae > Cheirogaleus > Cheirogaleus medius. Next base: position 65,452,648 of record VBSM01000272.1, read on the forward strand.
TTGCCTCTCATGTATTGAAGAACATTTTGGTTGCTTCCAAGTTTTGGCAATTATGTATACAGTTGTTACAAATATTTGTATGCAGGTTTTCGTGTGAACTTAAGCTTTCAACTCTTTTGAGTAAATACCTAGCAGTTGTACAGAATGCCTATGTTTAGCTTTGTAAGACCCTCCTAGACTATATTCCAAAGTAGCTGTACCATTTTGCATTCCCACTAGCAATGAATGAGAGTTCCTGGTGCTCCACATCCACACTACCATTTGGTATTAGAGACAGTGTCTTTAAGATATAGTTTGATTGAATCTGTGTGTGTGATAGATGTGGGTGGGAGATATAGCTTCAATCTCTGTATTTTGACGTAAGTGAGAAATTGGACTGGGGTGACAAAGATAGAAGTGATATCAGACAAATCCTCATTTTATAGTCAGAGTTTTTATTTAGGGACTCCTTGTTAAAATTTGTTGTTTAGCTATTTTGGTATTAATTTTCATGAGCTATCTTAAACCAAATAAGGAAAATGATAGAGTTTTCTATTTCTGGGAATATTTTAAATATATCTAAAATACAAACTAATAGTGATAGTCTATTTAGATTTTCAAATTGGAAAACCAGTATTAATTAAAATATATAATATCTTAACATATTAGTTTAATTTTAGTTGAAGAAACTTAACCTTCCTGGATTTTAGTTTTCTTACATATAGTAAAACCTCTAATATTTCTTTCAGGTCAGAAAAACAAGCCTCGTTTAGTCTAATATAGCACAGGGATGTATAATAGAAAATTTAGTTATCTAGGTATGTGGACTCTAAAGTTGTCTATAAATACTGGCCAAGGAAATACCAAGAGCACATAAAACAGTCACATTTGAACATAGAAAAACTGTCCGCCACATGTAACATGGCATATATGTCTATGCATCTATAATTTGCTCTCCAAATTAGTGATGAACCCTACCCTTCTCATAAAAGTCTAACCATCAATTAATAAGGCTCATCACTTAATATTCTTGGACCGCAATTTACACATCTTGAGGGTGGTAAATCTTCCAATTACCTTTTAGCTTCAAAGTTCTAAGACTCTTCAGGACTACCAAGGAGAATTTGAACTGCCACATGGTACCCAAAGTAAGGTAGCGAAATATCATTGTGATTGCTTATTCCTGAAGACTTTTCAAGAATGGGTAGTGTTTTGGAGAGCCAAATGTCTACGTTAAAATTTTACTTCCCACTTTGTATTTCTGCCATTGACTTAATAAAAATAAGTTGTTTTATAAATATCTTTATAATTCTTACTCAAATTTAGGTAGTCATGAAATCCTTCCTGATCTATCTGAGTCATCCATTAAATTTTACTTTTTAGGTTGTTAGGACATCAATGAGATGTGTAATTTTTCAGTCTAGGAATTTGAATGCATGTAGTATTTTAATTGGTTGTAATAATATATGATATGGTAAATTTATAATCCACTTTTTACATCTTCTGTGGAAACTTGAAACATTTTTTGACTTAGTACATGTCTTATAATTACCATCTTATTTGTTCATTTTGATATTTTTGCATTTTTATGTGGAAGCATTTCATGGGGAACTTTAAAATTTTGGTTGATTGTGTATAAATTTCATAGATGATGATAAATCTCATACTGCTTACTGATCATGATCATCTGTAAATTTTTTATATTCTTGTCTGTGTTTTAAGTGTCCAAGTAAATTTTGTTCACTGTCCTAAATTCAATCCTAAGAAAAAATGTATTATTAATAGTTTCTGTGCTGGTATAGCATATCTCTAGTTGGATTTTCGTGTCATCCTTGTTTATAGTGTTCTGTGGCCAGCTGTGTTTATGCAAAACTTAGATTTGATAAATGTCTAATTATAATTCATAATGATGCACCATTCTTGGTTTATCATAACAAGGACACAGAGTTTTTAATTATGTTTTTTCTGCTAGTGATATATTTGTACACATTTGCTTCTAGGTTCCCTTAGGATTCCAAATGTAAACTGAATCTAAAGTGTGCTGTTGTACATGGGACTCTGAGACATTTTGCTCTACAGAACATCAAATTATTTGTGTAAAAATTATATATCAACCAATTCCTCCATTTATTAGACATGGCATGTTCTCATGGTAGCTAGCTAACTACTATGGAGTAAAATGACTCTACCTAGCATGTATAACACACTGGTTATTGGGAATATTATCAATTCTTAGAACAATCTTTTCTTTTATTCTATAAATAGTTCAATAGGGACATTAGTATTACTAAGCTAAAAATGAAGGACAGTAATAATGGTAACAGTAATTTGGAGATCATTGACTAAATGAGTATTCCCCAAGTGATTCTGTACTTGATTGAAGAAAGTAGTGCTGGATGAATACATGAATCAAAATGTTTATTTTAATGTTCCTGCATCTCTGTTGTGTCAACAATAAACTTTTCTGTGGATTCATTTTAAATATTAATATAAGGGTAAATAGGAAGATAAAATCAGGCGTAATTTCTGAACTGCATCTATTTTAATTGATTGCTAAAGAATGAGTAGCCAGAATTTTTAATGCAATTTTATATCAATGTAATAAATATAATAATAAACAGAAAAATAAATTAAATAAATGAATGGTGTTCAATATATTTTCTAGTGACCTAGGTTCTGTGTATAGGAAAGAGGGAGAAATTACAGTTAGATAAATGTATTTGCTACTGAAATGGATATTTAGGGCATAGTGAAAGCCTCTTGCCTTTAGAGTGGGCAGAGTATTGATTTCTGGTGGAGGAAAGGCATGAGCAAGCTGCATGTCTCCCCTGACTGTTATAGGAAACCTCACTTTTCCCAAGTTTTTTCTTTTTTTTCTACAAACAGTTGAACCTCGCACTGAGTTGGTGCCTCACCAGCTGGGTTTCTAAACCCTTCTGAGCTGGCATTTCTGGGAAGAGAAATTCAGTGATTTCTGGCAAGCGTAAAGTTTGCATATGTGTGTGTATGTGGGGAGAGGGAGCAAGGAACATGTGGAGAAGTCTGTAGTTTGAAGCACAGAGAAAAGGAGAAACTTTATATCATACTGCTTACAATTTTAGTGGCAAAAGTCAAAATGGATGGGAAGGCAGTTAATTGCTGACAAATGTATGAGTTACAAGAGATACTTTTCTTCTGTGATTTGACTGGCAGTTTCATCAATTGAACCTTTTAATAGTAAGTTTTATTCTTTCAGCTGAAAAGTATGCATAATCAGCTGCTCTTCAAGGTCTTGTGTCGGATGCTATGCTTTTTAGACACCCAGAGATGATGGCCTAAGAACTTTCAGATTTTCCTTATTTTAGAACTGCTTGAGTGAGCTGCCAGGGTGCTACAACCCATTTTCTCCTCCCACACTCTGCTACACAACCACTGAAACAAAACCAAAAGTCAATCGAGGTGGAAAAAATAGCTCTGCCTTTGATAAACTGTGAAGAAAATAAAAGCTTTAAAAAAATTCATGCCAGAGCGGAAAACATAGATGTCGTCTTATTATTAAAGTCATTTCATAGCCCCAGGATCATTTATTATATACCAGTGTTGTAGAAAACAAATCAGTTTTTTGACAAAATAGTGTGTGTTGTGTGTGTGTGTGTGTGTGTGTCGGAGAGTGTACTACATGTCTTGTATGAAAATATTCATACAGATTAAGATTTACTAAAAAAGTATTTTTATATAGAAAAATTTATCCTTGAAAAGGTGAGCCTTTATTTAAAATTCTTCAGAAGCATCAGGCAAAAAATCTTTTTTTCCATTGACTACTTGGCTGAATAAAGAAAAATATATAATCTGCTGTGTTAATAACTTGCCTTTGTTTTTAAAGGACTACAGATCACTCTGCTTGCTATTTATTATACCTATGTTGTAATTTATAAAATAGTGTACCCAAAACATTTTGGAACTGATATATTGCAGAAATGTGGTTAAGTTAAAAGTTGAATAAAAAACAATAGATACAACAATAACAAGAGCAACAACAAAACACAAAGCTAAAAACAAACCTTCTTTAAAAAAAAAAAAACCTTCTTGCTTTCCTCATATGTTACTGTGTGACATCATTGCTTTGAGAAAAGAATAATGTAGTATTAATGTAGTATGAATTTAAATGTAGCATTAATTTAAATGCTTAAATTTGTATAAATACAAATATATGTTAATTATATGGTCACTGAAGTAGTTTTAAAATTCCTCATGGGTTTTCAGTTCACATATAAAAAGATTGATCTTTATGAACAATTTGGGCTTTAAAAGAAGTAACTACTGGTTCTCATAGGTTAATGGCCTTGTTTATAATGCTACATTAAATACCACATTTTATCATAGACAGCTTTGTATATTGTGACAAGAAAATGAAGAAAGAGTGCTATTTAACTTAGTACAGAAATGTGAAGCCAAGAAATCTTATGGTCTGATGCCTTTTCTCCTCTCGGTATTCTTTGTAACTTTGGTTGGCTTCCTGACTCCAATCTACATTTTTCAGTTTTTAAATTATTTTCTGGCTTTTCATGTTTTCACCTCAGATGTTCAACATTATAAAATAAAGATTCAGCTGTTTTAGACTAAATACTACTGTGGCTACCTCAGTCAATTAAGTAATTTTTCAAATTCAGTAGTAGTTTCTAGTAAAAATATTGTTTTGTTATTATAATAATCATTTGCAAGAGAATTAATCTTAGGGAGGTTTGTCTTTCTTTTATAAATAAATTTGACTGTATCGAATGTCTTCCATTCTATGAAATACATATTTAATGATGCATGGAAGAGAATAGTTTCTATTCATTTAGAAAATAATTTTACATTTTAAAAATTAATCTTCCTGCTTTTTTGTTTACTAATGGTGAAGATTGCAATTATTTTGAGTTTCATGAGGAAAAGGGATAAATTGAAAGTAGAAAATATGATTTCTAAGTAAATCAAAATAGGCTACTAATTTCTTTTGAACACAGGTATTTTGATATAAACCTAGTTCCTCTTTAAATTTTTCTATATTTGTATTCTAGGCATTTTTCCTTTTACATGGAAAACGAAAAGAATTAAAACATTAATTTTTGATATTTCAAAATAATCATTTTTAACTTGTATCCAGAAGACAAATAATAGTAGTCAATCTTATTATGTAAAAACATGTTTGCCAGGTATGAAAGGGAATTTTCTTTAGAAAACTTGAAAATATTCCTGAGATTGAGTTATCGCAAATGAATAAAAAGTATATTTAGTATTGATAAAAATGTTTATATGTGTATTTCAAGGATCTGAGAAATGTGAATAGATTTTTCTAAAGTTTGGGAATGAAGGGGCTCATTCTTTTAACACACCATGAAAGTAGAGGCCACAACAAAGTTATTTAGACAAATGTTCTCAAAGTTAAACAAAGGGAGTCTGTTATGGGCAGGTGAGAGCTTGCAGAATCTCTGACTGTTAAGGACTTTATGGCCCTGTGTATTTGGCTAACTTGCACCCCTGCTGCTTAGCTAACTAGATACAATATTATTTTCTTGTTAATTTTTGTTTAAGTGAAAAGTAAAAGGATTTCCCCCCCCAGTAATTTCCTCTTCTATGTGTTTTCAAAATACAAAAGAAAACAAAATTATTCAGATGCAATTGAAAATGAATTCCACTGTTAGTTTTTTAAATTTTAATAAAATGTTGACATGTAATTCGTTTATTTGCTATTTATTTTACTTATGTACTTTTTAAAAACCCTATGTTAATACCATTCAGCCCCAAACTTCTGGTTTATTAGTAATTAAAATTTATTGTAACTTACTTTGATTTCTTCCATGTCAGATTAATACTATATGCACATGATATTTGGATTTTAAAATTGTGGAATATTCCCCACAGATTAGAGTTTATTAAAATAATGTTTATAAATTTCTGAGAATGCTAACCATTATATTTTATAAGACAGTAAGCAAATTCACAAGCTTCAAGTGAACTTGGCTTTATGGTTGAATACCTTTTACGTTTTTCAGTCTTGGGTAACTTATTAAAGTTGATGTTTTTCTTTCAATAAATATTTGGCGACATTAAAATTTGATAATTAAAATCCAGAAGCACTCAAGAAGGAATGACTGTTTTTAGTTTTATAATAATAATACTCCCACAAAGAAGGTTGATGAATGATGTCTTTCAAGTGGCAGATTTGTTATTTAGTTAGAGAAAGCTTCTTTGGCAGTTTCTTACAAAACTAAATTAAAGTCTGTTTATAAAACAGACAAGCTGAAGTGATAATCCTATAGCCTGAGGAGTGCTTGGAAGTCTAGCCCAAGAAGAATCTTATTTTTCAGTGATTTAACAAAGAAGTGAAGTTTCCAGGAATCCAAACCGATTAACATTCAGCGCTAATTGGGTAGGGTGTAAAATAGTACTCATGTCTGACTGTTTTGAAGTAAAGTACCTTGTAAGTATTCAGTTTTCTAAATCTGTTTTTAATATTAATCTTTTGTCTCTTTAAACTGATTGAACATGAGTTCTTGTTTGAGTCTATATTTACATATCGATTGTTTATACATGTGCTAATTATAGCAGGACACACATATGAGGTCATTAGAAAAAGTGCCCTTTATAGATTAAAATAATAAAGAGGGACAGTATTATCTTCTTTGGTAGAGCCTTTGAGGAACAGATTAAACTGAATGATGATTTATATGTATTATTGAAATGTATTACTTTGAACATCTGACCTTATAATTAAAATGTACCACTTTCACATGTAATCACAAATGTGTGACTGTATTAGTTTCCTTGGTCTGCCATAACAAAGTACCACAAATTGGGTGGCTTAAACAAAGAGAGAGTCTTGCTCCTTTTGAGCCCTTTATGATAGGATGCTTCTATGTCTCTTTCAGTTTTTGGTAGCCTCAGGCATTCCTTGGCTTGTGGCAGCATAACTTCAATTTCTGCCTCTGTCATCACATGATGATCTCCTTTGTGTGTGTGTTCGTGTCCAGATTTCCCTCTTGTAAGGACACTAGTGATTTTTGATCAGGGCCTGCCTTAATGACCCCATCTTATTAACTTCATTATATCTGCAAAGACATTATTTCCAAATAAGGTCATATTCACAGGTAGGGTTGAGGTTAGATAGAACTTCAACATATCTTTTAAGGGAATGCAGTTCAATCCATAACAGTCACCAAATTTGGCAGTGTACATTTATACTAAAGGAGGAGAAGGAAGTTGAAACTGAAAGTGTGAAAAACTTGGCTTAATAGAATATAAAACCAAACAAAATTACTTAAAATTACTTTTTGGAAAGGTCTGCAGCTCAAATAATTTTTGTAATTTTTTCTCAGGTGTGTAATAAAATGTATGGTGAATTTGTTAATTGTTATGCATAGATTGAAAAACATGATGAATTCTGTATTCACTAATAAGAAATTTTCATATATATTGACAAAGATGAATTTATAAATACCTGGTTATAATATGACATTTTTACTGATTTTAATATATAAAATACCATCTCCTATTAAAAATAATTAATAATATAAATATGTATATTTAATTAAAATGTATAATATTAGTAGCCTTGATTTTTCCTTAAGAATCTCTGTTTTATTCTTTCATTTTGTGATAAACTCTGGAGGATTAATGAAAAAATTTAATCATGACTTACATCATCATCATTAAATCTGTTTACAAGGTTTTCTCTATTGCCGATAAAAAGGGGTGGGAAGTGTTTTCCATGTCGGTAGCATAGAGGAGGTTATACCACATTCACATTATGTCTTTAATATTAAAATATAAAGTATTATAATGAGTATCATTTCAAATCAAAATTTGGGAAATCAATTTAAGGATTTTAGTTTAAAAAAGATTGTTTCTGAAAGTGGCATGTTGAATGATTTAAACCAGGGGTTGGCAAACTGTACAGAGCCAGCTAGTATTAATAAATATTTTAGATTTTGCCAGATGGTCTCTGGCAACTAGTCAACTCAGTCTCTGTAGTAGGAAAGTAGATGTAGACAGTCTATGAATTAATCGGCATGACTGTGTTCTGATAAAACTTTATTTATAAAAACATGTGCCAGACTAAATTTGGCCTATGAGCAGTAGTTTACCAACCTTTGGCAAAAGTACTAATCTAATTTTTGGACAATAAAAATTTAAAAGTGTTTAATCAACACAAATTGAATATATAAGTTGTATCAGTCGGGAATATATTTGGCTAAAAGTAACAATACGCACCTAACAGTAGTTTGCATATATATAGATATATAATTTTCAAAATTGCTGGCAGAGACCCAGGCTCTTTTTGGCTTTGTAATCCGCTTCCTTAGTATGTTGGGTTTTGTCCTTATTTTGTTCCCCTCATAGTTGTGGAATTCTCCTTGCAGTGCCTTATTGTTTAAGGCTGTAAGACAGAGGGAAGGGGAAGGGCAGCACCGCAGGTATCTGTCCTCTTCTTTTTCCTTGGATCAAAAAGCTGACCCAGGGCCTTTCCACTCACTTGCTTCCTCCAGCAGATTTCTCTTAGGCCTTATTAGGTCACTGGGTCATCTTTGATTACAAAAGTGGCTGGTATATTGAAAATTTTAAATTTTGGCCTCCATAGTAAAAGGAAGGCAAAGGAGAAAAGGGAGTGTGAAAGGGTGTTTAGTTAGTCTACAGTAACTGTCAAAAGAGATGGCCAGATATCCACAGATACAGTTTATTTATATCTTGTGGTGTAACTTGGCTTTAAGGCTTATTTCTTTAAAAATATATTGTCAAGAACTGTGAAGAGTTTGAAGCTAATTCACCACACTTTTATAGATGTTAGAAGAGAGGACAATCTTGAGTCAGGGAAAAAAGGACTGTTTATTAGCCACAGCAGTAATAGTGTCAATCAGGGTAGCATCACTTGTGCCAGGTCGTCAATCCCTCATTCCTGCAGGGCGGTGTAAAGGCCAGAAGACTCCTGCACGTGTAGTGGCTTTTGTTACAAAGGAACCTCAAGCTTACCAGTAAACCTACCTGACCTTTGCTCTGGGAGGAGACATTATCTTGATTGTACTGGACAATAAACCACTTTTTTTTCCAGAGTGAGACACTATCTCTATCATCTAAGGCTGTTTGCTATACAGATGTTCCTAAAAGGATGGTCCCAAACTAAGGCAGCCAGTATATGGTCGCCCCAAGACATGAAAAAATATGAGAGACCCATAGAAGATTTTCTTCCAAAACATATATGCTCAGTTTTTTCTTAGAAACCATAATTGTGTCCTTAGGATTTTGAAGGCTATGTAAGAGTAAGGATTATTATGACACTATTTTGAATTGTTAATAAACTGAAAATCTTTGGTTCTGCCATTCTAATCTATATAATAAATTATGTATGTCTGTGATATATCTAATATATAAATTAGAAATCTCACATATATATGAAATAATGTGATGTACAGAACAGTAGTGTAAACTTTATAGTGTAAACTTTTAAAATTCTTGTTGGCATTCTAGAAAAAAAAATACTTAGAAGGAACAAATATACTAAGACTGATTAATCTCAAGCTTGTTATCTTACAAGAGAAGTTAATGAAGAAAATTTCTTTTTTTTTTTTTCAGTGAGTAATACCTCATTCTCTTTTAAAATTTGACTACTGTAATGTTAGGTTTAGACCCAAATAATTGGTTTTAGTAGGTAAGGAAGATTGAAATTATGCGTTATAAGGATACTATTATTTATCTTTGTTGTCAGTGTCTGCACTCCAGAGGTGAGTGCCAGGTAGTCCAATTCCGTTTTCTATGTGGATAAGCTAAATTGATTGGAGGTTACATGACTTGATAGAGGGTGTATACAGTTGTCTGTGATGTATTTCTAAATGAGAAATGATGTCTCATTATCACTTGGCTTGTCTGAGCCTGCAGCTGTTGGCATGTGAAGGGTATTAGCATTGTAAGGCCTTTTTCAACTTTGTTTCAGGAGGACTCATTTGAACAATTAGCACATTTTATGGTTATGAAAATGAGCTGTTTTCTCCTCTTCATTAAGCCAGAATTAATATTGTGTGTCATTTGGTCAGTTAGTGCAACTTTTTTTTTTGTTTTGTTTTTGCAAGGCAACTTGTATTCATTAGTTCAATTTAGGAGGACTATTTATTTAAAGCTTTGTTTATCAAACATACCTTTTCCTGTAAATCTCTGTGTGTATGAGAAAGAGAAATGTGGCCTGCGACTTTTTGAGCTTTGAATTTGCCTAGATGAACAAAATTTTTTCTTTTTACTTTTATGAAAATAAGAAAGGTTACCTAATTTTTTTTAAATATGTTAATGAAAAGAAAATGTTAGCTCATTTTACAGATGCTGAAAACACTTGAATTTTTGTTCTAAAGGGTTTTTTTATGGGATATACTGATTTTCTATGATCATAGCAACATGTGGAGCTGTCAAGTTTTTTCTTTTTCCAGAAATTTCAGAAAATGTTAATTTGACTAGGGATTTCCATACTGGTCAGCCAGGTTTCATTTATCTGATTAAAATAGGTTTGCATGGATGCAAGTCCTAAATAAACAAGTTCTCCTTACCAAATTTTGTGTATTTTTTCCCTGTATAAGTCTGATTTTAGTTTGTTCTTCTTAAAAATGCATATGGAAAATTGTTTTTATAAAGCAACTGAAGTCTTAAAGTTGGCAATTTATCCCCACTGTATCAGCACTTGGTATACTATAGCCTGTGGGCCAAATCTAGCCTGGCTTCTTTCTGAAAGTAAATTTTCAATGGCACAGAGCCAGGCCCGCTCATTAACTTATTGTCTATAGCTGCAATGGCAGGGGTAGGTAGTTCCACAGAGACTATATGGTTTGCAAAGCTGAAAATATTTACTGTCTGGGTGTTTATTGAAAAAATTTGCCGATTCTTGCACTGTTGATATAATCTTCCACAGCAATCTTAGAAACTTGGCATTTTTAAACTTAAATATTTTCTTCTTTTTGTTGTTTTCTTCTCGCCTCTATATTTTCCAGTGATACTTTATGAATTATTGACCATTCATTGTGATCTGCTAAAGGCAATAGAATTATGTAGTCAACAATTGATAGCTAAAGCCTATTAGACTAACATTTCCTATCTCATGTCAGTATTCTGATATATATAATAATTTTAAAATATAATAAATTTAAATCTTTTCTTAGGTTTTTTTATTTTTATTTTTAATAGAGACAGGGTCTTGCTTTGTTGTCCAGGCTGGAGTGCAGTGGCATGATCATGGTTCACTGTAGCCTCGAACTCCTAGGCTCAAGGGTTCCTCCTCCTTTCCCTTCCTGAGTTGCTGGAATTACAGTCATTTGCCACCACGACTGGCTAATTCTTAATTTTTTTTTTTTTTTAGAGACAAGGTCTTGCTATGTCACTCAGGCTAGTCTTGAACTACTGGCCTCAAGCCATCCTTCCACCTCAGCCTCTGAGTAGCTGGGATTAACAGGTGTGAGCCACCTCACTCAACTCTGTTTTTAAAATTCTTTTTAAACGCAAGGTATGCCACTCATGTCTGACAGGCATTTAATCTAGTGGCTTTCCTATATATTCCATGGAGCAGATGCATGCTTATCCTCTACAATGATTATTAAATACAGATTCCCAGACTTTATGTAATACCTACTGAATTCACCAGTTGGGATCTGCACATTTATATTGTTAAATAGTGTCCTAGAAATTTCTGATACCTACTTTTAGAATCCTGATGAGCCAAATTATCTTCTCTTATGTATAAAGTTATCTAGGACCATTGAGGTGGCATGGGTGGGAATAGAATCCCGGAGCTGTTCAGAACTCCTTTCACTTCACTAAGCTTCCTTTATCTCCACTGTAGGAATCCACTCCCAGTCATAAGTCACTTAAAGAATCACCAAGAGGGATAAGTTTCTGTAAGGTCTTTAAAGGAGTTTTGATGGAAAAGATAGATTGAAATTCTCTTTTAATATTCTTTTCAGATTAGCCTAATCACTGTCCTTAGAATGTACCTTTGCATGCCAGCCTTTGTCCTGCCCTTTTCCTCTCACTTTCCTATTTCCTGTTTATGCAAATCCTCTTTCCTATTACAGGTTTAGCTAAAGCTTCCACTCTGCCCCCATGCCCATTTGTGGTTCATCATTTTCTGATCATAATAGCCAAAATGTTTCTTTTTCCTTTGACTATAGCTTTTTATCAAGGCTTTTCATATGGCAGTTAACAAAATATTGTCAAATACTGTTCACTTTTTAAACTGGTGATAAGACACGTCATTTTAAATGTCTCATTGTAAATTTTTTAAAAACAAAAATCACTTCCCTTATGTATCTCCCACGGTATCCAGAACAGTGCTTCATCTTGGCAAACACTCACAATAATATCTGATTATTTCTCTAGGATTACTGTAGGATTATTTGGAAATCCTGATTTATTCCTAGATTATGAGCTACTAGGGCCTGGAGAGAGGGGAAAAGCAAGATGTTACATTGAAAAGTGTTTAGGGAAATGTCTAAAGGATAGCTTTTAGAATTTCTAGGTAAACTCTGAATATCAGCTTCTTCAGATTTGGCAATGAGTGCCGGAGATTTTAGAAGGAAGAAATGCTCATAAGCATAGTAATACTATTATTATTATAGAGCAGTTATAGTAAGTCAACTCTTAATTCTGTGTGTATACAAAATGTATTTAATGTAATAACATTCTTGAACAAAGTTCATGAAATTACTGCAGTTTGGAAGTACTTCTTTAATGGAACGTCCTTGTAGCTACCCTCAGTACCTGTCAGATAAATCCCTAAAAAATCCCAGGTGTGCCATTCTGCCTGCTCCCACAAACTACTCATAGCAATGAGCATATTTTACAGTTTTCCTATTGATTTATTAGTTCTGTATCTGAGCTCCTATGAATGTTTTCACTTCCTCTTATTCTTATTTTAACGTTTCTTCAAAGACTGTTTTTGTTTCTGTGCTCTGTTGTATTTATGACTCTGCATACATAGGAATCCTCCCCAAATCTATGCTGTCGACATGAATAGTCCAGTTTCGTTTGGTATGTGTTATTGATAGAAGTACTTCATCCTCTTTAGAGCTTGCTGTGCAGTGGATGGTTGTTATCATCCAGGACTCATAAGGGGGTGCATAAATAAATGTGCACAAATAAAAAAAAAGTCTTGTTATGGGAATCATCTGTGTTCTTGTTGATGGAGTTCCTTGATACAAATGAAGACTTCCAAACATGAAAATTAGTTTTCAAATTTTAGCTAAGCTTATTTCATACTTGTACATTAGCTTAACTGCTATTTCCTTTTAAAGTAAAGGTCAGAGGATTGGACCTGGTATTCTTGCTGTAAATGATGCTTTTTTTGTTTTGTTTTGTTGTGAACATATCATCTCTGAGGGACGTCTGAGGTACTTTGAATATACAGACAGGGCTTTTAAAGAGATTGCTGTTTTCTTACAGTAACTGTTCAGACTTAGACTTGAAAGGAAAACAGAGGCATGTGTGTTCTCACTGTGTATTATCATTGCGCCCCCTCACATAGCTGGTTAGGATTTGTCAGCAGTTTGTTTTGACTCACTAGACCAAGGTGGGGGTGGTTTTGTGTGTTTTTGTAACTTAACTAGTGTGGGATGTCAGTAATCTCAACTTTACCATTTTGGTTGGCTATAGTCCTTCACTGTGAGAAACAGTCACATTTGCCCTATTTCGCAGGCCATATTTTTGGTACTGAAACTTGACCTTAAATATTTGCCAAAGAGTTTTTTTCTTTTTATAATTCTAGAGGTCAAAACCCAGCCCTCAAGATATGTACTCTTTCTTGTTTCATATTGCCTCTATGGTGTGTTCATGTTATTTCCCCAGATAATTTGGGAACCTCCTTCAGGTATCCTTTTCAGTTCATCCAGGTAGTTCTAATTACACAATCAAATTTAATTTTATTTCTTATGGTGAGACTGAGGACACTCCGAAATCCACATTTCATTTCATGGAAAGTAGTTCTAGAGATAGATAACCATGCAGCTTATTTTGATCTGGGATGAGGAAGTCTTTGGTAGGTTTATGGGAAAGAGGAAGGGGCTTCTGGACTTGGTTGAGAGGGTCATTTGATTTCAGAAACCATTAGAAAAATAAGGTGTCCTAGGCAGATCTGTTTGGACCTTTTTGCTGTTTCCTAAGAGAAATGACCTGCTGGGAGTTGTGTAACATGGTGGTCTTCCAAAGCTTTATAGATGAGACATAAAAGGCAAACAATGTTTACCTCTCATTACTCAACGTGACTTACATTGAAAGATCAGTGTAGATGTCTTATGTCCCAGATAACTTTCCATTATGTAACTATTCTTTACTTCCTGTAAGGTATGTGTGGGATCATTCCAGCAGCAAGTTTAATTCTTCTTTGTATACTTTTATTGTAAACTGTCATTTATGTGGGATTAGAATAACTGGAAAGCCTAAATAACTAGAATTCTTTTAGCATGTTTAGTACTTGACACTTAAGAGAGAGACAGCAGGTAAACAAGGTGAGAGTAGTACTACATTCTCAGACTATTGTAAAGAATTTTAATTAGATGTTATTTTAGGAAGTTTCCAATTCACTGCAAGTCATTGAAGCTTAGGCAGAAGCAGAATGTACTCCAAGTATTTTAACATATTAACAATCCACTGTACTTTGTTGATCTGGAGCTAGTAGGTTGTATGTTTAAGAGTGTAAACATTTTACTACTGTGGTCCCCAACCCCGGGGCTGCAGATCAGTGCTGGTTGGTGGCCTGTTAGGAACAGGACTGCACAGCAGGAGGTGAGAGGTTGGACCAGCAAGCTAAGTAATAAATAAGCCAGGAAAGTTTCATTTGTATTTATAGCTGTTCTCGTTCTCCTCCCCACTGCTCCCAACACCTGTTGTCATTCTGTCTGCAGTATAGTGAGTTGTAAAATTATTTCATTATATAATACAATGTAATAAATAAATGTAATAATGTGTTTGAATCATCCCAAAACCATCCTCCAAGCCCTGGTCCGTGGAAAAATTGTCTTCCATGAAACCCATCCCTGTTGCCAAAAAAGGTTGGGGACCTCTGTTTACTGGGTCTCAGTGTGCCTAAGTTTAAAATTAATTTTTTTACTTAATTTTAAATCATACTGTTTTAAATTTCTAGTTGGGGTTCAGAATCAAGTTGGTTAAGTTTTAAAAAATTAAAAAAGTTTTCCTGATGTCTTACCCTCTTTTCCTTCCTACTAAACTTTTTCGTTTTCCTTTATGGTGATTATTTCTAATTTCTCACTGCTTCATTGGACATTTCTTTCACTATGAGATTGTAGTTTTATACATGATTCAACATTCAATTCTTAAATTTTCACAAAAGGATTTCTGTGAAATGTGACTTCAAAATTATTTTTTTCAAATTGAAGCTGGTTTTTAGAACTATTCATGGCATAAGAAAATACACTCATATCTTAAAGCCTTCTCAGGTTATTCTTTGTAAAATTACATATTTCTTTTCACCAGCAGAGATAATCTTGAAGAACTTGGAAAAGCATTTTTTTCTCATTATTAAAATAAAAATAAAGAGCCTTGAAAATGGCTGGCGCTAATAGTTTATAGAGGTTAATAAGTGGTATGAGAAAAGCAGACTGTCCTTCTGTTGTAAAATGTTACATGATTTGTACACTTCGTCAGCTCTCGGGTAGCAAGCATTCGTAGTTTAATAGATGAACAAAAAAGCTTCCAATGAAAGGTCCCAGGGATGATTTTTTCCCTTCAAAAATTGCAGCATTTCTGAAGAATATAGAGTATCTTGTGATAAGGCAGTAGTAAAGTTAAAATTGAAAACCAATTTTCTTAAATTAATACAAACATAGAGAAAATAATTATATTTATGCTGCTTTAACCTCTTTTGTTGATTTAAGTAGTAGTTACTATTGTTTATTGAAACAATACCAGCTATTGTTGTACAACTATAGTAGAAGTAGTTTCTTGGATTCTTAGGCCTGTATGTTAGGAGTTTTAAGAACTGTTTCTCCAAGTGAAGTCAATAGGGTAAAAGAAGTGCAAAGAATCCTGATATTCTTATTTACATTAGCTCTTCCCTATATAATTTATATTTTTATTTTCAGAGTTTAATTTAGTCCTTCATATTTTATTTTTGAATACTTGAACTCATTTTTATGTATAGTGGGGAAGTTTTTTTTAGATTGTTTACTTTTTGCAGTGCTTTATTTCTTTATTTTTAAATTGATAAAAATTATATATTTATGGTATACAACATGGTGTATGTTTTCATGGATATATACATTGTGGGATGGCTGAAATAACCTGATTAACTTATTTATTACCTCATATACTTATCATTTTTTTAGTGGTGAGAATACTTAAAATCTACACTTTTAGCAATTTTCAAATATGGAATATGTTGTTATTAACCAAAGTCACCATGTTGTTCAATAGATCTCTTAAATTAACTTGAACTTGTTTCTCATGTCCACCTGAAATTTCATATCCTTTGACCAACACCTCCCCATTTCCAGCTTCCACTGCACCTCTGTCCCCACACCCCCAGGAAATTTTGGTTGATACATTTTTTTTAAGGACAGTAAGTTAATGATCTCTTTTGTATTTAAAGAAATATGTTAATAGTAAAACAGAAAGGAGCTATTTAGAGGTTATTCTAGATTTGGCAACCTTAAGGTCTGGAAAAATAGTTACTTTCTATTTTTTAAAATTTTAAGTGAAATTTTTACTTAATTATCATTTACTTAATTATTAAGTAAATAATCATTTACTTAATTATACTAATTCCTTTAGGATACTGGTCTTTAGTAATTGTTTAAATGTCCCAGAGGAAACTGTTATGTAAAGTTTAAAATTTTCATTTAAAATTTATGCTGCTCCAAGATTTCAGTGAAGCTCTAAATTATTAAGTTATTTAAAAGAAGCATATTAAGTCTTTGAAATTTATATGACTAATAATAATATTTGAATTATAAGAAAAATATCTAGGAATATGAGTCTTATTTTCAAATCAGAATTAAACTCATTTATGCCTATAATACCCCTAAATACTGAAAATAAATATTAACACCTTTTCTTATTCAGAAAATGAAACTGATTTCAGGCAGAAAGAGAAAATACCCTACTGAGTATCACATTGAAAGCTAAACCAGTTGTAAAAAGTAAAAGTCACTAGTTTTTATCTTACATCAAAGTCTTTAGTTTATCTTAAGTTTTAACTGGTCATGGAAATCAATAAGCCTGTCTCAGAGAAAGATATTTGGTCTACTTTCACTATTCTGCCTGAGGCAGGATTCTGGAATGTTCTCCACAGCCATCATGCAGAATGAGTTTTAGTTATTTGCTACAGAATGTGTTGTGTTATTTGCCAACCTCCAAATCCATTCTCCTTGTTCAAGATTATATGCTTGAAATGAATGGAAACTGATGGTTATAAATGAGAGAAGTAATAAGATAAAAATCATTATTTATTCATATGAAGGTTTTATCATTCTTATTTCTCCATCATCTGTCTTTCTAGCTGCATCTCAAGGCACTTTCTCTCAGATCTTCCTGCTCTAGCCACTCATCATTTTTCAGTTTTTTAGGCCTTTAGCACCCCTACATCTGTAGCTTCATCTGCCTGAAATTTTTTTCATCTACTTAACTCTTGCTCCTCCTTCAGATCATACATTAAATGTCAGTTCCTCAAAGAAGCCTCCTGACCTATCCTTCAAAATGCTTCCAAACATTATTTTCTCTCTTGGTACTCTGTTCTTTCCAGAACCTGTCACAATTTATATTTTTTTTTTCCTTGACCATTTTTGCTATTGTGCCTACCTTAGTTCCTACACATAGTAGGTGCTCAGTAGGTATTGAAGAAATAAAGAATGGATATACATTCATCTCAAGCTACATCCTATTTAAGGAGCATCGTGGAACGTGGCTGACGTTATTAAATCTGTATGTGGTTGGGAGGTATTATTGGTTTGTTTTTTTTGTTTTGCTTTCAGTTTTTTTTTCTTTCTGGGAAGGGAGTAGGAGGAGAAATTTAATACTAATTAAACTGGAGAAATTTAATTAAATTGGGTTTGTTAATCTGGTATGGTCCAGAGGTACTTCTTTTACTCAGCTAGGGATTATATTTTTATGTGACATTTTAGAAAAGATGAAAAGGGCCTTGCAGTCACACGCGTCATTCTTTTGCCTGTTGATCCATAATTAGAACCAATGTCTAGAATCTGTTTTTGCAGAAAACTGAAGCTCTAGAATTACAAGGGAAACCACTTTCCATATATTTAATTATTTGTTGTACAATACTGCTCAAAATTAGCATATTTAAAAGTTTTACTGAGAAGCAGTATTTGTTTTATATCCTGATCCATGTTGTATTTTCTTTTGAATGCAAATTAAAGTAAAATTTAAAAATCCTTATAACAAAGGATTTTGCGCTATTGTGTAGTTTCTTGGTTACAATTCTAAGTTAATGAATATATTATGAACATATTGTATACGAGTATCTTTTTATGGTCCACATGTCTTTTCATTAAACAGGTAACTAATATTCAGATATTACCTTATAACTTCTTGAAAGAATTACCATCTATTGCTTTATTATGCCAGTTTATTTTTATAACAATTCTTTAATGGTTCCTTATTTCCTGTTGTATCAATCTGAAACTATTTGACTAGCTCTTTGGCCTCAACCTACTTTTCTTAACCATTTCTTCTATTCTTGCTTCATTATTCAATATTCTGTACCATAGCATCCATCTGTGTATCTTTGTTTATTTGATTCCCTTAACTGAAATAATTTTTAAAAAATCCCATGTTACTCTCTTTCTTATTCTTGAATAGCATTAAAACTTTAGCCTCACTTGTCTAATTTTAATTCCCAGATTGTGCCAATATAATTTCTACCTTGTTGTCTCTTCAAATTGCTTCCCCTTCTTGAAAAGTTTTTCCTTTGATTCTTCACATTTTTTAGGGGAGGGATAAAAATCTAAGTATAAATATCACACGTTAGGTGGATCTTCTTTGACTACTCTATCAAATAGGTCATCACAGTTAGTATTTTGGATATTTCCTGATGGTTTCTTCCTTTTGTCACTTATGTTTTTACCCATTTTTAAAGGTAGCATTGAAGTTCTTATTCTTGGAGTTCTTATTCTTTTGACCTATTTGTCAAAATATTGTATTAATAATTGGTGGAGTAGAAACAGAGTTCTGTTTTGATCCTTCAGATGTCCATATCTATTTGAGGGGTGCTCAGGGTCCACAAGACCCATAAAGGAGCACTTGAGCCCCACCTGGAGGTCTGGGAAGACTTTCAGCTGGGAAATGTATTTGAGCAATGCTTGAGCTCAGGTAGGAGTTAGTTATAGGCAGAGAAACCATGTCATGGAAGACATTTTAAAGGAGTGGGAAGTACTAGCTCAGAAGTGTGCGAAAGCATATTGTGTTGGATTCTGTGGTGTTGAATAACTTGACAGGGTAGGAATTGGGGGATTTTGGTTTCCCTTTTATACTTTTATACTTTTTCTCTTCAGCCTTTCTGACTTTTCAACCATGAGTGTGGTTATATTATGGTCTTGGTCTTCTTCCATCAGAAGAAAATAAAACAAGAAAGGAAGTTGCTCTGACAGTATACTACACAATTTCATATTTAAATGACAGACTTGTATATTTTGGATATTACATGTATGAGCTGTGTCTCATCCATTAAGTTCTAGTCATCTTGAAGTTTGGTGCTCCTGTTTCATAATTTTGGTGCTTCACATATTTTAGCTTTGAACTAGACCACGTGCCATATGGTGAGCATTCAATTAACACTTGAATGAATGAATTGATCAACTTTTAAGAATAGAGTTCGATTTTTAAATTTGGTGATTTTTGGTCATTGTGCCCTAATGGAAATTGTAGTAGACTTCTGCTTCATATTAGATTCCTCATGAGATAAGCTTTCAATTACATGATGGTGTGTGTCTTACTTTGATACCTTATAATAGTTTTGTCTCTGAAATTATATAATCAAATATTTTACTATTTTATAACTTTAAACCTTAGCCTTAGATTGCAGAATATGTATTTATTTATTTGAAGCAAACTTTTAGAGACAGAGATGGCCTTTTCAGACAAACAAAAAATATAATTTTCATCTGTCTCCTGTCTCTCACAGTTAAATCTGATTGATCTTTCTTATTATATGGTGCTTCATGAGATTGATCCTTTATCAGGGTTACCATCACTTCCTGTAACAGAAGAAAAACATTCAGATCCTTGTAGTGCTGAGTCAGGGGAAAGTATTATATGCATCAGAGGAAAAGTGTTTGGTAGGAAATATTGCTTCCTCTAGGTAATGAAGTGCAGGGATCTAAATGTCTGTCATATAAACAGTGGACAACTTTGTTAGGCAATTTTGGAGACCTATTCAATGGCTTTATTTGGAATATTTTTTTCCATCATGATTCATGAAGATTTATAAGGTAATGATACCACAGACAGCCTTGCAAGTTGTTTTGAGTTTGACAGTGATGCATTATGGGGGCCAGGCCTCGGAGTAGGACAAGATAGAAAGTGCGATGAAACTGTACATTTTTCTCTGTTGTTTGCTCTCTTATTTGTTTCTTAACATATACGCCATTAGAATTTCTCAGAGTAAATGTCCCAGTGGAAAGGGAAGCAAGTAAAGTCTATCTGATTGTTTAAGTCTTTGGATTTATAGGTGTGCTAATTACATACAGAATAAGATAACCTTTTAAAGTAAAACAATATTTGAAGATAGCATTTCAAATACTGTTATTCAGGCTATTTTGCATTAAATTATCTGAAATAATAAATAATTTGCATTGCTTGTAATGGCTTTCAGTAGCAGGAGTTTCTTATGCAGTGGGAAGATCAACTAGAAATATGAAGAAATGTTTCTAAAATTATAATAATGTATAATTTTCTTTTTAAAACTTTATGATATTCTAGACTAAGTGGTATGGCATTTTAAAATTAAAGGGAATGCTAATTAACATTGAAAGGCTTTTCTTTTTAGAAATTTGTGCCATCCTAAAGATAATTGGAAGACTTATGAAGTGACATACAGCTAGAAGTTATTGTTATACGTTCTTATTCCCATGGAAGTAGAATAGAAAAGGGTAGAAAAATTTGATTTCAGAAGATCTTCCATATAGTAATGATAGTTGCAGTTTTGTGTGTGGGAGTTGATCTTCTGCCTTCACGATGACAAAACATCTTTATGGAAAGACAAACAATGTTCATTACATTATTTCACCTGTGTGTTCAATACTAAGTGCTTCTTTTGTGATAAGCTACAAATCCAGATTAGAAAAGTAACCTGTATTTCCTAAAGTAGGTATAGTTTAGGAACTATATAAAAATGGCACTTTTAGATACTATTTTTCATTACATTAGAGGATATTACAGTGTTTCTTCAGTAGTCACTCCATAGGGAAAAGAAGATAAAATAAAGTCAATTGTTAATGTAACTGTTTTTTATATTCAGAAAGATGATAACTTAAAAAGAATTGTCACAAGTTGTATATGTTAAATTTTCTAGTATAGAAATGGGGCATAGAAGTTCCCTAGAAGCTTCTGTTCCATTGTGGTTGAAGTGCTTTCTCACCTTCTTGAACTATTTCATTGCTGTTGATGTATGTGATATTTTGAAATGTCCCTAGAGAAAGTTGTATAAGACTTCCTTTGACCTTTTTGGAGTTAGACTTAAGCTACCTTAGACCTGCTGATTCTTTTTAAAATCAAGTAGGTTATGTTCAAAAAAGAAAGTCTTTTTGTGAAAATACTTCAATTTATATTTTATGTAGAATCATCTGTCTCATTTATAAGTTTATGACTCTAAGAAAGGTACAGAGTATTTTGCCCCAGGGTCAAGAGTAATATTTAAACTTCTTGGTGCATGTTTATTTTCTGTTCTATGCTCAAAAGTGTGTAGAACTAAAATGGGAAAAATATTCATTTTGTTGTTAGTTATTAAAACTGTTGGTATTTCATATAATCCCATCTTTAAGGTATCTTGGCATCTATCTGAATATGTTTTACTTTAAGGAAAGACAAAATTTAAAAATCTAACTTCTCATTTAGCTTAATCCAACTGAGTGAAGCGTCATTTACTGTCTAATGAAAATCATTTTGTAGTTTCCTCTGACATCTGTATTAAAGATTGTTAATTGCCTCCAGAATTTATTTTGCCCCTTTCCTATCATAATATATTTCTCCATTTTTGTCCACCCATAGTAAAGACAATATTTCCTGGGCTCACATGGAACTGATGTGGCTCAGTGAGTAAGTTTTGATGAATTGAATGAGAATGGAAGTGAGCTATGCAGCTTCTAGATCGTGCCCTTGAAGGAAGGCCACATACCCTCTTCTTCCCCTTTTTCCTGCTCCCTACTGGCTAGAATATAAAGAGGGTCATGAGTCATCTTGAACCATGTGGAGGAGGTGATGGCATAGGGATAGCAGAACTTCTATCTCGTAGATTGGAGCTGTTACATTTGAAGTGAGAAGAAACTAAACATCAGTGTCAGCTAGTATCATTCTGTGTTTCTGTCATACTCAGCCAAAACTGTATGCTAAAATCCATCACCACGCTGACAATATTCATCATTGCTGCTGCATTTTCTTGAGGCTAAGTTTCAAAGTTGCATAGTAATATGCAAAGGCAATTGTCATGTGAACTAAAGCTTTATTAACTACACCTTGCTTAGCTAAAAGCAAATGCAGAATTTATACTAATAAGGTTCCTTAATACAAGGTTCTTTATATTGTTGTGATTTACATTACAGTTATTCGATATTAAACCATTTTGTGACTATCTCTAGCTCTGTTGAATTTTATGACCTCTGGAAGGTTAAACAGGTTAGTCCAGACTTCCTGTGTTTTAAATTTTTGTGTCTGCCCTACTCCACCTCCATTTCTCTATCTTCTTCCCTCATGTCTTTCCCTTCTTCTTCTACATTTGGCTGTTGTCTGGGCAAGTGCTGGTGCAGGCCTGCCTGTCTAGTTCATCTGAGCTCATGGACCTTAACAGAGACCAGGTACCTGGTGTTATTCATGAACACACACACACTGGTGAGATTCATTTACTTGCTTGGGGGAGTTTATGGGCTTCTAATGGATGGAAAAATATTCCGTGCTTTGCAACCTTTTAGACTAAGTAATGCCACTTACCAGAAATTATGAATGTTATGGGAACCAGCTTCTGTGTGGGAGATGAGTACTAGGAAAAAAAAAGTTTCATAATGATGAATGAGAAATTTTCAGAAAGCATTGTTTGGTTCATCATTTTCAGTCTAAAAGGCAACTTACATCATCACTCTGGGGATAGGATGTAGCGTCACTGAACGACAGGGTTTGGTCCCAAGTTATTTAGTTATGTCTCATTATATTGCAATACTGTGCCATTGCCAGAATCACTGTAAACTACGGGTGAAGTTCTAGGTGGGGAAATGTTGAAAGGAAAGGCCATATTATATTACAAGAACAATAAATGTCCTCTTGGTGTCCTTTCTAAGCTCTGTATTTGTGGCTGTGCCAAATTCCATCACATTCTGTATGCATAACTGTAAGTGCATAAAAATACCAAGCATCTTGCATTAAAAAAAAACAACAACCTAAGAAGCGAACACATGTGGTCTTCAGTTACATTTTAAAATTCATTTAATATGTGAAATATGTGAATGGAAAAGTCAAGGGAACATTTCCATCCCATGAACATTTCATATCAATATAGAAAACCCTCTAATACCACAGCCCCCATCTCCTGGTTCTGGAAGCAATATTGGAGTTCCCTGGGTGCACTGGAATCACATGTGCACCATTGCTCTTTTGTTTATTTTCAAAAACCTTTCCTGTCAAGGCTTTCAGAATCTTCTGACTCCACTAGCAGACATATCCTTGTAGATGTCAATATAAATCTCCATAGTATGAAGATTTTTTGAGAGAATGAGAAAAGATGATAGGGTAGATGAAGTTGAGGGCAAAATAAGGGAGGATTAAAGAATAAAGATTGGATCTTATAAAAACTGGTGAGGAACCCTTGTAAGTTCTTAAGCAGTGAAGTGACACCATCTAAAATGCAGGTGAAAGCTTATTTTAATACAGTTTGTGTGATGATGGTAAAGATTGGAGAATGGAGTAGGAAATTTGTTGGATTTTATACTGAAAAGATATGGTATTTCCAGGTTAGCATGTCTTATTTAATATTTTATCTTTTTTTAATGGAGATCATGTTTTATACTGCATTGCTACAAGGTTTTATTACTTTATGAATGACTTAATAGAGAGCATTTTATGTATGTAGTAAATGCTAGTGTGTTCATTTCTCTGGCCAAGGAGATAATGGATTTCTGTTGAGGTGTCTACTGTCTCCGTAGCTCTAAATGAGTTGTACAATGAACTTGAGTCTCCATAAACAAAACTGGGGACATGTCATGCTGGAGCCATTTAGAAGCCCAGTGTGCTTGACTTTAAATTTCAAAGGTATTTGGATTTGTTGTTTAGGTACTTAATTAAAGCAGTCTTCTCAAGAATTGAATCTTATTAAATTGATTTTATTTAATTTTTGGGAATTTGTATGTTATTAAAATACTCTCAAAGATACTGTTCAGATTTGAAATGAAATATGTGTGGAAAGATTTGGATCTACTTGGTGATGTAGTACATTATTTATTATATCGGAAAATGAATGCTTAACATCAACCTATGATGATAGTGACATCATGCCTTTTTATATTAATGCCTTTACATCTTTTCATCATGAAGAGTAAGTCAAGAACAGATAAAAAATTTCAACCAGTGACAAAGCATTTAAAACAATTTAATGAGAAGTTATTTTTACTCTAAAAACTGAGACGAGATACATGGCAGTAAGATCTGCTATTGTTAATTTTCCCTACCCTCAGATTTTTATTAATTCATTTATTTATTCATTGGTGATTATTCAGTGATTATTCATCAAATACCTACTCTATCCTGGCACTGTTCTAGTCACATAGTATAATTATGAGTTACTGAGCTTGATTCCTTTTCAATATGGATTGGAGAGTGGACATAAAATATCAGAAAAACTAAATAATCTTTACATTTTGCTTTATTTTCCTCCTATCCTTTTCCTCCTCCTTCTCTTCTCTTTTTCCCTCTTTCTATCCTAGCTCCTCCTTTCTCTCTCTGTCTCAGGGTTAGAGAAGACAAGGAGATGGGAATTTGGAGTAAACGATTGGTTTAAGAAACTGTTTTCCCACCCTGGGTTCGATTCTTTACACAATATCTGATATGATGTGAGGTGTAAACTGTGAAAGAGGGAGATGACTGTCACTAGATTGATTCCTTCCTTCCACCAACATCTTTTGAGTACTCTCAATGTGCCAGCCTTGTTGGAGGCACAAGGGATTTAGTGGTGAGCAACCCAGACGCAACCCATTCCTCATGGAGTGCATATTCTAGTGGAGGAGGCATATTGCAGTGAAATTAGCATATACAGAAATGGTATAATTTCAGCTAGTGATAACTTTTTATAAAGAAGAGTGATCTAAGCTAAGAGAATAGAAAAGAAAAGATGCCTTTATAGTAATGTTCTGTTCTGGTCACGCTCTAGGATTGTGTGCATGGCTCTGTCATTTCCTAACACTTTGCAAGGAGTAGGGATATTTTTCTTTTTGTTGGTCTAAATCTAAACGAGAGAAGGCAGCATGGTGAAATCAGCCTCCCAGCGGCTGGCATGAAGTGGAAGGATGTAGGAGACCAGACCCGTCTGCCCTGAATGCTCTTGCTGCCTCCTCAGGGTCACTGCATGAGGCTGTGCCATCAGCTTCTTCCTCCATGTTATCATTTCCAACTCCTGGAATCCCACAGTTGGTATTAAAATCCTATTTTAGGAAGTTATGGCATAAGCCAGTTGTGAATAGTAGTGATGTATGTGATGGGCACAGGGAAGGGCACAAAGAAGAAAGGGGCTCAGAGTAGGGAGATTGGAATCCACTAAAGATCAGCTGTCTCTGCATCACAAGTTTCCAGAGCCACGACTGTGGTTGTGATATTCAGTCCTCTTATGTGACAGACTAGGTGGCATTTGGTTTAGGTCTCAGGTACATGTTCGTTAACTGAAGTCGCTTTGTTTGGATGGCAAAAAACCAGATTGTGGTCCATTTTACAAGCATAAGCAGGGGAGGTGTTTGACATTTGAATATGAGTCCATGGTGACAGTTTTCATAAATAGTATGCCTTGCAAGGCCCCTCATGCCGGAAATTGTGAAGAAAGGCTGCAGTAACCTGCCTTTCTCATCGTGCCCCACTCCACATCAATCCTTAAAGAGTGAGCAGGGTTACAGAGTGAGCTCTGATGGATTTGATAACCTGTAAATCTGGAGTTTGGGGAATGCTGAGGGTACAGGAAGAAAACACCTTAAGTTTAGGCTTAAGTTTTGGATTCCCAGTTAACTGTCTGATTCTCAGGAGGACTGGTAATGGGGAGAAGAGTTATGAAAGCAGAGGAGTTTTAGAGAACCTATGAGTTCAAAAGGTAAAGCAGGAAAGATGAAAATGTAGGGAGAAATGTAAGAGCCTATTTGGATTTTTTTTTTTTAAAGGAAGAAAGAACACAATGGGAGATCCAGAGTCAGCTCTTTAGAATTAGTAATAGAGCTGAGATTTGAGGGCACATTGAGGGAAGAGAGCAATGGAGAAATTATAAGAATGGAAGCTCAAGGGAGCCCTATAGGTGCTTTTTACTTTGGGCAGAGGAGAATTTCTGGGAACAGAGCTCAGGGGATCCTGGCAACTTTGAGCTCAGCACAAGAGATTAGTTGCAACTTGAAATAAAGAGGGTAAGTTTGGGCCAGAGAGAAAAGCATCCTCATGTCAAAATTGCTGAGGTGCATGGCTCAGACCTTGCTTGGCTAGGAAGAGTAACTCAGTAGGAAGGCAAGAGCCTGTTATCAAAAGGTGCAGGTGACTGAATCAGGGGAGATTTGGAGTACAATGATTGATTTGGAAGTACATTAAGCTAATCAAGTAATGTGAAATCTCCTATGCATTCCTTAAACTGATTACTCTGAACTCAGTATTCTCTCAAAATGTTGTAAAAATAGTTTGTGTGTCTGAAAATGTCTATGCCGAACTGCTGTGGGCCCGAAGGAGGACAAACTGAGCAAGAGAAAGGCAAATCCTGGTGGTTCAGTCCGAAGGGGGAGCTCTCCTTGCCCTTTGCCTAAGTCCTGTGAGTGGAGGGTCTCCAAGAGAAGTGGAGATGAGATCAAGCCAGGGAGCCTTCTGTTTCAGGGCTGCCCCGTTCTGTGTGGTTTTGTTTGTCAGTGGCACTGATCCTAGCCAGAAACAGCTGTTTGAGTGAAGTTCAGACTTGCCATCTATTTTCAGTAGAAGCAGGAAGAATGTCAGAGGCGATGTTTGAATTGTAGGGCCTTTTATAGGAGCCTAAGATAAAGCTGTTTAGACCTTCTGTCCTCTGTCATTTCACTTATCAAATTCAAGCACAGCCTTTTAATTTCAACACACTTAACTGCTGGGAATGAATAGGACATTGAACGGATTCTATAAACAAGTACTTTTCTAAGCCGTAAACAGGAACAGAAGCAACGCATGCAAAGATAGCATGTCAGCAAGGCGGGGAGTATGATGAGAGGGGCAAGGTTCCAGTGCTTTCTCTACTCCAATGTGGAGAAGCAACTGTGTTTTCTTTGATTTAAGGAGCAGTGAAGTTATAAATAGTAGAAAATACTGGTGTCCGTAAAGGCCACTATTCAGTACTGTAGACAGTGCTACTGGGTGAAATGTAAATAATATTATATGTTGATTAAACAAATGTTGCTTTTTAAGAACCTACAAGATGGAGAGGCAGAAAAAAATGCATAGAATTGCTTGGGTACTAAGAATAACAGAGGAGACTGAAGACAATTTTCATGGGAGGCATATTTTCCCATCCATATCTAAAAAGGTCCTAGTGTTATCCTTTCACTCTATTTTGATTCAATTTGTTTGTTTAGTTTGGCTCCCAATGTGCCTGAACAGATACTAACCTCCCAGCAATTGTAACTGAGGGAGAGCATTATTTTAGTTCATTTTCAAAGGGAAGAGATCCAATTCACAGTGCCAAAAATAGAGAGTACCAGTTAGTTCTAGAATTGACCAGCTTTGGAAAGACAGAATCCTTGCTATTAGAGCACTCATCCTTCAGAATAGGACCTGAGCTATTAGAGGTGTTAGAGGACTAGAAGGCCTGAGCATGCTTAAGGCACTTTCTCTTTCCCATTCACCCAGCTTTTCTTGAGCAGCTTTCCTATGCCTCTTGCATTTAGAGATACTTAGGCATGTTATCCCATTCAGAAGTGTAATTTGTTCATAAATAAGTTAAACACTGTGACTGTGTATGTACAAGCATACCATATATATTCATATATAATTGCAGATGACTACAATGTAATTGTAAATAAGAATATAAATTATAATTTGTAGTGGTGACAGAGAATTGGTTAAACAAATTGTATATCTATACAATAAAACATTTCCATTTATAAATATAATAAACTGTATCTATATGTGGTGGTATAGAACAAGCATAAAGAAAATTTAACAAGGTGCAGAAAGGTATGTTTAATGTGGTAACATCGAGGCAAACAGGGAAATACAGAGACAGGCTTTCACATCAGTTTGTTTCTATTTGGGCTATGAGAAGAAGTGGGAAAGGATGAAGCCATGACCTTGGACATGAGAAGCTCTGTTTCTTCCTCTGAGATAGGAGGGAAGATGAAGTTGGGTAAGTATATGAGGAACTACTGAAAAATTAGGTGAGGAGGAAAGGAAGGGAAATCAGTGAGCACAAGTTCTGTTTTTGGTTTCATAAATATTTCTATATCTGAGAATCTTTAGAAAGCCAGGGTCATAGGTTGGATGAATATAGTACTTTCTTATATGATAAAGGAGGAAAGTACAAATGCACGCTTGGCATTAGCACTTCTGAAATGCGTTGACCTTTGTAGTAAGGAATTTTTTCTACCTGCCCTGCAAAGTTTTTTTTTCTTTTTTGCAGTAATGATGTTTGTGTGAATTTGTAACCTTATTGTGAAATGTTAACATCGTGTCAATAGACTGGTTTTTGTGATGGGATACTGCCTATTTTAGGACTAGGCAGAGCTTACTGATTAGGTTGTTTGTTCTGGCACTTGACTTTTAGGAGGTGAATGTGTAAACCTTGGAACTGTTAAGCATTTAAAAATGTATGGATCTCTTAGGCAGATGTGTCACTGTTTGAATAGCAGGTTATATGTTTCTGACCTTTAAGGGACTAGGATTATAGAATAATGTTAGTTAGGAATCTAAATTATTTTTGTGTGGTTGTAAGTATTTTGTGTTTGTATGTAAGGGACAGAACAAGTATCTACTTCAATTTTCTTCATCTTGTGAAATTCATAAAATAGAAACAATGCAATGTTAGCTTCTTACTTGGTATTTGTATAAAAAATGCAAGTGTTGGGGATCATGGTCTCCTGTGGTACCTTACAACCATCACTTCATATTCTACCTTCAAGGATATAGATAAAAGAGTTTCTTTAAAGCAGATCTTATGAACCTTCATTAAAAATGTTGAATTTTTAGTTTTCATAAAATTTCTACTTTTCTTAGTAAAGAACAAAATGGAGCAAGAAGCAGCAAGGATAGAAAACAAACTTTTTAAATTTTTAATTATTATGAATACGTGATAGTTGTACATATTTTCGGGGTACATGTGAAATTTTGATACAAGTATACAATGTATATGAGGGAGTTAAAAAAATGAAGTCATGGAGTATAGAGAGTTAGAATGATGGTTACCAGAAAATGGGAAGCATAGCAGGGTGGGGGTAGGGATAAAGAGAGAATGGTTAATGGATATAAAAATACAGTTAGATAGAAGGAATAAGATTTAGTGTTGGGTAGAAAACAAACTTTCTTGAACTTTTTAAGCAAAATGAATATCGGGCTATCAGTTCTATTCATTTCCTTGTTGTGGGCAGAGTCTAGTTTTTGTTCTATATTTTTTGATTTTATGGTATAAAAGTCTTAAAAAATTATCCCAAATAATTTCTGTACTCTTTGAGGTTTTACATTTTTATTTGGTATGCATGTGAAATTCATAGAACTTAGTTATGGAAAGGTGTTTAAAACAAATGATTTGATTCTATCCCTCTCAAAGCTGAAATAAGTTATTTTCTTTAGTCACCATAAGAATAAAGAAGGGGGTGAATGGCAAAGTAGAAATGCTTATTGATGAGCATGAGCTTTAATTCCCTGGCTGTTCTGTTCATATATACATTTCATGTATTTTCTTTTATTCTAATTAAGTATTACCCCTTCCCCCACTCTTGCTTCTACTACTTTTAACTTTGTGCTGGCTTCTTCTTTTTGAACCCTAACACACTTAAGTGGGATTTTGCATACAGGTGTAAAAATAACATTTTCATTTTAGGAATATGTTTTTCTGTGTAATAATGGAAAAGGTATATCAGTGAAATTTTAGAATGGTTTGACACTCTATATGTAAATACAACTAAAAATAAATGTGGTATCCACTTAAAGAATTTTAAATATAACTATTACATAACCATAATAATTAAAAAAAATTAACGATAATTTTGCTCTCTATCAATTTGTGCAAATTCTGAGGATATATTTCTAGAAATGTGAGTTGAAACTTTTTGTATTAAAGAAACAAAACAACAGTAATAAAATACTGTTGATCATTTTGGACCAGAAATTGAATCATTTACACACACACACACACACATACTGCCTTCACTTCATTATGTATTTTGATGAATCTATTAATTTGACTTTCAAAGAAACTTTATACTCCAATTTAAATACTTATATTTACTTTTCAAGTGGTTTTCATAATGGTTGAATATATTTAGCTGATACATGAAGCTAGATTCAAGTCAAGTTATATCTAACATTTTGCCAAATATGGTTGAAACAAAATAGAGTTAATGTATAACTACACATAAGTAGAAGGATTTCTGTTTTGCAGATTGTCAGGTACAGTTGTGAAGTTAAGTCAGAGAGAGTTGAGTTGAAATAAAATTTTTCCACTATAGTTTTGCTCATTGCCAGCTATTTTCTCTGAGTAATTTTTTTACAAGTTAATGACACAGGGCAAATGGCTCACCTTTCTAAATCCTAAATCTCTAGACTTTAATTTTTCTATATCCTATACTTTATAAAATACTAAAGGCTTTGTAGTGGTATAGTAGGTTAAAATAGCTGTATACTCTGTTAATAATAATTTGAATAAAACTAACCTTCACAGTCATCTGTTATTCTAAACTTCTGTAGGCTTTTTGTAGCTTAATTTATTGGTTGAAGAATTCTTACTGCTTCTCTTATGTTTAGAATTATTTAGAGAGAGTATTTGTATTAAATTCAGTGGTGATATACAGTTGCATTTATGATATATTATCAAAAGTGATAAAATCATGATTTTTTTGGATAGTAAGTTTATTTTGAATTTAAAACTTATTTATTTCCTTAATTTCAAAAATGTCAGTGTAGGTTTTGGCATTTTTGTTGATGTTGAAAAGCTGTGTAATCATTGTGCTTTATTTTTCAATTGCTCTAGTATTTTCCATAAGGAATACTATTAACATGAACTCATTTCATTACCTTTTTAATATCTTTCCAGTTGCCCTAACTGCATTGTAAATACCTGGAGATTTTATGTCTCAAGATTTCCTACCAGTGTTGGAAGTATAATCTCAATAAATGTTGATTGTTGACAATGATGAGCCGTTAAAACCAATAGCTTATTTAGTAAATGCAATTATCATGGAATGGAGGGTTTTTATTTTTAAGTCCAGAATTCTGTTTTACAAGATTATGCCTGTAAATGCATTTTATTATTATTAATTTATTAGTTTAAATCCTTTGGAATAATTATTGTCAAAGGTTTCTTTAGGGTAAGTTTTCACTAATTCTGATGAAATTAGAACTAGTGAAAAAACACTTTAATATTATTGTGTATTTGAATAGCCACTTTAGTATTATTGTGACATATTTAAAGGAAAGCACATGTATTTCTGGAAACCAGAATTTTAAATGAGATAATATAATTAAATCTTAAAAAATATTTATTTTTGCAAATGTATTTTGTCTGAGGAAACAAGTTTCAGCTTGTTTCATTTTAAACAAGTTAAATCATTTTAATGATTTAAAATGATAAATTGAAAGATATAAAACTTAATAATACAAATAAGGTTTTTCTGGTTGTGCCAGTGTACCTTGCTTTATATATATGTATATAATACTCCGTATACTCAAAATGCTTATTAAATACCAGCATCTTTCTCAGATCAAAGTGAAAACTTGCAGTAGTCACTTTTCTGTTTGTCTTTTTTGCCAAACTAGTGTTATACAGAACTCTTTACTTTTTCCTAATGCGTTCTGTTATTTCTTAGATTTGGGCTTTGGTATGTTACAGTATTCAAACTTGCTCTACTAAGGGTTCCTTTGACCTTATTGTTCAACTCAACCACTTGGACTCTGCTGCACCTCTCACTGCTTTTTTAGAATATTTACCTATCTGGTTTCCAGTAATAATCTCTGTCTTGGTTCTTTTCTTCTAAACAACTCCATCTGCATTCCTCTTGTTGGATTCTTTTCCTCCTAAATGCCAGTATTCTCCAAGGCTGCTGCTCCTGTTAGTGTTCTCAAGCTTCAAGTTATTCGTGGCTACTCATTCTTTTCTTCTTTTTACCCTCTTCAGTTAGCCCTGAGTTCTATGGATTTTTCTCTCCCTTAAAAATAATCTTTGCTGCTCTTCCTTGTCCTGTATTCTTGCAGCTGTGTTGTGTCAGTCTTCCCTCACTCATGGCAAGATTACTGTTAATGGCTGGCCTCACAATATCTTGTTCCTCCATTGTGCTAAAGCTAGACACGTCTTCTTTAGCACTTTAATCCCACTGTCGGCATTTTCTTTCCTTGGAGAAGATTATCTTCTTTGTAATCTGGTTTACTTTACATATCCCATCTCATTTCTTACCACTCCAGACTTGTCTGCGTCTCATTTTCATTTGTACATTATCCTAAAACCATGTCATACTAATTCTTGTCTCTATGCTTTTGGTCATGATTTCTCTTCTCACTCATCTGGAATTATTCATCCTATCCATCCAGTTCCTGTTCCCGCTCTTCCAGAGGCTTTAGGCCTTGCTGAATTTTCCTTTTTCTGAACTCGTTTTAGCTCTTAAGAGCATGGATACCCATGTATGTCAGAGTATACTTTGTTTTACCTTACTTAGAATTTGGGAGACTTATTATTTCAGTTGAAATATAGGTTCCTTTGGCAGAGACCGTATATTTTTTGGCATTCATTACAGTAGTACTGGGCCCAAATTTTGGTGCTGAGTAAACTTGATGATTGATTAGATGATACCCCCTGCAATATCCAAGAACACACAAAGTAGAATTCTGTTTATGCATCATTTAATCCTGTAGTTACTTCTAAAAGATACTGTGTTTTGCTTTACTTTTTTGTTGATAACTTTCCAGAGTGCTTTTATTATGTAAAAATGTACATTTTAGCTTAGGGATTAATGAAAAGTATTTGTGAGAGTTCCATTAATGCACCTATGATCTTAGGCATACCCAAGAACTTAACATAGCAAAATCAAGCATTTGAAGGAAGAGAGACTTAAGTGCTAAGTATGAAGATTAGGCAAACTTGCTTAGTAGTTGTCTAAATGGTTTAGAAAAAAAAAAGTTGGCAGATTTGTTTCAAGTGATTTGGTGGCAGCCAACTTACTGATTTTTTTTAAAATTAATAAAGGCAGTCAATTTATTAATTTACATTAATTTTATAGTTTTGCTAAGTGGAAAACAATATTAAATTAGATGACACCATGTAATCTTTGTAAGTTTCATTGGAACTGATAAAATTTGGCATTGATATTCCATTATAATATAAAGTCATTAACAGCCTTTTTTCTTGTGTTTTTTGCATATTATCCTTTGAACAGGATGGGTGCTTTTATCTCTCCTTTTACTATACCACTCTAAGGAAACAAAGATATTTTTATCATCCATGCAATAAAGATGTATATGCCTACAGATATATAAAGCACTCTCCCTAGATTTATAGCTCAGTTTGCACTGAAGGTGTTTTCAAATTAGGGAAATAATGTAGGTATACAAAAGACAGTGTCATTTTGCATATAGGTGTGCTGGGAAGTGCTTTTATAGAAGTATAAACAAAGAACTCCCGAAGAGGGAGATATTTCTTATGCCAGACTGGGGTGATCACAGTGGACGAGCATTTGAATCCATTTTCAGAAACAGTTGGGATGTTAGTGAGCTGAGGATGGGAGATGGAGGGGACTGTACTGTGCAAGACTCAGGGGCAGGAGATAGAAGCTGTGCAGCCGTGGTTGGGGGGGGGGTAGAAACTTTGGCTCTGGAGGTGAGTGAGATCTTAAAGGTATCTGAATCTTAAACTATAGAATTGTCTCATATTCATTAGCACATGAGAGATGAATGAAGAAAAGTGATATAACCAAAGGGGTGTTTATGAAGATTTGACATCACTGTCTAGGATAAATTGGAGTTTGATGAAATTGGTAATGGGGACACTCCTAAAGAAGCTATGATAATAATATAAATAAGAAACAATTGAAGCCCAAACTTAAGATAGTAGCAGTGAGAATAGAAAAGAAGGAATGGGCACAAGAGTGATTTAGAAGAGTCAGCAAAACTTGGTGCCATGTTCATTTATGTTTCCATGACTCTATTTAGTTTTTTTTTTTCAGTATATGTTATACTCTTACACTATTCTCCTCCAGTGTAATCAATGGTGGAAGATACTTAATTGATTAAAAGATTTTAATTGTAGCATCAAATCTGTTTACTCTCATGACAAATAAGTTAGATCAGATTCATTACAGAATTTGAGTTAAATATACTATTTGCTTAAAAAAATAAAATGAAATCAGTACTTAGCCTCAATAATGCTCATTAATTGATTTAGGTCTATTGACAAATATTCATATATGGATCCTATCTTATTTTCTGTCACATTGTATTTTTCTTATTGTGTTTGATGCACATATAAACATAAAGCACATCAGAGCTTTAGTTGGGAGAATTTAATTCTGTCCAAAATCCTATTCAGATTTTGGGTCGACTTACTCCTTGATTTCTCATGAGTGTTTGAACACGAAAAACAGATGATTCTTTTCATTTTCACTAGAGAGAATCAAACAAATAATCAAAATTGTTTCATTGAACTACATTTGAAACTAAACTACAGAGGTGGTTACAATACCATCCACCAACTGTTCTTGTATTATGACCTTTTTCATGGGAGAGTCTAATACGCTTTGTAAGCAGTGTATAAGACAAATTTTCTTTGAAATGCTGCCATTGGTGAGGAGGAGAAAAGCAGATGTGTCAGGGCACACAAGGAAATTGTCACAGCTAAGATTAGTTGAGCAATACCACACTTGATGTTTTTTGGTGTAGGACTACCAATAATCTTGTAATATTGGTTCCATATGTACAGCAACTTACTTATGCCTCATATGTGAGTCTTTCTCCACAGAGTTATGTATTCTCTGTTATTTGTGTGATATATTATAAATGCAGTATTGCTTTGGTCCTTGGGGTGTATAACCTTACAAACTTTGA
The DNA here is from genome assembly GCA_008086735.1 of Cheirogaleus medius. Classification (NCBI taxonomy): domain Eukaryota; kingdom Metazoa; phylum Chordata; class Mammalia; order Primates; family Cheirogaleidae; genus Cheirogaleus; species Cheirogaleus medius. Next base: position 65,488,276 of record VBSM01000272.1, read on the forward strand.
AACACTAATTTTTTTCTTTTTCTTTCCTGCTTTATTGAGGTATAATTGACAATTGAAAGACTAATTTGGAATTGAAATTAAGTCTCCTTTTCATAGTCAAAAATGATAATATTTAGAAGGAGAAGTGATGGCTTTTTTGTAACTTTACCCAAAATACCTGCACATAAAAATTATGTTGTAAATACATTAAAGTGATTAAGGAGCACCCACTTTGTATTTAGTAATAACTTAAAATAATAACCGTTGGGTATAAAGTGAATTTTCTTTTATTCCCATATCTGTCATTATCAAAATATTTTTCTCTAAGAAAGAAACCAATAGAGATAAGCTTCATGATGCCCATTTTGGAAGTTTTGTTTGATCTAGTTAATTTGACTCCCTTCTCTTTTATGTTTGCATTGTCACTTAGAATGTGTTATTATAAGGTGAAATATTCTCTAGAATTTTTCCATAATCCTTTATCTCTCTTCTTTCTTCTAGAGAGAATAACGTGTCATTGCTTCTTTCTTGTGTTTGCTGAGTTACCTGGGTTTTTACCCATCTAAAACCATAATTTTGGCAAATTAGCTTTTATAGTATTTGAAATACACTTTTTCAATTAGTATGCTGCTTTATTCTCTGCTTTATCCTTTAAAATGCACTTTTCCATTAATAACACTGAAATGTAAATGGGATTGATGATTTTATTTGCATTTTATAGATAAAATTGATAGGCTGTCAGTTGAAGTGATCCGCCTAAGATGATTAAGTTGAATTAAGAAATTAGGACTCTGACATAAGATACTGGTTTTACTTAAAACAGTAATCAAGAAGACGCTTAGTAGTTATCCTATATAAAATTTATATAGAAATGGAAAAAAACAAAGAAAATAAACAAAAAAAAATGGAAAAACTAAATGAAAAAAAACAAATAAGCATCCCACATCTTTGTTAGGTCTCACATTTTAAATGTCACTCGTAAAGTCCTCCTGTGTCTGGCCCTTATTACCATTCTACCTTCCTCTCACACCGAGTTTCTCTTGTTTCTTTGGTGTATACACAGCCATCCTTTTTTCCAGTTCTTTGTGATTGCTCTGCTCTCTTTTAAAACATAACTTTTGCCCAGGCTCATTTCTGCCCTGAGCTGTCATTTCTTTCTCTCTGTATCAGTAACTCCAGTTCGTTCTTCAGATGTCATCTTCCTCAGGAAAGATGTTCCAGACTTTGCTAGGTCAAGTTAGTTCCTTTGCATAGTCCTTGGCACAGTTGCAGTGTTACTTTTGTATACATGATAGTTTGATTCCTGCCTTTCCTTTACTGATGTGTAAATTTTGTAATGGCTGTGATATGTCTAGATCTGTTTTTTATTCACTGTTGTGCCCACAGGGACTAGCATAGTCATTGAGACGTAATAGGTGCTCAGTAAATATTTGTTGGGTGAGTGGATGGGTTTAAGAAACTATCTTTGCTGAGATCTGCAGTGTAGTCTTTTAATATTTATAACTAGCCAGTCATATTTGTCAGTTTCTATGTTCACTTATTTGTCCTCTTTTACACTATTTGCCAGAGGCAGCAAAGCAGTAATGTGGATATTACTGGTAGGTTTAAGTCTTCGAACGTAAATTAAAACAACAAACAGGCCAGTCGCGATGGCTCACACCTGTAATCCTAGTACTCTGGGAAGCTAAGGTTAAAGGATCACTTGAGGCCAGGAGTTCAAAACCAGCCTAAGCAATAGAGAGACCCTATCTCTACAAAAAATAGAAAAATTAGTTGGGCGTGGTGGTGCGTGCCTGTAGTCCTAGCTACTCAGGAGGCTGAGGCAGGATGAGGTTGCAGTGAGCTATGATGATGTCAGTTCACTCTAGAGACACTGTCTCAAAACAAAAACAAAAATGATCAAAAAAGAAAACTCAATAAACAAGTTTAGGAAGGGAAGTGAAAGAAAGGGAGGGAGAACCAAGTATTTCAAAAAAAGGAAGTGATTTTTACAAGGTTGTAGAATTTTGGAGCTTGAGGGAATGCTGGGATTTATCTAGGGAAATCTCTTTCATTTTTTAAACTTTTTATTTTGAACTTTACTCCCTCAATGTTAACATTACTTTACTCCCTCAGTGTTAATGTCTTTAGCACAATATCAATAGCAGGAAGTTAACGTTGACACCATCCACAGAGCTCGTTCAGATTTCTCCAGTTAATGCAGCGGTTCCCAACCTTTTTGGCACCAGGGACTGGTTTCATGGAAGACAGTGTTTCCATGGACTGGGGGCGGGGGGAATGGTTTCTCGATGATTCAAGTGCATTGCATTTATTGTGCAGTCAAACCTCTCTACTAATGATAATCTGTATTTGCAGGCTCTTCCCGGCGCACTACCTCAGGTCCACCTCAGATCATCAGTCCTTAGATTCTCATAATAAGTGTGCAGCCTAGATCCCTGGCATGTTCAGTTTACACTAGGGTTCCCGCTCCTATGAGAATCTAATGCCCCTGCTGATCTGACCAGAGGCAGAGCTCAGTGATGCTGCCAGTGAGCCATGGGATGGGGTACAACTGCAAATAGAGAGGAAATTTGGCTTCCTTCACAGCTGCTCACCTCCTGCTGTGTGGCCCAGTTCCCAGTAGGCCATGGACAATTGCAGGTCTGCAGCTGGGGCTTGGGGACTGCAGAGTTAATGCATGCACTGATTTGAGAGAGTGTGTATATGGGCCAATCATTTTTAAGATGAGAAAATAGAAGTTTATAGACTTGCTTTAGTGTCCTGTTCAAGGTTACCATGGCCACGAGATGAAAAATTTGATATTTAAACTGCATTTTGTTATCTGCCTGCCAGCCATGAGTTCTATCAAAGAATTCTAGTATCAGGGATTGTTCGTTAGCATTAGTGCCAGAGTTAGACTGATCTTCCTGTATTGAAAGATATTAACTATGCCTCTTAGCCAACTGTGCTTATAGTGATTCAAAAATTTAGTTTTATCAACTTGGATCTATGTCAAAAATGAGAATTAAAGCCCTACTTTTGTTTTTGCCCAGCAGGAGTCCTCTGCTATTCAGGGAAAGGCCTAATTAAGGTTTCCTGAAACTACTCTTTAGTCACTTGGATTAAAATAAAAAAGAAATATTTTTAATCATATACATATCTGCTAATGCTTTTCTTCTAGTATTTAATTGCTTCGATAATAAAAAGTAGTAATAAAAGTGGAGACTTAATGGATTTTAAACATGTGGTTTCTGAACTATACATGTTATAGAATATATATACTTAGTGCATAAGTCGTGTTTTAAGCTTATACCTATAAAGTACTGAGGGTATAAAATTGATCAGGAGGCAAACTTTATTTAGTATTTCCTGGAAGTATCAGGCCTTTACTCTGAACAAGAAGTACAGAGAAATTAATATAGAGTTTGAGTCGGCATTGGAATCTGACGTAAAAGATCAGACTTCTTCCTGTGCTGCAAATAAGTGTATTTAATCTTTTCTACATTTTATGATCATAAAGAACAATGGTTTAAAACTGTAAATTATTTTTTGGTTGGGTTGATTGGGTTAGTAAAGTTTTCTAGCATATGACATGACCAGTGTAGTGTATAGGCTTCCTCTGATTTTTAATGATGAAGTTTTAGAAATAAAGTTAGGAGGATTGGCTGTTTCTCTCCTAAGTGCTTCAAATTTTAACTGTGCAATAGCTTCTAATTTGTTTTTGTAATTTCACTAAGTTATGCTAGTTGGTAGGCTGTGGAATACAGCTTTTTAAATGTGCGATTCTTAGTAATTCAGAATAAAATAAATATTAAACTGCTTTAAATAAATATAATTCACAAAAAATAACTCCAGATGTTTTAATTTTTTACACGGAAAATATTTTTTTTAAGATTTCAGGCTAAGAAACTTTTATTTTAGTAATAGAGCATGCTATAGTGAATACAATTGGAAATGTAATTAATTTCAGTTAATAAAATGAGGGCAGAACATTTCCCAATAGAAAAGCTCTTTGAATTGGCACTGTTTCCAGACCAATAGATTTTAAGGGGGCATAAATCCATAGCAGAACCAGTTCAACTTAAATTTGTAGAGCTCCTAACAAGAGTTTAAAGCAGGTCTCTGGGTGTATGCTTTCTGTACTTGGTTGAAAGCATTAGCTTTTCATCTTGAAGTCAGTAGAAATTTTTAAATTTTCTTTCTTTTTTCATCTAATGTCTACAGATGTGTTTCTTTAGGAATTTTAGGCTTCTTATTTTTGGTATGCTAGCTTATGCTTAGTACTTAGGGAGTGCTGATTTCCCTATTTCTAAATGTCCCGTCTTCATTTCTCGCTGACTCCCTTCACTTCAGAAGCTTGATATGGGACATTAAAACCATATGTGTGGTTTACCATTGCTTTGTTTTTCTACATACCATTAAACAGTGTATGTGACCTTTGCACCAAGTGAGCCCTCAGCTGTTTGAGTAAGTAGATAACCAACCAGGATTTGCAAAGGAAAACAATAAGAACAGTGTTTGGCAGTTTGCTGGGCCAGCCTGGGATTTATACACATTTCTGTCTCCACGTATTTGAGTTTATGACTTCAATGACCGTATACAAGAATGAGCATAATGCAGATCTTTTATTAGACAAATTGGGATTAAAAAAAAGCAAGATGGTGGTGAGGTTATTTTTTTGCTTGTTATTCTTAACAGATCATATGTATGTTTAAAAAAATTAGAAAAAGTCAATAAAGGTGCTGTTTGTAGGCTCTCAGTGGCTCTGTGGCAGGGGCATCCTACTTAGCTGGTTGTATGGCCTCCTGCTAACCCTCTGTTAGGTTTTAGGCTTCCTGAGAAGTCAGATGACTGTTGACACAATTTTCAAGTAGAGAAATTTCATTCATGTTCTGTTGAACTATATTAATAATCTCCTATGGTTAAACTCAAATATGGTGTATATTTGTTTCCTGAGCTCCTTGTAGATCAAGTACATGTCTATATACCTAATTCATTTTTAACTACTTTTGATTTTATTTTAACAGAGTGTAATGAAACCAAAGTTACGTTTTAAAGATTGTTTTATGTATGTATTTGTCTGTTTTCATTTATCTCTCCATTTATTAGTTTATCCAAGTATCTTTCCATACATTCAGTGCTGTATCACTATTGTCTGTTAATATAAGTATGCATTGGCAGCTAGCTAAACTCAATAAATATGTGATGAATGAATGACTTAATGTGCATGGGTTATTTTGTTTTTTCATTTAAGCAGCTGACAGCATTGATTCTGATCTTATAATGTAAAAGTTATAGTTATGTTACTTATTATATTACTTATATTAGGAATTTTTCTTAATTTACTTTCAATGCTCTTTGCATTTGCCCTGAAATTATTTTTTTAATTGCTGCAGGAATGCATTTACATCAATAGTTACTAGTTTAGATAAACAAAGTAAAGCAACCAAATGAACAAACATTTTTTTTTCTGAAATATTGGCAATGAGTAATATCTACTAATGCTATTCTCTTATTTAATGTACTTTAACCTGAATATATATTATTGTTGGTGGCTCAAAGGGTGAGATTTAAATAATATCTTTTGTTATATTTAACTATGAACAGGTGTTATATATTTACTATGTAGAAAGCATGTGGAACAAAACAAAAGAAATAGAAACCATGACTCCTGCCTTCAAGAAATTTAAGAATATATTATAGTTGGATAAATACAGCATAATGACATTGAAACTGGCATAATGTTTATATTATGAAAATATAGAATTTGCTCTAATGGGATCTCAGGTTAATAAATACTTGGACAACTTATCTCTAAAATAAAGACTGCAAATCAAATACACGTATGGATCCTTAGAGAAATAAATAACTAAAGTATGTGGGAAAGCTATTGGGTATGACATAAGGTTGATAGGAGGGGCATAAAATTAGTGACTTAGCTCAAAGGTCTTTTATAGTTTTAATGTTACACGAAGGATGCCTAAATGTACTTTTCTTTTTAAGGTTTTTAGATAGTTTAACAAAAACACCATTATACATGAAAAATAGAATAACTTTGTAGTAGGTGAGAAAATTAACAATATTTTTCTTTAAAAATTTATATGGAAGATACTTTTCCTCTTAGTTATATAAGGCTCAGTTGAAGAAAGATGTTAGTACCGAAGCTTAAATGTCTAAGCTGGCCAAACAGCCAAAGGATCAACAATACCTTTTAGGAAAAGTTGTGTAAACATAGGGTTCCTTCTTAGTGGCTTGTTTTCTAATTTTATTACATTGAGCATTGACATATTTATTACTTGAACAGTGATAGTATAGTGATCGAGTACTTTTATTGAGGCATCTGGAGATCTCAGTTGTCTTCTTGGTTCTATTTCCAACTAGTTGTATGAAATCAAGCAAGTCTCCTGGGCCTCTTTACCTATCCAATAATTCATGGACTTATGCCACATCATCTCTAAGGTTCTTTCCAGCTCTGTATTCTATATTGATGTATTAGATTCTACTTCAAAAGCAATAATTCTGAATAATCTGTGCACTAACAGCATAATCTTGAGAAGGATCCCTGTTTTGGTTTTTTTCTTTAAAGTAAATAAGGGTTTTTTTGGGGTGGTAAATTCTTGTTATGCTTTGTGCAATATATATATATATGTATGTATGTATAACACATGCGTATATATGTCTGTGTATATATATAAATAAAATTTTATCCTTCTATGATGAAATTGTATTTTTCTCTTAATTGTGTTTCTCTGAACATAGGATTTACTTCACAGATAAAATTATGTATGCTTGTTGGACACATCAAATTCTCAGAATTCTTTTCAAGATTATATTGTTAGTTAGTATAATAATTGAATTGGTGATCATAGAAAATAGCTCTACCTCATAATTTTTTGAGGAAAAGTAGAATCTTTAGGAAAATAAGTGGTTAATCTTTCTTCAGAATTTTATCTGGTAAAATTCCAGTGATACCTGTTTGTATCAGTAGAAATTTACTTTAAAAGTTAAAATTTATACAAAAATGGTATTCTACTGGATGTATGTATGATGCACTATTCTAGGTACTAATTGACTTAAATATTTAATTTGGTGTTAGTCAAAACTAACTCATTGCTATAGTTAGTGAGTCACCCTAAAAGAATGCTGTTCCTGAACAGCTCAGTAACGGTAGCCTAGCAATTCATATGGTTCCAATTTTAGGTTTGTAATGAAAATGAGTTGCTTAAAATTTTTTTTTTTAAGTTTTGGAAGCAACAATGAATGTTTTACACAAATCAGCCTCATTTAAATTACTTTAATTCTAGTAAATTAAAATTGCCTTTTCTAGACATTCTGTATTATTGACCAATATTTTAGCAACTTTCGTATATTTTTTCCCCACATCTCTTGTTTTAGAAATTTCTGCCCATTGATTTGACACTTAAAAATAAAAGTAACCTGGTATAACACATGCTACTTCCTGTGGCATTCTGTGTTGAACTATTTGGCAAAGCTTAGTGAGGGGTTAAGACTCAGCATGTCTTTGTGACCTTTGAAAAGAATATCTGCTTGCTATAATAGATAGGGATCTCATGCTTACTATCTCTGTGTTGTTTTTTCTCTTTTTGGAGAAGTATTAATGTCAGTTCACTAAACCATATAAGTAAAGTAACCACTTCTACATTTGTTTTGAAGTTGTGGTGTTACAGGTATTGGTTTTCATCCACGGTTCCTATGGAGTTTTCATAACTCTCATAGTCCTTGTTATAATGTTGGGCACTTTAGGTCTCAGGAGCTGGCCTCAGGAGATAGAATCTCTCACACTCTTTCTCCTGTCTTCCTTTCACCTGTCCAATATGGGACTCTAATCTGACTGTGGGTCAAAAGACCCTCATTCCAGAGCAGGTCCTGCTCCATACCCTGAAGGAAGGAATGCTACACAGTGACGCCAGGAAGAATCTGGACAGATAGGCTTTGCTGTGTCTCGACCATGTGCTTTTTGTCCAGTCACATTACTACTTGGTTGTAGATGATGCCTATGTAATGAAGCCTCCATGAAAACCCAAGAGGACTGGGTTCAGAGAGCTTCTGGATAGTTGAACATGAGAAGGTTCCTGGAGGGTGGTGCACCCAGGGAGGCTGGAGGGTATAGAAACTTGGTGCCTCTACCTCATACCTCATCCCATGCATCTGTATCCTTTGTAATATCCATTATAATAAACCAGTAAACATAAGTAAGTGTTTTCCTGAGTTCTGTGAGCTGCTTCAGCAAATTAATCGAACCCAAAGAGGGAGGGCATCATGGGAACCCCAGTTTGAAGCTGCTCCATTGGAAACTCCAGAGGCCCTGACTTGTGACTAGTGTCTGGGGGTGGGGTGTCTTGGGGACTGAGTCCTCATCCTGTGGGATCTGATACTATCTTCAGGCAGATAGTGTTGGAATGCAATTAGAGGACACCCAACTGGTGCCCACTGTTTGGTGTGTATGTGGAAAAACCCCACATTTGGTCACAGAAATCCTCTTCCATGTTGATTACTGTAAAGTTTAGAGGAAAGCACAATGTGGGAAGTGTTTTTCCCAAAGCAGAAGTGGAGTTTTGTGAACATTTGAGAATATAGGCAGCTTCTCACTGAGGACTGTTTGTTGTACTGAAATTTTATTTGAATGATATGAATATGGTTATGTTTGTTGAGAACTTTCCAGGCATAAGTTATGTACCTGAATGTATATATAATAGAATTTTATTCATTGATTTAACACATGTTTTATGTAATGCCACTTTAAAATGAGAATTAAAAATATCTCTGAATTTCTGAGTTTTTACACCCAGAGGCAATTTCATTCATCATGTACTTTATTTAGCAAACATTTCCCCTGTTGAGTACCTGCTGTATGCAGACCATGGTAATAAGTACTGTGGGAACATAGTGGTTCATGTGACCTGCTTCCTATCCTTAAGAATCATTTTTTTTCTGTTTTTTCCTTTTTTACCCTCCCTTTGTTTCTTTATTTTAGTCTTTTTTCTTAAGAATCATGCAGCAGAGACAGGTATGTGAATATAGTTCAAGAGAAGAAAAAAATTATTGCCATACTATTAATAATAGTAAAGTGATATGGGGTTTCAGAGAGTAGAGTGATTAATTCCAATTTTGGAGACTAGAGATAGCTTCACTAGGAGATGAATGGGATTGTAATAAATGCCCGTGTGAGAGAAGGGTATTACAGTATGAAGCAATAGCATGTGTAAAGATGGGGGTTTTTTAATGTAACTGGCAGTCAAGGGAATAACATATAGTTGTAGGAGAAGTTGGGTCATATGTTTTGAGGAGTGATGTAATAAGAAATGTGGCTGGAATTTTCAGTTCAGGGTAGAGAGAATGACTTTTGTGCTCAGAAATGCGAACTTTTTAAAATTAAGATACCATTGGCATTTATTTCAGGAGGTAAATGAAGTGATCTGACCTGAGCTTCAGAAAGATAATCTTGTAGAGTATGGAAAATGTATCAGAGGGGATAGATTAGGGGCAGGGGAACGAATATGTGGCCATGGCTGTTGTTTGTATGAGAGGTGGTGAGGTTGACCTCTGGAACAGTAATTAGTGCGGTGGTAGATATGGAAGTTAATGTTCAGTGAGGAAGAGGAGCTGATAAATTTAGTGTTGTTTGTTTATTTATTTATTTTTGATGGTTGGTATTGAAAGGTTTTAGAAATGGGATGCTCTCTCACTACAGAGTGAAGATAAAAGGAAGGCAATTTTTCTCTAAGGGAATATCTAAGTGGATTCAAGGATTATTAAAGAGGAAATAACTAAAGAGAAATAGAAATGAGGCAATATATATAACAGAAGGTAGGAGCTGATGAGTTCAAAGGACCACACTGTCCATGAGAAGTATAATGTAAGCACATGTAATTTTAAATTATCTAGTAGCTATATTAAAGTAAAAAGCAAATGAAATTAATAATAATATCTTTTATTTAACCTAAAATATCTAAAATATTATAATTTCAACATGTTATAATTACAAAATTCTTAGTTAAATATTTTATTTTTTTATAATAAGTATTTAAAATTCAGTGTGTATTTGCACTTACAGCACATCTCAATTTAATCTAACTACATTTGAAGTGCTGAGTAGCACATGTGCCTAGTGACCACCTTTTGGGCAGTTCAGGTTTAGGAAGTCAATTTTTTTAAGTCATCTACAACTTTTATATTAAAACTGTTCAAGTTAGGTACTTTAAGTGTGCAATCAGAGTGCCATGTGAGAACTAATTTCATGGAATAAAGTTATAGCATAAGAGAAGGCTCTTGGGTGAGTAGAAGAAATGTACTCCCTCAGCATTACTCTAAAGAGCACTCCTGCAATTGAATGTTTGGCTATTTTCATTAACAGTTCCTAGTTTTAAATATTTTAAAGCTAAATATATTTAAGGAAAAATGTAATAATAAAAATAATAGTGAAAAGATAAGTGACCTCTTCAAGGGATATAACAAATTTAAGTTCATTCCATTATCTTAAAGAATAATATCTTAAAGAATAATATCTTAAAGAATAATTCCATTATACTTAAAGAATATATCCTTTATTAACTTTGTTATAGTAATCAACTTCCAAATTATCTTAATTTGATTTTCTACTAAGAATGGACTGCCACCCCTCTCTACCAGTTGGAATAATAGAACAAATAATTAAAACTATCACTTCAAAGAATTCTAGTGCACAAAGGAGGGCACAGATGAGCCACAACTGACCCCAGGCTCTGCCCTTCGTTTCAGTTTGAGGAGGGTGGAAGGCGTGAACAGAGTGCTTTGAGGCAGCCTCCTTTTTACTGATCTCTGAATCTAGATGAGGTAGTCCACTCCTTGAAAGTTAACTCTGAATGTCTTTATGGCAACCTTGACACCTTGAAAGAAACTGTATTTAATAGCAAACAGCAGTGATTTTGGAGAATGTGAGACATACAAAGGTAAATCAGTACGGGCTTGGAAAGTAAATGACAGAGCTCATAAATTCACAGGCTCTCTTATACTGAGCCTAAAGAAATAAATAGAGGTTCCATAATTATTCTACAAATTGTGTATTCTGCATCTCTTGGGTAATTATCACAACTAAAAATTACACATTACAATAATCGCAACTAGGAAATTACCTGGAATTGCTTGCTCAGTGAGTATTTTTCAGTAACCAAAATTTGTACATAAAATGACTGTGCATGAGAGCTATTTATAATGGAGTGCTTGTTAGTATTGGCTGGTGTAAAGACTTCACTGATTTCCCTAATTTAATTTTCATCAACACTACAGGTTTAAATTGTACCTGCCTCAGTATCTAAACCAAGGAGTTATCCTACTCTTAGAATAAAGTAGTTAAACTACACTGATGAAATGGAACACTATCAAAATATATATATACATATATATATAAATTTTAAGAATATATTAACTTCATTCATATGTTAATCATCCCCTTGCTAACTTCATAAAATTTTTTCCATTATTAAATGAAAATATAAATATCTTCTGAATATTTTAGGGAATACTAATTTAATAGTAGAAACCATTGATGACTATGAAATGTCTGAGCTGCTTCAATAATAGTTGCATCTAGAGGTACCGATTGAGGGTGTGTCTAGGGGGGCCAACTATACATATTCCACTTCTTATAAGCTTCGCTCCCTAATCATAGGGGCAAATAAATGATTTTTATGGGTAGGTGCTTTTAAGATTAGAACATTTTTGTCATATTTTGGTTGGCTGTGAGTCCCTTGGAAACCCTGTGGGACCTGTATTGCCATGAGCAGTAGTGTCTGGGACTTTAATTTGATCTTTGGTACTCGTGCAACTTTCACTTATGTTTTTAGTTGGCAACTCTGGAGAGCACTAGTTTCTAACCTCTTTTGGCTCACAGACCCCCTTTAAGAATCTAGCAGAGACCTCTGAATTCTTTTTATAAGAAAAATGTACACGGACAATTTTGCCTAAGGCCAAGGAGGAATTAGACTAAGAAGCAAACTGGGAACTGTTCCCCCTGGAGAGGACTGGGTGTAAGAAGGGGCACTGATGCCTGAAACAGCGTCACCTGTTTAGGTAACTGCAAATCCTACCGTATGTGTGAAAGTTGCAGTAAGGAATGAGGTTAGAGGCAGGGGTCAAATAATGTAGAAGAGCAAGGGTCTGACCTGTAGTATGGCGTGGGTGTGAGTGTGTCCCTGACGTATTGCAGATTTACGCCACATTAGGGGCTTACTTACAATATTATCTTAAAAATTATTAAGGTGATTTAGCTAATTACTTTTGGCAAATTGATTTTTTTTCCATTTCTGGTTGAAATATATACACTTTCAATTCCATATGTGAAGGAGGCTGTTCCTAGTCCTTAGAATCCAGGCAGCATCCTCATCTTCCCCTTGCATACCTGGGATCTTTAAGGACTTTTCTGAGGTTATAGCTCAAAATGTCCTGAGTTTGTCACCATTTCTGAAGTACATTTTACAGTAAATCCTGTTGTCCTTAATTCTTACCACAAGGAGTTTTAGCACACCTTTTTGTTGTTGTTAGCAGGAGGTTAGTGGTAGTAGTACAGTTGTTCCTTGCCCATGGCAAAACGACAACAAATTGAAAAAGAGTCTTCAAAATGGGCAGTGGGCAAGGCTCTCTGTGTTTTAGGAAGTCCCTTAGCTGTTCACCTACCACACAGAGTGAAGGAAGAAGACCATTTCATGTAAATGAATACAGTGATGTGGTTAAGCACATCAAAGTTCTTTGTAAAATGAAAATTAAAATTGTTCAGACCTGTCTTAATGCTTACTTAAAAGTCTAAATGACTAATTTGACTAGCCATTTGTTAGAGAATTACTCATTTTAACCTTTGAATTCATTATGCTTTAAGTAGCTAAACATATTTTAAATAATATGTAATACATTAAAATATTAAAAATATGATGTGCTTCCTCATTAAAAATGCTGTCTTTTACCACTTTTATAAGTAGGGTATTTAACGCAGTGATTAAGTATCATTTTAGTCTCCTATACCTAGGTTTTACAAGCTATTAAAGTTATAGACCATTTATCTGTTAATAATGACTGCTGCTTCTTTCCATCCTATTTTCCTGAGTGCTTTAACAGTTATTTTTATTAATAAGCCAATGTTTTAGCCCCAAAGTGAGGGCAAATTATCTCTGAAATTTGGCTTTCAACCTGCTCAAGTCATGAGTGATTAAAAAAATTTTGTGAAAGTTCATCAGATATTCAAGAAATGTATTTTAAATCTCTTCCCAGGAATTAAAAAAAACAAAAAACATGCTGAGGTAGTATTTTTTCTCTCCCTCTCCCTCTCCCTCTCCCTCTCCCTCTCCCTCTCCCTCTCCCTCTCCCTCTCCCTCTCCCTCTCCCTCTCCCTCTCCCCCTTTCCAAATAAGTGTATGAATGAAATGAGTCAAACTTGTTTTTTTTGACAAAGTATGCATTGGACTTCTTTCATGATTTGTTTTATGTTTATTAACTAAATTTGATTTGTGCCATAGTTTGATAACACCCAAATTATATGTCTTTATTCTTTGTTCTTTTTTCCCCCCATGATAATATACTACAATTGTATCTTCTCAGTCAGATCACGGCAGGGATGTATTCCAGACTCATCTATATGTGTCCTTGGAATATTGTTGACTCACAGGATTGGGGTTGGTGGTTTTATATATATTTTATTTTCCTAAACATTTTTATGCAATTCTAGATTATTGTCAACAAACTGTAGCCAGAATAAAGCTTGCCATTTAAGGAATTCTCAAGTTAGTTTTTCTGTCAAACATGTGAGTCTTGACAGTGATTCCCAATCATGACGATACATCAGAATCATCTAGAAGCTTTTAAAGCAACACCATACTTTGATCCCTCTGAGGCTCTGATTGACGAAGGCTGGGCGGAGCCCTGGCAGGCTCTTCATGCTCCTCAGGTGATTCTGCTGTGAAACCCAGCTTGGGATTCACTGCATGTTAGAAGGCATCTTCCTACTCAGTTGTTTTCAACCCATTGGAATCACTTGAGGAGCTTAAATACCTCGGATATCTGTGTCCTATCCCCAGAGATATTTTTTTAATTGCTCTAGGATATTGCCTGCACATGGAGATTTTATAAAATGGCCAGGTGATTGTAACATGCAGGGAAAATTTGAGAAACACTGATCACCCACGTCTTTTTTACAGATGAGAAATCTGAGACCCAAACCAAAGAGATTAAGTGACTTGTCCCAGATCCACAGAACTAGACACTGAATTCTGATCTTCGGACTTATTTCCAAATGTTTTCACAAGGGCACGTTTCACATATTTTTGTGAAAGTGTGAGTTTTGGTATGTCAGAAGTACACATAAAATTATGTCCTATATCTTCTCTAACATTGGAAATATGAAAGGTCATCATTGAGATTCAGTCATTACCTTCGTTATGACATAAAAGAAATTAGGAGCTAGAATTTAGAAACATTAATGTATCCTGTAACTTGCCCACAATCTCTGGAAGTAAATCAAGCTAAGAAATAAGCCAACTGAAATTTTGTACTAAATTAGGCTAAGAAGTAACCCAACTGAAACTTTGTTAGGCCAGCTTAACTCTATGTCGCTATTTCTATAGCAGGAATTACATGAATGTTTGTGTGTATAACATGGGAACATGGGTCATTCTCTAGGAGAAGGTTGCACGGGCTTCTAGTTGGAGTTTCAACTATAGTGTACATCACAAAGTGAACTTTATTGATAACATTAATAGCAAAAGTAGAAATTAAAGCAGTGCTTTAGGATTATAATTTTCAGAATGTCAGAAAAGGAGAAGCATTGAGAAAATATTATATGCTAACTATATAGTCACATATATTTGGGAAACAAATGTGTATTTGGTACTGTTAGGGCAGAGGAAGGGGGTGTAAGGTAGTTGTTATCCTTCTGCCCACATGTCATTACTTCCCCAAACCCACACGGTCGACCAACCTCATCTGTGGTTTCCCCTCTAGTCCCATAACACAAGTACCTTGCCTTACTTATTATACTTACTAACTTTCTGTACTCGTCAGCCTAGCATTTTCATGGACATAGGGTGTGTTTAAGAAGCATTTGTCGAATGAATGAAATTAGAGTCCCAGGCGTCCCTCAAACTACGGTCCGCGGGCCACATGCGGCCTGCTGAGGACATTTATCCGGACTGCCAGGTGTTTTTGCCCGTTTTGTTTTTTTACTTCAAAATAAGATATGTGTAGTGTGCATAGGAATTTCTTCATAGTTTTTTTTTTTTTAAACTATAGTCCGGCCCTCCAACGGTCTGAGGGCCAGTGAACTGGCCCCCTGTTTAAAAAGTTTGAGGACCCCTGAGACCATAAACTCTTAGGGCAATTGTTTGCAAAATGTGATCTGCAGATCAGCAGGATCAGCAGAATTATCATCATCAGCAGCAACATCATCTACTGGGAACTTGTTGGAACGGCAAATTCTCAGGTGCCACCCCTGAATTACTGAATGAGAAACTGGAGGTGGAGCCAAGTTCCCAGGTTTTAAAAAGGCTTCCAGATTTTCTGATGTTCACAATCGTAATGTGAAAATTGGCACACATTTTTACATTCTCTAACAGAACCTGGCATGAAGAATAAGACACCAACATGTATAAAGTAATCATAGATGCCAGGTACTGTGCTAGGTGCTTTTACAGATATTATTGAAGTGTGTAGCACTTTGTATCAGCTTGCTTTTGCTGCAAAGTGAGCCTAGTTACTTAAAATAACTCTTTGGGTTGGCCGGTTGGTTTCTGTGCTCTGGGCTGCTCAGCTGTGGCTGAGTGGGCCTAGGATGGCCTGACTCTTTGAGTCTGGGGCCTCCGCTGAAGGGCTGGAGCTTCTCTCTCTGTGTCTCTCTTTTCTCCATGTGTCTTTCATCCTCAAGGAGGACAGCCTGGGCCCGTTCACATGATTGCATAAGGGTTCCTGGCAGCAAGAGAGGGAACCCCACAATGCACGGGAGTTTTACAACCTCTGCTTCTGTTGTAATTCCTAAGGGCTCAATGTCCTAAGCAAGTTACATGACCAAGCCTCCATCCAAGGGGTGGAACATTAGACCCCACCTCTTGATGGAAGAAGCAAAGGTACATGCATACAGGCCTGGGAGGAATTTGTAGTTATTTTGTAATTTAATCTGTAAATATTTATTGATGGAATACAACTTATTTGTTCCTCACAGAATATTAATGGCCTAAGGGTGCAAGATAGATATCCTTTGAGGACAAAAAGGACATTTTATGAGAATTACCATTCTGATTATTTGTCAGCACCTGTGGTTTTTATCGTGGAGAACTGTTCCATTCCTGCTTTCTGCAGAAATAAGGTCTTTGGTGATATCATTTTTTAAAAAAAAATTGTGGGTCTATAACACAAATGATACAGTAAGTAACAGGTTCAGATTTTGAGATGCTTCAATATAGCCTATTTCTGTTCTTTTAAAAATATATGTATGTTTATTTGGGAGTCTTGGTGTGAGAGTCTTCTTTGAAGTAGATTATCAGTTGAAAAAATAGCCTTAAGTTCATACACATCTGCTTCCAAGTTAAGTGTGAGTGTGTGAGTGTGTGTGTGTGCGTGTGTGTGTGTGTGCGTGTGTGTGTGTGTGTGTGTGTGTGTGTTGGGGGCTGGGTAGAGGTGATTGGTGTAGACACCAATTAAAGGTACATAACAAAACTCCAGGAACTAAGAGAATATTCTTTCATGATATGTCCACCTTGGACCTGAAAACTGAATGTTTAAAAATATATTTTATTCTTTTTTGGATTTTAGCTTGAATATATCCTCATTGTAGACATTTTGGAAATATATAAGTACAAACAAAAATAAAATAAAAATCATTTCTATATAATCTTATCACCCAGAGATAACGTAGCACAAGTGTTATTGCTGAATCAAATGCTGAAATGCCTTTTTATTGCTTGCTATGTATCTTGTTATGCAGGTTCTATTAATTGTTGTTGGACTAGTCTATATATTAATATAAATGGTACTAAAAGGAACTTCATGATGCAACTATTGCTGCATCTATTTAACAAATGGTACTAATTGTGCCTATTCGTGTAGTTAATAAAAATGTGAAGACAGCTTAAAGGCAGCTTTTCCATGCTCAAATGTTCTCTTATATAACTTTGACCTAAAATATCCTTGTTTATTTTTTCCTGCCCTTTGTTTTGTTTGTTAATTTGTTTGTTTTTGTGAATACCCTCTTAGTATTTTTCCTTTTTTCCTCATTTTCTCAATTTCTCAATTTTTTTTTGTTCTTTTCCATTTATCGTATGTTCCTTTCTCCATTTCTATCTTTATTACTCGATTCCTTTTTATATGTTTCATTTTCCATCTAGACACTTTGTTAGATCTTGAAAGATCAGAAACTAATTATTACACTTGAGATCTTGAGATCTCATCCTTTCCCAGTATTGATATTTCTTTTAAAAGGAACCAAGACCCTTTACTGTTCTGAAGAGTCCAACCCAATCAACTCTTGGCTTTCTCTGTGATACCTTATCATCCAAAACAACAGCAGCAGCAGCGATGTAAATGTATTCCTGAATGCCTGAACCCCTCTGGCACACACATATAGGGCAGGCAGTTAGGAGATTTTGACATGTAGGCTGAAGCTTTTCATTGAAATCTTGTGTGTTTGCATAAATTCATGCCACTCAAACTAAGCAGTAAGGGGGGAAAAAAGGGTAGGTCTTGGGTTTTAAAAGAGGAAGTCTCCTTCCCCCACCCATAATCGCAATCTTTAACATCTGGTTCTGACTACAGATAGGGGGAAAGAAAACAGACCTAAATCTCCATTCAGCTTGTCTTACCCCCAAACAGTTTGATCTCTGATAACATTTCTATTTTTATCGTGGTCTGTAGGGTCAGATGTTTGTGTTAATGATTTGTACCGGGAGATCTGAAGGCTGTGCCTAACGCCTTGTATTTCTCTGAGTGGTTATAATGTAACATGCCACATTTCGAAATCTCTAAATAGGGTTAGATTTAATCATTCTTTTATGAAAACTTAAAAAAATAAGTTATTGCTGGACCTCATGTGTTTCTGTCTTAGAGACAAAACAAAAAACCAGAAACCTTTAATTCATCAACTGAAGACATTTATTTTATTTTAAAATTTTAATGTATTTAAATTTTTGAGTAGATAATAAATTCACATGGTTGGAATTCAAACAATCCTGTGGAACACGTGTGTTTTTTAAAAACTCCATTTTTTAAAAAAAAATTTTAACTAGGTCTTTACATCTCTTTGTTCAATATAATAATTTTAAAGTAGCATTGTTGAGGAATAGATATATTTTATAATTTGCTGAGATCATTCTGTATGTTAGTTTGTCTCTTACAAAAACTGTGTGCCTGCTTCTGATGATGTATTTCAACTTAAAATTTGAAAAATGAATTGGTCTGGATCTGCTCTTCAGATGGCTCCTGAGCACAGCTCAGTAATTAGCCTTTGTAGTGCTTTTACCACTGTGATGGGTATAACCAGGGGAAACCACCTTGCTTTTGAGCTTGAATACATTAATGAAGAGAATACAGCTTCCACTTTCCATTAGTCTTCTTTCTGCTTAAATGTGCAGAATTAGAGGGTGCCCATGGAAGAGACATTCATACCCAAGAAAATCAAATTGTCCTGATGTCTGAATCAAATTCTAAATTTGAATTAAATTTCAAAGTTAGTTCTGATTTTACCTACATTGTTTCATATACTTATATTAGAAATTTGCAAGCATTTTATTGGAAAACTGAATTTTTATTGAAATCCAGAGTTTATTATTTCAAGTTGGTAGTTAGATTTTTAAATGGGAGGAAGTTGAATTTAAAAAAAAATAGTATTATGTTATCCATAATGCAGGTTGGAAAAAAGTCATGAGCTGGTTTTCTTTCTGATGTTAGCTTCAGCTTATGGATATTAACAGTTTCATATTTGGGAGGCAAACTTTGACAGAAAAGTAGGCAGTAGGGAGGTATGTTTCCTGAGGTCATAAGCTTGTGTTTCAAAGAGTTAATGTTAAGAAGGAAGCAGAAGTCCTTCTTCTTCTTTCCTCAGAAAACGCGAGAAATGTGAACATATACACTCAACACATATCTGTCACATAATTATGAATTTACATCCATTAATATGTGATATATCTACATATAATCTAAATATTTCTTAGGTAAATGAAATCATATATACTTTTGTATCTGGTTTCTTTTGTTCAACATTATGATTATGAGATTCATTCTTATTGCTGCATATCATTGCAGTGTGTTCATTTTCATTACTGTTTAGTATTCTGTTTTGTTAACTTTTCACAATTTATTTGTTCTCCTTTTGAGGGATTTTTGTTTTGAATAATATTGCTGTGAAGGTTCTCATGCATGTGTTTTGGTGCACGTATGCATGCATTTCTGATGGAAATATAGACTAAAATTGCTGGATTGTGGGGTATGTATGTATTCCATTTTAGTAGAAAACACGTATATTTTAACATATTTTCATATATTTTAACATATTTTCATATATTTATGTGATATCTGTTATAAACTTTTTGGTCATTTAAAAATAAGTTATGACTTATTAATTGGTTAGCCCACAAGAAAGCGTTGCCCATTTATATTGGGGGTAAAATGATAGAGTATGTATACTTTCAATATAACTTGCAATTCAAAGACTAAATTCTAGATTCTAGTTGGTCTATGACATTGAGCCTGTCACAACCTTTTGGAGTTTGCAATTTCATTTCTATAAATTAGATAATAGAAATTAATAAATGGATGGCTTCCATCTCTACAACTCTGTGATGATTTTGAAGTGTCCTAAAAGAATGATATGGAAGTATGCTTTTGTAAATATCTGCTAACTCAAGGGGAACAAAGCTACCCAGTTAGGTTAATGTCTGATGGTATCATTTTTATAATAATTCAGTAGTATTGGGATATGCAGAAATCCTATTTGGGTTTTTCAGTAAGTAAGCATGACTGACTTTTCATAATAGGCTAGTTCACATAAGCCCCCATTGTATCCAATCTTATTTTTATATGTTGGCTGTGTATATTTTAATAGTCCATTCTTTTTTCTCATGGCCTTTTTCCATAAATAAACTGTATTTGGAAGTCAGTTTCAGAGTTGGAAAAATGAGCTAATATTTCATTATTTCATAGGTGAATAATAACTAGTTATTTGCAAGTCATATTTAATTCAGTTTTGTGAAAAGCTTCTTGTTCACTTTTTGTTTCATTTCTTTTTCAAAGTTTCTATTGTATGCTTAGCTCAATTCTTCACCTGTGATTAGAGGCACTGGATGTCCTGCAGAGTAGAACTGCTACACTCTGCATGACTCTGTGAATTGCTCCTGACAGGAGTTCCTTGGTACCTATCCGTAGCCTGGAACTGGAAGTGATAGCAGGCATTTTAGTACATCGTTCATCATGAAGTTAAATTTATCCAATTAAATAAATACTTTTTTTCCCTGAGATTTCTGTCTTTGTTCTTGTCATGTGAAAATGTTATTTAATGACAAGTAGATTAAAGGTTTTGTGTTAATGCCATTATTGGTGAAAAAAATAGGAGTCCTATGTCAGTTTCATCTATTTTTTTAAAAAAAAAATTCAGCATCTTTTAAGTAAAAGCATTTGGAAACCAGAGATTTATAAAATACCTTCCTCCATCAGTTCTTTTGTATTGAAAAGACTTCTCTGCATCGCAATTTTTCAGAGCCCCTTGGTTAATTTTACCCTTGATTTATTTTTATGACATGCCAGCCTTTCAGGGAGTGTTGGATATACTTCTGTGATCTGTGAAGAATCTCTACCTTTCACTTTCCTTCTCTTAGGTATTTTATATAGCAACATCTCCGTTAGGATTCTGCAGCTGCTCTTTTCAAACTTCACCACTCCCTGGCCTTGTTCTATCCTGTGGTGTTGCATTCAACACCACACCATAGGCTGCACCAAGATATTTTTCTCTTTGAGTAGAGGTTCTCATGTCAAAATAAGATAGCAGGGCTTGACTGACATTTTCCAAGGATATTTATGCTCATAGGGTATGCCGGGAGACCTTGATTGCTCTTTAATTATTAAGTTACAAGGAGATATATAGCAGTGGGAAAAATCAGTTCTGGAGGAGAAAGCACCTTAGTGGTATGGTGCATTTGGGGAAGATTATTTTTGTGTTTTCTTGCTTGCAGGCCCTTTTTTTCTCCCCCCTCCTTTGCTGATCCAAGGATAGAACCAGACATATTAGATGGATTGCTTACATTTAGGAATCTCAAAGGTTAATGGTGATTGATGGAGATTAGTGAAGGGAGAACTAATTTGCTTCTTTCTCACATTAGGCATGGGTGAACCACACTTAGACTGAACTAGTAATGTCTTCCATTTACTGTAGTGAGGGGAAGTAGGGAAACAGCAGCCCTCTCTGACTTCTGCCAATATATTGACCTATCAGAAGAATTTAATTTTTCTCTCAGGATAGAAATGTGGGAGTGAACTAGGGTGTGGTGATGGGGGTATTATGAGTCTGATGTTGATAATTACAAATATGAAAAGTATACTCTGTCCCAAAACTGGACCATCAATAACTGGGGGTGAGTTATTGAGCAAGAGGAATGACAATTGAAAGTCCTGTAAGTAGGTGCTTTTGAGTTCTGACCTGAAAGAGAAGCTAAATCACTCTAAAACAACGATGTTTCAGCCCAGTAGTGACATTAGCAGGCTCCCAGCACAACAGCAGTGTCACGAGAGGGACTGATAGATATGTGGTTTGAAATAACGGAGTGGAATCTCTTTCACAAATCTTTAGATCTGCAGGTTGCTTTAGATGAAGTTTGACCTAGAGGAAGAGCAATGAAAAGTAAAGAATCTTTTGGCATACCTGCTAAACTAGACTAAACATGAATATGAATCAGCTAGGGATCTTACTAAACTATATATTCTGATTGAGCAGTTAGTTCTGTGGTGGGGCCTGAGATTCTGCATTATTAACTAGCTCTGAGGTGATGTCTATGCTGCTGCTCTAAGGACCAAATTTTTTTAATATCATTGTTAGGAACTTACTTAAATAAGTAATATCATGCATATTTCTGTATGTTTAGTTTTTCCTTCTTTATACTTCAGCATGAAAGTACCATAAACAATGAAAAAGTATTTTACCCTGTGATATATATAATATAGCTGTATTATGGGAAGAACAGTGATTAAAAATAGATATTAATAGCATCCAAAGTAAACCCACCAACCAACATACTGTAAATTCATTCTGATCACAAACCAAATACTGGGCTACACATTGCTATTTACAGACATCTCCATATGGTACCATATTCACATGTGTGTGACACCAAACAGATGTCTGGAAAACAGATTTTTGTGACAGATTTTGACACAGGAAATATATCCATGCTCCATAAAACTTAATGGAAAAATGTAATGCTTAACTACAGTCCATTTTTAAAACAGATTGTAATATCTTCCGCAGAATTGGGCAAGGTTTGAGGAGTCTCCCTATCCAGGGAATTACGTAAGGGAATGTCAGCTGATGGTATGGCATTTGATTGGTTGTTGATAATATGTGCTTTGGATTTGCCATATTCAGCTCGGTATTTCTATTTTAGATCATGAAGAAAGGATACATTCCTTTACTCCACTAGATATTTATCTGGTGAATCATTTCTGGAAGTGAGGGAATTACTGTGGTATTTTGAAATGGAAAGACTTATTTTCATAAGTGCATGAGCAATGTGATCTCTGAGTTTGTTTCACATGGTAATACACCAGGGGCTAAGAGTCTGCCAAAGTAGAACATCTGCTTCTAAGACATAGGCTTCTGGTTCATTCCTGTCTGTGTACTATTGTTTTTTTTGCTTGTTTGCTCAGGTTGTTAAATCTAGATTATATTTTATCAAGCTGCAGTCCCCAACATTTTTGGCACCAGCAAATGGTTTCATGGAAGATAATTTTTCCATGGACTAGGGTGGGCAGCGGGACAGTTTCATGTGGTTTAAGCGCATTAGCTTTATTGTACAGTCAAACCTCTCTGCTAATGATAATCTGTATTTGCAGCCGCTCCCCAGGGCTAGCATCCCCGCCTCAGCTCTACATTAGATCATTAGGCATTAGATTCTCATAAGGAGCGCGTACCCTAGATCTCTTGCATGTACAGTTTACTGTAGGGTTCGGGCTCCTCTGAGAATCTCATGCCACCAATGATCTGACAGGATGTGGACCTTATGTGGTGATGCGAGTGATGGGGAGTGACTGTAAATAGAGATGAAGTTTCACTCACTCACCTGCTGCTCACCTTCTGCTGTGTGGCCTAGTGCCTAAGAGGCCATGGACCCGTATCCATCTGTGGTCTGGGGGCTGGAGACTGCAGTTATCAAGGACACAGGGCAGGAGCACTCAGAATTCTTCTGTTATCTTACAACAGAGAAATCTGCAACATATCTTTTAAATTTGAATACAGATCTAAGAGTTCCCAATTATTAAATTATGCTTTATGGTACCTTTCATTAAAAATGTTCTTCTCTTTTGAGGTCCCCGCCCATACAGTCCTCCCTGGTGGGATGATGGTTGCATATGTGGACCCGTGCATCCTGTGAGCAGCACAGAGGGGAGTCCTGTGCTGGTGGTATGGGCAGCCTGGATGGGGTGGCAGTGTAATATCTATGACATGTTCCTAATATCCTGTCAGCTTCGTCCTGAATGCACATCGCTTCTGACCCTGCAGTCTGTCATATTGCTAGATTGATCTACACTTCCATGCCTCCCTCTACCAGGCTTATTACTTTTATCTGGCATGGTCTTCTGCTTTGCTCTGTTTCTCTTAACCCTTTCTAAGAGGCCCAGAGTTGAGCACTTTTCTCTCTTTAGCTCCTGTATTTCAAAGGCACCTTCAATGTACCTCAACTGTAGTGTTATGCTGTCTGTCATTGTGTGTTTTTTATCTGAGTACCCACTAGACTATAGACTGCTGGATGGCAGGGACTAAACTGGTCTTTATCGTATATTTCCATTGCCTAATATAGTGAGAGATTTTAGCAGGTCCTCAAAAAATATTCATTGAGTGCATAAACTTTAGTAAAGTCACTGAAATTCCATGTATGTAGATCACAACTTCCATGCATATAAAATCATTCTGAAAACAGGGTAAACTGACATTTGTGTAAGCAAGCTAAACTTTTAGACAGAGAAGCAGTGAGCTATATCATGAGTAAGATAAGTGGGAAAATGAAAATATTAACTGATGCTGCTTTACAGCTAGATCTTTGTGGATTATTTGTAGCCTTTTTTCCCTCTCTTTTAATATTTAATTCCTTGTAAAATACTTAATTCAGCAGAAAATAATTAACTAAGCAAGAAATTAAATGTTTCTACATTACTACACAATCCTCCCATCCTGATGTTTAACAGAAATATTACAAATTGTTTTTTGTAATTTTTAAATATTTTGATTTACCTATTTCCGTTAAGTTTTAAATGATCCAGGAGAGGAATAACAGTTGATTTTGGTGCTTACCATATAAATTAAGTCCTGCAAGTCTTGGGTATAGCAATGCATCTATTAAACAACCATTTCACTAAAAGCATTTACGTGAGTAGGCAGGTATAATGATCTGATTGGCAGTATTTTTAAATATCTTCTCAAAATTATTATAATGATGGTTCAGGTATAGCTGGGAACCAAAGAATTATGCTAAAAATATCAATGTGTACCTTTAATATTGATAAGTCGGGGATTACTAATAGTGCTTGACTTTAAACAGAGACCCCATTGAATGGAACTAGACAACCAACATCCAGGATGATTTCTTATCTAGACATATGTCAAATCTAGTTATGTTAAATTGTCTTCAGAAAACTCATGATTTAAGTGGCATCTCAATTAAAATATACTGCTGTAAAGTCTATAAACATCTTATGTCTTTGCTTACATTTTACCGATGTATAATGTCAGGGGTTCTCTACCTCTGAGAACTTAAAACTTGCAGAAATTAAGTCTGTTGTCTTGTCATTAGAAATCAGTGGATTAGCTTAATGCTATTTTCACAGTTCAATTCATTGTGTAGTTATCTCAGTAAATGTGTTTGGGGAATTAATTGCATTAAATTCCTTCTGATCCAAATCTGGGTAGGCTAGTTTCCAAATAGGATAATCCAAATTTCTTCTAAAAACCTTTCTTGGTTGGTTTGTTTTCACATCAGAGAAAATATAGCACATGTAAAAATTATAGTTTCTAATGTAAAAATAGTTTTTTCAGTAGCAATAAAAGTTTTAAATAATGCTTGATACTTTATACAAAGGTTATTTACTTACTTATATTCTCAGAGAGAAGAGGGCCCTGTCTTTTCAACTGCTAGTATTGAATATGATGACAATAATAAGTTGGTTACACTATTAAATATTAATAATAATGAACATTTATCGAATACTGTGTATTAGTTTCCTAAGTCAATTATCTATTGCAGTATGGCAAACCACCCCAAAACTTAGTGGCTGCATTTAACAACAATTATCATTTGTCAAGGTTTTGTGGATTGACTGCTTTATGTGAGGTTGGTTGGGGTGCCAGTTCAGCTGGAAGGGCCAATGGCCTCACTGACATCTCTAACATTTGCTTCTGCCTTGTAGCTGGGGACTCACTTGGATCTTTCTACAGGATTGCTTGGGTTTCCTATGATACCCTATCAGTATGATAGCTAAATGTAAGAGCACTTTTAAAGAGGCAGAGGCAGAAACTGCAGATCTTGTAATGTATAGAAATGACATAGTGTCATTTCTATAGTTTTCTCTTGAGTAATGCAAGTCACAGGCTTGTTCAGCAAAAGGGGAGGGAAGGGAAATAGACTCCACCTCCTATTGGGAAGAATGACAAATATTTTTAGCCATCTTTAATCCTGTATCAATCCTATGAGATAAATACTATTCTAATTCATATTTTAAGGATTAGGAAACTAAGGCTTAGAGAGATTAAGTTGGTGTCCAAAGGTCATCTAGCTACTAAGTGGTTTAAGTTTCAGCTTAGGTCCAGTTTTGCCTCTAGAACTGGAGTTGTTAACCATTGTAATGTACACTTTCAGTGGTGTAGGCAGATTAAATATATTTCTACTCCAAAGCCAGTATCTGAGGATAGTTTTATTGATGTGGGGGATTATTCCATTTGCAATCAGACTGAGATTGTAAACATGGATCATTTTATTGAAATGCTATCATGTGGTAAAAATATCAGTTTCTTCAAATTTGGATATTTCTGGATTGTTGGATGAGATGAAAGGTAAAAGTTTTAAACCTGATATTATTCTGTGCCTACTACATATATTAGCACACTTCCTTACCAAGAACAAATAAATAAAATCAGCTTTTTAAACCATATGGTTCCTAATGGGTGCATTCTGTTCTACTACAGTTTATAGTTTTCATATGGTTTCAATACTGTAGTGTTTGCTATTCATTAACATGAAACACAGATTTTAAATTTCCTCTTTTTGGTTATTTCTGCTGCTTTGTGGTTTTCTTTGTTTTGAGAGCCAGTGTTATTCATGGATTTTTCTTTGTTGGAAAAAGAAAATGAAAAGAAATGTCAGAGATGCCTATGATGGTAAAGAAGAAAATAAAAATCAAGGATTCTAAAATACTGATGAAAGTTTTCATATTTACTGTAATTTTAATTTTCTGTGTTGGGTTCTTGACATCCTGACTTCAGGATTTCTGCAGTGTAAGATTGAGGCATATTGAGGAAAGTCTGTAAGTTGAAATTGTTGTATATAGCATGTTGTATTTTCACATTAGCTGCTAGTTGTGAAAAGGATTTATAATTTTTGCTTAAAGCATATAAACTTTTTAGTTCCAGAGTTATCTAGTCCCTTGCTGACTAGAATAAAAGTCGTAATAGCCCCACAGAATGTTATAAGGCCTTATAATTTAGGTACTACCACCCCTTCCTTTTATAGAGGAAGAAGCTTTGGATAAGGGAAGCTTTCACTCTTGTTCATGTCATGGAGTATGTGCGACACTCAGAATGTGTCTAGAACCCCACCAGCACCATAGTTTCTTTCACTATATCCCAGTATTTCTTTAATAAAAACCTTATTATTAAAAACATGGAAATCACTTATCCAAGAAGATCATATTACCACCACTCAGCTGTAGAACAAGTTTAATTTTTTCTAGTTTATGAAAGTATTAGGCCTTGTTAAAATATTTAGTTGTTGTTATATTCAGAAAGACTTTTATAGTGGTCCAAGGAAATTGTACTGCTGAAAACTGGTAGATGATTACAGCCATGTTATTTTAGGATACTTTACCTTTTCATGTTTTATTTTGAAACAAAAAAAGCTACTCACCGTAGTCTCACTGCTTTAATAAAATAACATTTCTCTGTGAGGCCATCAATATCTAAATCAGTGTCCTTTCTTGAACTGTTCTTATACATACGTGTCATATATCTGATTAATGGAAAAATGTGGTTAATTGAATCATCTGCTCACATGTAGCTATACATTTCTTTTATGATGTATGACAAAGAATACACATGATGTGCTTATTTAGCTATATATTTGTCATGGGCTTTCTTGGTCCTAAAAATATTTAATTTGAATTATGTTTTTTAGGAGATTGTTTTAAAGGTAGGGTCACCAACTAGATTTAAGGATCCAGATCCCCATACTGTTTGAGCCATCTTTAGACCATGGACTTAAGTGTTTGAGCTTTGCATTCTCTGCTTTTTATTTTTAAAATATGAAATTATAATTAAGAGGCTCTCTTTTAGTGAAGGATGTGGATGAAAACTAGTGTGACATTTGTCAGTGTACTGTGAGGGAAGGACTAATACTTTTTAAAAATTGGGAATCAGTGTGCAAGTGGTTTGGGTTGAGTGCACCAGAGATTCCTTTTCTATTTGAAAGTTGAAGCAGCTGGTTTCCAGGGCCCTTCCCAGGGTGGGGGACATTGCAGTGGGTCCGGAAGTCTATTCACTTTCCTATCGGCACATTTCAGGTTTGCCTAAGAACATCAATATAATTAATAGTTTTTCAATGACATTTTTGTTTCTTGTTGAAAATAGGGCAATTTATAGAATAAAAAAAAGAGAAAAACCATTTATCATAATTCTACCCAGAGGTTACAACTGATAATGTCTTTTTGTGTACATCCTGTGTTTTTTCCTGTTTATACATTATCTCTAAAGTGATGTTTATCTTCTAACAGAACTAAAGTTGTACTGGGCATACTATTTATTATCCTTCTTTTTTCACTTCACACTTTTATTTCATTCCCTAACGCCACAGCCCCCAACACAGTGTTACGATGTGTATTAGATTATGCTTAAATGCTTGGCAATTGTTTTTTTTTTTTTTGTTGCATATTTGCTTCAACCATTTGAATGGAGGTAATTTTAACCCCTCATTATTGTTAGTATTGTACAACATGAGCCCCAGAGAGATGGCCTATCTCTTTCTTCCTTCTGTGGTTCATTTGTCTTTTACTTGTCCCATTCTAAGAGAACAGGGTTGAAGTGAGGCAGAGGTATCAATAAGGGAAATTACCAGAGCCAAAAGAAGGAAGGAATTATCAGGGAACAGTTAGTGTGGTGGGAAACTGTGTTATGCTTCCTCAGAAAGTATGACAAATATGTTCTGTTTACTTGAGTTTCTGGAAACTGCACATGAGGGATATAGCATTAATTTCCTTTGTCTTGCTGGTATTCTATTTTACCATTCAGGAAGAAAGAAAAAAAATGATAGGATGAGAAAAGAATAGATTTGAAGGCTCACAGAGCAAAGATTTGTTTTTTTTCTAATTTAAAGTCAAACGCCAGAGTTTTAATTCTCTATTAAGGTGGCTTTTTGTAAAAATTTCTTTTCACCCAAATTTGGTATACAAGTGGTATGAGAAATGATAGAAAGGTACCTTGGATTCATGGATGGTAGAAATCCTTGAAGAAAATACTATTTTAGGAGAATTTCTAACTATATGCTCTTGAGTAAAAACAGAACAAAAGCTTTCCTTGATATGTCAAAAGTAATAAAACTGGTGGGGTAGGGAATGGAACAAGTAGATGATGATTAAGAATTTTCCTACTGGGTTTGAGGAAGGAATTGGAAAAAAACTGACCAATTATCTATTTATGATTCATGTATTTAAAATTAAGGTGGAAGATCAGAAGCAATAAATAAGAACTAATTGACATTATTCAGATTGCTACTGGGAATTACAAATAACAAAAATGTGAATCTAGATTTTTTTAAAAAATTTGTTGCTGCTGTTGTTTCAAGGTCAAATTTGTTTTGTTTGTTCATGAGACCCTTCTTTTATCACATAACCTAGGTCATAAAAGTATAGTTTACATATTTAATGTTTCTTTTCCAAACAAAACAAAGTACTTCTATGTTCTGGTTGTTACTTTCCATTTAGTTTACAGAACGTTCATTGTATTTTATCTTAAAGGAATGAAAGAATGGATTTTTTTCTTTTCTGTCTCAAGAAATAAAGTAGTTTATATTTTTAAGATTTATTTTACAAAAAGATACTTGTTACAGATTAGGTTTAATCAAAAGAAGTCCAATATTAAGACAAAGGGCTTTTCTTTATTGAAGTAGATATTGTTAAAATTTTAAACCAGATGAAAGTATAAGTGATCATATCATAATGTAGTAGGTTTTCATAATCAATTTCCCAGGTAAAACTGCCTGTTGAAAGCATCAAAGAGATGTTTTTAATCCTACTTTGGCATTGTTGCAAAGTTAAAATAATTGGCTTTAAAATAATCATTTGGGAACCCATATTGAATATCGAGATAAAGTTTATTTTAGTCCTTCTCTTCATGCATACTGCTGTTGTAGTCTTAGGAGATTTCAAAATCCTACTGAATGATCCTATTTAACCCTGGAGCTATCTAATTCCTGGCGTATTTCACCTTTACTCTATTATAGCTACCCATTGTGGGGCCTGCTGCATTTTGGTCAGAACCAAATTCATCACCCCAGAATTCTTAAATCAATCTCTCTCTCTCTCTCTCTCTTTGTTTTTCTTTCTCTGTCTCCTCCTTCCCTCTCTCCCTTTCTGATTGCCACCTTTGTTCTGCTTCTATCTCAGCTTTATCCCCACTATGTTGTTCTTTTCCTTTGGAAATCTCTAAGCTCCTTAAATTCATTAAGAGTAGTATTCTGTCATCTTCATCTTTGTGTCATCAGTGCCTAGACCAGGCCTGGCATATAGTAGGTACTTAGTAAAGATTTGCAGAGTAATGACTGAGTGGTTATATCAAATACTTGTTCGTTTTTGCTGTTTGTGGAATTATGAGAGGCTACTATGAGGATTGATGATTTTAATAAGATGAGGAATGATGATTCTTACCTTATTAAGATTGCCATTAGTTTAATGGATGATAGCATTATATGGGAAAAAGAAAAAAGATGACTGTAATAAATATTTGTAATTTTAAACAAAAGTGGTAAATAGAATTAAAAATAATAACCAATAACTTATTTATGGAAGATTTTTAAAATTCGATGTGTAAGACTCTTAGCTACATGTCTTATTTACTTCTTTCAACAACTCAGTGACACAGATATTTTTATTTAAAATTTTTAGAGAGGAAGAAAATGATGTAGAGAGGTTAAGTAACTTGTTCTAGACTTACCAGCAGAGTAAAGATATGAACCCAGTGCTATCGAAGTTAAAGTCCAAACCCTTTAGTATAGGATACTTGAAAAGTTAAGCAGGATATATCATGGGAACTTCTCAAGGGATACTACATTTGCACATGATAGTCATATTATTTTATGCTTGAATTATGTTTAAATAAGGCATTTGTGAATTATCCTTTGAAACTTTATTTTAGAAGGTAAATTTTATTTGCCCTATAAATAGCATTCTTATTTTGAGGGTTAGCCCCTTGCTTTTAACTGAACATTGTAGATAACATGTTTCATGAGAATACTACAGAGAGATCGAAGTATGCACAAGATGCATGTCTCCTAGCCAAAATTTTGGGCTTGGCTCCCTAGCCATGCTAGTGATGCATGATGTATTCTTTAGTAAAGGGAATGTTAAGGCTTTCCTTTGATTACCTATTTCAGTGCAGTTTTTTAACTGTCTTAGTTTACTAAATTTCTTTTTAAGCGAGCAGTTCAACATTCAGGAAGTAAAATGGAGTACTTTGAAAAATTGTAATTCCGCCTGTTTTTCAGGTTAGATTGTTTCTGGGCACACTCCTGACTTCTTTTATGATTTTGGGTAAATTCTGAGTCTCTATTGTTATTTGGACTTTTAATGTCTGCTTTGTTACTCCTCTTAGGGATATTGAAAATTTTAATGCATTTGGACAGGGGGTATGTGTAAGGATCTAGTTTTAAGACTTTCAGAACCCATCTTAATAATAGTCTCTATTCCCATGAGGGAAAAAAGAAAGGCAAAGCTTACATCAGCCTATTCTGCTCACTTACTGAGGAATCACAGTGTTCCCAAGGTCATAAACAGTGTGAAGTAACTCTCTAAACCCATTTTGGAGGGCACTACATCAGAAACACAGTGAAAATTGCTCTTTAAACTGGACGTGATTCTCATTTTAAATGCTGTTGTTTATATTCTCTTATGTACTGCCTTTCTTTTTATGTTGAATTTGTTTCACCCTGTAAAGATTAAGAAGAGTACGTTCTAGGTTTTAAGTGTGAGAATTGGATTATTAATAGTTTTTGGACAAAAATCATCTCTGAGGATTGGATTATTAATAGTTTTTGGATAAACCATTTCTTCTACCAAAAGCAGAACATTCGCACAGACTTTGGATCTCACTGAAAAATAAAGTGTCATTTAAAGTTTTGCACTAATTCAGCATTTAAAGCTTTTTATTTCCTCCTTCATTTATGACACAGCTGTTTCTGAATGGAGAAAATGCAGGAACTTCATGAAATCTAATTAGATTATGTTCTTTGTGTGTCTCCCACATGTAGTGGAGGCTACTAATCAAACCTTGATATTTTTCTATTCATTTTTTGAATTTAATTCAAGAAAAGATGGCTATAATTAGGGTACATTTCTGCTACCACATTATGTTATAATAATATCTTCATGTCATTTAGTTTCATAATATATGATCGATTTATTAGTAGCACTGTGTTATCTGACATCAAACCTTATGTACCTCTGTGTGCTTATGATGTTGGCTGTAACTTCTAAACTACTAAGACTTGTTCATAAACAGTGGAGCTCCATCATTCTAACAGAGTCATTATGCTAGTTCACTCTAGTTGAACTCCACCTTCTAGTTTAATCCCAAATATGTGACTTGACTTTTGGAGAAATTGATGCATACTGTTTTAAAGAAATACAATATAGATAACTAAATCCAGGATAGGCCGGGCGCGGTGGCTCACGCCTGTAATCCTAGCACTCTGGGAGGCCGAGGCAGAAGGATCGCTCAAGGTCAGGAGTTCGAAACCAGCCTGAGCAAGAGTGAGACCCCATCTCTACTAAAAATAGAAAGAAATTAATTGGCCAACTAAAAATATATAGAAAAAATTAGCCGGGCATGGTGGCGCATGCCTGTAGTCCCAGCTACTAGGGAGGCTGAGGCAGGAGGATTGCTTGAGCCCAAAAGTTTGAGGTTGCTGTGAGCTAGGCTGACGCCACGGCACTCACTCTAGCCTGGGCAACAGAGTGAGACTCTGCCTCAAAAAAATAAATAAATAAATAAATAAATAAATAAATAAATCCAGGATAAAAGAGATACTTTGTTGTTTAGGTGACATTCTTGACATTGTGGATGCATTTCACATTTCTCTTCCTCTTTTTTTAAATGTAGCTAGCATTCCTTTTCCGTGCCCTCTGCTTTGTTTTTACTCCTACCTCCTCTCTTATTCTAGACTCCTCTAATATTAGCATCTTTAGTAGTTTGCCCAATATTGATATCTAATATTTATTACCTGGTATTTCAAAATACTTTTCTTCTGAGACTATTCTAAACAAAATTCCATGCAAAATGGATTAATAAATAACTCACCTCATAATGGTTAATGGAAGATATGTGCTTATAAGTAGCTTCTCTTAAAAGTGAAAGAATCAGTGTTGAAAAATTCCATGTAAAATTAATTAAAATTATAAGATTATTGAGTCTTTTCTTTTAGACTAACATTTATTTATTTGTGGTTTGTTTGAGTTTTAGTGACAGAAACATATTCTCAATTAGTAAGCATCAAATTCTTTATTAAGCAGTCATTATTTTTGGTTTTATGACTATGAGAAATCAGGTGAGCATAAGGAAAATTGACTAAGTATGGAAAAATTACATAAAAGAAAAACCGTTTCATCTTCAAAGATGTATGATTTTTGCTTTTCTTTCCCCTATGTCTAGATGATTAGAGATGATTATATTCTTGGATTTTTTCCCCCAAAATTGGAGGCTCTTTAAAAAAAATAGATATCCAAGGGTACAGAGTACAGTGGGGAATCAAAGAAAGCACCTACTGCATAGAAAAAATAGTAAACAAGAAGAAATCACAGAATCACATAAATTCTATTTGGTATGGTAATATATTTAAATAATGTTAAATAGCAAAATTAGCTGTCATACCTTGGTATAGATTGCAGCCCCTGTAAATCAATCTTTTAAATAATGAGTGTCCAAAATGATCATTTACATATATGTAGTTTGTGAGTATATAAACATTAACATAAAATAAATATATATATACACATATTCTGGTATATGTGAAAAATAAGGTAACATGAAACCGATGCATTCAAATATTCTTAATATGAGTTTGAGTTTCTTTCAAGACTAAAGACAAAATATATTTTTTCATGGCCTTAGTTTATACAAAAAATCAAATAAAATGTGGTGATCAACTTCCAGGAGCAAGAAAATGGAACTGTATACACATTTTATGATCAAAAAGTAATTAGTTATGTAGATACTATTGGCTATTAGAGCTTCTAGACTATATAATATGTTACTATTTTGGTTTTAAAGTTTAGTATCTACATAGCCAGTGGATCAGATGTCCAAGCTGGGTAATCATTGGCATTGTGCTTCAGCCTTTAGATATAACAAGTAAAAATGAAAAACATTTGGATATGAAAAAAAAAACACAACAAAGAAACAAGGGGATGGAATATAGCCAATTCAGAAAATGAGGAACAGTTGGTTTACCCTAATTATAGCCATCTTGATTTTTCTTTATTCTTCTGTATGTATCAGTTGTAAGTTTGGTGGAAAATAAAACCTGTAGCTCAGTTATATAAATAAATTTATTGCAGATTTCCTAAAGTGACTTTATATTTTCCTTAAAACTCAAATCTTAAAAGTCACTTTTAATTTGTATTGGCCACTAGACTTTCCTTTGATATGGTGTAACAGTTCATTTTTCATTTTTTAGGACTGCATATCTCATACCTACCATCATCTAAATGAGAAAGTGTTAACATAGATGAGAAAAGCAGGTCAATATCAAAGATTCAATTAATTAAGAAAAATTTTACACAGGGATTAGGTTAAGATGTGCAAAAGTGTGGCTGAATCTAAGAAAATGATAGAATGTTTATGTATAACCATAATAAATTTTCAGATTGTTTATTGTTGCAGCTCAAGCACTAAAATAAGACCTAAGTTCTGACTTCCATTTTTCATAAATGTTATCATGGATAACATAGGTTATGGCAATAAGTGACTCACTTGGTAATGGAGATAAACTTACTGATATTATAGAATACTTCATACTTTATTATTTTCTCCACATTACTAATTTTTTGACTTTTTATCATGAATGTATTTATTCTAAATTCATTTTACATGGGAAATTATATGTTTCTTTTGTAAATATTTTAGAAAGAATGATGCCTGTTGACTTTATTGGCAGATGCAGAATACATGATCTCTTTGGTAACAAACATGGGTTTTTGATTGTTATTTGAGAGTCATTAACCATAGATGCATGAGTAAATATGGGACAAAGTCCTACAGCTTTCAATCACAAAGGCCTATTGCTACGTTATATAGTTTTATATGATGTAAATTTGATAGCTTTGTCCGTGTTAATTTTCCTCTAT
Source organism: Cheirogaleus medius (assembly GCA_008086735.1). Lineage (NCBI taxonomy): Eukaryota > Metazoa > Chordata > Mammalia > Primates > Cheirogaleidae > Cheirogaleus > Cheirogaleus medius. The sequence goes on from VBSM01000272.1 coordinate 65,523,283, forward strand.
ATTTTCTTTGAGCCCTAAAACAGTTGCCTCCACCTGACCTCCCAACAGACACACACATAATAGCTAAAGCTTCAAAATGGAAATACATACAGTATGTATCTATTGAATTCCAGTCATTCCAAGTAAACAGGAATAAAAAAACGCATGGTCAGTTTACTGAAAAACTGAAAAATTCTTTAGTATTTTGTGTTTTAATTGCTTATTTGCTGTGTAACACTAGCAATTTTGGACTGATTCACAACATAATGCGGCAAACTTAAGAAATGGTAGGAAGGATTATAGGTGATTGATAGTATCATTTTGAAGTATGAAGCATGTTTTAAATCATATCAGAATCCCCAGAACTTAACATAGAAATTAGAATAGTGGTGATACCTGCATCTCCATTCTTAACCATTTTTTTCATACTTCCACAACTGTTTTCTCCTAAAGCAGAGATTTCATCAAGCCCTTAGTCTTTTGAAACCATTTTGACTCCTCATTCCTTATAGCAGTACCTCTTAATGAGAGGAGCACATTAGAATTGCCCAAGGAGCTTCTACAGTATGCACATGTCTAGAACCTATCATTAGAAAAATCTGATTTTTAGGTAGGAGTGGCAAATATATTTGACAAAAACTTTGCCCATTGATTCAGATGCCTCCTTATGTCATATTCCAACCAGACTTTATCACCCTGTCTCATTTCCTTTCCTCCTGCTACTGTCTGTTCTGCTGTAACCGCACCAAACTTAAGTATCATACAAATATTTAGTTCCATTTCTTGCCTACAAACTTTTGTACATTACTGTTTCTTTTGCCTAGAATACCTTTTTCTTCCTTTCCTCCCTCTCTTTCTCTCCAATACAGGTCATTCAGCTATCAAATAATGACTTGCCTACCTAGATTCTCCTCTAATGGCAAATCTTCCCTTACTCCTCCAGGTAGAAATAGTCACTCTGTCTTTTGTGTTTAGGATTTATTTTTGACTATAATATTTCCAGGTGTCCATCTGTCCCGTTAAACTATAAGCTCAATGATATCATGTAATTGACCTTGTTCTTGTTTATGTTAATGAATACATCAATGAATAATGAAGTGAAAGCTTGTTAGAAATTTAAATGTACATTATTTTTATGAACATTGTTTTTAGGGGCATGATTAAGTTGAGGTTCATGATCAAACACCAAGACCTACATTGATACATACCTAATATTATTTGTCTTCATATGTATTTCCATTAAAACTATGTCCATATTGATACTTATTTTTCTCCTCATTTTTCTTTCCTTGTGTCTGCAGACGAAATCTCACAAAACTGTCCCTTATCTTCAGTCACATGCTGGCAGAAATCAAAGCTATCTTCCCCAATGGTCAATTCCAGGGAGATAACTTTCGTATCACAAAAGCAGATGCTGCTGAATTCTGGAGAAAGTTTTTTGGAGACAAGTAAGTAAAAGTCAGTTTTATAGTTTGGATCCATCTTTCAATGGTTACCTAGTCCTGCCTCCAGTTGTATATGGTGTAGAATAGATTTTACTTGAGTATTTTGAAAATGTGTTTGAGTGTTTTTGGTAAGTGTTTTGATTGGTAGATTTTGGTGACACCACCAAAAGTGTGTCTTAATAATGAAATAGTTTTTTTAATTATTACAAAATAATATCAGATTAGACAGTGTCATTTAATTATTGAGCATTCATTGAGTTAGTTTGCTCTAAGTAGCAGAAATATATAAGGTAGTGTCTCTGTATGAGGTCATAACTTCTTATGAGTTTACACCTAAGACATATATACAATATAAAAGGTAGAAGGGAATAGATTTTATAAAAATGGCATAAATAAATTCCTCTGATAATTTAGAGAGAACAGTTGCTTCAAGATTGGAGTAATCAGGGACTGCCTCCTAGAGAAGGTGGTGTGGTAAGTTTAGGTAAGATTTGAAATTGAGGAAAGATAAGACCCTAGAACCCTGATCTACCCTTTCTTTGTTTTATTACACAGAGAGTATACACATGTGAATATGATATAGAGGATAATATTATCACAAAGCTGCAGTACAGCACAAAGTAGCTGGATAAAGTTGTTTTCCATTAGGTACTTCCTACTCAGCTACAAATTCTGGTGAGCTCAGTAAGTAAATAGATAATAGGAATTGAATGTCTAAAGTCAGCATAACTTATATAAAGCTTGCAAAACTTTTGCCGAATGTCTCAGTAAGATGACTAAGAACTGAGCATTAGGAGACAAGCGGTTTCCTCAATATCCTTTTAAGGGTCTCTTTTAATGAGAGTGCACCCTCAGAATGTCTAGAATATAGGCAAAACCCTGGCTGAATAGTAAGGAGGAAAAGTGATTGCTTACACATTTTTTATTGTTTAATCCTATATTAGAGGTCTATATTTATCCTTTAACTGATGAAATTAGACATATAAAATGTTGGTATACACTTTACGTTTTAGTGCTTTGATAATGGTGAACTGTAATACTGGTTTTTCTTTTCTTGTTGTTTACAAAGTGCTGTTTTTATCTAGAGTTACCACCAAGATTGGGATATAATTACATAGAGTAATGCACATTTTATTAAATACATAATTTTTGGCTTTAAAAATATTGAAGCCTATTTCCCACATCTTATACTAAAATGCATTCTGAATTCTTTCTAGGCATTAAAGGAGAAAATACCATTATTGCCATTAACATGGACATTTTGTGTTCTAGAAATCTAGCTATTTGTAATGTTCCTATATTCATTCACAAATGTGGTGGAATTTTTTAAAAAAGGTTTATTCTCATCTGTATTAGAATAATAGTCAAGAGTATACTAATTAAATATTTGTAGAAAGCATAAGGTCTTGCTAAGTTCAGGATGTAAGAACTGAGGGGATTTCCTGCAGTTGCAGTTCGTGTATTAACACTGTAAGCCTAGTGCAAACAGTTGGTAACCTTCAAAATAAACTTTCTCTGAAAGTTTTAAAAAAATATATAGGACAAATTGTTTGTGGTATTTCGTTTTGAAAACTGAAAATTCTGGTGGGTTATAAAATTGTTTACTTGTCATAAGGTCAGTAAAAAATGGAAAGATTGTTCACATGTTTTTAAAGAGAGGAGTTTACTTTGCTGGCACCTCAAACCACAGAGAATTATGCATTTGCGACATCTTTATTTTCCTTTATTTATAACCACAGACATCAAGGGACTGAAATTTCTGTTCAACTGCTACATGAGTGAAATCACTACTATATCAAATGGGAATTCTTGAAATACCGATTAAGTACTCTCCCTGCCTACCAAATCCTTTGTCTCATGTTTTCACTGAATTGAGAAAGTTGCTTAATTTGTCTCTAACATTTTTATTTTGTGAATAATAGCCAAATTTCAAGCTACTTCTGGAATGTATCCATATTTTTATAGTCATCCAAATTAATGATTCTTTTATTAGATAATTGGAGAAACTATATTCTTCATGGTTTTCACCTCGTAGTTACATAGTATTATATTGAATGCATGAACACATACATGTATAGTGTAATCCTTTCAAAGGCTTAGATTATTTTATTTTCATTATGCTCTAATACTAGTTTGTATTTTCCCAAAACTTAGTTCTCCTATGGCAGCATGCCTGTCATCTATCCTGCTACACATTGAGGCCATATGAGAATGCTTTCATTTAACCTAGCCGGTGCCTTTAAACTTGAAAGCAGCGTTAAATAGAACCATTTAATCCATTCATGAGGGCAAAGCTTTCAGGTCCTGATCACCTCTTAAAGATCTCACTGTCTTAATACAGTCACAATGACGATTAAATTTCAACATGAGTTTTGGAGGGGCCATTCAAACCATAGCCCTGTCCTTTTTGAAGTTATGACAGGACCACCTCTCTGCTGAGGGCCCAAGCCCAGCAACTGAGAGACTCTGCCTGCCTTGAGGCCCCAAAGGAGCCATAACACAACATGTACCGTGGCCAACTGGTTGGGAAATTCTGCATTTGTTCAGTGTTTATGAAAATTATTTTAATATTTTAACAGTTTAATCCTGCTCTTGCTTTCTTAGCCTGTTTACCAGGATATAGTAGAAATATGTAGGAAAAGAAAAATAACGTTAATTGAATAAATGTATCTAAGTACTTTCTGCAAAATGAAACCAATAGCAAACTATATCTCCATGCTCTGGAATAGTAGTTTATAATCTAGAAGCTAAGCATGAAGTTCAAAAAATATATTACTGGCTGTTAAAAAAAAACAAAAACATGAATGTGATTGGACTCTTGAGTAGCTGTCATTTTACTCAGCAAGTCAGGTAGCACCTCCTGGGCCACTCATGCTATGTACTTCTTGACATTGAGGAGATTTAGACATAAATTTTCAAACAAACTATAATTCAGCAAGAACCAGGGATTCTAACTCTTGAATCTTCTTATGCATCCTCTCCTCCCCATACTTAGTTTAGTTCAAGTTCTCATCTTTAAGTTGAAGTTAAAAACTCTTGCTTGGATTACTGCAATAGCCTTCTGATTGGTCTCCCTATCTGTTATAACAGCCTGTCCAATTGTTCTTCTTAGTGAGACCAGTTAGCTCTCTAAAAAGTAGAACTAATCATTCCAATCTTTTGCTTGAAGTTCTTCCATAAGATTGGTTTCAAAGTCCAAAACCCCATTAAAATGACAAGCTTTAGGAAGTGTTTTTTCTACCTTAACTTTCTATACTCAGCTCATCTCCAAAGAAATAAACTACTCAACATTCATGTTTCCTAATGTAATAAGGAACACTAAATACTCATGTTTATCATTTTCCACTCCTTGGTATCTTTGTTTCCCTATATACCCCACTGCTCGGATAGCCAGTCACCCATGCCCCACCCAGGGTTACCACTTTGGAAGCTTTTCTTGACTATCCTAATCTAAAGTGAATATCCCTACTCTGTGCTGCCATGTACCTGGACTCACAGCTATCATCCTAGATTACAATGAATTGCTGACATGTCCCCATTTCCCAATTGACAGATTTCTAATAGGTTAGAACGTTTCTTTGAAGGCAGAGACAATGTCTTATTCATGTGTTTCCTGTAACGTGAAGCACTAACAGTTGTTAACAGACTATGTGAATAATCGATGGATGAATAATGTCTGTCCTCTGCTTTCATTTTGCAGTGACTTTATTATAATCTACAAATTGTTTTTTTTAAATTATCATTTACTGCAGTTCTATTCCCTAGAACCTCTCGTCTCTATTTTCTTCTGTCTCAGAATTTTGACACCTTTCTTCAAGTCCAGTTCTGAACTCCCTTTTTGTGGATTTTTCTCACTCATAGACACCCCTCCACATCGTCAATGTTAATTACTCCATTGTTTTCCTGTTACGTTTTAGACATATGTATGTTATAGAATGTATGTTTACAATGGGAGTCTTTGCTGCTTGATTGCAAGGCTTCTCAATGATTTTTATGGAAAAATTAGTGAAAACAGACACATATATTAGAATTATTGTATGTCATCCTCTGTGTTCAATGCCTTCAGTTATGCTAACTCCATTTTCAGTATAATATGTAAACAGTTCTTCAAATGATTATTGAATGAGTCCTTTGAATACTGTGTGTATGTATTATAGACAGTATTTGTTGGTTGAATGTATGAGACATGATGTAATTTTTCTACCATTTAGGTACTCTTTTCCTTCACTTATGCCTTCTTTTTTTGTCAAGTTGGCTTATTTGGCTATTCTCTGACATGTCAGCAATTATCAGTTTCTATGTCTTTGCTCCCATTGTTCCCTCCACTTAAAGATTTTTATAATCTCTGGCATAAGAATTCTTACTGATCCTTCAAAGTCCATCTTGCTCATTATTTTTCCCTATTGTTATTACTAGATCCCTTACTTCTTAAACTCCTCTAAACTCTGGCTTATCTTCTGCATTTACTATTTTTATTGTTATACTAAACTTATTTGTCTAGTTACCACACTTCCCCATAGATTATAAGCTCCATGGAATCAGGCTTATTTAGCTCTGCAGCAGCTTAGCACAATGTATAGACTTTCAGGAACTACTGTACATTTAATTCAGATGTGTTGAGAAGCAGAGAAACATGAATGAGCATGTGAGATGGAGAGATAAAGAGGCAGAGTTTTCTTGCTTGCTTATTGTAATTGGGAGACAGCATGTTTAGTGTTAGGCATTCAGGCTCTCTAGCCAGGTTGTACAGGTTCCAACTGCAACCTTTACTAGCTTTGTGACTTTGGGGAAACTACTGGGTTTCTCTGTCCATCTGTTTCTTGACTTATAAAATGTGGATAATACTAGTAATACCTACTATCTAGGATTATTGTGAAAGTAAAAAGGGCACATAAAACTATGTCTGGCACATTATAAGCGTTCTATGTTATAGAATAATTAATCAATTTAGACTTTTAATCTTTCTCCAAATGCTATCAGTCTATTTATTATTACTTCCACAATTAATATAATTAATATTTGCCTTTGTATGATGGAGTTTCCACATGCCCTAGCAATCTAAAAGCAAATCAAAAAAATGAAGAAAATATGTTAATATTATGTGTATCTGTAGATAAAAGATAGGGTTGAAAATAAGAAACTATCTTCCTTACCATAGAGGAAAATAATCTATTTATAGCTCAATTTATTGCCTTTACCTTTGATTTCCGGGGGATGTGGTATGGACCTTCTTTGGTTTCGTATATTTTTCTTTCACTTTTAATAAGAAACAAAGGAAAATGATTTATTTACCTTTCCAGTGATTGAGAAAACATGTTCTAACATATTAACTAGATCGATTTTTCCACTAGTTAAAGAAAAAAACAGCTTAACTATATTTAAATAAAAGTGGGGGTACACAGTAGAAATTAAGGGCTTTTTACAATGAAACTGTATAACAAATACTCTAGAAAGAAAGAAAAAAAGAACTAAAATAGGACTTAACTAATTGCTAATTAATATTTCTACTAGTTAGCCACTTCCCATTGTTGCCCGTTTAAAAAAATCTAAGTATCTTTATGTCAGTAAGGAAAATAAAACCTTGTATATTTATTGGGGGCCTATTTAGTTCAACTCACTGTAACAAGACCCTAGATAGAAAGAACAAATAAGATGCCAAATTACAACTTTCTACCTATAGGTGGTATGTATTCAATTTGGGGAAGACAGGGTATACAAAGATGATAAGCACTTTAAATTAGTTCTGTACCATTAGAAAATTGCCTCAGGAATATCACAAATGGTTAATTTTACTAGTACATTGTCATCAGTGCTCTTGAGTGACTAGGTGCATTGCCAATGAACAATACTTTATTTTGAAAGAAATCTTTTTTCTGTGAATAGTAGGTCTCAACAGTGGGTTTAAAATATTCAGTAATTCAGGCTTTGTTTTTCGATTTATACAACACAGCCATAGTAGATTTAGCATAAGTTTTAGGCCATAGGATTTTCAGAATTGTAAATGAGCATTGGGTTCAGCTTAAAGTTACCAGCTTCATTTGTCCCAAACAAGAGTCAGCCTGTCCTTTGAAGCTTTGAAACCAGGCATTGACTTCTCTTATCTAGGTATGAAAATGCTAGATGCTGTCATCTATAGGCTACATCTTTTATCTACATTGAAAATCTGTTGCTTAGTGTAGCCACCTTCCTCCATTATTTTAGCTAGATCTTCTGGATAACTTGCAGCTTCTCCATCACCTTGCACTTTTATTAATATGTTGTGGAGAGTGCTTCTTTCTTTAAACCTCATGAACCAACCTCTGCTAGCCTCAAACTTTTTTCCTGCAGCTTCCTTACTTCTGTCAGCCTTCACAGGATTGAAGACAGTTAGGGCCTTGCTCTGGATTAGGTTTTGGCTTAAAAGAATGTTGTGAGTAGTTTGATCTTCTATCCATACCATTAAAACTTTCCTCGTATCAGCAATAAGGCTGTTTCACTTTCTTATCGTTCATGTGTTCACTAGAGTAACTCTTTTCATTTCCTTCAAGAGCTCCTCCTTTGCATTCATAACTTGGCAATCTGTTTGCTGCAAGAAGCCTAGCTTTCTGCCTGTCTCAGCTTTTGACCTGCCTTCCTCACTAAGTTTAATCATTTCTAGCTTTTAAAGTGAGAGACATGTGATTCTTCCTTTCATTAGAACACTTACAGGGCATGTAAGGGTTATTAATTGGCCTAATTAATTTATCATTGCTGTGTCTTTGTAGATAGAGAGCCCCAAAGAGAGGGAGAGAAGGGGAAATGGCCAGTCAATGGAGAAGTCAGATCACACACATTTATACATCAAGTTTGCTGTCTAACATGGGCATGATGTGCCCGTGTGGTGTGCCAAAATAATTTCAATAGTAACATCAAAGATCACTGATCACAGATCACTATAACAGATATAATAATACTGAATATTTGAGATACAGTGAGAATGAGCAGATGTGACTTAGAAACATAACATCAACTTGTGCTGTTGGAAAAATGGCACCAATAGACTTGTTAAATGCAGGGTTGCCACAAACTTTAAATTTGTAAGATACTCAGTATCCACAAAATGCAATAAAATGAAGTGCAATAAAATGAGGTATGACTATAGTTATTTACTAGAGGAGTAAATAGAGTCAGAGGAGTGCTCAGCATCCAGGGAGAAGCTGGTATTTTGTATACATTGTACACATACTAATAAGGAGCCTTCCAGTCTATTCAGTGGGGAATGCCATGACTGGGATGAATTGTTATGGTGTCTGCTGTAGTTCAAAAGGAAGTTTTACTGTAACTTTAAATGTTAAGTAAATGCATTCATGTTTTTCTTACTCTTGTTTTGTTTTTCCTTACTCTCTTTACTCTGCACCTCTCAATAAGTGACATTAACCTCAGTTAAATCACCATAATTTAGGTCCTCCTCATCCTTGAAACTTGATTTTATTAGAATCAAGAGTATGTTTAGAGAGTAGACACAAATTAAATAAACTCACAAACTGATCTATAACACAGAATAATAGTTTTATTAATTTACAGTGTAATGCCATGATCAGGCAGTTGAGGATACTTACATCACTATAGATAAATCATATGTGTAGCTATATTATACCCAGAAGATTCTTTGGTGAACATGTAATCCAAACAAGGGATGATGGTTTATGACCTGCAATAGAGACTCCACTTCTTTGAAAGCTCTGTCCATTTCTGGCCCTCTGGACTTCTGTTTTCCAAATGCAGAGTTGCACTATTAAAACTCTTTTCTTTGAAATCCTGACAGTGGGGAAACATTGATAGGTTTATGTAGGGAAGTGGTCACGCTCATGTGATAGGTGGATCGCTCTTGCTACAGTATGATAATGAAATTGAGCAGTGGTCTCAACCCATTTGATTGTACAGGCATATTTATTGCCCATTATAAAAGATTTGGACTCCTTAAGTTCTAGGTTCTAGGTTCTACTCCACTAATAAAATTCACAGTGTATACTGATGTCACCTGGCCTTCTTTGCCTCCTCTTAGGGGAATTAGTGTTCAGGAAGTAAGTATAAGAAAGTCCTGTTACTCTGGACATTGCTCCTGCTGTGAGTAACAAAGTCCTTTGATTCTGACCCAAAAACCTGCTGTCTTCTTCCACTAGACATAAATATGTGATAGGCCAACTTGTTAGTTTGCAAGTAGGATAGAATCTCAAATTCTGTAGTTCTTTGGGATCATGTTCTGTTAGTAGAAAAAATATGACTCAATAGCAAAGTAAATAAAACTTTTTAAAGTCAATGTACAGGGGTTTGTTTTTCATAAATAGATTGCTAATAATAGACTCCTTATTTTAAAATTTGATTATTAATAGGAAACACAATAATTATTTTCCCTCTGTTTTGTTTTGCTTTGTTATTCCTCAATAACAAAAGAATTATTCCAAATATCATCAGTAGTTTCTCTTATTAAAAGGAATTTTTGGTGGATCTAAGCACGGCAGGATGTACACAGTTTCTCCTGTCAGAGTTTTAGAAGTATTGTTTAAAGTTATTTCTTTTGTTGCAAATTATCTTATACCTTTAGAGGACTTTGCCCATTGCTTCTTACCTTAATTGACCTATGGTGAGAGATTTATGAGGAATTTTGTTTTATCACTGGATTTTATTGTTTGTTTGTAAGGCTGACCTCCTATTACTAAAGAGAAGATCATTTCAAAGCCTTACTTAAGCCCCTCTGTGGCAAGACTTTCTAATTTTAGAATATATAATTTTCTAATTTTATTTAATCTGACCTCAGCAGATCAAAGGCATCTTGCCTTGACCCATGAGCTATTGTATTGCATAAACTTACTAAGTATTACTGAACTTTCAGAGAAAATATACTGAAGAAAAATTGTGCTTTAGAAAGAAAAGAACAAATATTCATTAAGACCAGAATCTTTCCGTTCTATGGTCAGTGGCTTCTAAATAGAAAAATTTAAAAATTAAAAAATGACATATTTTATGGATTGTGCTTACAGCTCATTTTCCAATTTTTTTTCCAGTAATAAACTTTATTTTCAAAGTGAGAAAAAAATATAATTAAGTGCAAAGTAATTTCATGTCTACACCAAGTTTATTATTTATGATGTCCAAAGGTCAGGATGTGAGACCAGAAGTTACAAAGCATCAAATCTGTCACATGACTGAAGTTATTGAGAAAATGAGGAATAATACTAAAGAAGCTATTTCCTTTGTTCCTGCAGTCTTATAAAAAATGTTATGATTCTAGATTTAGGTTTCAGAATATGGAAATGAGAATGATACTTGTCCACTGTACATAGAAGTGATGCTTATCTACACTATAGACAAAATGTTATGAGCTTTTTGACAAAAAGAGATTTATCACAAATACCCAGTGTCTGTATTTTTCTCTGTGAATATCAGGAATTTTCATTTATGAGGAAGAATGGTTAGATCTAATTATGACTATCCTTGGTAACCATGGTTACCATCATATCAAAGATGACTTGTTATAAGGCAACTATTTGACCAGAGTAGTTTTGATAATGTTCTTTCTGTGGCCTGCTGGAAAACAATTGTTTTTCCCTTATTGATGGAATAGCAAGCACAGTAATAGTCTGAAAAGAATTTATTTTCATATCATTTAAGAAATTGAGTCATTACAAAAAAAGATTGGATTTAAGGAATAGCTATATACAAAATGTCAATGGACTTAGCATTCACAATGTTAATTTTTGCATCTATAATAAAAATCAAAACATATCATATATCTTATGAGTATCCTATTATCCTTTGAACAAAGCTACCCCTCAATTTAAAAGTACTGACACTGAACATATTTTTGTTGATCAAGGTCAATTTTCTGAAACAATTTACATAAAATTAAAAATAGAGATGGGTTACTATAGATAGAACAGATTTTCTTTTTGTTTAAGATCAAGACAACAGTAGATATCCCTCAGCAGAATGGATTTCAAGCCACCACCACTGTGAAAAAAACAACGAACAACAAAACAAATTATGTTGATTCCCTTGTTTGTATTATGGCAGTTACTTTGTCCATTCCCACATTTCTTTCTTTTTTTAATTTTAGATTTTTAACATAATATTTTTTTAAAGTTTAACATATAATTAAAGTTCAGTGTACGTAGAGAAAAGTACAAAAATAATAAATATGGGGTGACATATTTTTATAAAGTGAACACTAACGTAAATGCTACCCAAATAAGGTAGTATTTTACCTGCATCTTGGAAGACTCCTGCCAAACCCCCAGCAAGTCCCATACAGTCACTGCCTGCACACAGTGGTTCTGACATGGAGCACCATTGAATCATACGTAGTTGAAATTATATACATTATACTCTTTAAAAAAACAAAAACCTCTGACTTCTTTTACTCTTTGTTATGTGTATGGAATTCAACTCTGTACTTGCATGTAGCAGTACTTTGTTTATTCTCTTTGTTCCATTCTGTAGCTATAGCACAATTTACCTATTCATTATATTGTTGATGGGCATTGGAGTCTTCCTCTTTTGGATTATTATCAATAGTGCTGCTATGGACTTTTCTTGTACATTTTAAAACATATCTATACATTCTGTTGAGTGTATATATATATATGTATATATATATATATATATATATGAATGGAATTCTTGGCTCCTAGTTTATGTAAAATGTTACCTTTAGTAGACCTCCAAAGTGTTTTACAAAGTCGTACCAATTTGATCACCTATGAGCAGTGCCTAAAGGTTTCTGTTGCTCCTTATCCTCCTCAACACTTTATAAAGTTATTTATCTTTTTTATTAATAAGTCATTCCTTTGGGGTTGCATAGGATTTAATTATTTTTAATTTACATTTCATAATGACAATAAGATTTGAGTACGTATTTGTATATTTATTGAGCATTTTGATTTATTGAGTTTGTGAAAATTGCCCAATTTTTATTAAGTTGTTTGTTCTTCTTTATTTTTAGAAGTTTTTATATGGTACAGATATAAATCTTTTAATGATTATACATATATAAATAATTGCTCCCAATATGTGGTTTTCTTTTTCAGTTTGTTAAATGATATCTTTTCATGAATACAGCTTTTTAATTTACATTTTTCCTTTCTGCTTTGAGCATATGGTTTCTGTTTAAATTTTTTGCCAGCTCCAAAATAATGTAATATTCTCTTATGTTTCTTTTAAAAACATTTATTGTTTTATCTTTCATATTTAGGTCTAAGATCTATTTAAAATTGATTTTTAGGTGTGGTATGAGGTAAAGATCAATATACAATTTTTTCATATGTGTGTCCATTTGACCCAGTAGTGTTTATTGAAAATAGTATTTTTTTCTTCACCGCTGTTCACATATAATTGATCTTATCTATCCAGTGTCCATATCCACGTACATTTGTTTCTAAAGTTTAAGTTTTGTTACATTTGTCTGTTTGTCTATCATGTACCAGTGCCATACTGTCTTAATGTAAAAAGTGAAAGCTTGTCAATATTGTTTTACTGAAGATTGTCTTGTTTGTTTTTGGCTCTAGACATTTCCCTGTAAAGTTTAAAATCAGTTTATCAATTTCTACTACAAAAATACCTCCTGGGGTATTTGATTGGTATTGTATTAAATCTTTAGATCAATTTGGGGAGAATTGACATCTTTATGTTTGCCAGTCCATTAAAATGTTATAACCCTTTGTTTTTGTCTTTTGTATAAAGACATAAACAGACTGCGTGTGTGTATATGTGGTTTGTTTTATGGTTTTCCTCACCTTTTGTTAGCATTATTCCTATTTATTTGGTATTTCGAGATGGCATTGTAAAAATCAAATGGTTAAAAGTTTTGTTTTATAGTTATGTATTGCTTATGTATAGAAATGCAGCTGATTTTGTATATCAGTCTTATATTCAGCAACCATGTTCAAGTCTTTTATTACTTCTCATGGGTTTAATCTGTAATTTTTTTTTTGTATTTTCTGCATATAAAGCTATGTCATAGGCAAACACTGTTTTAGTTTTTGTTTTTAATTGAAACTTCTATTATCATATACTTTTTAGTCTTAGAATATTTTTATTCCTTTAATCTATTAGACATATTAGAAATATGAAAAAAATTAAAATCATGAACAAATCCAGAAAATAAAAAATTTTAAGAATCACTTATACTCTTTCCATAATCCGGTTATTATCGATTAAAATTTGTGAAGCTATCTCCAGACTTTATAGATAGTTTTGAACATTGGATTATAAAAGACATATTTGTAAAAATTCTATTCCCACTTAATAATATGCCATGGACAATTTTACATGATAACAAATACTGTTCTGCACAAAAAATGTTACTAGTTAATGTATTTGTTTTTAAGTTTTTGCTATTATAAACAACACTGCATTTAAGAGACATGTGGATGAGTCTTTGATTGCTGTATATTTCTTTGAAATAATTTCCTTAAATTTCTAGAAGTAGACTTTCTGGGTCAAAATGTATAGCCTTTTGAAACTTATTGACACATTGCCTTGTAGATGTGCTGTGTAAATTGTCCTTCACACCAGACGTATATAAATGTTCTTGCTTCCAAATACTTTAGCCTTTGTTGGTGTTCACATCTCTGTTATATGGAAATGTTTCTTGTTTTTCATATTAGTTAAAAATAAAACCTATAGCCTTTTATGAACTAGTGGTTTCATAAAAATGTTTTGCCTTTTTTTGGTATCAATCTCCTAACATTTTCTATCCTCTGTTCTTTTTACTTTTGTCTTATATTTACAGGATTTTCAAATTAAAATATCTGACACTCCTCCACATGTACACAGTAGGAAACAAGGCTGGAAGATTGAGTGACTTGTCAGTTGCTAACCTACTGATATTTTTTTAGTTTTATTTTCCTGTATCTGATTGATCTTAGTTTCTTTGAAGGGATACTCTCTTTTTCAAGATCTTTAAAGATAATTATTCTTATTTTTTGGTAGACAGACTAGGACCCATTATCTAATAACAGAATTATAATATAGTTTTATCTGTTATGTTCTTATCATTTGTAACATATGAACAGAACTATCACTTCTTTTAAAAAATTTATCAATAGATTTCTGTGTAGGAGAATGGTAGTAATTCATCAATAAATGGCTAAAGATCCTGCAATTATATTATTATTACAGGTGCATATATATCCATTGGTCTTATATTCCACTCTTTGTAGATTGATAGTTACTTGTGCTTTTCAGTCTATTATAAAATTAATTCAGCTTGCAGTTAAAGTAGTTTATAATTGCAAAGGTCATATAGAACAGATTAAAATTAAATTTTTTGATTGGTGGGAGCTCGAAGCTTATTGGCTCTTTTATGTTCTATTCCTTTTCTTTCTCTTCCCCTTTCTTTTTCCTAGGTCTCTGCCAGTGCACTGAAGTTTCTACATGTTTGTAAAACAATTTGCCATTAATGTTTTCTCTCACTTCATCTCTAAAGGAAGAGGTAGTAGAAACCACCACTGTCTTATTGCTGAAGTTTGATTAAAGGTGTGAAAATTTGTACTCTCCCAGTCCCCTTCCTCCCATGCACCTCAGAAAAGAATGTGGTGGCCACTTAAATCCCCTTTAGAAAGTTTAAATCCTTGGTGCAGTGGTTTTTAGAACAATCTATATTTTGTTTTTAAAGATGTCTTTGTACTCTAGTCTTCATTCCTTAAACCCCCTTCTCACTACCAGTCCCCCCCACCTTCTACATATGGTGGGTATTTTACTGAGGTAATGAAAGGAGGGGTTTCTGCTGTACAAACGTTTTTATATGATAAGCTAACCAAATAATGCCTTGGCTTCTTAATTCCTGTTACTACCCTCAGTTAAGGTTTGGTGAATGTGTGTCTGGACTTTAGGTTTATCACAAGTAAACTGATAGGGGTCATTTATACAAGTACTGTGGGAATATAGCTTGTCCCTTTGTAAATTGTTGTTCTGAAGTAGTATATTAGACAAAAATTTGTAGAAGCTCATGCATTTTGTATAATGTGTTCAGAGAAATCACTGGATACCAAGAAGCATTGTGAGCTGACTTTACTTTAAATACGGGATTAAGATAATTTTTTATGGTAATAGATATGGAAGATGTCAATTTGGCTTTATATATTTATTTATTTTTTTACTTTGTGTACTTTATATACAACATAAATACTGTAGGTTTCTATATGGCCACTTTATGTTTCATACTTTATATACAAAAAGAATGCTTAACTTTTCCATACGAAAAATAAAATCTATACTGTTCTTAAATCAGTAGTTTTTTGATTACATTTTTTCACTCCGAGTATGATGATTCATGTCTTTCATGCATGTTGAGTATTTGAAACTTTGGTTTAGAAAAGAAAAACGTGCTTCTTAGGTACTGCTTCCTTGGTAACTATAATAAAACTGGACATAATTGCATATTTATACTTAACTATAAGTCAGTAGATTTCTAATATTCTTAAAAGTTTTCCTTTTTTTTTCTTTTTTGTTAAACAGCAGTATTTTGTTTAACCTTAATCAGACCCTGACGTGTGTTTCTTCTAAATGGCATCTGATGTGGTGTCTCTCCTCAGTTCTCTGTGGTTTCCTGTTTTTTTCATACATAAAGAAAAGCCCTTTGGGTATTAAGCCTCATATTTTTCTTCTTTTAGTGGTACATTAAACCTAAACTCTCTTATAAATAAATATAACATAGTATTGTAAACCTATCTGACCATTCATTTATGCCACTTCCAACAGACTCCTTCTCTGAAATTCCTCCACCTTTTACTGTGTATCCATCGACTAGCCTTTCCTTATATATCCCCTTCTGGATTCTTTATCATTACAGATCTTACTTGTACCCTAAACCTGGTGTATTCTTCAAAGACAGAGATGGTGATATCTTTTATTTCTATAGTTTTATTTCTCCAGTAGTGCTTTGCTTTAGCAGTGAATAGATGCAGATTAGTGACTCTCAAAGTGTTCCCCAGACCAGTAGCTCAGCAGTACCTAAGAACTTGTTAGAGCTGCAAATTCTCAGGCTCTACCACATTGCTACTGGATCAGAATATCTTGTGTTGGGGTCAGCAATTGGTGTGTTAATAAGCCCTTCAGATGATTTGGAAGCATGTTAAAGATATAGCACCTCTTGTATTTTCCTGGCTAGAGCTGGAACCCATTCTATTAAGTGAAGTATCCCAAGAATGGAAAAATAAGTACCACATGTACTCATCAGTAAATTGGTATTAACTGATCAACACCTAAGTGGACATATAGGAATAACATTTATCGGGTGTCGGGCAGGTGGGGGGGAGGGGATGGGTATATACATACATAATGAGTGTGATGCACACCGTCTTGGGGATGGACATGCTTGAAGCTCTGACTTGAGGGGGGTAGGGTGTCAAGGGCAATATACCTAACCTTAACATTTGTATCCCCATAATATGCTGAAAAAAATAAATAAAAATGAAAATAAAAAAAATTATTGAATGAATATCAAAATTGAACCTTTATGGTGATGTTTCATTGAGAAGATTGGTGAGGGATGGGTCCAGGCAGTATTTAGTCTATTCTACCTTAGTCTTTTATTTCTCAGGAGACACTGGTAAAGAAAAGCCTGAGATTTAAATATTTGTTATCTTATAACAAATATTATAAGGTAACAAATGGAAGGGTATATATAGCTCTTTTGCTATCATATTGTGAAAAACTACAGTTTACATTTTTAAAAATATGAATAGTTTCTTTCATCTATCTATTCAGGTATAGACATCTAACATTCTGAAAAGAGAAGAGTGAACTAAGAGATGCATACTGGATGTTACTAATTTTCATGGTGGGAAAGAATGTGGGTGGATGTTGGAATCTGGTCAGGTGGGATATAGATTTGGAGAGGACTTTTCCCGGGGTATGATTCTATGCTCTTTTAAGTTTTTGAATGATGTAAATGCATTACCTATTAAAATATTTGGTGTATGATAGTTAATAAATTAATGAAGAGGTATTAGATTTTACATAATAAATTGCTGTGAGTTAACTCTGTGGTTGGTTAAAAAAATTAGAATTTCCTTTTGTGTTAATATTAAAGGTTAGATAACATGTGCTTTTCATCTCTGCAGAAAGCATCAGGGTGGTGGCAGAAATGTCTTGATGACTTTCCGCCTTAACCTTATTGAAATGGTGGATACACATTACTCTTTCATGCAGTGAATAAAGGATCTCTACTGTTATATGGACCTATCTTCTTATAACTATTTTAGGAAAATAGAGGAGAATTTAATCTTGATTAATGGTTAAATAACCCTGTATACACAAATGAAGAGGTCATGACACATAGGGCTTTGACCAAATGCCTTCTTTCAGATATTTTCCTCGAGATGTCTTGATAGGCAAAGCCTGTTTGAGAAAAAAATTGATTTAGGTTTTTGTCGTATTCTTAGAAAATGCAAAATAAGTTAGCAGAACCCAGTACATATGTTCTGAATTATGAACAATATTCTCAACTATTTGTCTTTTAATACAAATATAATTATATTAATTTTATGATTGAATTGTACTCTTTCAATGGAAGGTATGTCTTAAATGACACTTGATTCAATTACTCATTTTTTTTCCCCTTGCACAGAACTATCGTACCATGGAAAGTATTCAGACAGTGCCTTCATGAGGTCCATCAAATTAGCTCCGGCCTGGAAGCAATGGCTCTAAAATCAACAATTGATTTAACTTGCAATGATTACATTTCAGTTTTTGAATTTGATATTTTTACCAGGCTATTTCAGGTAAGCTTATACTTGCTTAGTCTATCCATTCTTTCCTTCCCTCCCTCTCCCATCGCTATATCCTTCCCTTTCTCTTCCCCCCCACCTCTCTCTCTCTCTCCCCCTCCCCCTCTTTCCCTTTTTCCTCTCCCTCTCTCCCTCCCTCTGTTTCTCATACACATACACACAAACATTTGGAAAATAGTCTCATTCTTGGTAGCCTATAACTTTATTAGTATGTTTGGTCATTGCAATAAAAGTTTAGAGTGAGCCATTTGGCTTTAGTTTGGAGTATCAGGTGTTGTAAACCTGGTGGCTGCTTGTTAGCTTTAAGAGGATTCAGGCAAAGGAACTTTGTTTTAAACTCCCTATTTAGTTTCTCACTTTACTTTGTTGATCTATCAGCCCAGTGACTGATAGAATGCAACATTTACAGGTGGGCATTTGCCAGAGTTTTATCTAAATGTCTCCCCTTTGCCTTCTGCATTCCTCAGGTGAGAAAGGAAATCGTAAGCATAGAAATAGCAAACTGTTCTGTATAGGAGTATACTGTGGTGTATACTCTTTTATAAATTGCTTTGCTCATTAAACCATATGCAATGAACATTTTTCCATGCAAATAAATATTCCTCATCAATGATTTTGAATTTTCATTTCCTATATTATATTACATCAAAACAGTATGTCAGTATTTAACAAAGCTTTATTTTGGAAAATTTAGATTTTTTTCATCATTATCTCTAATGTAAACAACTTTTAGGTGAACATTCTTATTCTGTTCATTGATTTTTTTTGTAATCAATCCTCCATAATTGTTTTCACATAGCTATTCAGAAAAAGGTATATATGGATGCTATCATTTTAATTTTTTTTGCATGTCTTAAAGGAATTACTAATGAAGACTTGAGATTTGTATCTTGAATTTGGCTCTGCCACTAAAATGTTTATCATATGTGGGATTCAATTCAAGTAGTCAAAAAATGAGAGTCCTGTTAAAATTGTTGTGATTCTATTAATATAAATTATATAATAAATGAGGTAAATTGGTCAGAAACTACTCTTATATTCTGATATAGTTCTTTATTATTTTAATCTGAAGTAAGATTTATTCTGTAGGAAACCAACTTTCAACAAATGTTAGAGTACAATGTTGGTTTCATGTTTTCCATGTTATGTAAATTTCACTTCTCTGATTTATGATTTTGCTTAGCACTAGCTGGCAAGGATTGAGTGACTGATTCATGTAAGAAAACAACATTGCATGGGATTAACTTTTAATTTATGAGAGAACCTGTTAATAGAAGACAGATTAACTCCTGTCAGTAATACATGTAGGATAAATTTTTATTATAATTTCAAAATCATAATTCTACCTTGTCTATAGGGTAAGAAATTAGATAAATTACTACTGAAAATGTGCTTTTGCTTATTTTAAATTTATAGTAATTTCATGATTATTCATGAAATTACTCATGAAATTATTCAATGATTATTCATTGGTAAATATAGGTTGTCAATTAATGTTTTTTTTAAGATTTTTTTT
>VBSM01000272.1:65543073-65628316 GCA_008086735.1 Cheirogaleus medius
TCCCAGAGTGCTAGGATTACAGGCGTGAGCCACCGCGCCCGGCCCTTTTTTTAAGATTTTGAGATAGTTTAGAAAAAAGTTGTTATCTGATACTGGTTATTTTAATGGAACCTCTCCTTTCTTTAAAATTTTCTGATGATTTTCCACGATAAATATTTATTTAACATGATACAAAGACATTCTAAATAATAAGAGCTTTGCTTCTCTACCTTGTGAAGGAATAGAGTAAAAGTAATTTTCATACATTGAACCTAACTACTCATTCTGGGAAGTGAGTATTTATGGTGAGTCTGGATCACTTTTTAGTGTGGGTATTAAATGCTAGAATGCCTCAGCGTTATGTATTAACAGTATAAAGGCAACTTAATATTGGTTAAATACTTATCTAAATAGCTACTTAATATGTGCACATATTTTCTTATAAGCTGTTTTACTTTAAAACAGTGTAAGTAGCTTTAATGCTCTAAGGTATGTATATCTTATTTATGTTCACTAGGATGGGAGAAGTTAAAGGATCTTTTTAAATAGAAGTTTTAGATAATAAAACCAAAATCTTACCTGCGCCAAAGAATGCCTAATCTCTTTCAAAACACATGATTATAGAAGTAGCTAAAGAACTCTCATTAACCCCTATATATTTCTGAGATTTTTTACTTCCTTTGATTTCTATACTGACAAATGCAATACTCTGAATATAATCATACATGTGCTTTAAAACATGATAAAATTGGTCCTGTGCATAGAAAGGTAGATGTTTTAATTTTTATTTTCATACAACCTTAAAAACTGAGTGATAATTTTCTTAAATGTATTATATTCATTAAATTGTTATGTTAATTCTATATGAAAAATGTAAGTTTTGTTAATGCCGTGACTGATGTACATATATTCTGCTATAGCCATGATATTGGTGGTTAATTAGCAATGAATTCTTCTTCTAACTCTACATTATTGGGGGTGGAGTACTTAACAGAGTGGGGTCTGAAAGTGAGTAAGGTGCACTCTCAGGTTTTAAGGACTGAAGTAGAAAAACTAGCATAACTGTTTGAGGAAGGAGTCAGCAGAGGCCAGGAGATGAAATTGAGAATTGCAGAAGGAATGAGAGAAGAAAGTTTGCTTCCTCTTGGCCTTCATTCTTGTAGTCAGGCAGAACTTGAACAAATGCTGGAGATTCATTTGGGGGATCTTGTTATGGTCACCTTCATTGTTTCTTCTTTCCTCTTCTTTTCTCTGCCTTTATCCTTCTCTCTTAAAGTCATTTGGAGATGTTGGGATCAGCAAGTACTAAAATCTTGGAATGGGAATATAGGGACTTTGTTTTTCTGTCTCTTTTTCCTGGTGCTGCTGCTCTCCTTTTCCTCCTATTTCCAACTGGTAGAGAAGATGAGGTTGTTGAGCAATGGAACACTAAATTTGAAGGGTGGCTGGGTAAAGAAGGAGTTTTTTGGGAGAATATCATAGTGACTATGGAATATATAGCATCAATGGAATAAAGAGGAAAATCAAAGAGAAGGAAAGTCATCAGTTACATCAATGAACTATAGAGGGCATCTGGATAGACCAGCCAAGGACCCTCTTCCAACTTAAGTTGTAATTCAGCTCTTCTTTAAAATAGTAGCATTTGGTGGGCCAGATGTAGTGGCTCACGCCTGTAGTCCTAGCACTCTGGGAGGCTGAGGCAAGAGGATTGCTTGAGCTCAGGAGTTCAAGACCAGCCTGAGCAAGAGCGAGACTGTCTCTACTAAAAACAGAAAAAATTAGCTAGGTGTGGTGTCCAGCTACTTGGGAGGCTGAGGTAGGAGGATCACTTGAGCCCAGAAGTTTGAGGTTGCAGTGAGATATGAGGAAGCCACTGCATTCTAGCAGGGTGACAGAGTGAGACTCTGTCTCAAACAAACATACGAAAATAATAGCATTTGGGAGAATGGAGGGAGTTATCTTGTATTCACATCATTAATTTCTGTAATGCTTTAAACATCTCCAAATAACTTAGTGTTCTTGTGTGTAAAAAAAGAATGTTCCTTTTATCTAAAAAACAAATTTCAAAAATAAATCTTATTCTCCAGAGCACTTTGTTTTGCCGTCTTTAAGTCATTAGTTGGCTAAATACTTTAAAAAGAAAAAAACGTAAGTACCACGTGTTTCTGACTGTTTCGAGTGGGTTGCATTCATGAGAAAAACAGTACACAGACTCATTCTATTACATAAATATTTTTGCAATTACAAGTTGGCCCTCTGGATTATGTACTAAGAAATAGTTGCTAAATACTGCAGCAGTTGGCTCAAAACTACAATTTCTTTTCTATTTTTTTAATTTGTATTTTGATCTGTGCATTGGCTCTATATAAAGTTCTGCATTTTTTTTCACAACTCTTCCATTAATTTGTGTGGACTTTAATGGAAGTGACCCAAATGTTTGTTTGATCTTTCTTCCATCCTTATCCTTTGTAGATGGGGAAGTAGAATAAAACAAAACAAAACCCAGTGTCTAGAATAGCAGTTGTTTCACAGTTTTTTTAACATATGCTGATATTTTTCCAAGTATTGTTTTATGCAATTTGTAGTCATGCCTTAAGAAGAAAATTAAAAACATGCATTGTTTTTTCAAGTACCATAGACAGAACATCTCTCTCATATTAGTAGTCTCCATAGCTCCTTTTTTATCCAATTAGGTATTTTAGTGTGATGAGGAAATACCCTGAAGACCTTTCTTGTTATGTCAAAAAGGCTAAAAAACACTATTACTAAATCATTCCTTCCCTTGTTATCCTCATCTTAAGGGATATAATCCTTGAAGAATTCCGCCTTGTAAATTTGAAACTTGCTTAACAATAATGAGAAACAAGTCTCAAAGCAAACAAAAGCAAGAACACTCTGCCTTAAATAATCATATCTAGGATGACTATTTCAACAGCTTTAACTTGGCAACATGTAATACCTTTTTTTTCTTTTATGTAGAAGATTCAAGTTAATAATCTGGCACATCAGATAGAGTATGCTGCCAATTCCTTGGAATAAATGTAGCTTTAGCCTTAAAAATATTGCAGAGATGATTCATCCACACTCTCAAGTAAAGTTGTCTATCACTGACTGCCTTTTTTTTTCTTGCCATGGTAACTGGAGGAACAAGTAATCATATTAAAAAGAGAATGATACATTGGTACAAACTATGTATTTTTGTGAAAGGTTTTTTGTATAACTCATTTTTATACCATATGCCTTTTTTGAATTCTATAATTGTTTAAGGATAAGCCAGATGTGAGTACAGTAGTATGTTACCATGGATGGAATTCTAGCCTTTCAGACAAGTCACCATTGAGAGAATGTGTTCAACAATAATTAGTCCTGACTGATTGTTGTGTATCTGACTCTCTGCATGGGTCCTGGTGTCCCATCAGTGAGCAAGACAGGTATGTTCCTTGCCCGTATGTACCTTTTGGTTAATGTGTAACCTTTGCCAAATCACTCAAGTACCATAATATGGTTACTTATTCTATAAAATGAAGCAGTAGGGAACAAAACAGACACACAGAGAGGTGTGAGGAATGTGACAATAGGTAACAGTTTTAAATAGGATGATCGCAGATGGCCTTGTTGTGGAGGAAGTGACAGTTGAAGAAAGGAATGACTTGGATATTTGAGGGAAGAAAATTCAGGTAAAGAAATCAGCAAATACAAAGGCTGTGAGGTGGGAGAAGGCCTGTCTGTTCAAGATAAAAGCAAAGAGGCCAGTGGGGCTGGAGAATAGGCAGGAAGTGGGAGAGTTATAGCAGACAGGGACAAAAAGGGAACTGGGGATCAAACTCTGTAAACCCTCTAGCCCATGTATGAGAACTTTGGCTTTTATTCAAACATAAGGTTTTGCACAAAAGAGTTATGTGACTTATGTTTGAAAGTGATCACAAGTGCCGTAGTGAGAAAAGACTGTAGAGAAAAGATTATGTGAGTTTTCTTTTGCTCTCTGCATTCTATTCCTAAAAAGCTGTTTTCTGCCTAATCATATTTCTCCAAAAGAGATGAAATTATTGCCTGTTTGCTGTTAGGTAACAAAGGTTAACCTAAACCACGTAAGCTCAGATTAACTTAAAAAATATCCAAGAGAATTTCATTAAGTGTATTAAATGATGAGTTGGTATGTAATCGATAGTTGATATTCTCTAGATAATATCTTTTAATATATTTATATTTTTAGCCATGGGGCTCTATTTTACGGAATTGGAATTTTTTAGCTGTGACGCATCCGGGTTACATGGCTTTCCTTACATATGATGAAGTTAAAGCACGACTACAGAAATACAGCACCAAACCCGGAAGGTAAGATTCTTAGCAGCAATATCATGTGATATATTTAAAGATGAAAAATCTTCTATGGTTCTTTCCTAAGTAAATCTGTGACCCACTAGGAGTATGGGGTGGTGTGGGTGGAAAAGCTAGTAGACTAAAATGGTGCTTCTTAATGGAGTCCTTTAAATTGATACATTGTGCTTGCTCTGAAACTTAGTATTCATAAAGTGAAAGGGGATGTGTTCCACTTTCTGTTTTCATGATACCTGTGTTTGTGTACAAAGTTTTATGTATATATTTGAATAGAATACTTGAATATTGTGCTAACAACAAAATAAATAGAATGGTTTAATGTTCATTATTTTAGGATATTTTTAAAGACATTCAATTAGGCTCTATGATAAATACATATAAGCATATATAAATGCATATAAACATATATAAATATACATAAGTACAGAAACATATATAAACCTACTGTTACAATCCAGACCAATTTCACATCCCCAGAAATGGCTTCCATATTATCTCATGCTTCTTCACAGCCTCAGAACTAATGTTTTATTTTCCAGATGATGAATCTGAGTGAGACTCAGAGAGGTTGATTGTTTGATCAGCCCCTGTGGTTTTAAACAAGAAATCACAATTTATTATTGGCAAATCTGCAATCAGAAAGTGTATCTTCCCTGTTTTGGTTTATTTTTCCCGATGTCCCATCTAAAAATACATTAGGTACATCATAGGCATTTTTGCTATGGCACTTGTGCTATAGCAAGCAGCATGCTAAGTATGTATAGCAGTAGTGGTATTAGAAACGTGTCTGTAGAATCCTCACATTTTCGTAGGAGATGCCATTCGAATGTCCATTAGTTTACTGATTTTCGTATAGAGATTATTTCATTTTACGAACAAATTTGGTTGTTTTTTTAAGTCTACCTTTTTCTTCCAGTATCATTTTTATTTCATTTGTAGTGCATATGTTTGTCCTTTAACAATATTTCCTTTAGTACAAGCCAATGATGTTTCCTTTCTTCTCTGCCTTTTTTCTTCCTTAGGGATTTATATCATATATGAAAAGGAGGTAGTGAGTGTAGAAAACAGTTTATCTCCTGTTGAAATCTTCTGTTTAAATTAAGGAGAGTTAGTGCTCGTTGTGACCATGAAAGCAGGTCAGATACTTTGCATGTTGATTAGTGGCTTAGACAAATCATTTTGTTTCATTCAAGAATCTCTCATGACCAGATTTTTCCATATTTTTACTCTCTTGATTGGTATCATATATACTATCTTTCTTGCTCCTGGGCTATGATTTGAAAAATGTTATGTGGTTGGAATCATGCAGTCAAAAAATTTAATTGGAAGTTATTTGGGAAGTTATCTTATCCAATCCTATAAAAGTAATAAGGAAATTGAGGCCTTGTTTCCTTGTTCAACATCATGGAGACCTTGAATGACAATGTTGGGATTAAAAGCCAGTTCTCATCACCATTTTGGATAGTTCTCTTATTAAAAAAAAAAAATAGTGCCCTCTGATTAAGAACATTTAACATAGATCTACTAGTATTATCTTCAAGTGCATCGTGAGATATACATTATGTATGGCTTTTTTATATGTCAATCATATCTTAAAAAAAGAGAACACTACTCTCTGAAAGAATATCTTCTATTCCTTCCTAACTTGCCCTGCAATAATTTTTTCTACTAAATTTTAGATAAAGATGGACTGAATAGTGTATAGTAAATTGTCATATGTAAAGTATGATGTGGGTATTTAAAATATGTTTAGGAAACCATATTTAATGAACAAATCAAATAATTTTTTGATAAATATTTGCTTTATAGAATATCTGTGTTTAACTGGTTCTTTCTCGGAAAGTTTATTTCATCTCTTTGACTTCATAATAAGGAAAATAGTTGGATTTATTACAAGGACATTTGGATTCCTCAGATTGTGCTTTATTGGAGATCTAACTTACAAAACATTAGTTACCTGATGAAGTTAATTATACTGGATAATCTAGGTGAAATATCCATTGGATGACTTTTAGTATTAAAGAGTAACCTTGAGGCTGGGCATGATGGCTAATGCCTATAATCCTAACACTTTGGGAGTCCCATATGAAAAGATCGCTTGAGACCAGGATTTTGAGATCAGCCTTAGAAACATAACGAGACCCAATCTCTACAAAAAATAGAAAAATTAGCCAGGCATGGTGATGTGTGCCTGTTGTTTCAACTACTTGGGAGGCTGAGGCAGAAAGATTGCTTGAGCTCAGGAGTTTGAGGTTGCAGCTGGCTATGATGACTCTATTGCACTCTGGCCCGGGCAACAGAGCCAGATCCTGTCTCCAAAAAAAAAAAAAGAAAAAGAAAAAGTGACCTTGAACCCTAAATCACTCTGTCAGCATGAAACAGATTCATCTGATTATGTCGTGTGTGCCATTTACAAGACCAGGGTGCTAAAAATAAAGCAAAAATTCACCACAAGAGGTTGGGGATGGATGGGTAGCTATCAGCAAAAGGGTTATTAGCAAATGGTGTAAAAATGTGTAAATGAAATGGAAGAGGGGAAAAGGGCATGAGAGGGAGAAATTGTTCTGAAAAGCCATATTGTAGCTCTTTCCAGATTTTTTTTATTACTATCTGTTATCTCTGTGAATTGATTGAACTTCCTCTGTAATAATCAGTTTTAGAAACACCATCCTAAAACAGTGTTTAAAGCAACAGAAAAGGATGTTAATTAAAAACTGAGCAATTTCACATGTATTTCAGTATTTACTAGATTGTTAGTGTATGTATAAATATGAAATTAGTTTTAAAATTACTAACAATTCAGATTTGTAATTATTTCTTCATTTTAATATACTCTAAATTCTGATGAGATCCATAGTACACACTGATCTTTAAGATTTCTATTTGACTCTTTGTTTGAAAGAATTTTATCATATTAATTTGTTAATGTAACAGTTTAATAATGAACTTCTGAATTATAATTTATAGTGACTTTCTATTACTTTTGGTACTTCTCATAACATCACAGCCATAAGTCTATGTGGAATTATTTTCTCTGTTTCTGATTAATGATGCCAAGAATTAACAAGTTGATATCCCATTTTCAGGCTCTATAAGGAAATGTGTTTTAGATTTCCCTGAAAAGTCTTTTCAGAGGTTCTATCACCAATATTAAATTAATAATATTTTAAAATCCTACTTTTTTCCTTTCTTTAAAGAACCAGTTTTCTTGAAAGATGAAATCACATGCACTACTAAATATACATATTAAGTCCAGTGATTGCATATCCATTGAATATGTTAAATTATCTTATAAATTTACTTTTACAGTCCTTCGTTCATCAATGACTAAAATATATTAAGAGATACGTATTTCTGCCACATACATATAGCAGCTAGGGTACTAAAATATAGCCAACTGTATTAGTCAATGTGTAAGTTGACTTACTTTTAATCTACTTAATGGGTTATAAAATCCAGAAATTCATATCATGATATCATGATTAAGTACAGTACACTTAGAAGTGATCTAAAGTGAAATAAGTAAATGAATAAATAAGTGATAATGATGAATTTAAAAGCAAGTCAATGTCTCCTTTCATTAGAGATTAATTTTAAGGGACTCATCTTTCATTTGATTTTTATTTTTAAACTATCTTGATTTCCTATTGCAAGGTATTGAATTTGACATGGTTAGATGGCAACCATTTAGTTTATCCTTAAAATTATCTACCTTTCTCATTAATATAGTTCAACTCTTTTGAATTTTCATTTAAAGACTAATGGCTGGAATGCTTGAAAGAAAAAGTATTATTTTTAAATAAGTTATTTAACAACTAAAAATGTTTAATTTTAATATTTAAATTACAAAGCAATATGTTGAATTCCATACTAGAAACTGTCTCAATTCTTTTCTGAGTAAACAAATTAAATTTAAATTTTCTCCTATTTATTTTATTTTTATTTGCCAAAAATAATTTGTCATAGCGATTTTATACCAACAGCACTTTCATGCTTAACACTCCTGATGTGATGGTGATGGTAATAAATCACTTGCTAGTTTATAACTTCATTTATCTTTTCATATAACTGGAGATATTTAAATGAAAATAAATTATCAGGGTTTCTCTTAGAAATCAAGAAATGGAGAAGTGCTGCAGTGGTGTTACAAACAAGTTAAAAAAATATCACGAATATTTAATTATCAGGAATTCTAAACGATTCTGTTTTTTCTTTTGCTTTAATGAAACCTAACAATTGTCTAGTAGTTGGCTTATATTTTGAATGTAATTAAACATAATTTTCTTATGTTTGCAGCTACATTTTCCGGTTAAGTTGCACTCGACTGGGACAGTGGGCCATTGGCTATGTCACCGGGGATGGCAATATCTTACAGACCATACCTCATAACAAGCCCTTATTTCAAGCCCTGATTGATGGCAGCAGAGAAGGGTTGTAAGTATGAGAAACAGGAGTCAGGGTGGTTGTGATTCACAAATCTGAAAAATAGAGACTGCTTTGTGCTGGAGAGAATGGGTGCTGAACTTGGTGATCTGGCTGTTTGCTTTTTATCTCAAGACTGAGAAATAATGGATGCTGTTTGGTTTTTATTATTCAAATCTTTAAATAATCATTGTAAGCTAACTTAATTATTTGAATCTAACCATATGTTATAGCAAATACATTCCCACTTCAAATTTCAATGTTAGTTTATATCTTTCATAGGAAAAGAGATTGGTACTTAAAAGTAGTTTTAAAATAGATGTAAAAGTATGTATATATTAAGAGAAAATTCTTTAAAATAATTGACTTTTGATGTCTCAAATTGGTAGCTTTACTTTTTTATTTTGACTGATAGTGCCAGATTTCTTTTTTTCTCCTTTTTTCTTCTTCCATCCCTTCTTTTCCTAGTCTCTTCATAGACCTTTTTTTTACACTAATAATGACTCCATATACCAGAATTGTATATTAATAGCTAAGTTCAGTTTACCTCAAGCTGTTCTTTTTTTAAATGTAAAAATAAATAAGTTCTCCTTATTTGTGTTTTTGACTGATAATGACCCCCCGCCCCCCCACACACATACACAAAGTTTGGACAGCCTGTTAGGCCACTTTGTAGTAAACATATCTAGTTCTCATTCATTTTAGTCACATGCCATTCCCTTCATCTTCTCCCTGCATTCTCAGTGTTAATTTATCACTGTGCCTTTTCTTGCCCTCTGCCTTGCTGAATAACTTAGAGATGTATGGATCCAACTTGCTGCAGCATTGATTGTGATAGAAACCTAGCAAGCGAAAGTCTACCAGAATTAGCAAAGAACAAATGATCATTTAAGTTTTACCTTTTGCAAAGTAATTACAAAAAAAAAAGAAAAGAAAAAAGTGATGGTATCTATGTGAAGAAAAAGAATGCATTTTTTAAAACTATGAACTTTATAGGAATTGTGTGGCAAATTATGGTTCTAAACGTGTATTTCTCTTTTTTCTTCTATTTTTCATAAATTTGCTATTTTCAGTTATGTACATTTTACCTCTAATGCATCAAAGATTCATATTTGTAGCTTTTGCTTTACCATGATTGCAGGCTTTTACTTTTTAAAATAAAACATACTTTGAAATTTTAATGTATAAGTACAGAGTATGAGTGGGCAAATCTGTAGGTGGAATAATTTTGATGTAGCTTGTTTGTATTATTATCATGCCTTCTATCTCTTTTTCAAAAGTGAATCAAAAAGGAACATATTTTAATAATATAATCAGTTGAGCAAAGCCTCGAAACTCCTGTACAAATTAACTGTTTACATTATCCAAACACACACAGAAAAGCATATTCAGAGGGATTTGGCTAGTTCAATTTGACCTCTAATGATATATTAGGATAAAATAAGTTTTATTATATTAATTAGATAATGTTTTAGTTAAGATTGGTAAAAACATAGAATATATGTGGTCTAGCTAACATCAGAGTCCACTATGTGTCTTTATAGTTAATCCAATATTAGATGACATAGGTGATATAGAAGTTTATTTTGATAACCATCCAAGAATCTTTATTCCTTTAGTGCCATTGAAAGGGGATTATCAGCTGTATTCTGGTCGCACTAAAGACAGAACTCATCAAATTGCCCCTGATAGGTTAAATAGAACCTTTTAACCTTTACTCTGGCTCTTTTATTGTCATCTTTATAATCTTTCATTTCTGAATTCTTCCTAGAATTTCTACATATTTTTGAGGTGGAATGACAGTGTTATCTAATTTTAAATAACCAATTTAAAGTATGAAAAGCAAATTCCTCATCAGCTTTTACTTATCATTCCTCATATAATATTTGTAGAATTTTGTACCCCTCCCTAATGATACTCTCCATTTGTATTATAGTCAGATGTAGTCAACTCCATTTCCTAAATTAAAAAAAAATCAAATCATCTCACTGATCTGTCCCTTACCATATGACAATGACCTGTCCTTTAAGTTCATTTTTCTGGTTTTCCTGGGTAAATTCTAACACTTGTTAACATATTTGATGAAATCCAGCTTGACCAGTATCACTTATTTTTTAATCAAAAATAGGTATTACCAACACACCAAACTTTATTTTTAATGAATTTCTGAGTAACAAGTGAAAACTAAAACACAGCAACGTGGCATTATTGCTCTTGGTTCAAATTTCAGTTTTCTCTGATAATAGAACCTTAGTATATGACCATTCTATGTTTATAACTTTGTAGAAGTCAATGAAACATGAAATTGCAATGATTTCTAATTTTTTAAACATGTGTGTATGTGTGGTGTGCACATGTGTATGTATTACGGAGAGTGGAAAGTGAGTCAGAAGAGATTGGGAAACTGTAAAAACAGGAACACCTCAGAAGTATTTGAATAACTTGTGGCCTTTAATTCTATTTTTCTCTCTGTGGTATTAAGTGTGGTGTAAAACGATCCAGTTAACTATCAGTACTTCTGAGAAACACATAATAATTGCAAATAGGTATATATTCAAAATGTTTTGAAATAGAATATAATTGACCAGTAAAATAAATTTTTAAATAATATAAGAGACATATATTAATGGTTACTTAGTGGCTGAGTCCATATTCATCATGTATTTCTTATATGAAAATGATTTCTACATTTTAAATGTCTTAAGGTAACATATTATGGAATAGTGATACAATTATTGATATGTTACATAAAAATTAAACATCAAAATATATGTTTAGATATAAAATAATTCAGTTAAATAGTCATAATTGCAATTAAAACTTATATATTTAAGGTAATAAAGTTTTTGTTTAAATTCAGTTATCTTTATCCTGATGGGAGGAGTTATAATCCTGATTTAACTGGATTATGTGAACCTACACCCCATGATCATATAAAAGTTACACAGGTAAGGACAATTTCTGGAAAAGTATAATTAATAAGTATCTGTAATACCTTTTAAGTAAATAAGATTCTCTACTTATAGCTAAAATCATGCACGGATATTTAATACAAAAGGTACTTAAGGAATTTTAAGTATGTTTGAAAAGAAATTATCTTTGAAAATTCCTGGATAAAAATTTCTGCTGTTAATATTCTTATGTACAGTATAGTATTGGCATTTATATTAGGGAGATAAATGGATAAATCCATAGATAGATGCATAAATGTGAGGAGAGAATCATAATTTAGAAAACTATAAAAAACAATTACAATATTATATGCTATAGCTTTTGGAGTCAAATTGGTCATTGAAGCCTATTAAAGATAATAATTACATTTTTCTAAATCCATTGTTGCCAGCCTCATAGATTATGAGTGAGAATGTAAGTTGATAAAGGCTTTCTTGAGGGTAATATTTAGTAATTATAAAAATCTAAATGAAAACATCTTTTTGTTCTAGATTCCATATATGTATATTCCATACATATATATAGTATTGTGTGTGTGTATATATATATATTTTTTTTTCTCTCACACATGCCCACAAAGATCTTTAGAACAGGATATTCATTGTAAAATTTTTCATAAAAGTGAAAAATTTACAAAATACCTAGGTGTTCAATAGTAGATTACAAGTAAAACACACCACAGTGTACTCATACTGTGTTATGTGAAGTCGTCAACCAGAGGGAGGTAGCTCTACATACATGGGCACTTCTGCATTGTACTTCAGAAAAATTCCAGTTATGGAATGCATAATTATGTAACATTTCATTTTGTTAAGTTACATTATATAAGTTCAATTTCTGTAAACAAATAAAAGAAATTACCATATATGAACATGAGAGTATACTTTTAAAAAATAAAAATAAAAAACCACCAAGCTGGTAAGAGGATTTAACTGAAGGAAGTGACAAGCATTGAGGAATTAGGGAGAGGATGAAGGGAGACCTTGAATATTTTATTTGACATAAGTGTAATTTTAAAATATTTTATATTTTAGATATACTAACACTTTCTATAATAAATAATAAAAATCTAAGGGAAAACACCAAACCAGAGAGAAGTTATAGAGTTTTTTGAAAGACAATAGATTCTGATTTACTTTATTTGTATTTCTCTAGGTTTCAGTCCCTAGAAAGTGTATTTCTCTAGGTTTCTGTCCCTATTATTATGTGAAACATACTTATTGACATATGTACAACTTGTAGATAGCTTTTTAAACTTAATTTATGACCAGACATGGTGGCTAACACCTATGATCCTAGCACTTTGGGAGACTGAGGCAAGAGGATCACTTGAGCCCAGGAATTTGAGGTTGCCCTGAGCTATGATCACATTACAGCACTCCAACCTGGGTGACAGGGCAAGACCTTGTTTCTTAAAATAAATAAATAAATAAAATTAATTAGTAAATCTATGATTGCTATTCAAAGAAAATTATGCAGTGCTTCTGAATTTCCTAATGTGTAAAAGGATACTCATGAAAGACAGTTCCTCTTTATAAAACCATTTAAAAAAAATAAATCTTCAGAAGTAATATCATTCCCTTAAGTTACTCATAAATATTCTTATCCCTTAGGTTATATTAGTTCTGCATCTGTGATTTTGGCATATTGTAATTTTTTTATAATTGTAAATTTGTTCTTTGAATAGTCATAACCAGAATCAATACTATTATTTCAGGGACATCAGCAATTTATAATTTATTTTGGATTATAGTAGAGTAATTTTTTTCCAACTTGATCCATTCTCTCTTGTCTTTTTCTTTAATTTCCCTAAAAATTATATACTGACACATATATACATCATTGTAGACACAATTCATATACATATGTATGCTTAAGCATGTACATGCATGTATATCTATGTATGTATATGTACATATATATTTTTACCAGGATTGTGATATCTTTAGTAGATTATGAACTAAATATTGTCATTTATTTATCCTACTCGAGGCCATACACATTGTAGGCACTTACTTGGCTAAAATGTTGCTTTATGCAAATTTTTTTTTTTTTTTTTTTTTTTTTTTTTTTTTTTTTTTTTTTTTTTTTTTTAGAGACGGGGTCTTGCTCTTGGTCAGGCTGGTTTTGAACTCCTGACCTTGAGCTATCCACCCGCCTCGGCCTCCCAGAGTGCTAGGATTACAGGCGTGAGCCACCGCGCCCGGCCTTGCTTTATGCAAATTTTTATTTCAAAATCTCTTTCTTTGTATCTCTCGGTGCTTTTTTAATATTTTCTTTACATTTACCAATCTGTTTGTATCTTCTTTGTCACATAGATCTTTTCAATATTTTATCACTGAGAATTTTGCTATGCCGAATGTTCTAAGCTAAAAACCCTAGTAAATCAAGAGAATTGAAGTTTAATAAAACAATTTTTGGTTACTGAAGTAATTAGTTTTCTTGACAGTGTTAGATAGGGAAGGAGTATGTACTTCTGAGTCTGAGACTTAATTTAGAGTTTGAAGAAAACTATTTAAACTTATTGAGCCTCAGGTATTTTTTCTTAAATTCGATATATATCTTCTTAGGCTTGAAGATTACATGAAATAGTGTGGACCACGGTGTGTGGCATGCAGGAAAGGCTTGGCAAATGTTTGTTGCTTTTCTTCCATTTTGGAATTTCTAAGGATACCAAAGAAATAAAATTTAATGTTTAGCCAATATATATATATATATATACATATATATATGACAGTGAAGTTTGACAGTGAAGTTAAGTGAGCATGTAGCATTTACCAAAAAGATAAAATGATTTATATTGTCATCTTAAAGCCATGGGTTTTGTCTTTTGAATGACTGTGACTATTGAAGCAAGTCCCTTCCTAAATGATCCATAACCGAGCATTAAATAATCTGAATTATTAAAAAGCTTATAAAATAGCTGATGAAAGTTCAAACATTTTTAAAATGGATTTTGTAGAACAAACTGTGATTATGAATTTAAAGCATGTCTTAAATGGTAACATAATTCTGATAGGATCAGTGTGAAATATTTGCTGTTGTACATCATTATTTTTGAGAAAATTCAATATTAGCAATTTGTGCCAGAAATACATTAATATTGTGTCTTTTTTTATCAAATTTCAGGAACAATATGAATTATATTGTGAAATGGGCTCTACTTTTCAGCTCTGTAAAATTTGTGCAGAAAATGACAAAGATGTCAAGATTGAGCCTTGTGGACATTTGATGTGCACCTCTTGCCTTACAGCATGGCAGGTATAAGCTTGGTTTCATTAGTGACATGGATGTCTTCCTTATATACCCTATGATTATTTCTCCTTTTAGTTTTTTCCATCTTAGCTATTCAGGAAGTAATACTGATAAACTATTTGAAATGTTGTTTAAAATAACTTATTTTTAGGTTTCTTTATATAATTTGATTTTTATATGTTTATATTTTGTTTCTTTTGCATATATAACTTCATTTTATGATATTAGTTATAAGTAGTTCTTGTATAGTACCATGGATTTCAGGATGTTTACTTATAGATATGATCAACTAAACATATTTATACAGTTTATTATAGGTTACAATCTGAAGTCAGATCCTGAAGCCAAGTTCATTACTAGATAAATATTAAGTTGATGTTTTTCAGCCAAACCTCTTTTCTCCTGAGGAGATGTTCCTTTCTCACATATGTCTATGGATGCTCTGTAGGGCTAAAATAGGAGTATCAGACGGTAAATGTCTCTCAAATACTTAAAGTTCCCACAGAAACAGGCATTAAAATTTCCAATTTATAGAAGCAGAATCTCAGGCCAACTGCCTTTCCATCTGTATGTAGGCATTCAATAAATATAAATTGATTTGATGTTTTATAATAAGGCCTAAAGAATAACTGGTTTTCCCAGGGCTTTCTTTTATTTCTTTACTATAATAAAAGTTAAGGATTTTAAATGGGATCTTCGGACAGATTTCCAGTTTTGAATATTTGGAGGATTCATGGAATATTTTGATCTAGCCATTTTGCAAGTGCTGCTGTTCAATACAGTCATTTCGAAGCTGGAAGTAGGTTGACTGAATATATAGTTGACATCTCTGCCCTGTTCCTGAGCCCTCTCAGTCCTTGATCTTCTCTGTCTAACCCTGCATCTCTGCATGATCTGAGGAAGGATGGGTCTAGGGGTTGATGGAAGGGGGCTGATAGACTCAGAGGGACATTGATGCTTGTTGAACAAATTACTTGGTAATAAAATATAAAGAGTTTTGCATTCTGTAGTATTATAAAAAGGGCCTACTTCTTCCTTTGTGGAGATTTAAAAAATAGATAAAGAAAAAGAGGAAGAATTAGGAAATAAATTATACTTGGTTTATAGTTTCAAAGGTCTTCCCGAGCACTCAGACATCTTTGCTACCTCAGAAAAAGTGTTCAAAATCTCTATGCTTCTCTCCTTCAACATGCATTTGGTTTATATATTACTTTAGGTTTTTCTTGATATCCTTGCCCTTGTTTCCTTTTATCCATTCATGGTGTTGGTGAATTTTTGTATAGTATAGGGAGTTGGAAAAAATCATTCTCCACATATAAGCACTTGATTGCTATTTAAGTTAACAGTAATAGTTCTGAAAACCTAGCAGTGTCTTTTATAAAATGACTTTCAATGAATTTAGATATGTTGGTAAAAGACAAAACTGATTGCAAGTATGTTTCAAATGTAGGAGGTCTTATGGAGATATTGTTGACTAAGTGACAAACTGACTTTAATGGGACTATATAGGGCTGATTGACCTGATACCCATTGAGTATTTCAGGATAAGCATTAAACTGACAAAGAGGCCAAATTGTGTTTGTCATGTAGATTGACTCATGCCTTCAGAGTGGTTCTTGCAGATAAGAAGAAATCAAAAGCTTTGCATTTCTCTCTAAAGAAAACCAGAATTTTAGGCTGGTGCAAACTCTTAGTATTCTCTGCCTCAATGCACAGCGTGTAATTAAGGTTATTATATATGAAATGTCTGATTTCCTTAAGTATTAAGTCTGACAGTTGATATTCCTGACATTTCACTTTGACACTTCTTGTTTTATTTTTATTGTGAAGGTACATCCCTAGTCTTTTGAACACACATTTTGGCTTATGATTATCTTTCAAAATTTTTTAAGAGCAATTTTTGTGAAACCATGGATAAGTCAAGAATTTATGTTATTTTATAATACGAGTTCTCTCATGGAACTAATGTAGCACAGAAAGCTCAAAATATCAATGAAGTGTTTGGGAAAGATGTGGCTAAAGAACACACAGTACCTTGATGGTTTGAGAAGTTCCGTTCTGGTGATTTTCACCTTGAAAATGAGTCATGTGGGTGAACTGAGACCGAGGTGGATAATGATGAGCTGAAAGCTGTAGTGAAAGCAAATCCATCTCAGCCTACACATGAATGAGCAGCAAGGTTTGATATTACTATTCAACCATTATTGGACCATTTGAAACAAATCGGCAAAGTAAAGAAGCTGGGTAGGTGGGTTCCACAGGAATTAAATGAGCGTCAAAAGAGGAATGGTCTTGAAGCTTTCCTTTCTCTGTTGTCATGATATAAAGGTGAACCATTTCTACACCGTATCATTACCTGTGAGGAAAAATTGATTCTTTTTGACAGTCTCAAGTGTTCGGCACAATGGTTGGATAAAGATGAAGTGCCAAAACAGAGTCCAAAACCAAATATTCAACAGAAAAAGCTAATGGTGTCTGTTTATTGGTCCAGCGCTGGAATTTTCCACTATAGCTTCAGGAAACTTTGTCAATCGATTACAGTGGATGTCTACTGCAGTCAATTGGATTAAATGATGAAGATGCTTGCGATTAAGCAGCTGAAATTGGTCAATAGAAACAAGCCAATCCTCTTGCCAATCCACTCCACCACGTCTCACAAAAACTGCTGCTTAAACTACAAAGGCTGGACTTGGAAACTCTCTATCATCCACCATATTCACCAGACCTTGCACCAACTGATTACCACTTCTGGGCTTTGGACCACTTCTTGCAAGGAAAAATATTCAGTTTTCAACAAGCTGTGGAAAAATGCCTTTTGCAATTTCATGGCCACTGACTCTCCAGCCTTCTTTGTTGCTGGCATAAACAAGTTACCATTAAGATGGCAAAACTGTGTCGATAGTTTAGGCACATACTTTGATTAATTGTACTGTTTCTATTTTGAGATACAATAAACTTCAGTTGTGATTCAAAATCAGATATTTCATATTTAATGACCTAATATTTCATTGGTTTTTCTTGGTGCTCCAATCTTGGAGTATACCCACACATACTTCACATCTTTAACTTGATACTGTAATTAATATTTGGAGGTTAAGTGGGTTAAGAATCAAAAACTCCTGTTAATTTGGCAGAAACCTTTGATTAGTAAAATTTATTGTTTAAAGCATCGTACCAAATAGCTGTTTACCTTTTTGGCCCAGGTGAGTAAAGAAAGTATGACTAAATAAAAAACAAGAAAGATTTTATTTACTTTCTCTACACTTTTTGAAAGAAGCCTTATTTATTTATTCTTTCATTCATTCATACAGACTGATGGACAGACAAACCTCAGGGCCAGTAGTGTTTATAGTAATTCTTTACTTAAAGTTGTGGATAGGTTCTTGGAAACTGACTTTTAAGTGAAATGACATGTCATAGGAACTTAATTCTTGTTTATATCAATCAGCCTGTGGTAAAATTGGTTTCATTATATAGTGTGTTGTTTCGCTTAAAGTGACAGTTTCTAACAACCCACCAAGGATGTTAATTGAGGAATCACTGTATTTTATTTCTCAAGTTTGTAAACTGTTTGCAATAGGTCCATTATGGACAAAAGGCATAGGAATATTTCCCCATTGTCATTGCCATATCATTAATATTTTGTCCTTACATCACCACAACTTTTATGTATATTACTCTGCATTCTTCAGATGGTGTAGTTTGTGTTGCTAGTTGCTAATCAGTTCCTTGATTTACTTCATGATTGTTTATATTGATCTAATAGCTTATATGAAGATACGTTCAAAAATATTTGTAAATTATTAACATTTGCTATTCCTCTTTTTTACTCTGAAGCACTTCTCAGTTTTAATTTTAGAAATTGAGGAAGTGCATAAACGTCAAGCACTCAAAACAATGTTCAGGTAAAATTTTAGGAGAAGCTAGATGAGAGTAATAACAAAGTGGCAGTTTACAAAGTAAAGTAGTAGTAAAAAATGACAAATTCAAAAGTCTTCAGAAGGTTGAAATAATAATGAAATTAAATTGCATTTATTTCACCAGTTAATAATGTATTAACCTAATCTGACCATAGAATTTTGCATATAAGTTAATGAAAAATATGCAAAGACTTTATTTCAGTATTATTTTTGAATTTTCCCCACATAAAGGAGTTTATCATTAATAAATATTCTCCAGATATTAATATTTTGTATATGTCTCTGTAAGCTCTTACCTCATTATATTAATATTATAAATATTTATATATTTATCAATTTCTCTTCTGAAATATGGATTACTTTACCTATTTTAGAATACCTCCCTGCTAGCATGATATCTACACATTGGAAGTTCCTCAGTCAGTACTTCTATGTAAAGGAAAAAGAATAGGTCTAAGGTTACATTAAATAAAAAGACAATATTGTAGATCAGTTGAATAGCCTTAAAATGTCTTAGTCCTATCCATGTCTTTCTCAGAAATATCTGTAATTTTTTAATCAAGTATCAAAGTGTCAAAGACTTCTGATCATGCTTAGGAGCTGAGAATGAGTCCTAAGAATTCTAAGCCTTACATCCATTTGCTCCATTCAGTAGCTATGGTGTGATTTCCTTAGCTTTTCACATTCTGATTTTTCCACTTAGTTTTGAACCATGTTATTTTGCTTTTGTTATTTGCAGTACTACCAGCACTAACCCAGAGTCAGACCAGGTTTCTCTTTATTGCTCTCTTAAACCAGAAAACATGCATAGTGATCCCTAGTTCAATTTTTCTCCATCCCTGAAGGAAGTTGTTTTAGAGTAAGATTTGAGAATTCTAAATTAATATTCCATAGTCTCTATGTCTCAATGGAAGTTTCAAGTTTTGAACATTTTTACTTTTGAATAACACGAATACTTCTACATTTACAAATAGGTTTCACATTGTGGTCCTCCTGCCAACCAGCAGATGTGTTTTGGAAACTTTCATATTCTTTTATAAACAGCAATGTTTGGTGGTCATTTAAACATGTTATTGCAAAATGCCTCTGGTATTTAATAAAAATAAATGTTTTACAAAATTAATGTAGTTAAAACATAGAAAACATTAGATATATAAAATCCTCACATCTGTAACTTTACTTAGGTGGTCACTGGACTTAACCTGGTTGATAGTGAATA
Source organism: Cheirogaleus medius (assembly GCA_008086735.1). NCBI lineage: Eukaryota > Metazoa > Chordata > Mammalia > Primates > Cheirogaleidae > Cheirogaleus > Cheirogaleus medius. Next base: position 65,563,159 of record VBSM01000272.1, read on the forward strand.
TGTGAATGAAAAGAACAGAATTATAAAACATTTCATAACTCTGTAATATATTGTCAAACACTTGCATCTAAGCTTATAGATGTGATGAGATATAGTCTGAGTATCTCTTTTTTAACTTTTTCCTTATTCAAAAATGATACATAACTATTTTCCATGTTTTCTGACTTAAACACAGCATTTTTGTTTTGTGTGCTTAAGTTTTCAAGCTTAATTGTGCACAAAGATAATTAGTTATTTTGCTTCCCCTTACTGGTTTTTGGTGAAAGCAAACCTGGATTATTTCAACTATCATTCTTCAAGATCTTAAATCCATTCATGTATTCATTTATTTAGGAAATATTCCTTGGGCAGCTGTTGTGTACCGAACTCTGTACTAATCTCTGACACTAAGACACAATCCCCAGCCTCAATATGTTAAAATTAAATCTGAACGCTTTGTTGAGGGACATGATATTAATAGTTACTTGAAATGAGTATCCTGTTACCTTTCAAATTTAATTATGTATGCTAGACATTTTTTGCTACTTTCTACTTCTTTGGTTGGACATGCTGATATGAAAATGATTTTAAAGGCTGCATGTCTGCCAAGAAACTATGATAAATCAGTCAGAGTCTAATAGGAAATATTAAAACCTGGCCATAAATCATAATATTTTTAGCAAAAGTCATTCCTCACCAGCTTTTCCTTACATTTGATGCCCTACTTTAGTTTAATTGAAATTCATTAGAGACGTAAATTTTATGTAATTAACAGAAAACTTAAGAAATTTAGGGTAGCAGTGTCAGTTAGTTGTTACAGGCTGCAAGTGGTTACTTTTTAATTGGTGTCATAATGGTCTATTAGTCATGCCTCCAAAGAGGTGTCAGATGCTTTTTTCTCCTTCTGAAACATCTGTGTTACTTAATATATTAAATAAGCAAGCCAAGTTTGCACAGAATACTAAATAAGATGAATAATCACCTTTCTAGAAGCATTCTTTGAAGCAGCATTACTCTGAGTGCAGCATTTCTCTTCTACCCGTAGCAATAAGACGTGGAGAGTTGTCTTTTACTTCCACATGTTAATGGGATAGGAACAAAATATCTTCTCAACCCTGAACTTCTCCACATCTTCCTTTTTGTAGTAGTGCATTATATAGCATTGATGCTGCAGTGTTACCACATGAGATGTAAAGTAAGGAATTGTTTTCATTCTATGTTCTTTCTAGCAGTGTAGAAAATGGCATCTGAGCTCCTGAATGGCACAAACTCTAAACTACATTTTTGAAATCTTCCTTCCAAAATAAAAATGGATATCTTTGTAAATTGGTTATGCAGCATGTTTTGAACTACTACGAAGGAATTTAAGTCAATTAAAAATAAAATTAATTTTCCTGTGATTATTCTTCCTGCATATTTTTTGAAATGATTTAAATTAACAAAAAAAGTCAATAGATGAAAATTAATAAGGTGTTATTTTAGTACAACATGATTAAAGAGACTTATAGATGTTCCATATATAGAGAGTATTGTTGGGAAAAGCATGTAGTTGTCTAAGAGAGGTGAGTAACAAGTTCAGCCGATCACATTTAAGGCAATGAGAAATAATCCTTTATTGTGTCTTCCTTCAAAGGTAGCCAACCTTCAGATTTCTAGCTTCAGTGAAATAACTTCAGTACTACAAATAAGAAAATAATGTTTGCCTTTAAGAATGTTTTAAATTGGTACTTCTGTCTTTAAGTATACATTATCTCTTTTTGTGTAAACGGGATAGGATCTTGGGACTTATCTTTCACATTGGGAGTAACGCAGAAGCTGCTAGAGTTGTCCAGAAATGTTGCAATGATGGCAGGAACTGGAGTGATGCGCTTGGAACGAAAAGAAGGCAAGAAATATGAGAAAGTAAAGTCTTGTAGAGAAAGCGATTGACTCTTTAGTCCAATGACTAAATTAGAAAGATGTTCATTGTGTTGTGATGTGCTTAGACAATAACAGATGTTAACACTTCAGAAAAATTTTCATCTGACTCTGACATGAACCTTGTTACAGGTGTTTTATCTTTGACCCCATTAAATAGGTAAACTCACAAAATTCATGCATTAAAATTTCAAATTGGATTCAAGCAACAAATATTTAAAAGAAAAACCGCTTACTATGTAAAAATATATCCCCAGGAATACTGTAATTACTCAGACAAGTTTTATATCTTATTAAAGAGCTAAAACTTTTCAATTAGAGCAAACAGAACATTCACTGATTATAGTCGTTCTTTAATTTTGAAACTTATAATTAGAGCAAAATGGTTTAAGTTTTTTTCCATTTATGAATTAGTAACAAAAAGCAATTTTTAAACTTTGTTTGAAACTAATTTATGAATCTGAGATTGAAAAACGACTACATCCTGATACTGTAGTGTAGTTTGAAATGATTAGGCTCTTGAAACAGACCACCTTGTTGTGATTTCCTGTTTGGTACTGTTTAGCTGTGTGACCTTCATCAAAATATGTAAGCGCTCTATTTTCTTATTTGTAAAATGAGAGCAATAATTGTATCTACCTCATAGGATTAAATTAGTTAAAATTAGTGCTTACAGCAGTGCCTGGGATTTTAGTTATTACTATTGTTAATAATGTATTATAATAAATATTAGCTTTTAATTAATTTATCTCACCTAATCTTAGGGACATCTTTGTCCCTTAAAATGTGCGTTATTTCATTACTCCCTGCAAGTAAAATGCAGTGAATTTTCCAGTGTCACACAATTGGAATTGGTGGACGTGGAACCCCAATCCACATATCCTAATTCAGAATATCTGTGTTCCTTTCAGATTCATTGTGCATGTTTTTATGGGCCTCCCAAACCAAAACAAAACTGATGGACTTCTCTTGTCCATCATAAAAAAACACCAGAATCAAAGATCTTTCCCACTCTGGGGCATTTCATCAAAAATTACTATTAACTATCCTCCTTTATTCATTCATTCATTCATTCATTCAACCAAAAGTTATTGAGATTCTGTGGGAGATACTGTGCTCTGGAAATGCTTAATATGGACCCAGCAGCCTACTCTTGGTATATTTATTTATTTGTTTATATATTTTATATATATATTCCAAATATAATTGCCATGTTAAAAAATTGTGCCAACTTCTAAGATACATGAAATACAGCAAGGCAATGTAAATTATAAGTTACTGATAAATAAAAAATTATACACACATACAGTAAAAATATAAAATGTATTCCAGATGAGACTTATGAGGTCCTATATATTCTTGGGGACCCTCAATGTACATTGTATATGTGGGAAGGCATAGAGTGATTAACCTTAAGTTAAAGGGTGTCTCTAATAATTAATTATTCTGAAAACAAATTATTTTTTATATATACATATACCATGCTTATCTTAAAAAATATTTAGAAGAAAGTATTTTAAGATATGGTATGTCCATCTTAGCAATATTTGAACAGAATATAGAAGGTGATTAATAAATCATGGTGATGATGATGATGATAATGAGATAGTACCATGTTTATTTAGATTTTCACATTGGGTTTTTGTGGGGAATGGGGTGCTTGTTATATGAAGGTTAAAAATTTTTCTATTTTTGTCAATGCTAATTTATTCTGAGTTTGTCTAAAGTTATATTTATATGTAATATCATATAACTTGTATTAATGGTTGAGATGTGAGTCTGAATTATTTTACTGTATCACCAACATTTTACATAGTTAAGTTTCAGCTGTGAAGTATTCGCTGATAACTTCTGTATCCTTTGCTTTGAAAATATTTCTTATTTGAGGAAGTGAAACCTACTGAGCAATTAGAAGAGATGGAGTCCTGAGTTCTTCCTCTTAACATTCACAGAAAGTAAAAATATTGGGGATTAGAAGAGAAGTTATTTATGGTCATTCTTCTTCATTAAAACATATTCTTTAATCTTGCACTAAGTAACATTAAGAAATGTTATTGTAATTATTGAGGCACAATCCTGCTGAGTTATATGTCTGTTGAAGTCATTCTTCATTTTATTCAATCAACCATCTGCCATAAACTAGGGCAGAGTAACCAAAGTTACATTTGAGACTTTATGGTTAAACTTAATTTGTATATGGCAGCAGCCGTTTATAAATAAAGAGTGATAGATGAAGTCATATTAGAGTAAGTACCACTAAAGAGGCACATTCAGTGTGGTCTATGTTTGTAAATCGAAATGAATTTTCATTGCAGCTGTTTTTTTGATCTGGCAAGTAACATAAACTCTCAACAACAGATAAAGCTGAACAGAAAATACATTTTGCGATGTCTTCTCTTACAACAGCTACTCTAACATATATTAGTAATTTGTATAATGTTAAATTTTCAGGTATGAGGGACAGAGAAAAATCTAAATTCAGTTTTGAATTAGCTGTTTCCCAGTCTTAATGTACTATCAAGACCTTATTGTTGCTTTTTACCTCCTCCCCTTTCCAAACTCATTCTTTTCAGTTACGCCTTATGAGGAAGTGGATCATAGGAACTAGAAGTCATTCTTAATCAAAGCAACATGTAAACTGACCAGGGAGGTTCTAAGAGAAACCTCTGTAGCCTAATAGAGTAGCTTACGCATTCTAGCCACTACTCTCCAAAATAATACAACTTTCATGATTTAGATTGAGTAGAATAATTTTTAGTTAGGATAATTGTATTGTAGTTAGGTCTTTAAAAGATTTTCTGCTTTCAGTTATACATACTAAAATATTTACAAATGAATTTATGTAATGTATAGGAGGTGCTTCAATATATTACAAGGGTAGAGAGAGCAAATGAAGGTGTAGATTAAACTGGATTGGGTGTGAATTGATGTTGAAGTTTGATGATAGAAGCATAGAAATTAATTATACTTTTTCCTCTAATTTTGTATATATTTGAAATATACTATGATAGTTTTTTAAATGCATGAGAAGATGAAGTATCCACTTAGAGCTCAGAGTACTGCTTTTCAAACTTCATGCATTAAAGACAGAACATCAGGTCTTTCACAGCTTGCTCTTATATAATAGAACTACCTTTTTGAAATTGTATTATGTAGATCTGTAAGAAAATTCTATAGATATATGATATATGATATGGTTCCCTTTTGACATATATAAGAAGCACATTTTTCTTGGATGATAACATACATTGAATATACTTTTAAATTTAATATTCTTGTTATCAAAAGATAGGAAATTTAACTTTTCTTAAATATTTACTCCTGTATTAAAAAATATCAGTGTGAGGATGTTACTGAAAATAGAACAATTAAGTCTTAGCTTTATCATCTGTGAAATGATAGAGCAAATAATATTTGAGGTGTTTTTAAGCCCACCCAGACCTGAACATATGTGATAGTAATATTAGAGAATTCTGTATTGATATGTAGTATTTCTTTACACTACCTTAGTTCAACAATTTTACCATTCCAAGTTTCTTTTTTTTTTTTTTTGACAATTTGTTTGGCAAAGGAGATACTCAATTTGTCAATCTGAGTGAAGCTTAGAAAAAATAAACTACCTATCAAAGAATCTGCCACAAAGTAGATGCTCAGTAGTTGTCTAGTGAGAGAAGAGTGAGAGAATTAGTCCATCACTGATCCAAGCACCACTGTGGGGCATGTAGATCACTAATTTCCCATTAAAGCAAGTGGATAGTATAATCCAGAGTTAAGTACTGAATGATTTTTTAAAACGTATTAGTTTTCTGCATTCTTTGTCTCATCTCTAAAATGATACTAATTCATCCATTTCTTCCTTAAAATGATGCTATGATTTTGACTGTTTTTAAAATAACATGCTACTAAAGTCAGAGAATGGTGCAAAAACAAAAATAGGGTGATGGCTGTCCTATACCATCTATCTCTAGAAGGCAGTGTTATCTGCAGGGTGAGAAGATAGTCTTATGTTCTTTCCCTACCAATGGTGAATTTTTAATGTAATTCGTTTTGAGAAATGAACTTGAGAGAATTAGAACAAAACCTCTAATAATTACTAGCAAATGCATTTTCAGCCCAAAAGTATTTGCACAAATCTTTTTGTGGCATCTAGTTTGAAAGCAAAATAAGGGGCAAAAACTTAATATCTCATGGAGTATTACATTTCAAATGAGCTGTATCAGAATAAGCTTTCAGGACAGATGATGGTTTCTGAATATAAATTTACATACTTTACTTTTTCCTACTAATTGCATATAAATCAAGATTTTTAAATATGGAGGCAATTAAACAGAAATATTTAGCCATAGTTAAATATGCACAGGAACTTTTCCAAAATGGGTTTTGAAATGGATTGTTCTCATTGATACTACTGCTTTATTTATTATGAATTTTTACCAAAATGAACTTTTGATAGAATGTTTAATTAGCACTGCTGTCTTTTTGCAAAGAGGAATGTGATTCACTTTTCGTTTTTTCTGCATTACTTTAAAACTTTGATAAATTAGAATTATAAGTGAGCACTGAGGAAAATAAAGAGGTTCCCTTTGTTTGGCAAAAGAAAAAATAACATTTTTAAAAGAAATTTTTCTTCTTGGTAAATTTGAAATACTGAACATTTACATATTTTGTTGGCTTCCTGTTCCACTCTTGGTACCTCTTCAAGACAAATCTTCTCCTACCTCCTACCACAAAACCTGTTTTTATAGTTGTAGAACATTGGCACTTCTCAGTACTGTTTATTTAGGACAAAAACCCATCAGTGCATTTTCTGTGTTTCCTTAGGAGTCAGACGGCCAGGGCTGCCCCTTCTGTCGTTGTGAAATAAAAGGAACTGAGCCCATAATCGTGGACCCCTTTGACCCAAGAGATGAAGGCTCTAGGTGCTGCAGCATCATTGACCCCTTTGGCATGCCGATGCTTGATTTGGATGATGACGATGATCGTGAAGAATCCTTGATGATGAATCGGTTGGCAAATGTTCGAAAGGTAAAGCTAGAAAACATGGATTTATTTAGAGTGTTGTGAGGACATGAAAAAAGAAATGGTGCTGTCACAAATGGAATATTTGGTTTGGAAAATAAAGACACACACACACACACACACATACATTAGCCTATGCCTACACAGAGTCAAGATCATCAATATCATTTCCTTCCACCTCCACGTCTTTTCCCACTGGAAGGTCTTTGGAGCAATAACACCCCTGTAGCTGTCATCTCCTATAATAGCACTGCCGTCTTCTAGAATACCTCCTAAAAGACCTGCCTGAGGCTGTTTTACAGTTAACTTTCTCTTTATAAGTAGAAGGAGTACACTCTAAAATAGTAATAAAAAGTATAGTATAGTAAAGACATAAGCCAGTAACATAGTCATGTATTATCATCACTGTATGCATCACTGTATGCACTATATGTTTATGCAACTAGCAGTGCAGTTAATTTATACCAGCATCACACATACATGTGAGTCATGCGTGGTGCTACAACATTACAGTGGCTATAATGTCTTAGGCAATAGGAATTTTTCAGCTCCCTTGTAATCTATGGCAACACCATCATATATGCAGTCTGTCACCAAAATGTCACTATATGTGACATGAGTGTAATGTTGACAGGCTGATAAAATTATAGATGGAAATAGGACTAGACTCTATCCGATGTATTCTCACTGGCTTTAAAATTCATAATGAGAGGTGATTAAAGTATTTGGGTAGAATTAAACATCAGCTAATATTGGCAGTAGCAAATCTGTGGAGAAAAATTTAAGAAAGGGGATTATTAAATTTGGGAATAGCGAAACTGAACTTGATTAAACATATCCTTTGTTGAAGTGTAAAAGAAGTATCTGTTAGAATTATTTTCTTTTTTTAATGTTTTTTATTTCTAATATTAATTAAGGGGATATAAGTATTTTTGTTACAAGGGTATCTCATATAATGCTGAAGTCAGGGATTTTGGTGTGTCCATCACCAGAATAGTATTCATTGTACCCAATAGGTAAGGTTTTGTCCCACACTTACCCTCCAGCCCTCTCCCCTTCTTGGTTTGTCGTGTCATATATATTGTTTTAAGCCCATGAGTATTCATCTATTAGCTCCCACTTATAATGAGAACATAGGGTGTTTGGTTTTCCATTTCTGAGATACTTCACTTAGGATAATGGTCTCTAGTTCCATCCAAGTTGCTGTGAAAGACATTATTTCACTCCTTTTTATTGCTGAGTTGTACTCTCTGGTATATGTACACCACATTTTCTTTATCCACTCATGAATTGAAGGACACTTAAGGTTGATTCCTCTTCTTTTCTATTGTGAATTGTGCTGAGATATTCATTGAGTGCAAGTGTCTTTTTCATAAAATGACTTCATTTCCTCTGGTAGATACCGAGCAGTGGGATTGCTGGATCTAATGGTAGGTCTACATTTATTTCTTTGAGGAATCTCCATACTGTTTTCCATAGAGGTCGTACTAATTTGCAGTCCCAACAACAGTGCAATGTTCCTTTCTCTCTGCATTCATGCCAGCATCTATTGTTATTTGACTTTTTAATAGTGGCCATTCTCATAAGGGTAAGATGGTGTGTCATTGTAGTTATTATTCCTATTTTCTTGATAATTAGTGTATTGAACATATTTTCATGTTTGTTGGACATTTGTCTATCTCCTTTAGACAAAAATTCTGTTTGTGTCTTTTGACCACTTTTTGATGGGGTTTGTTTTTTCCTTGCTGATTTGTATGCGTTCTTTGTAGATTCTGGACATCTGTCCTTTTTTGGACGTTTAGTTTGTGAATATTGTCTCCCACTCTCTAGGTTGTCTATTCACTCTGTTGATTATTACCTGTGCTGTACATAAGCTTTTTAATTTAATTGTCCCACTTTAAAATTTTTTTCTGTTGCTGTATTTGCCTTTGAGCAATGTCTGAAAGAGTTTTTAGGTATACCCTCCTCTGCTGAGGCAGCCAGGCAAGCAGCACCAGAGAGGGTTGGCAGGCAGGGTGCTCAGAGTCTGAGCACCCTTGGTCTGCTGCAGGCTATTAAGAGGAAAGATGTAAGCTCCACTTTCTGTGGAAGCCTTAGTGTAGTGGACGTGCCAGGGGGTGAAGCAGCCGCTCCTGAGAGTCTTGGCTCAGTCATAACTTGGGGCACCCATGCCAACTCAAGTGGGACCTTCTACTTGGCAGTAGTGGGTGGGGGAGGGGAGGAGGAGGAGAAAAGTCTGAATGGAGGAGAGCTGGCGCTACTGTCCACTTTGTCTTTCTCCCCAGAAGGCAGCCCACCTGAAATGTCCAAGCTCTGGGATCACACAGTTCCCCCGGTACCCATCGGCTTCTGTGGCCACTGTAGTCTGGGCAGATGTGGAAAAATGTTTGTATGGGGACCAATGACACGAAAACTGAAGGGCTGAAGCACCCTGGGAAGGACAAAGGCACACCATGGGTGGAGATGCAGTATGGCACCTGCCAGCTCAGCTTCAGTGTGTGGTGACTAGGAGTGACCCCTGAAGGCTGGCTGTCCGGCACTTTGTCTTCAAGAAGCTCCCAGTTCACTCGCAGCAGTAGCTTTTGAGGTTGTGAGGATATAGAAGTTTTCCAGCAGCTCAGGAGCCTGCTTGACTACCAGAGGTGTAAAGGAATGAGAAACAAAACCCCCACCTACCCTTCCACAGGACTCCAAGTTTCTTGGGGGTTGATCTCTGCTTTTATCTTGCTCCTTCTTTTTCTGCTTCACAACTTTTTCCCGTGGATCTCCAGTAGATTCTGGCACTTTTCCCTCTGAATTACACCTGGGCTATGTTTTTTTCATCTAAAACTTTTACTTCTTTCTGGGACAATCTTGTGACCGATGTCTCTGGTCAGCTATCTTGGCTCACCCTCCTCAGAATTACTTTCTTAATAGGAAGTCCATCATGCTGTTTGGCCTCTAAGAGGTCACATAAGACTTATCTTTGTGAATTTACTATAGTTGGGGTTTGTTCATTAGTACTGTTGACTCAGAAAATTGACCTTGTCAGTTCACTGAGAAGGGATGCTACTGCCCAGTTGGAGTTTATATAACTGACTTTGCAAAAAAACTAATCAATGAACCAGAATGCCAGTTGATTGATTTGCAAACTAGGAATATAGTGGTCAAAAGGGCTGGACTTATAGATATCAGGCTATTCTCTGTTTAGAAAGATATATGAAGTTCAGATTACATTCCGAAATTTTGTGGTCTCAAAATCCGGGACATGGGATTGAGTAGTATGGGAACGGTCTGCAAATATGGAGCCACTCTTCCTCCTGACTCAGGTGGACATAGCTAGTCAGTCATGCCACTCCTCCCCACTGAGTTCACACTCAGCCTACATAGCCTTTTCAACCGGCCCTAAAGATCATCCTCTATGATTCATTAGGATTTGTCAGGTAACATGAAACTCACTTGCCATTCAGGTGGGGTGATAATAATGTGTAATGGCATATTTTATTCACCATATGCATATATCTCTGTAGTAGCAAAACAGTTGGTGCTGGGAACTAGATGAGGCATTTCTTTGAGTTATCCCTTCTTCAGGGCTTTGTCTGAGTTTGCCTCTTGGAAAACTCCTGCATTTTCTTTGCTCAGGTGTTCCATACTAACTAGATATTCCCGTAAGATTTTTTCCATACGAATATTACATACGAAGAGATACTAACATCACCAATGGCTATTTCCAAATTTTTCTTTTGTCTGGAGTGATTTTTAATCTTCACCACATGGTTTTTCATAAATTTCATAATTTATCTCTCTGAGAAACTATACTTGATTTCACACTTTAATTCCCACAACTATATTTAGTTTTTATTAAGGTTATTATTAGGTTATTAAGTATGAAATGCCCAATTTCCTTAAGTACTAAGTTTTACAGTTGATATCGCTGACATTTCACTTTGACACTTCCTGTTTTATTTGTATTTTGAAGGTACATTCTTAGTCTTTCAAATGCATGTTTTGGCTTGTGATTATCTTTCAAAATTTTTTTTAGAGCAATTTTTGTGAAACTGTGGATAAGTCAAAAATTCATATTATTTTCAAATATGAGTTCTGTCATGGAAGCATTGCAGTGCAGACAGCTTGAAATATCAATGAAGTGTTTGGGAAGGATGTAGCTAATGAACACACAGTACATAGATGGTTTGAGAAGTTCCATTCTGGTGATTTTAATCTTGAAAATGAGCCATGTTGGCAACCTGAAACCAAGGGTGATAATGATGAGCTGAAAACTGTAGTGGAAGCTAATCCATCTCAACCTTTGCATGAATTAGTGGCAAGGTTTGACATTACTATTCTAACAATATTGGACTATTTGAAACAAATTAGCAAAGTAAAGAAGCTGGATAGATGGGTATCGCATGAATTAAAAGAGTATCACAAACGAAGTTGTCTCAAAGCTTGCCTTTCTTTGCTCTCATGACATAAAGGTGATCCATTTCTATACCATATTGTTATGTGTGATGAAAAATGGATTCTTTCTAATAATCATAAGCATTCAGCACAATGGTTGGATAAAGATGAAGTGCTGAAACACAACCAAAACCAAATATTCATAAAAAAAAAAAAACTAATGATGTCTGTTTGGTGGTCCAGCGCTGGTATTATCCACTACAGCTTCATGAAACCTTGTCAATCGAATACAGTGGATGTCTACTGCAACCAGTTGGAGTAAATGATGAGGATGCTTGCAGTTAAGCAGCTGAGATTGGGCAATAGAGACAGGCCAATCCTCTTGTAAGACAACACTAGACCACATGTCACACAACCAACTAGTTTTAATTTTAGGAAAACCTGAATAAAGCACCAATTCTGCTACAGCATAGTACTGGGGATCCTAGCCAAGATATTTAACCTCTTTATCTCTCACTCTCTTCCTTTGTAAAACAGGACAATAATAGTAGCTTCTCCATTGGGTGTTTTATGATCAAATGGAGCAGCATCAGGTCACGGAAATCATAAATGTTTACTATTTTATTACCAATGTTAATTAAAATAAATAATACTATAACAAATATTCTAGTATACATTCAATAATCTGACTTAGAAATCATATCATCTGGAAATCATATCATCACCATGCATGTCTGAAAGCTTCAAATGGGTAGTTGGAGATATTGCTGTACAGAAGACATAACTTTGAATTGTAGCTCAAAACCTATCAGTGCAACCAAGTCACATGACTAATCTGAGCCTCATTTCCTCATCTGAAAAGTGAGGAGAATGATACCTCCCCAAGTTGTTGGGAGAATAAAATAAATTATTAATATTGGTTTTATCGAATTGTGGCCTTTTTTTCCTGCAAACTAAAGATGATTTTGCTTTTTAAGCTGTATATAGTTAAATTATATATAAGTACCTACAAAATTTCCTTGATTTTATATCTTGCCCTACAAACTCAAAAATATTTACTATCTGGCCCTTTAAGGAAAAATGTGCAGCCCCAGGTCAAGGGGTAAGCATTTAAAGAATGTTTATTGAATGCATGGATAATAGGGAATGACAGAAAATAATTTGATATACATACAACAGCTCAAGTAGTTCACTTGACCTAGGTGGTAACATTTTCTAGCTGTGAGGAAGGCATTTCAGTTTTTTTTAATAAATGGGTTTTGTTCTTTCAGTGATCCCTGTCAAGGGGATGGGCTTGGCCTTAAATATAATTCTTTCAAGAATTTTGTATACCTTACTGCTTGAGAAAAAAACCAGTATTTGCCTTCTAAGAGTTTGGGAAAAGTTGGGGTCCTAGCCTGCTTTCCATTGAATTAAGTTGAAGCTTGAGCCTCTTTTTAGTAGTGGCCCTGGTAATTGAAAGGAAACACTGTTAACACAAAGTGAGTAGCAGAATGCTCCAAGGTTACTGGGGTGGTTCCCTCTGATCTTTTCACCCACTCCCAAGACCATGCATGTTTTGTGTTTCCTGGCACACTGGTGAGCTTTCTGCGAAGGGAGCTGAGAGATTTTTTTTTTACGAGCCCCATCCTTCTAGCTGTTTTGTTTTTTTTTAAATACATTTTATTGAGTATATTAAAGGTATACAACATAATGTTATAAGATATATGTATAGCAAAATGGTCACTGGTGAAACAAATTAACATATCCATCATCTCACTATAGTAACCATTCTACTATATACGCGCATCTTATTTTTTTTTAATTTCAGCATATTATGGGGGTACAAATATTAAGGTTACGTATATTGCCCATGCCCCCTCCTCGAGGCAGAGCTTCAAGCGTGACCATCCCTCAAACGTTGCACATCTCACTCATTATGTTTGTATATACCCATTCCCTCCTCCCTCCTCCCACCCGCCCGACACCCGATAAATGTCATTCTTATATGGCCACTTAGGTGTTGATCCATTAAAGAGAGATTTTTACATTGATCTCTCTTTCGTTTATACCACAAGGAGAAGAATGATGCTCTCAGGCATTATTGTCTCAGAAATCATAATTCAGTGGTTTATTTGACAGTAAACAGTGTCATTTAACATATAATCAGCATTATACTTTCCTATAGTAGTTAGATATTTTAGAAATTTAAAGAAGTTGTAATTATTTGCTTTTAAGTTGAATCATATTTCAATTAAGTATCTTTATGTCCACTGATCTGCCTCTAGTCAATTAAACAGATTGTGAATTTTATAGCATTTCATAAATCTTTGCCACTTAACTTTCAATAAAATATAAATTTTGGTATAGAAAGTAGCATCAATTCTTTCTGAATAATTGGGAAAAATATTGCTACGACATTATGTTCCTATAATACTTTATATGTACTTCTATTTCAGGAGTTACACTAAATTGTTTTATTTTATTCAGAGAATTGTTTTCATTAGAAGAAAACACTTAAGTGCAGGCACAATGCCTTGTTTATTTTTGTGTTCCCTAGCACCTAAATGCAGTCAGTAAATATTTACTAAATGAACTAATAAATGCACACATGGAGACACATGCACACCCATGCACACATGTTCCTTGAGGGCAGTGACATGATCTTATGCATCTTTTTATCTTCATTCCCATCTGAAGACTATGTGTGTGTGTGTGTATGTGTATACATGTACATATGTATAAATAACATATCAAAGTAATAGGTTTTATCCAGTTTTGTCTTAAAAGAGTAGTTACAAACAAATATCTCATAGTTACTTGACACATAGTTCTTCTACCTGAATTTTCTTTCTCTCTGATTATTTAATCATACTGTTACCTTATTTAGTCATTCACTCACTCATTTGTTTTTAAAACATTTCTTTCTCTCAACTCCAAGAATGACCGTCAGTTATTGTCCAGAGAAGAATGATTCCATTTTTTTAACCTTTCAAATAGTCATCTCATCTTTCTTTTGTGAGTGGATTGATGACTATATTGTGAAATTGTTTCTTCCTGTCTTAAGCATATTGCATTCTTTAATTGAGTAATGCTTCCATCATAGCATAGCGGTCTGAGTTGATCATATATTCCTGTTACCATGGTAATATCCCACGGCTGGAGTTTATAAATATTAACATACAGAATGTACAGAATATATTTTTATTATTTCTTTTATAGTTAAGTATATTTAATAATATTAATCTTTAGAGAAGCAAATAGAACCTATACGTCTATAATATATTAATATTGTATAGGTTGCCTTCTTAGGTGGAAAATGTTTTATGATTTTAACTAGAATATGTTTTAGATTTTACCTGAATCTGTATCATTGCCTGAGTTCTCCCCCTATCAGATTGCCAGAATAATGGGATCTGGTATGAGCCGTCAGAGGCAGTCCAGGGTGAGATTGGTAAGGTCACAGCCTACACTATGACTTCAATCAGATCAGAGCTAAAAAAAAAATTGGTATCTCTTACTACTCAGAAATTTGCTTCATTTTGTCAAAGGTATAAGAGAAGTCTTAACAAATTTTAGCAGTTATATTAGTGAAACATATTAATCACTAGATGTATAAAATTACACACAAAAAATTTGCATACAAATAAAAATGTTGAAAGAACTAGTGAATGAACCTAGATTAATTCCTATGGTCTTAGACATTATATTTTCTTAAAACAGTATTTAAAATCTTAATGAATGGCCATATTAAAACAAAAATGGGTGTGACCAGAGGTAAAGGGAATTGTTCTTCTTATATCTTTTTTACAGGTTCTCCTAATTTTGCCCTAATCAATTAAAATATACATTGATAATTAAAAAGCAGTATGTCATCTAATAATTGCTTTTCCTAATAATAAGTGTGAGGAAAGGCTCTGTAGTATTCCTGATCCTAAGGAGAGGACTTTATATGCAGATCACAGTGTTTATGCAGTTATTTTTAGGAGTATGTTGTTTTTTTATGTTTTTTATTTAAATCTCAACCACAGGGCTAAAGTCCATGTTGGAATAGTAAGGACAAAAATTAAAACAAAAGTGAAATACGAAAATAAAAGTAGACAATCAAAATATAGGATATGGTTCTCCTAGGGGCAGTTCTACCTTTTGAGGGTATTCAGAAATATAAGGGGACAATTTTGGTTTCCACAATGACTGAGGGGTGGAGGATACTGGTGGCATTGTGTGGACAGAGCCAGAGATACTAGACATCCTGCAACCCTTGGGGTGGCCTCACACAAGTTATTCTGACCACAGTGCCAGTAGTCCTTACCTCTCCCCTCGTGTGACACTTAGGTAGACTCATGAATGATAGTAAGCAATCTAAAGGCACAGATTCATTGTTTGCCATTTAACTGAATTCTATTTACTCATTTTTTTAAAGCTCTTTGTATAAAATATGGGTATTTGTTTTATTAGTATGTGATTAACAAAGGAAACAACTTATTCATCCAAGAGCTGTATGATATTATAGGGGTTCTTGAAGACATTCTTATGTATTCCTCAAAAATTGTTTGACTATATTGTACAGTAGGAGAAGCAACACTTGAAGTCTTGTACTCAGTTTTGTTTGCGTCCATCGCCTCTGGTAGACTGTCTGTTCCTTAGGACAGGGGCCATCTTTTCCTTTCATTCTTAGAGCCTTGCATAGTCCCTGACATGCAGGCCCTTGAGAAAGGATTTTTCCTTAAGGATCAGTAGGGATACTATTCTTAACTATACGATGCTTGAGTAGAGCTGTCCTCCTTGGAGTCAAACTGCCTAGACTCATGTTCTAGTTTTGCTACTTATTATTTTACACACTCACTCCCATGTTACCTGGTCTGTAAAATCATGACCTCTTAGGGTTAAGATTAAAAGAGTTAATACACATAAAGCCATTAGAACAGAGCTGGCACATGGTCAATGCGAAGTATCAGTTGTTACCAATATTACTTTTTATATGCAGTGTTATTTAAGACTCCTGAAATATTGCTGTACTTCTAATAATTAAATATCAGTATTTAAGATATCTATGGAAGATTTTTTTTTTAGATATTGCTAGCTATCATTCCATTTGCGAAGAATTAGATGCCAAAACTATATTGGTTTAGCAAGCAGTTGGTTATATTTTTTTGATAAATGAACCTCTATATAGTTATAATTTCTTTGCATGATTCCATTAAAAAATTTACTGTTAAATCATATTTCATGTTTGAAACTCATAGAAAATGCGAAGTTACCAACATGTCTGTGGAAATACTATTTTAAGGGTTAAAGAATATAGATAAGCTTACCGGGTTCTTATTTTCTGTGTGAGTAAATTGAAATGATTAAGTGCTCCCTGAAGTAGAGTGAAGAACTACAGCAGCGATCCCCAACCTTTTCGGCACCAGGAACTAGTTTCTTGAAAGACAGTTTTTCCATAGATTGAGGTGGGGACGTGGGGGAGGGGGTGTGTGCAGAGCTCAGGCTGTAATGTGCAGCCCAGTTCCTAACAGGCCACAGTGATGCACTTGTACTGGTGGCGGCCCAAGGGTTGGGGACCACAGAACTACAGTAATCAAATAGCAATTGCTTGTTCAAACCAACTTTACCTAGTATTTTGGAAGCAATAAAGATTTCACATGAAGGCATTTTTCAATGACTGAAATTTATTCCTTTAATTCCCAGAATTAAAGGAATTCTTGTTCTTGTTTCTCAGCCATTTTTATGGAAATATTTCTGAATTATATGTCACCCTTCCCTGCCTTCTCAAAATTGGCTATGCAGCTGAGTGAACCAAAGAGCATAAAAGCCACTACAATCAACACAACATATTTCTACAAGCTTACATTTTGCTAGAAGATTTAAGGGTAGGTTGCATGAAGAGAGGGGAACCATAAATTTAAATTAAGATCACATGTATATTTGTATCAGGATGCAAAAATCTTATCAACATTTAAAGTACAATGAGATTATGGAGGCTGAGCACAGGCCAGGAGTTCACATCCCTCCCATAAGAGGTACTTCATGGAGAAGCAGTATTGCTCTGTGTTAATAATGTTTAATATTTTAACAGAGCAATGCCCTTGAGGTTATTCCCCAGTGTGACTGTATTACTTTAGAGTATACCCTTTTGGCAATTTTGTTGACCATCTTCCTGCCAAACTTCAAAAAGAAATCAACTCTTACTTTAGTCAATATTTTGCGTTATATAAGATTCTAACCATTTTCCTCTTTTTCATTGCTTCTAATTTGTAATATCTGAAAATTTCTGGAAGTTAGTAGTGGAACATAGACAATAATTCAACTTTTAAATTAGTGAACTTCATTTTACACACAGATTAAATATCCATATTCTTAAGGAAGATAGCAAGGTACCTACATTCTGTTCCTATAAGAAAAAAATGCAACAGAATTTTCTCCCCCTACTTAGAGAACTTTTCTGTTTCCTTCTGAGTTTCTCTCTAAATAGGTTGAGGCTTCTGGAAATGGAGCTGTAGATAAGTAGGAAGTTATTGTATTGCTCTTTTGCAACATTCTTCATATAACCTTTTGTTTATTATCTAAAAGAGACCGATGGTAGAGGTACTCTAAAAAAGATAGCATAAGTCATTTATACTTAAACTATAAATTATATATGAATACTTTATATTTAGCAAGTTTGAATGTAAGTATAAACATTTCTCTAGTGTATACCTTTTGAATAATATTCTGTATAGGCTACTATTTTCAATGTTTTTTATTTTTTTAAGTTCACAAATTAAGATGAGAAAATAAGATCCAAGAGAATAATAGTAGGAAGTAAAATATACTTAGAATATTGTATTATATATGATAAAAGTTTCATTCATTAATTTCCATGCATTTAGAGAAAAACGTTGACTCTCTGAGTCCTTCTCACCATCCATATTATAATACGTGTGTCTACCTTGTTCAGATATGGAAATTCATTAAGTAAAAATCTTGTTAGAAGTATTATAAAATTGACTTTGATTATCTCTGGGATGGTCAGAACTTTCATCTTATTAGTAATTGGAGAGGTTTCCTCTTGTCCTGTTTTTATCATAGCCTGACTATACTTGAAGTTTTTTACCAAATGTTTTACCATTTCCATAATAATGGATCTCATTAAAGCTTTTATAAAATCACTCTTTAGAGGTGTGGATACAATGAAGAGTGACTGAAATAGAATGAGTCCCCAATTATTATTGGTAATTGCTGAGTGCTGAGATGGGCTTTTGACTACTTTACTCTCTGAGCTCTTTGTGTCAGGATTTTCTGTTAAAATTGCCAATGTGGATTTCTTTATTCTTTATGGTATTCATTAGCATCTCATGCTAAGTGCTAAAGAATTCTGTAATTTTTTTCAAAGAAATAAAGAATATTTATTCATTTCCAGAAGCAAAGAAAAATTGTTGAGTATGTAGACATAAAAGAATCTAATGTGGTCTTTAAATTTCTAGAGTGCCAGGATTCCAGTTTGTAAAAGGTGGAATCAGCTGCCAGTATTCAAGAATTTAAGAGAAATAGTTAGTTAGACAGACATGCTGGTATGATGATAATACAGGAAGTGATCAAGGCAGGCCAGCCTTTGAACTATGAAAGGAGCTGAAACAAAAAAAATACAATTCATTCTAAAGTTCTGGAAGCAGGTATAATACTAGGAAAATGTGAAAATTACCTAAAATCAAGATGGAGTAGAATTATACTAATCAGCATCCTATAACTTGATGTTTCCAATCTTCCCTGCTTTTGCAGTTACCTCTATATAAATGATTTTGGATATTGTGCAGTAAATTCTGTACAATTAATTCTGTATCCACATTCTATTTCCTCTACTGTATTAATTTTTCCATAATTTTCTTATATTTCTTTGTTCTAACTTATGACTGGATGGAGAAACATGAAGCTGTGATAAGAAAGGAACTCATTTAAACAGTGGCAAAAAGGGCGTGTTCCTTTTTTTAGTTACTCATTAGCAGATGAAAACTGGAATAGCAGAAGTGAAATCTATACTATGAAAAAATTAGTAAACAAATTAAACTGGAAAAAAATAGTGATAGGAGTTGTAACAGATAGACAGAGGTTCACTGTCCTAGTATATAAAGAGCACATTTAAACCAATACGAGGAAATAAAATGATATGGTGATAGATATGGTGACAAAGAACACAAAAAGCCAGTGACCCAAAGAGGAAATACACATGTCCAACAAATATTGCAATTTTTTTTCTAAGTATTTGTCAAATACAGGCAAATTAAACATTGATATGGGCCAGTAAGATGCCAATCAAGTATCAAAGTAAACAAAAATGTGCTTTTGAGTTTTGGGTAATGGCACTTATCACACGTGGCTGCTGGAAGAATAAATCGGTTTTACTGTCTGTTCAGCAAATGAGTCTTAAGAATGTTCATAAACTTTGTCCCAGTCTATTACTAAAAATATTCTTTGATTCTTTCCTTAAAATTAAAATATACGTGGTTAAAGATTTCTTTATGATATTGCTTGATAATAGAGAAAACTTGAAAACAGCATAAATATTCATTGCAAAGGAATGGTTATGCAAATGCTGATACATCCATATAATGCAACCTTTAATATTGTGTGTGCCAAGAATGTTTAATGTCAGATAAAATTCTTTTGTTGTAATTCTAACCAATATAGAGTAGATTCAACATTGTATATGTGACTAGGAACTATGTATGTGTTTTTCAAAAATATCTTTATATTTTCCCATGATTTCAAAATTTACTATAGTGAAATTATATAATGAAAAAAGAAAAAGTGAAATGAACAGAAAATTGAAAAGACACAGGGAGAGAAGTGCCCAAACCAGTAAAACTCATTTGTTGTGGCACTTTGACTACATGCATATCCCTAAACTTTATGAACCTACTCTGATTCCCAAACTACTTTTCCTGTTATTATTTATTTCTATTTTTAAGACACTTTTTATGTTAAGAAGAAAAAATAAATTTGAATTAAATTCAGTTCTAAATTTGTTTTTCTAATGATGAGTGTTAATAACAGCAAATAATCCAAAAGACATTTCTGTTTACCTTTTTAATACATTATAAAACTTAATTTAATAATTTGGTTAGATATTTGATTTTGTTACTATTGCTTTGTTTAAGCCTGATAGTGAGAGGAATTGTGTAGGATAGAATAAACAATAATAAGAACAGGGCATTTTGTTTAAAGATATATTTAATGGAATTTTCTTTTGATAGTGAAGATCAGCAAGCTTTGAATGGTACTTTGGAGATATAATAGATTCCATTCTGTCCCTTCTACACCAGAGTAGTCCATCTTGCTAACTGTATCATCCAAATATAATAAAAACTAAATATTTTATAAAGCATCATTAGTTGGCTGGGCATGATGGCTCACGCCTGTAATCCTAGCACTCTGGGAGGCCGAGGCAGAAGGATCGCTCAAGGTTAGGAGTTCGAGGCCAGCCTGAGCAAGAGTGAGACCCCGTCTCTACTAAAAATAGAAAGAAATTAATTGGCCAACTAAAAATATATAGAAAAAATTAACCAGGCATGGTGGTACATGCCTGTAGTCCCAGCTACTAGAGAGGCTGAGGCAGAGGATTGCTTGAGCACAGGAGTTTGAGGTTGCTGTAAGCTAGGCTAACGCTAGGGCACTCTAGCGCGGGCAACAGAGTGAGACTCTGTCTCAAAACAGACAAACAAAAAAGCATCATTAGTCATTAGAAAAATGCAAATTATTTAGTATTATTAACCTGTAATGATCCTATCAGGTGGCTTAAATTTATTCTATAATCTGCAGATAACAATACCCATAGGTGGTGATTTTTCTAAGACTACATAACATTTTAATGTTTTAGCTGAAATTTAAATATAAGAAATCTGTATTTGAAGTCAGGTTATGCATTTATTTATACATTTATTTAAAAAAAATCTTGTTCTTCATAATATTGAACTATACATTAGAGCTTAGTTTTATAGTTAACCATACTTGAAATTCATATTTTCTAATCAAAAGTATCTCTAGCAACAAAATACCTTATCTGTTATTATTTGGAATTTAAATAAATGCTTTCCTATTCTTCTAACCAAGATGTTTTATACTTAGGTATTCAGTCTGCGTTTATGTACAAGATGGAGGTGGTAATGATTAAGAAGAATACTGAACAAATCAGTAAGATATGATTAAGTTAGCACAGTTCACACTCTTAGAATTTAAACCTGAGCCAGCGGATTGGTTTCCTGTTTGTTGTTTATTGTTATTATTGCTTATCCCTAACCACTCCCTGTATCACCTATCAGAAGTAGAGAAACATAATTGGCCTAATTGATTTTAGAATGGGAATTAGAACCATGGAAGAAGAAGACCAGGAGAAGCTTGGAGGGAAATGACTGATTATGGAGTCAACTTAGGGGATAATATAAACTACTAGACTAAAGATGAGTTGCTGCATCTCTTAGTCAGGTCCCACCTTTAGAGGCATTTATTTTACCTGAGGACTAACCTTACAGGGACAAATTCTGTTACTCTAGCATTCAGAATCCTTTAAATTAGCAATAAAAATGCAAATATCATATAGAGACAATGTTGTAGTTTAAAGGAGAAATAATTCCAATCTACAGTCAATTGATCTATTTTGTTTCTTTATTTTCAGTTGGAAAAAAGAGCAAACTTTTTTATTCTTTTCTTTAAAATGAACTGATAAATTTTAATGTCATGAATTTTTAATATCTCATCCAAAAACTTAATTATGGACTAGATTGTGCAATATTGTGCTAGATTTCCTTCCTCCTTAGACTTTCAAGTAGGAAGGAAAGAAAAATACAATTTGTGATTACTCAAATAAATTGAAAGTGACCTTTTATGTGGAAATTGCCTACTAAAAATGTTTGCAAATTTTCGTAGTTTGAATTTTACCAGTAATAGAAGTTAATGCAAAGGTTCAGTATCCTAATTCCAAAATGGGTCATAGAAATAGCAAAAGGTTCAGCAAAGAATTAATGCTGTCAAAAAGGCATTGTTAAATTATCTATTCTTGTGTGAGAATTTTACTATACTTTAGGAGAATTCAGGAAAATAAATGATTTATAGTGAATTTAGTCTATATAATTAATAAAGATGAAATGATGTTTGTTCCTGCACATACCCTCTACAAAACCTTCTAACTAAGCTATTTAGAGATATTGTAATGCTTTTAAAATGAATTAACTCTCCAGGAGGACAGTATGTAATCACCTTCAGAACACAATATGAATTTTGCTAAGCAAGGTCTGGTTACAGTTACATTCACAAGGCTACAAGAGAGGCTGCTTGTCTGGAAGTATGTAAAAGTTCAAGGTTATTACTTCACCACACATATTAGTTCAAATGTCTGTTTTAAGGATTTTCAAAGTACCCTTTCAGTATCTAACAAGCTCTTCATCCATTTCAAATGAAATCCACCCCATTATTTAAATGTGCTAGGAATTTGGTAACTGCTTAAATAGTAGTTAGTAATTAATACAGTCTAGGTTGAAAGTCAAGTTCTGACACTGATGATGGGCTTTTGGCTCTGTCAGAATTCTGTGTCCTGTTTCAGGTAATGAGGGAAACAAGAAAACATTTTCAGAAGAAAAGCACTTGGTCTTGTTCACCAGTGTTTGTAATGTATGCCGCTAACCCTGAAAACGTACCTGCAAGTAACTAAACAAATGAAGTGCTATGCATTCTGTGTGTGTGTATATATATCTTTATTATAAATATAAAAATCAACAAAGAATTTTTAGCAGATATCAGTTTCGCTAGTTCTAAGAGAATGTAATTTATCTAATGGTAATGATGGAGAATTAGATGTCCTGTGACATCTCCTGATCTACAGTACTGCCATTCTGTGATGCAAATAGCTTTACACGAGGAATTCATTCTGATCTGTCTGTGATGACTTTTGGATTGGTTTTGCTCTAGAATGTTTAAATTCACGACCCTGTGAGCCCCTGCAAATTTTGGGATAGAATTGTTATTTTGTTAAGAATCATGGGTTCACTAAAATCAGTTTATGACTATACAGCTTCTACTTTTTCTCCTTCAAGTTAGTAGCAATTGAAAAAATTTTCAACTTATAATAAGCTAAGAGATATGAATAAACATGAAATTATTAAAAATAAAAGGTTCTAAAAAATTGTCATGTAAATTCGTGTTTAAATTTGCTGAACTCTTTCAAGTTATTTGGCATCAAGTGAGAGAGTCAAAGACTTTGTAATTTAGCAACATCATGACAATATTAGACATATCTTGGATCATGACAATATTAGACATATCTTGGATGTGGTCTAGAAGCTACTGTTTAGCCACTCATTTATTTTTAAAAAGACTTTACAAAGACCACAACTCTCCACACCTTAAGTTGGGCTAGGCAGTGACTTCCTTGCAAAGAGTACATATGGGAAAGAGGAGAGAAAAGGATGAACTCTATATTGAAGAAACCTAAAAAATACCTCAGCCAGGTAATTCAGGTGAACATCAACAGTGAGGAATCATGTTGATAATGTAAATCCATGACAGGATATGGTCAAAATGATGCTTTATTCCCATGGTCCTCCTCCCAAAAATTTTAAGCCCAGGCTAATCATTAAAAAGTCATCAGACAAATCCCAATAAAGAGACATTCTATAAAATATCTCTGGAAAATGGTCAAAGTCATCAAAAACAATGAGTAACTGAGAAACTGTCAGAGCCAAGAGGAAAGTAAGGAGACATAATAACTGAAACTAATGTAATGCCCTGCACGAGATGCTGGAGCAGAAAAGGATTTAGTTTTTCTTAGGTAAAAACTAAGAAAATGCTGAATAAAATATGAACTTTTGATAATTAAGAAAAGGCCTTAAACAATGTAACGAAGTATGAATGTGAACACAAATCTATTATCCTTACTTAGATAAAGGCAGACTGGCTACATCTTTCTCAGTGTTGCTAGAGTTCAGATTAAATTGTCAGGTGATAACATCAACTATTCTTATAAAGGTGAGTAATGTTGGGGGGAAATGGCTTAAGAACAAGCTGAAAACTCTTTATAAATACTAGCACTCAGAAACAGATAAATATCAAAGCATGATAGATTATTGTAGTAGATTATAAAAATTAAGTCTAACTCTTCAAAGAGCTAATAACTTAGACTTGAAAAGGAAACTGCCTGGCATTTCAGAGCAGAATATTGTTTATTTTAGTAAGCCTATTTGATTAACTATATGGGTTTTATAAGAAATAGCAATCACATTATACATATTAAAACACACACAGACACATGCACACACACACACATAAAAATTCCAAAATAGAAGTGTTGTATAGGTACAAATGAAAGTACTTGTTATTGGTTTTTCTATGCTATTTTACCTACCAAACAAGATAGAAAATTTGTAATAGAATAGAAACTTAATCATTTTTAGCAGAAGTACAGACTTCTAAGATTTAGTTAATTGTTTTTAAAGAAAAATGTTTACATGAGGATTTTTCATGTGAAAGCTTAAGAAAAGAATAGTTGGGCTTAAACCTGATTTATTTTAAGTGTACAATTATTTTGTAAAACCCCACCTGATTTAATTGATTTGCAGGAAAATCGACTATGCACTGGATACATATTTTGTTTGGAACAAAGCAATTTCTAAGTTTTAAAATGTACAAAGTTCTAAGAAAATTTTATAATATAGATAACCAAGAGCAATATGCATTATTACATTGTTTTTATGATTTTCTCATAAAACATGGATGACTTTCTTGAAGAATCTCTGCATTTGATTTTCTTTACACTTTTACTATTCTTATTTTCCTAAGCCCTTTCTGCAAATATGTAAGAGAAACCCATCGGTCTATTCTTTTCATAATACTAGCCTTGAGGGACAGAGTTAGCTGTTTGCATCTATTAATCAAAGTAAACTAAGGGAGTTTATTTTAACAAATGTACAATGGCAGGTACCTTCTTCAAACCAGGTATCTTCCTTAAGTGCTGAAAGGTATACACTCTATACATTGAATAAACAGCAGCATCTTTCTGTCTTTCTGTTCTAGTGCACTGACAGGCAGAACTCACCAGTCACATCACCAGGATCCTCTCCCCTTGCCCAGAGAAGAAAGCCACAGCCTGACGCTCTCCAGATCCCACATCTAAGCCTGCCACCAGTACCTCCTCGCCTGGATCTAATTCAGAAAGGCATAGTTCGATCTCCCTGTGGCAGCCCAACTGGTTCACCAAAGGTAAATCAATTTTTTTAGAAATACGGATAATAATTTTATGCGACAATTATTGATCGCTCAGGTTCTTTGAAATTCCATTACTCATATTTTTTGTGCTCTTGTTTATGAACAACTTTAATGGGTTTCTCATTGTGTTTATGGTGAGCCCATGATCATATTCCTTGCTTTATTGTTTTAAAAGTGACATAATTATTGAAGAGAGACAGCATATGTGTGTGGCTCCCTGATTTGCTAAAATAAATAGAGTAAGAATAGTTATTCTGAAAAGTGGATTTAAAATGTCATTATATGCATTAAAATAATTTGCATGCTGTTATCAAATGATATTTTACACTCATTTTTATAGTGCCATGACAAGAAAAATGTGATGGGAGTAAATTTGCATAAGGGCTTAAAGTGTGATAAATTATGACCCATGCTCCAAGGTGACTCAGAAGAGGAAATTATATGTACTTTTTATACCTGAAGGAATTAATTACAGTGGATTACAATATTTGCAGAGTAATTATATTACTATTTTATATTAAAGGCATAATTCTAACTCTTTAAATTTAAGTCTACACTTTTAGTCTATGTGAATTTTTTCCAAATTTGATAATTAGAACATATTTCCCTTTATTAAATATAATATTTAAAAATTACTTTTATTCAGTAATATGTTTTATAGTTTAAAATTTACTGGAAGCACAATATTTTTAGTAATATTTGATTTTCCTACATTATAGTTAACTTACTTTTAAGATCATATGAAGACTCATTAGGATGTTACTTAGAATTATATAAACCCCAAAGATTCCTTTTTTAATATATTTTCTAATATTAAAATCATTCATCAGATAAACTGTGTAAATAAAATCCAAAGCTATGACAGATACACATTTAATTCAGGAGTATATATATACCTTTATGTTTCCATGTAAGAATCCGATTGATTCTTTTTCATTTTAAGAATTCATAAAGAAAAGCAATTCTATAAATAATGCTGCTCTGTTATTTGTGTTTTTTCACTGTTGTGGTAATAACTGATAAGATAGAGAACCAGAGCAAATTTATGCCATATCAGTTACTCTGTATTGCAGTGATAGAAGCAAAAATAATTTTTAAAAAAGCTTTTAATCTTACAGAAATATTATAAATCAATATGCTCCCTGAAGAAACTAAAACAATCGCACCAACTTTCATGGATTTGTCCTATGTGTCCTAAATTATAGGAATGCGTAAATAAATTAATTATTGACATATGATTTTAATGTCAGTCAAAGTAATAATGTAATTTTGATCTTGTACTTTTTCTGTTTAGTTTCTATAATCTAACGTTGGCATTTACATATTTATTTCTACAAAAAATTAATAAAATGTATGTATGTGAGTTTTTCATTAACTTTTTGAAAATTTCATTAACTAGTGATAAAAAGAAATTTATTAAAAAATTGCATAGGAATCTAATAAAGCTTCATTATGGCTTAGAACATAGAAGCAATAATATACTAGTCTGGAAGTCATTTCTGTGCATGGTACAACTTTTAAAGATTATTTTTTTCTTCTTGTGTTTCTTTAGTCTTCTCCCTGCATGGTGAGAAAACAAGATAAACCACTTCCAGCACCACCTCCTCCCTTAAGAGATCCTCCTCCCCCTCCACCTGAAAGACCTCCCCCAATCCCACCTGACAATAGACTGAGTCGACACTTCCATCCTATGGAAAGTGTGCCTTCCAGAGACCAGCCAATGCCTCTTGAAGCCTGGTGCCCTCGGGATGTGTTTGGGACTAACCAGTTGGTGGGATGTCGACTCCTAGGGGATGGCTCTCCAAAGCCTGGAATCACAGCAAGTTCAAATGTAAATGGAAGGCACAGTAGAATGGGCTCTGATCCAGTGCTTCTGCGGAAACACAGACGCCACGATTTGCCTCTAGAAGGAGCAAAGGTAAGAAGTATGCAAAGCAGAAGCTAAAAAATCTGCTCACAAACTCTTCTGATAGTAGGTAGCATGCAAAATTGGGCAGTTTTTTGTTGTTGTTTTGTTTTGTTTTGTTTTTTGCCTCTTCCTTGCAGGTCTTTAGTTAGCTCTAAGTTATAAATAATCAGCTCATTAAAACCTGAAGTTGAAGGAAGTCAGGAAGAAGGTTCTAAGTAATGATTTAATTTTAATGTAAAGACACTAGACAATTTACCAGAGATTTATTTAACCTTCCTTATTTCATTTGCCAAAAATTTACCCTATTAATAACTTGGCAGTGGTATGATAAGTGCTGTGTATTTTAAAAACTCTCCTAGTTCCATCCAATTAAAACTTATATAATTATACATGTCTTAAATCAGTTGTTGGAATTAGTTGTTGTTGCCTAGGACAGTATACTTTAGGCAGCCAGGTAAAATGAACTTCTCACATACTTGAAAACACCAAACCTAGTTCATTCTTACAAAGAATGCTCTTTCCCGGTAAAACTGAGAGATCTCACACTTGTTGATTTCTAACTTGAAGGATATTACCATTATCATTTATATGTCCAGGAAAGAGTTTATGTGTACAGGGTACTGAAGAGACAGCAGCACAAATCATTGAGTTTAGAACTCTTGGTAGTGCTTGGCAGAGATGTACTGTAATATTTTCTGGTATTTGCTTCCATGATTTTTTTGGCTCTAAGATCAGATCATCACCATCTTTCCCCAACTGAAGGAGGCTTTGGCTCCTTTGAAGACTGTCATATTAAAGTGATCCCATCTCTATAGATCTTAAAGTGTTATTTAGGGGAGTTGTCTATTCCTTCAAAATAATGATTCAAAGTTGGTGGGTTCACCTTGTAACATATTCAAGGAATGAGAAAGAAATGTGACATGCACTCAAGTCCTCTGTGTGTGTCTGTGTGTGTACGTGTGTGTGTGTGTTCACACAGGTATGGTGATAATGAAAACTTTGCAGAGCAATATTTAACCTCGTGATATTCTAGGGTAGACAGAATAGGAAGGGTCAAAACTATTCTAGTGCAGCATTCAAAACAAAGGAAAGGATGGGGGTGGATTGCCATGACTCTTGCCAGTGACTCACCTTGGTACCTTCAGGCTTATGTATTATAAATCTGAAGATCTCTATTTTCATTAAGATCATCTAAATACGATGTAAACATAAGAGAAACCACGTATATGCAATTTTATAATGTTCTCTGAAATGGAGAGCTTATCTGCAAAAATTTTTTTACAACTCTTTTTCTTAGTGATTTCTTTTTCATATGTGATCACACTTGTCTTGGGAAAAGTGTTAGAACAAGCTCTAATGTGAATTGGTAAATTTATTTTCTGAATAAACTCCAAAAATACTTAAAATATAATAATTATGGTTGCCAGTTCATTGAAGAGCTCTTGTTTCAGACTTCTTTTAGATAACATGTTATATAGTTTTAGCACTAATATAAACTTGACCCCCAAGCCCTAAAAACACTAGCTATTAATTTTCATGGGATATTATAGTTTCAAATATTGGGGTTACATTTTATTAGGTTGTAGGTAGGAGATTTTTTTAAGTATAGGTATGAAATGTTAATAATAAGTTCAGTTATGAAAATTCCTTCAAATGTCTCTATGTGAACTTTCATGTTTGATACAGATCAGTATATGAGAGAACATTGAGTTAATTACAACATTTATCTCTTACTGAAAGTTGGATTTTAATCTTGTTTAGTTTTATCTAAATCATACTCATTAAGATGTTTAATGTCTAATCTCATATATTATGTGTATTAATATTAAAGTGTTTACATTCTCAAAGATAATTTCATGTTACAGCTAGCGTTGGTATTCCAACCAAATGTAGACTTTTAAGATTTCTAATTTCAACCTAGTTATTTGACTTCTGGGGTGTATTATGCAGAAGTATTTATGTATAGTTAATGCATTAAATGCTCTAAAACACAGAACTTAAAGTAGAGAAGGCCCAATTCCTCTTCTCATTTCATTGTTGGTGTACTTAAAAGGTTGACTTTAACCAACAACTGACATAAGACTGAGTCTTAGGACCCTGCAGTTCTCAGTTTCTGTGATCCTCAGTTGGCGTTTGTTACCAGGTTTTGGAATCAGACCTGGATTTCACTTCCTGCTCTAGAATGTACTGGCTTTGTGGATGTGAGCAACCTACTTCATTTTCACCCCCAACCTCACTTACTTTCCTCACTTTATAAAATGGAATAATAATAATACCCAATATCTAGGAGAATAGTTAGCCTCCAACTATCTAAGTTCCCATACCACTTGTTTTGAGAATAAAACCAAAAGTAAAAGCTGGACATGGAGTATCAGAATAAGTTGGAAGAGTTGATATTTTCATTTAAAATAGTTGTCTTATATTTTAAACCAAAATTATCTTCCTTTTTCCCCTCTCCTCTCTCCTTTTATTTAGCATAGTTCCTAATGTATACTCAGTAGGCACTCAATAACTTGGTAGCTATTAATTATTACAATACTTAAGCTGATGTTAGAGGCCAAAAAATGTTTGTGCTGGGTTTGGGGTGGGCAGTGGTAGGCTGGGGAAGAGGAGCTGGAGGAAGAGAGGATGGTCATGATACACAAGGAGCACAAATGGACAGGTTTTTACATATCTCCCCAGAACTGGCCTTCAGCTAAGAGTAGGACATAATTTTCTTCTTTAAAGTAGAAGTTTCTTTCCTCGTGAGAAGAGTATTCATTTTAAACAGACAGATCACATGCAGTAAGAAAAAAGATGGAGTGAAGAGGAAAGAGAGATGATTTTTATTTATTAAAGACATAATTTTAATGAAAATGGTATATGTTAACAATGTATTCTCACCTTTTATACCTAGTGTGTAGTTTTTTTTCATACGGTTTTATCATGGGAACAAAGGATGTGAAGATTTAGATATTTTGAGGCTGATTAATTATTTTCACAAAACCCACTGATCCCTCTAAATATACTCTTTTGTCAACTAGTAATTGCCATTTAGGTATAGTTGTTTTCTTTAGAGGTGATGCTTCAAATTAAATATCATCTTCCCATTTTAGAGATAAGGAAACTTAGATAAGTACTATAAATTTAAATAAAAATGTACATATGGAATGCCAAAAGGGGAATTTATAAATCTAAACACCCTACAAATGGGTGAGTCATTGTTTGTCCTCTGTTCTTGTGCCAGATCCTATCATCTACAAGAATTGTCTGCCCTTTTTCTTCATATCATAACTAGATAGATGGTAAGGAAAATGAGAATAAATTAATCTCTAATTACTTCATTTGCTAATAGTACAGAGCTCTGAGGGAAAAAATCTTCTAAGTCATAGTTAAAATGAAGTATAAGAATTTTCTGTGGCATTCATTTATTCCCTTTTCTCTTTCCCCACCCACCTAGCATAATCAAATGTTAGCTTAGGTAATACTTTACTTTTAGTATCAACCTACAAGCTGAGAATTATTAGGTATATTTATCTTGTTTTATTGGTAAAAGATTTCTTTCCTATAGCACTGTTTCTATTCTCTGAGTCTAGCCACATTATAAAGCTGTTTTTTAATAAATATCTTGTTGGCTAGAATTTATTGTTTTGGTTATCTCAGATAAAAATATTTGCACCAAAATATTTTAATATATGATTAGAAACTTGAAATTTATCTACTTATTTCCAGATATTCACTTTGTACCGGCTGTCAATATTTGTTCCCCTTGAGAGATTAAAAGTACCACTGTTTGTTATGTGATAAAAACTATCTTTAGTCATGTCACTTACAATGATATCGTTCTAAAATGACCCTGTGTATAATAATATTTTGGAGATATTGCTAAATAAACACATCAAATGATCCTCCTTCTTGAGACTGTGACTTTTTGCACTTTTAGTGGAAAGGCATATGTTTATGTGAATGACCTTAAACTTTCTGTACATTTCAGGGGCTTTCTTTCAAAAAACCAGTATACATTGGTTTCATTTGCAATCTAATGTTGAAGGACAAAATATAGGGATGTTTTTGGGGTAGTGTATGGGGGCATTATATGTATAGGATGAGACAAGGTTTGTGTTTAGGGTTTTGTAAAAATTTATAAAAAGTTTCTTAAAGTTGTGCTAAGATTTTCACATTATTTTGTTTTCTCTGTTATTTCAAGGGTCCCTTCAGTTTTTAGACAATATCTGAATCATAAGAAAACATTTTAAACTTCAAGATTAGAATTAGATGATACCTTATACAACCCAGATTATACTTCCTCTACAAATTTAAACTTCCACTAATATGTTCTTATTCCTTCAACCTAATTCAGCTATATATATCAGTACCTAGGATGTTCAAGACACTGTGGGGAACACAAAGATGAGTAAAACACATGCTAGTGTAGATGAGACAGGTATGTGATTAACTAAGAGATAAGGCATATGAGAAGCATCCAGAAAATATGTGGGATCCCGAAGAAGAAAAAAAAATTCTGAGATGCAGTATACAAAAACGACTAAAGAAAGCTTCATGCGAGAGGTTCACTGGCTATAGACATTAAAAGATTGGCAGCTATTATTTTTGTGGGCATGACAGAAAGGAATAGCATGGAGGTGGGAAAATATATATAGTGATATATGTAGTCACTTTTGGATGGTGTATAGGGCATATGGGCAGATTCTATAAGACTGGTAATATAGATTTAAATCAATTATGGAGTTTCTTGAATTCTACACTAAGTTATAATTTAGTAGACAGGATAGAGCTTTTAAAGTTTTTTTGTTCTTGTTTTTCTTTTGGCAGAAGAATGATAGGATCAGAATTGTGAATTGAAAAAATGTAAGTTGATAACATTTTCAATGGAATTGTGATAGATTTGGGACAGTGAGCTAGGAAGGCAGGGGACAAAAATATATTCCTTAGTTGAGAAGTCAGTGATGTTTCAGTGTGAACTGCTTCAGTTGATACTGTCAGTCTATACGTTTGAAGAACTTTAGTTTTCTACCATTTGCAAGCAGGTTTTTTAGATTTCTAGAGAACATAAAATATTTATTTTTAGTTCAAAAAGTTGTGATTTATTGCACTCAGGCAGTGGCAGCTAAAATGATTTCTGGTCTAATGAAATGGTGCAAGTGGGAACACAGAATTCAGAATGACGTAAATGTTAAATTTTGTCCTCCAATCACTATCAAGAAATATCACCTTAAATGAAAAGAAATATGAACATCACTCTAGTATCTGCATATTGAGGTCCTTTGCTTTTGCACACTTATGTAACCTCTGTTAATTAAGAAAGAACTATACAGAATTCCATGTTTGGTATTAGGCTTATTATTATATTAACTGTCAGTTCATACTTTAGAATAGTTTGTAGGAAGATCAGCCATTAGGCATATTGCATGTGTTTGCTAAGAGTAGTTCAATAATCTAATGAGTTTCTTCCATCTGTACCTAAAGGAAGTCATTTCATTGGTTAATGCCTCTATTAATAAGGTCATCTAAGCCAATCGGCAGTCAGTATTCATTTAAGTCCTACTATATGTAAAGCCCTGTAAGGAATGCTATAAAATGATAAAGAAATAAAAGAGTTTTGCCCTTAAAGAGGCTCAGTGTGGCATGAATTCTCCTCCATGGGACATAATTACACAGAACATGAGCAAAATATCATTAGATGCCAAGCACCAAATAAATGGTTCAGAAAAGACACTGAAGCATTTCAGTGGCAGGAGAAATCATTTAGTTACTATGTATCAATAACAGTGTTTCTAAAGCAGTTAGAGAAAGTGCTCTTTGCATTTTAAAGCATATTAATGGATTTTTTTTCATAAAATTAGGGAACAAATCACTTAATTTTCTGAGATATTACCTTCCTAAAGAATAAGTTACCTTATTAACTGTACTTTGTGTTTTTACTAGTGATAGACATTATTGCCTGCATGACTTGTCTTCATGAAATTTAATGGTGGTACATAAAAATGTTGTGTAAGCTCTGTTAATATATTCATTCTCTCATTTACCTAATGTGCAAGATGAAAGCATTTTCAATATCAGTAAATGAGTGTGTTGATATTCTTTTACAGATATGTTCACAATGTTCTGATTATGAATTATGGTCAGTTTATTGTTTATAAACAATACAACTGAAACTATTATTCCCATATCTCTCTTTTATTTTATCATTGCTGAAGTTTTATTAAGTATCTATCTATGTTGGATGCTTTGCCCTAAAAGAATAAAGTTTTGCATATAAAATCCACATTACATTTTCCAGAATGAATTTTAAATGTATTTGTGACAGAAACATTAATGAGATATGATTGCGGAAGTCTTATATACCTATTCCAGCAGCATGCAAAGAACTCCAAATAATAATGACTTCAAATGCTCAGTATCACAATGAGCATTTGTGGTTTGATACTTGTATTTGTCAGTCAAAAGGTATTTTTTTATGTGAAAGGGTTTATTGACCTTGACTAATATCTATTAGGAAATGTCTTCTCTTTAGCAAAGTTCAAAAAACTTTGCCTTGTTCTGTTATTTGGCTCATAGTCAAAAGCCTATGATAAAACCATTTCCTTTAAAGGTATATTTTGTCATGGTGTACCTGTGGTATATTGGATCTAATGAGGGGATACATGAAAAAGAGAAATTGGAGCTAAAGCATGGGACATAATTTTTAGAGTGAAACTTTTATGCTATAAGATTTGATTTTGTAGTTTTGAAATACAAACATTGATATATTTCAAATGTTTTCTTTAAACCTGTTTCTTTCTTATTTTAAGTAAGGATATGGCCTTTCAGTTTTGAGTTCTAAATCTTCAACACCATTTAGAAATAGGAGGGGAAAGTAATTATTACCTTGGCTGAAATATCTATTAATGTTCAAGTTACATTATATCCTTTTGGCTCCACTGTCTTTCTACCTTTTAAATATGAATTAATAAGAGTTTGCAAAAGAGTTCCATGATAAAAATCTAGTGATTACTTACAGATCTTAAAAATGTTAACTTTTTCTTGTGAATATGTCTTTGGAAAGTTATCCTCTCATTTTTCCCGTTCAAAATGGCTCTAATTTCAAGGGATTGGAGAAGCAAAGAGCAGTTCTGACAGTTCTTGTAGTTGACTGAGAAACGTGGAAATCAGAATTTTGTAATTCTCAGTAATTGAACACTGGCTTTCAATGATACCTTAGGAGCAAGTTAACAATTGTGGTTTGTGGTGCTCACAAACTGAAAATTAGGTTTAAATTTGCCTGTATTTTGAAAACCAGAACAGGTCTTTAGTTATCATTAGTGCTGAAGCTTCAACTCTGAAAGAACAAAGGCATTTCTGATCATACTTGTGTACTGTTTTATTAGGAAGTTTAAGAATGTTCTGTTAAGCCTGAAGAGAGATAATTTAGAAGACTTTCATTTGGAAGGAATTAAGAATTGCAGCAGTGCTGCTTTTTTCCTTATAGAAAGTGCTAAGTTTTCAATAAAAAATTATCACAGTTGATGAATTTTACTACCATTTTATGTAGCTATATCTAACTTATATAAATTATTGTATTTCCTCTCAATTATGTTTAAGCATCATGTTGTATCATATTTTTCCCCTATAACCTGGTACTACTTTGGGTGATGATGAATCATTATCACTATGGTGATACTGAGTCCTACGTAAATTATATGACATTTCACTTGTTTAAAAATACTGAACCTATACATTCTCTTCAAAACTGTAGATTTTCTAAGCACTACTGTTGTTTTAAGGTCCTCCAAAAGCTAAATTCTTGGAAACTAAACGTTTGATTTACTTTCAGGTCTTTTCCAACGGTCACCTTGGAAGTGAAGAATATGATGTTCCTCCCCGGCTATCTCCTCCTCCTCCGGTTACAGCCCTTCTCCCTAGCATAAAGTGAGTTTTGTTCAATTTGCAGATCCCTTGTCCATGCAGAAAGATATGGTAAACCGGTTTTGAGGTTCTCAGTACAGAAACCTACAGGATGAATAGAAAGGCATCAATAAAAAACATTCCAACTGGATTTATAAAGTACCAGAAATAAGAATCCTTTCTCATCCTTTGCTAGTAAACACAGCTTCTATGAGACTTATTTAAACTCTTGATATTCCACATAGAACTACAGGGAGAGAAAGCTAAGTATTTCTTCGAAGAAGTGGGTAGAGTAGCACAATGAGCTCTCCCATCCAATTTACCTTTCTTCCTCAGAAGTATTGCATTTTATCCCAACTACCCAGGTTGACATCATAAAATAATCTTTGGTTCCTCCAGTTTTTCCATTTCTCAGATCCATTTAGGCACCAAGTCCTGTCGATTCTTCTTTTGGAGTTTTCACATTCAGCTAACCTTCCTCATTGCCCTAACTTTGCCTCAGAGCTGGACAACTGAAATAGTCTTTTACCTGATCATCTGATTTGATCTCAGAATTAGTATCAGTGGATTTAAAGTTAGAAAAATGTGATAACCAGGGTGTTTTCATTTGAAAAATGAAGATACAGAGGCACACTGGACAGTTACATGATTTCTGCCCAAGTTAAACCAGGATGAAACCAAGCATCCCGATTTGCATTTCCTACTCTTTATATGGTGTCAGGCTGCCTGCCTTTCCTCCAGTATGTTTTTTTCACTGCAACTGGGTTCATTAAATTTAAATTCTGCCTTCCCTGGGTCACTTTCCCACTCAAAAACAAGCGTCATTTCCTTTTTTCAACTAAATGAACTCTGTACTCTAATGCTAAGTAACTAAGATCCTACAGAATTTTAGCCACCTAAAATATTTTTCAGTGATTCCTAATGGTTGCCCTGTAATTCTATCTGAATTTTTTTTTCTGGCTTTGTAAGATTGTTACACTCTTCCTTCCTATGCTCCACCTTTTCAGACCATTTATCCTTAAAGGTCCATGTCTTAGGCTCTATTTCTCTGTGAAATCTCTGACTTCTTCAGTTGTAATGATGAAGACTGATTTGCATTCCTCTTCCTGTAGTTTCTTTTCTACACATTTAATTATATACTCAGCCATACTGTTTTCTGATTTTAATGTGCTCTCCCAATTAAAAACTATAAATTGTAAAGTTTTGAGGGAAAATCCTTATCTGTATTGTTTGATTCTCCCATATTACCTTACTGTATTTGATGTATAGTAAGCACATGGAGAATACTTGGTTGCTTGTTTGATATTAATTTTATTTGCTGAGATCCTTGTTTCCAATTGAAAGTCTTAGAGCTTTTTCATTCCTTTCTCTACAGATCATTGAACTCCCACTATGCATATGAATGAAAAAGAAGCATAAGCTAAATCCCAGCCCCCAAGAAATGTGCAGTCTACTTTAGAAAATAAAATTAACATATATCAAATCACTAGAGAACACTGTGCACTAAATTTATAATAATAAATTATTAGTTTTAAATGAGTTTGGAGGAGAGGCTTGCCATAGACAAGAATATTTCGTAGCAGAGATGGAAATTTTCTGAGTCATGGAGGATGGACATGATTGGAAAAGGCAGTGCATGAGAAAAAGCAAGGGTGTGAAACTTGACATTGTTCAGGGGTCAGTAGGAAACCCAGCTAACTGAACCATTCTCCAGTGGGAACTTTTCTTGGAACTGCCAGATATTTAGCAAACATAGGAGTTGGAAGCAATTACACATATTGTGTGTAGTAGGCTCAAAATCAATGACAGCATATGATGATATTCTAGCCCTGCATGAACTCTGGATATATGCCTATGTAATAAAATGTCAAAGCTCAGTTACCTCTGATAATTCAGAGAACATTAGAAAATGAAGTAAATGAAATCTTGCTAATTAGAGATTAAATTTTTACATTCTGTTTATTGAATTCATATTCGCAAGCGGGCTGAGAGTTAGAGGTTGTGGCTTGCTTCATTTGTATTTAACATTAAGTACCTGCTTCTCCTGTAAATAAAGAAAAAATAACAAATTCATAGTAAAATGTATTTTACTGATATTTTTCTAATACTTCAGTTTGTAAATGCATCTAACATTAGCCCTGTGGTTATACTTTCTCCATATTTACTCTTGATTTTTCTCCACAGAAACAGTACAGTTGTTTTACTTAACCAGAGCAATATTTTAACAATGCATACTCAATAGTAAATTAGCTTTCTAGTTTGCATGCTGCAAGTTAGCCATAGTTAAGAACACAAGTGTTAGCTTTTAATGACACATTTATCTCTCTAGTTTATTTTTTGTTTCTGGCTCTATCGATAACAATTGTTCATTGTAGAAAATATGCAAAGTATGTAAAAGAAAGAAAACAATAAGACAAATACATAAATGTAGGCATGCACATCCCCTAAATATCAATGTACAGTTTTAACATTTTGACTTTTTTCATGTTGATTCTTTTTACATCATTTGGATTATATTGTAGAGATAATTTCATGACCTTCTTTGCCACTTAATATTATCATGAGCATTTTTCTTAATCATTTATGCACTGTGTTTATTCTAAAGCCAGCATAGAATTCTGATGTGAATATAAAATAAAGTCAGACTGGGTTCTAAACCTGATTCCAACATTAAGTATTTGTCTTCTTTTGAACAAGGTAACTTCTCTGGGCCTCATTTTTTCCATCTGATAAATGACATTATCAGTTTAACTTAAATGATCTCTAAAATCCTTTTGAGCTTCAGTTTTTTAGTTTTTATGCAATATGTTTTTTGCAGGTCACTCATGGTGTTAAATTATGTATGAAATTTTGTAGCCTGAATGTTCATCTATAGTCAGGTGATCGTATCTGCTGAAATCATTTGGATACTGCTCTGGTTGATGATGATGGTGATTGGTCTACATTGGCCTCATTAATGAGTGTATAGTTAGAGTACAATGAGTATATACTCCTGACTCTGCAGAGTCATAGAATAGTGATTTTAGCAAAATGTCACTCATTGAATTAAGGGTGTTGATCATTCAAGTATCCATTTCCATATTCGACTCTTAGTGCATGTTTTAAAATTAGGCCAAAACAAAATTATAAATTGCTACCTAACATAAACTTTTGTAGTTCTCACAAATCTTGAAAACTCCAGTGTTAAATAAAAATGTCAAACCTAGCATTTACGTTTAAATCTATATTATGTTCTTATAAATATTTAGTGAAGTGTATTTGTTCAATATGATATTGTTACTCTGATTCCCATTTTCTTGATGTAAGAGGCTACTCAGTGATAGTATTTTCTTTCTTGCTATGTGACTTTTGTTGTATAAATTATCTTGAGATCTAGAAGAGTATAGAATTTATTTCTAAAAAACATACTGTTGTAAAATTAAGCTGAAATTGTAATTGTTTGTATTGATATACTTAATTTTTCTGAAATAATAGTTTTTCTATTACAAATGGTTTCTATTTAATTAACATTGAAACTTAGCTATAAGTATAAAATTTTAATAAATGCTTGAAACATTGGGTAATTATTTTTTAGAGGGAGAATAAAATAATCCTCTGGATTATTTTTACTTTATAGTTGAAATTATTTATTTACTAAATTATATTCACTTTGAAATAATTAGATTTTTTGAAATTAAACTAAATGGAATTCTAAACAGTTAAGAAAATATTTATTTTACTTGGCACAGTATGTTGGCGAATAAACAGAGGCATTATTGCAAGTAATAATGGAGTAATTTCTTCCAGGTAAAATAATGTTCTGGAATGCTGAGGAATGGCTTTTTTTAGAAGAATATTTTCTTGTGCTTTGTCTTTGAGAAATGGACCTTTTGTACTTTCAACATATAAAACTTAGGCTTTCAATATCCATGAACCAATATTACTTGGTTTATATTTTTATAAGAAAGGTTTTTTGTTGTTGGAGGTGGTATTTTTGATTATTTATACATTTTTCTAACTAGATAAGGTGCTTAGGTTTTAGATTAAGTGACTAGGGAATCCAAATTTCACCTAACTGTCCTATTTTCATTTAGTTGCTATACTGACTGTAGGTTCAGTGTGAACAAGATAAACTCCTTGTCTTCTTTGGCATTTATTTTCTACTTAGGGAGGACAGAAAGTAAACAAATAACTATATTATACATTGTCAGCTAGTGGTGTGTGCTAGGAAGAAAAATAAGCATGGAAGGGAATAAATAATGACAGATTTATATTTTATATGAGGTCATTAGGATATTATCTGAAAGGATAATAATTGAACAGAAACCTGAAAGAAGTAAAGGAGCAAGCCATGAGGTTATCTTTGTGAAGTGCATGGAAGCTGGACAGAACACAAGTGCAAAACAACTTCAAATAGGTTTTTCCAGTTTACAAAGTAGTCAGTGATAATGCATATAATTAAAGCTTATCTTAAAGCTTAATAGCATACCACACTGACTTTTTTTGATGTCATGAAAGAACCTTCAAAATTAGCATGCATATCATAAAACTCATTCTACTATTTTGGGGAAATGATTTATTTCTGGTACTTGTACAATAATCATTTCAAAAATAGCTATGTTTTGTTTTACCTCTTCTCTGGCCTCTGATTTCTTTGAGTTAGGCATTTTTCCCATTAGGATTGGGACAGTATAACACCAGAAAAAATGGAAAAATGTACATGCAAGCTCTAAAGATTATATTTTAATAAAATTTTTATAGCATTGCCTTCAGATATTATTAAATGAAGAGAGATTCTTATGTGTAGAAAACAAGCAAAATGATGTATCACATTTAAAATGCTTTTCTATACTCTGAAAAGTTCCTACAAATGATTGATTTCTTTTCCCTTACCAACTTGGCCATTTGTTTCTCTAATAACCACTCATTATTGTTGTCTAAAAGCTTATAAGTGCTCAACTATACACATTCCATGCCAGCCTTTGGTTGACTTAAGGTCTACCCTTAAACATTTTGCAAAATAAGACAAATAGAAAAGAGATGTAGGTGAATCTGTACAAAACACAGCATCAATGAATGAATATATGTGAAGTATCTATAACAGAAAAGATTAACTAAAGTTCAAAGAAAACTACTGAATTTGTGGGGCAATGTCACCTGAATTTCATATGTAGAAAATAAAGATGGATATTTCTACTTTGCTTTTTTTTCCTGGGAAAGTTGGTGGCGTAATTGAGGCATCAGAAATTGCTCAAACAAAGGAAGGAAAAGCAAGGGTGATGTCTGAGGTGTAAGTTATAAGGGTTAAAGCTAATGGGATATTCAAAAGGTCAGCTTTCTTAATATATGCCTTTCACACCAAGAATATAGAATTCTCTAAAGGAATGCATTTGTGAGCCTTCAGTTTCAAGATGTAGAAGTCACTGACTAAGTAGTATAGCATTGCAAAATATTCCCCTGTGCTGGCCTAAGAATTCACCATTTTCTTGGTTTGTTTCAAGCATGCACATGTATAAAATGAATGTATTTCTCACTGAAGGCTCAAATAACTTAATTCACAGTGAATTTAGCAACATGCGCAGGTTGGGGAGAGGGTGGCTGTGCATCTTTGAGAGTGTATGTCCCTGTGCATTACCAGTGTCTTAACTCAGGAATGACAGCCACAGTGCAGAACACTCTTGTGAATATAGGATGAAAATGTAAAGGGAACGCAGCAATGAGTGTAAATGGTATGATGGTTTACTTGGCAGCTTTATTTAACTGTGAACCGGCTAATACAATTTGTTCTGCTTCATTCCTCTGATACCCTAAAAATTTCCCATAAGTTAAATCAGTGACTAAAAATTGTCTCGTGTTCCATAAGTTAAATTTTTTCGACTGCCAAAAGTAATGTATACATGAATAGATAATGATAATTTTAAATCCAATTATTTCACCACTATTTATTATCAAGTAAAATTGAACCTGCTTTTTGACTGAGTTTGTAGAAAAAAAATCCACATCTAATTACAAAACAGTATAATTAAATTTAGATTTGTCTTTTGGTATTTTTGATACAACTTATCATATTTATATCTTCTATTTTTTTGTGATAGAAATTGCTTTTATCTTTTTCTTACAGGACTGGATTAGATGGATTTTTCATTAAAAATATGTAATATTGGATAAAATACATTGGAATATTATAAATTGGTTTATTTTTAATCTAATTAGAATATTATACTGGTTGAGAAGTTTACATTAAAAGATAAAAATAAACCTGAATCTTTAAAACTTTATTAAAATGATAATAAAGTATTAATCTAATACATCTAAGTATTTTTTTCATATTTAGATACAAAGCATCACTTGAAGACTTTTTTTCACTTCTATATCTGTCACTAAAACCCATTTAAGCTAACAATCTATACTACATTCTCTATCATTGAAGGTAAAAATGAGCCACAACAGGTATGATTTCAAAAACTGTCCATTTTTGACTGATAATGGAGTGCTTCTTCAGAAACGTAAATCTTTGGAAATAACCTACAGCAGACAGATCTTAGAACATTCCTGACATTGATGTGGTTGTTGAATATTTAATCAAAAAATATTTTTTATATAGTATATGCTTGAGTTGCATAGAAAAAATATTTATGAATAAATCTGTATTAGGGCATACAAAGGATATACAGCATGTATTTCTCATTTCATTTGGTAGTAGAATCCATTCTGGTCCTTGAGTTAGCAAAATTGTTGTCAGTGTTTCAAAGAATTTATGAAAAAGTAATGTTTTAAATCCCTGCTCCAATGCCATCAAATCACCATTTTGCAGTTTATATACTTACCTGCCTTCAGTAGGAAAGTAAATCTTGTAAGAGTAAATTATATATATATATATATATATATATATATATATTAATAAGGTTCTTAGCTTATACTCTGGGCACTGACATCAGACCTTCATTAAGTGCATCCCTGTGCTTTCATCTCCCTATAAACTGTCATGTGAATTGAAAGGTTGCTCAAATAAATAAGAATTTAAGTATTAGTATTGAAAAATTGTGCAAAGGGG
The DNA here is from genome assembly GCA_008086735.1 of Cheirogaleus medius. Taxonomy (NCBI): domain Eukaryota; kingdom Metazoa; phylum Chordata; class Mammalia; order Primates; family Cheirogaleidae; genus Cheirogaleus; species Cheirogaleus medius. Next base: position 65,605,491 of record VBSM01000272.1, read on the forward strand.
TAAAAATACACTTTTGAAAAATCTTAGGAGAAATTTTCCTTTGGTCTCTAAACTTCTTAGAAACTTAGATAATATGGTTGAAACTTGGAAACCTTTAAGTTTTTCAAAATGTCATCTTGTAATGGACACAAAGAAAAGCCCCTAAAATTGTTTCCATTCTAACAAATAAGAAGAAATCCAAATGAAAGTTCAGGCTGATGACTTCATGTACCAAAGGCCTCTTGCTCCCTCTACAGAAGGTGCTTCAAAATTGCAGTTTCAGATTTTTTTATTTTTTGATGAAATATATTTCTCATAAATTTCATGATGATTAACAAAAAGATTTGGATCCATATGTATTCCCATTGTCTTCCAAACTAGTTGTTTGTCCTAAAGTTGTTCACATGGGGCTTGTACACTTCTACTTTGGCATTTTTCATTGACATCAACGAGGGTTAAATTCCAGTAGCAACAACTGAAAAGCAGTAGGTTTTTGTGTGCCTGTTTTTTGGGGTTCATTTTATTGTTTATCTACCCTGACAGATAAGTAAAATGCTTAAATTTTTTGTATTTCAGGTGATTGTTTTATTCATTTTAATTCTCTTTTATTTAGCCAGGTAATTTATGCCATAAAAATAATATATTCTACTTCAAAGACTTAACAATAAGTGTTCTCATTTTCTGCTTCTAATTAGTCCATTCATTGTTAATTCTTAGTTGTGGGGGAAAAAGTCTAACAACTTGAATTATAATTTTATAAGAGAGTTAAGTTTCAGTGAATTTAAAATTTAATAAATAAATGAATAAGATATATTTTTAACTATAAATAATATTCATAAGAGAGAAAACATTTGACCCTTCTGTAAAGACTTCATTAATATATTATATACAAAACTACTGCATGACTATTTTTAACATTTTACTTTACCCATTTAAATTAGAATAACATGTTAGTATTTTAATAGCTTTGGTTTGAATAATTTTATGCATTTTGTCTTACAACTCCAATGAGTTTTTATTTATTTGACAGGTTGCTAGTTTTTCTTATTGTGCCATTTAAAATTATAAGGATGAAATTTTTTTTATCCAATCAAGAGTTTCAACAAAAGATATGAAAATTCTTTTCATTTGTGTTTAATATAAAAGTAGCCCCTCTGATGTCACCCTGTAATTGAAAAATGAACATAAGTGACGAAGTTGCTTTTTTGACTTTAGTATGTCACATCAGACTTGGCTGTTCAGAATATTATGCTAAAACTAGATTGGATTTTTTTTCCCCTGATAGGTGTACTGGTCCGTTAGCAAATTGTCTTTCAGAGAAAACAAGAGACCCAGTAGAGGAAGATGATGATGAATACAAGATTCCTTCATCCCATCCTGTTTCCCTAAATTCACAACCATCTCATTGTCATAATGTAAAACCTTCTGTTAGGTAAGAATATGGGCAGCTTTTTACCACCTTACATTTGCATAAGTATTGTCATTTGTGATGTTTGTTTTTAAGCAGTTGAATCACATCTATTTATTTAGAAATCCATGGTTTCCCGCTCAAAGGCTCTTTCTATATACCATTTTTGCATTATTTTCAGAGAAAACTAAAAGATGCAGATTTCCCATTAATCAGGATGCCATTTGACTAAATTAGTTGGCTAGTAAATGTAATGGAATATTTTGTTGTCCTCTCCTAAAGAAAAATATACTCTCATAAAATTTTGCTATATATTACATATGCTGGTGATTAATTTATATATTTTCAATAAGCTATTTTAATGCATTTTATCAGTTCTAAGCACATATAAAAATTAGTGCTTAGACACAAAGGTATATGGCAACCTCCTTTAGAATTTTTTTCGTGATGGATAGATTAGTGTAATTTATATTTATTTCCCTTCTTGATGTGCTTTGTACTTCCATTCAGATCTTGAAGAAGTGAAAAAAAAATACCTAAAGTTGTTTCCCTTAACTGTTTTCTAATTAAGTACTATTTTGCCTTTTCTTGGATCAAATAAGAATGTGAGGAATAGTGGGAAGTTTTTTCTTTGTTTGTTTATTCTCACTGTAATGAGGAAATCCTGAGTCTTTGAAGTGGAAGCCCCATTGAAGTATGTGAGTTATAATGGGTTGTTTGTATTGAAATATTAGGTTGACTTTAAACATGATTTAGCATGTATATAATTGAATTATTAAGCTGGAATGATATTTCTCTTTTTTTTCCTCTAACATATATGAAGTACTCAGTAACCAAATCTCAACTTCATAACTTACTTTCTGGGCTCCAGTTTCCTTTGTGTAACGTTCTTAGAACTGTGCTTGGCACACAGAATAGGGCTCACCTACTGCTGGTGGCCTTGCAGTCCACATGTCTCCATTGACTAACTGAGAGACAGGAGAGCTAGGGAGCACTTCAGTTATCTTCGTGTGCCATTTTCTTTTTAGATGAAAATTTTTTAAAAATGTAATGCCTTTCTTCAAGTATCTCAGTGAGATAGAAAATGCAGTGCTTGGAAAAGAGAAGCAAATCTTCATTTTAACCAGAAGTCTGAATAAGTTATCGTAGTTAAAATAATCAACACTCTACAGAATTATTGCCCAGGATTATTAACAGTCTGTCATCCAGGACTTTATTTTTTAAAGCAAGAACCAGTGCAATTCTTGCTAATTGCTAGTGTTTAAGACATTTGTTGATGAAATAGTGCCATTGATAAGGCAAAGAAATAACTGGGAAGAAATTTGATATATCTGAAGAACCAAGTAGCTATTGATCTGTTAAAGAAAAAAATTATTTCTTCTTATCAAATATAAATTGTTACAATTTTTAGTTCCTTTGGCTCTTACAAAATGTGTAGTAATTTTTAAAAACTGAAATAAAAGGTTTTTTGGTCTCTTTGGGAATCTAATTTTTTTCCTTGCTGGATAAGTGAGGAGTATAATTGTAATATGTTAAATTTTAATTGTTACATCATATTGGATGAGATTTTTAGTGTCAGGGCTCCCAAATCCTGAAAATAAATTTGAATTATAACCATCATTACCATCTTTCTGCTGTTACAGAGAGGTAATAAATGTTGATAATCCCTAAACTTAATTGGAGTGAATTCTGTATCTAATTCGTTCTTGAAAGCTGATGGATGAAGTATCTTCTTATGCCCTCTCCAAAGTACTCTTTAAGCTTAACACTTCCTTTCACTATGTGTTTCTCCCCCACTTTGGAACATCAGGAGAAGTAAATTGTCAATATGTGGAAAAAGTGAAACAGTAAATGAATAATTCAATTCAGTTTCAGTAAAAATCCATCATTATTATGAAGATTCAGTGCATGATAACTATTTTTAAATGAACCATCTCTGGCCCCTTAAAGAGAAGTGGCCTCCAGAGAGAATAGAAATGAATTTCAAATGAAGTACTCTTGCAATATCTATTCAAATATCCACGTCTCCTCCATTATGTATGTACTTGTACTTTGCTCTAAGAATTCAAAGTGAATCAGAGAAAAGTAAAATGTAAACTCTGCTTTCTATAGTTCTTTGTTAGTTAATTGTTACACAGCTATTTGCTGAAGGTAAAACATGCTTCTTCTCTTCTCTTCCTGCTGCTATCTTCCCATGCCCCAATTTTATTTATTGTATTCATCTTATGCTTCCAAAGTATTAATACCAATAATTCAAACATACTGTCTAGTGTATAGTGCCCTTTCACACACCCAGATTCAAATACTGTACTTGTAGTGTACCAAAGGACTTTGCTAATGTCACTTTTCTACAGTGTCAGAAGGCCGGAGGTGTGTTCTTGGCAGTGGTGAAATAGTACCACAGGTTCTAGGTCTTTGAATATTCCTGTCAGAATTTTAATGGAATTACTGAAAGTTTAATAATTTTTCTTCTTTTATGGATTCTAGTTTATTTTTATTACAAGGAAAGCTTACATTACAGAAACAAAAATATGATATTAAATGCCCTTGACAAATAATGAAGTTGTTGGTACTGTTATATATTTTTTTTCTTGGCACGTGCTTTGTTACTTCAAAAACTTGACCAGGTATTATTGAACTCTTTCAAAGAGATATGTTAATTTCACATGAGTTTTTAGGATGTCAGCAGTTATTGTGGCCCTGGTAATTCTTGGTTTTAGTTTTAAAAAGGAAGAGACTATTTGTCTTCCATGGAATATTTATTTATGCTTTTTTTTTTTTTTTTTTTTGAGACAGGGTCTCACTCTTTAACCCAGGCTGGAGTACAAGGACCTCATCATAGCTTACTGCAACCTCGAGCTCCCGGGGCTCAGGTGATACTCCTGCCTCAGCCTCCCAAGTGGCTGGGACAACAGGCACATGCCACCATGCCTGGTTAATTTTTCTACCTTTTGTAGAGACAAGGTCTCACTCTTGCTCAGTCTGGTCTCAAACTCCTGGCCTCAAGGGATCCTTCCGCCTAGTCCTCCCAAAGTGCTAGTATTACAGGCATAAGCCACCATGCCCAGCCTACTTCTGCCTTTTAAAATAAGGGATAAGAGTATTTAGATAATACTGCTGGTACTTTTTCCAGAAATAGGAAATGAAATATATTTATTTTCAAACTTTATTAAACAAGCAAGGATGCTAGTTCCCTTTACCTCCCAAATGACTTTTAAGTGGAAAGTAATTATCCTTATATGATTTTGTCCTTTGTTCTCTGCTTTAGATCTTGTGATAATGGTCATTGTATACTGAATGGAACACATGGTACGTCTTCAGAGATGAAGAAATCAAACATTCCTGAATTAGGCATATGTTTAAAGGGTATGTATAGAATATATTCTCCTTTGTGAGCTATATCTTAACGGTCAGAATTTAAAGGCAAAATTCCATGCCATTGTTGTACTGAAAATACATTAAGGTTTTGTGTTATCCTCTAGGAGATGTTTTTGATTCAGCCTCTGATCCAGTGCCATTACCACCTGCCAGGCCTCCAACTCGGGACAATCCAAAGCATGGTTCTTCACTCAACAGGACGCCCTCTGATTATGATCTTCTCATCCCTCCATTAGGTTGAAACCTTTAAAAAAATTTTAAGCAAACTACCCCTGCTTCTTCTCTCAATATCAGAATTAATCAGAATTCGGAGTTCAAAGTAATACAGACTCACTGGGTTATGAATTTGCCTGATAGAATGAGTTCTCCAGGTGATGGTGGCTCCCAAGTACATGTGACCATTTCTCCATTTAGATGATTAAAGTAATAATGTAAATAGCTGGCCATCGGGTGGGGATTTATCAAGGTATCTCCTGCATGCTAAATGCAGTCTTAAAACACATGAGAACATTGTTCATTCCTTGTATTCTGATAGTTTTGTAGTGATGATTTGAAGTGTTAATTGAGATTTTCTTGAACTATAATAATTCTTAATAAATGGGAACTTACTTTTCTTTCCACATGAAATGACCCAGTTCCACTTATGCTAATTAAATTTTAGAAAATTATGGTATTGGTATGTGGAGAACTGAGTATAAGTGCTATTTTATTCTAACCATTACAACTATAATACATTCAAAAAAATCTCAATTTGCTTGTTTCAAATGATAATATGCAAAAACATCCTAATGTGTGTTTGTGTGTATACACATGTGAAGATACACATAAGTGTGTATATATGTTGAAATTGCCTGTGTCACTATTAATTTCATTAATTCTAGTTAGGAAGCTTCTTACCCTATTTTTAGAGGAAGACAATTAGAATCTTCATACACCTTAAGGCTTCCTAATAACAAATAACCCTGACATAAAATAATGTATAATGAAGGTCCATTTATAAGCTTTTCTGAACTGTCTGTTAGGCCTCCAGAAATATGGAATGAACCTTTCTATTTTCTCACAAATACTATTGACTGGTGTTTAGAATTGCACCATTGCAGGGTCTTCTGTTACTGTTCTCTTTGTAGTTCAGGGCTCTATTCTCCTCTACATTAATTACAAAACCCTCCTAACTTCCTTACCTCCAGTCTTTCTCTCCCTTTCACTTATTCCTGTATATCAATTCTTGATATATTACCCAGATCTTCATTACCTGGATCAGCATTGTCCAATAGAACCTTTTGTGGTGATGTAAAGGATCTATATGTTTGTATATGGTTAAGTGTAAGTATGGAACTGGATTTTTGTTAAGATAAATTTAAATAGCTGTGTGTGAATGTGTGACCACTTTATTGAGCAATGCAGATAGATGTTCCAACGTATCTTTTTAACTCAACCTCCCTCTAGATCTTGTGCATCTCATTCTTTGTTCATACCATCCACTCTGCTTGGAAGACTCCATCCTTGCATTTGATGAATAAACTTTTGAGCCCTCTGATATCCCAGGACTTCCTGTTCTTTAACACTTCTCTGAATGCCAATTGTCTACATTCTCTTCCCTCTTCCAGTGTATATAACTGTCTTATGGGACCAATCTAACCCTTTCACCTGTTTTTCATGCCTATTTGTGAACCTTTTTTAGCTCCTCTAATGGAATCTAAGCTCCTTGAGTCAGGGACTTATGAGTTTGATCTTTATATCATGCATGTGCCTCACATGGTGCCCAATATTTAAGAGCTGAAAAAGGATTTGAATAAATATGAAAGTATAGCAGGTAGTTGAAGGTTGGAATGATAGCAATGCTCTCTCTCCTATATCTTCAAATATTTCAAATTAGAAAAATATAATGATTAGAGAAAATATTCCGCACATTTTTCGCAGGCAAACTCAGTGAATGGTAAAATCATTTTTCTTTAATATACTTATGTTTATCATTCCACTTAAATGCATTCTATATATTATTTTATTTTTTTACAGAATCAAGGTAAAGGAAAATGTGAGTAGAATAGTAAGGTGTGACAGGGTAAAAATGAGTAGACATAAAAGCATGCTATAATATTCTACAGTTAGTAAAGCTGGGAAATGTACAAATGTAAGTAGTAGCTTTTGGGACCACAAAAAGTGGTCTATATTTAACTATTCTTCTTTAGCAGTATTAGATAAGTAGAAAAAATACCACAGTCATCTGCTCTAGATGCATTTTCCATATATTTTGACAATAAATCAAACATATGGAACATTGGTTTAAATGAATTAAAATCCAGGGGAATAAACTGTATAGGATAATCTAAACTATTTGATGACATTAAATCATATATACATGGTGTGATTTTCTCATTAGAGGCTGCAAACTCTTGTAGTTACATGGAAAATTCTGTTTTGATGGTGTGACTGACAATAATTTTTTGTTCAAACCTCTAGTGTCCTAATATTATAAAGGTTACAAGTGAACCATAAGCTGTTTCATAACCTGTAATGCTTCTTTTTATAAAAGGCCTGGGAGATAGAAAAAGTTCACATGGGTGTGTTTGTATGTATGTGTGTGTTTCTCTCCAAACATTCCCACAAAATAATTAGATCCCATTATCAAAGCCGGTGAACTGCTGGATAAACCCTGCAAGTGAAATTCTTTATAAGCAGCAAGAGAAAATTGGTCATTACTTTTGCTTGATACTGTGTGTTTTGATTAATGAAGTTCTGTTGTTGATATCAACCTTTCTTTAAATGCAGGTGAAGATGCTTTTGATGCCCTCCCACCCTCCCTCCCACCTCCCCCACCTCCCGCAAGGCATAGTCTCATCGAGCATTCAAAACCTCCTGGCTCCAGTAGCCGACCATCCTCAGGACAGGACCTTTTTCTTCTTCCTTCAGGTAGGAGGGAAAAGCCAAAGAACACTATTCACTTAAAGCAAAAATATTCCTAAGATCACAGTATCCAATAAACCTTAGTGATTAATTAACTACTTCCCTAGCAGAACAACATCTGGGTGGTGAGAGTAGCAGTTGGTGGGTTTGTTTGTCAATTGACTGGTTTAATGCTAAAATGATTACAAAGATGGCAAGAGCAGTAAGGAATCACAGAATTTAGAAATGACACTATAGAGATTAGCCAGTCCAAATAACACCCTTCTGTTACAAAAGGCATCCATGAGAACCAGAACAGCTAAGCAATTGGGCTAATAGTAATGGGAACACGTTTTAGAATCAATCTCTCTTGATTCCCAGTGCGATATCTTTTTTCCTCAGAAGTTTTTAAAATTTTACTAGATATGACTTAGTGTCATAAATTTATTCAAAACATAAGATTTTGGTAAGTTATATTGTTATAACATGAACAAATTTTTCTGAAATACCTGTATTTTATTGTTTTGTTGGTATTTTTATTTTTAATGCCTTAATGTATCTACTGACAAATTATTGGTCTTTGAGGAAAAACTAATATAAACTAATTTTTTACATTAATTTCCTTTTAAATTTCTGAAGAGGGGAGTAAAAATAAAAATGAAGAGACTTAATAAACCATCTGCTGCATTAGTTAGAAATCAAGAAAAAGAAAATAAATTCAGTTATGTTGACTCTGCTGATGATATTAACAGTTCTAGTCTGTCCTGTTAGTGATACTGTACTCGGAAACATTTGCCTCCAGGACTTGGTTTGGTAAATATAGGGTAAAGAGTTTCTTTTTTAACAACTTTCTTACATTTCTATATGAGATAAATCAAGAAACCAGTTTGTCATTTAGCCACATATATGCCTCAGTGAAAACTTGGAAATCTTAACCATTATCATTTCCCTCAGTTGATTATTAATCACCTTTAGCATTCATTGTTCTGTTTTTTTTTCACTTACTTTGAAAATTTATAAAGTTTGAAGAGATTTGTTAAGATACAAGTTATATATATAACTTTTATATATATACTTATATATATATGTATAGCTTTACTTTCTTAAAGTGGTTTATATATTTTTTAGGAATAATTGTCAAGGTTTTTTTTAATCAGTAAATAATGATTGAGCAATCCACTATTTCACCCACTCTGTTAGCTGCCTCCTGCCTTCATGAAGCTTATGAATTCACTGAATACTAACAATCAAAGGACAAGTGTCATAACCCCTTGTGGTCCAAGCAGAAATAGGGATAACTGCTTAGGCATTTATTCATGTAGCTACATATACACAGTGATGCATTTTGCTACTTTATTCACTTAAATTTGTTGAATTCTTTGTTTTATACTTTAACGAACATGAATTTTTAAAAAATGAATCATTCTAAATCTTAGTTATTTAAACTTCCAAACACTAAATTAATATAGTTTCTGGCCAGATTCCTGCAGTGTACCTATCATCATATATATTATATATTTTATACATATATATTATATATATATATGTAACTTAAGCCCCAGTAGATGAAACCTCAATGTAGTGAGTTCTTGTAAAATGAAGTCAAGCTTTCCAAGAGCTGAAAGAAAAAATTTTGCACAAATACATACTTTTGCCTATTTTTTCAAAAGAATTAATTGTGAAATATTTTAGTTCTTTACTTTATCATAAGTATATTGTTCATTACCCTTTATGTAAAATCTTCCTTTAAAAAAATCCTCCCAGGATTAATTGGCAAAAGCAATTGCTACTTCAAGATTAAAATTCCTCCTTTATTAGGTAAAGTTAGAGTAGTATAAACTGTTTTATTTCATTTATAGATTTGCTTGTATTGCTTTTGCTTTGCTGCCAGGGAGCTCAACAACACTTATCCTTAACCTAGAGTATATATTACTGCATTATAATAATATCATAGAGCATGAAGGTTCCTTTTAGCTTATAAATAAGCATTTGAGTATCATTTTGCAAAGTGCATAATACATTTTACTATATGGAGAAATATAGAAGATGCAGGACAGCAGTTTTTCACCCAAGAATAGAACTTTATGAAAGGGCATGCTATAAATGCTAAACTAAAGTTTAACTCAGTATATTTAGAACCATAAAAGATAAACAAAGGTGACTGCTAAATTTAAACAAACTCTGTGAGCATTTTACTGCTATTGTGTTCACTCTTCAGTGTGTGAAATTTTGGTCCAGTGTAATGATAAATCTTTTCTAAGCATTATTGAGATTTGGTTTCCTTGAGGAAATAATAATTATGCCTAATTAAAGAGAAATAACAGGTGTCTTAGAAAAAGAGGTTATATTGTCTCATGATATTATATTAAATACCTAATCAAATCCATTTCTTTATTCCAGCATTCAGTGCCCTGCACAGTTGAGTCAGATTAAGCTTTTCAGCTTCATAGCCCATTGCCTTCTCTGTAGTAGCGACTGTCAAACGGCAGTATTCTGTGCTTCTGCAGAACAGGCTCAGGATTCCTGTAGGATCAAGGAAGGGAAGCCAAGCAAGGGCACAGCTCTGGTTCTTCTTTTTATCTGCTTTCTATTTAAGGCTTTCATATAAAATTTCCTTTGGCAAAATAGTAATGTCTATAGCTGTAATGAGCCATCTATTTTGGACAGGCCAATCATATCTTAACAAAACCTGGAGTCTTCAACAAAAGCTTTACATTTTCCTGTCTCCAAACCCCAGCTACTGCTAATGTATATGTGATTCTTTTCGAAATTACAAAAAAGCACTTCCTTTTTGCTGGTGGGTTGATAGGCATTCCTCCCTTCACTTTGTGCCAGGGCCAGTGCTCGAGGAACAAAGCAAAGGCTGTATTTAAGTCCTGCTCATAGCCATAACTGGATGTCTTTGTGCAGTGCACAAAATACACAGCATTTTTGGCATCCCTTACACCACCTTTCTTTCACTGTTTTTCTAACCTGGAATCTCTTTTGAAGTGCTTATCCAATCTTAAATTCAATTCAACTCTGAAAGCTAGCAAAATGTAGTTTATTAAAGATGAATGTAAGTTTTACTCTTGGATTCAGAAATGCAATTGTGTAAGTAAAATATGAAGAAAATCTGGATCATTGGCAAGTTACTGGAGAGGTTTTAGGGGTTTTTGTTGACTACAACCTTTATGAAGCACTTTCAGGGTGTGGCTACCAAGGGAGCTCGTGCCAGGTGGGGCTGGCACTCACAGAGTTCAAAACAGAGAAGGAGTGAAGTTCTCCACAGTGCTCAGCGCTCATGGAGACCACTGTGTTCAGGTGTTGAAGGATTAATAGGCTAGAGCAGCAGTTCTCAAAATTGTGGTCTCCAGTAGCACTAGCAACTCCTAGGGATTTGCTTTAAAATGAAAATTCAAGACTTACTAAATCAGAAATTCTGGGAGTAGGATCCAGTGATCATGAGCCTTCTTGGTGATTTTGATGCATGCTCAAGTTTGAGAAACACGGGCTCAGATATTCTCAAAGAAATGCTGTCCAGAAGAAAAAGGAAATTCATAGCACTCCAAGTAAATTACAATGGATTAAAGGAATTGACGGTGTGTAGCCCAAAGAAACCTTCAATATATATTAGAGTTGTCTTACGGTATTTGTGAAAGAAGGCGTGTATTTCTTCTAAGTCTCCTCAGAAGGTAGGAGTAAGACCACTGAGAAAATAAAAATTTCATTCATCCTACGAAGTTTCCTAAATTATTAAGGATTATTCTGCTTCAAGAAATAGGGACTTCTTTAACACTTGGAGGATTTAATCAATGGCTGGATCAGTATATATTGAAGATTTCACGAACATAAGTTAAAGAGTGTGGGCAGCAAAGAGGGAAGAACTTTGTTTTACCTACATGGCTCTTCAAACCCCTTCCAGAAATTAGCTTCTGCACTGACGTGTTCTTTTAAAATTTAGGGGATAAATGATAAATTTTCCAGGTGGTTTATGGATGGCCTCAGAGGGAATGGGCCATTTTTTAACTGTTTAATTTTATTTGCCTCTTTTTCTACACTTGAGCAAAAATTTGGAAGTATTTCAGATAGTGGGAAAAGAAGAAGAAAAAACATTCCATATCACCTTCTCCAAAAGATAACCATTGATAAGTGTCCTTTCTTTTTTTGTCTATAAGTGTGTAAGTTCATATTTATATAAAATCTATTTCACATATTTCACATAGTATACGCTATCTATAATGTCTTTCCACTAACTATGCTATGAGCATTATTCATGCTGTTAAATATTCTCATCCATTATTTTGATTGGTGTATATTTTGTCACTTCTTTAGTTAGCAAACCCTTTCCTCCCAGTCTATTCTTAGTATTTTACAACCTCTAAAATAAGAATTAAATTTTCAATTTTACATTACCATACTGTAAATCACAGGAGGTAGTACTTTACTTTTTAGAACAGATTAATCCCAGTGTGTATATTCATTTAGTTCTCAAACATTTATTACTGTATAAATGATACACTGGCTAATTTCAATCCATATGTTTTAATTCTAAATGTGGATATAAAATTTTACTTTAATTAGTTTTTGAAAAATTTATTTTAGAAAAGCTTTATTGCTTTTCAAAATTTCCTTATCAGGAGACAGTTGGTAATTATTGTGTTCTGCATAGTAACTGTGCTGTACATAATGCCTTTCCCTTTGAAGCACAAATGACTCCAACTTTATAACTAGCTACAGAGAGTCCATTTACCCTGTACCTTACCAACAGCAAACTTAACAGGAAGCAAGACAGAACATGACAGTGACTCAGAATAGAACTATAAATAGGTATTTTTGCTATTTATGGTAATATGTTTGTATATCCAGTGAAATATAATAATTGAATGGAGCAATATAGTACAGTGGTTTATAGTGTAGTCTATCATGTTATGGCTCTGAAATGTATCCAGAATTTACTTTTTAGCTTTATATAAATAGATGATTAGAAATAGTGTGTTTCCGACAAACCTATGAATTACAAAGAAATAAACACATGTATGTATTATAAAAAACAATCTTTCCTCTCACTGAATATCTCGGGAGCATTTAGAGTGCACAGGAACCTAAAGTAAATTTTATTGAATATTTAAATCAAAATCTTTGGGGGAATTTCAAAATTTATCTAGAAGTTACCATGTTTGGTTCCTTTGGTTTCTCTAACAAACCAAAAGATCAACATTTGTTGCATGGAATATGATTTATCTTCTCATTCTTTCATAAAAATGTTTCAGCACTATTAATGAGGCTGGACCATTGACTCTTTAGATATTGAGAGGACAAAATCTAAGAGTTATTTTCATCTTGAAATTAATGAAAGCAAGTAAAGTAGACTTGTCTAAGTCAAAAAGTCCCCAGCAAAGCTGGGGATAATTATTGTACTCCAAAAACAGGGAAAATAAATAATTAATGGTTTTGAATCAATCTTACCTTATATTATCTAGTCAAAAATTAGTATAAAATAGGCAATTTTTAGGCATTGTATTTTCTTCTTAAATAATCAAATTCTTATGTCAAACTCATAGAAGTTCAAACAATGAAAATCAGACCACCTTTAATATTTACAGTTTGTCTTTTGTGTTATCAATTTAAGTTTCATGTTAGCAATTCAGATTTCACTGATTTTGAAATTATGAAAATGTGAATCTGTGTAGATTTACTTTTGGTAGTTAAAAGTAAATATTTGTTAACTGCAGGCTATTTTCCAAACAGTGTGGTAAGTGCTATATTTGAGTTAGGAGACATAATTCAAACGATAAATAAGACAAGATCCTTTGGAAGAATTGATGTTATCTTCAGAGATACTGACAATATAAAAGAAGGTAGTATGAGAGGAAAACAGAAGAGCCTAAGATGAAAGTGATAGCTACATAAATTATTAGTGAACCAAACATTTTAGAAGTAAGACTCATCTACTTGAAAAAGGAATCAATTCTTAAGAATTCAAACCTGTATACTACTAATTTTAAATCAGTTGGGTTTGTGGTCTTAGTGATTTGATATAACAATAATGATAAAATCTCTTTTTTTCCCTTTAGTTCCAGTTAGTAAATATCAGAAGTAATAAAATAATTTTTAATGTTTCTGCAATTCATATTTTTCTCTACTTCAGATGTTCTCTTGGTTTCAAGGTGGTAACAAAAAAAACACGTTTCCCTGAATATTTGAACATTAATGTCAATAAAGGCATACTTTTTTAACAATTGAATTTACTATTTAATGAACCAACAATAATTTTTGTCATAGAATGCTCAATATAGTACTATTAATATAAGTACCTTGTATGTACAGAAGATATGACATACATGAATTCATTTAATCTTCACAAATCCCAAATTTCAGGTCTGTTTTACAGATTTCATCTGCCTAATGCTAAGAGAGATTAAGTGATTTAATAATACTCTGATGGGCAAAATCCAAACCCATTTTTTTTTATTATGTTACTTTAGAATAGTTTCCATTCATTGTATAGGACAGATTGGGACAGAAAATAAAATTTAAAAGCTATTTTTATCATCAGCAGTCTTACAATTAAATAAGTGATCTGTAAAATAAAATAAAATCAGTAGTCATTATCTAAAAATAAATGAGAAAAGCATATTTTGGAAATGATGAATAAATTAGAAAATATACAGATTAGAAAATGGTTAATATAAATCCTGAATTGAGTTTTCTAAGTTTTGAAAACTATAATCTTCATAAAAAATATCTAGAATTATTTTTCTTCAGCCAATCAACAGAGATTATCCTTTTAATTCAAAAATTATTTTTATTTTTAAGATCCCTTTTTTGATCCAGCAAGTGGCCAAGTTCCTTTGCCTCCTGCTAGGAGATTACCGGGTGAAAATGTCAAATCTAACAGAACATCACAGGACTATGATCAGCTTCCTTCATCTTCAGGTGAGTTGGCTAATAATAGTAATAATAACACCTTATGGTTATATGGTGCTTTTCACTTTTCAGAGCGCCTTCTTATTCTTAGAGTTAATACTGGCACCAAACTGTTCATTTTCATAGCTAATTGAGGGCTACTGTGCAGTACTCCAGTGCCAGCCATCAAGTAGAACGATGATGTACCATTTGAGTAAGCACAAGTCACACTCATGACCATTAATAAGGAAATGCTGCATCTTTCTTTGTTTCTTCAGGAGGCCTTCCCTGACCACTATATCTGAATAGCTCCCTGTATCTTCTGTAGTCACTTTCCATCCTCTTTTGCTTTATTTTTCTTCATAGCACCTGTCACTACCTAAAATTTTATTACTCAGTTTGTTTTCTTGATTGTTGCTTATTTGTCTGTTTCCTCTGGTAGAGTATTAACACTTTGAAGATGAGCATTGTTTGGTTCACTGCTGGTCTTCACCAATTGAGGCTGTTATAACAGAATAACATAGACATGGTGGCCTAAACAACAAACATTTATTCACAGTTCTTGAGGCTAAGGAGTCTAAGATCAAGGTGCCTGTTAAGGGCTCCCTTCCTGGTTCATAGATGAACCCTTTCATGAGGGCTCCACACCTAAATACCTCTCAAAGGCCTCACCTGCAAATACTATCACAATGGGGATTAGCTTTAACACGCGAATTAGGGATGAGGGGGTGGGGCATGAACATTCAGTCCATAGCATTGCTGTACCCCAAGTGTCCAGGGCAGTGCCCAGCACATGTTTATTAGATGCATAGATAGGTGATGGATGAATGGATGAGTATATGAGTGGGCAGGTGGGTGAAAGAAATGAGGGAAGTATTGCTGATATCTGTGTTAAACTGAATACACATATTTTATGAGCAATATTTTTGTCTCGTATTTGTAAACAAAAGTTTTTATTATATGGATTTTTATCTTATTTCAAGGTTTTTGTATTTTGTTTTAAGCTCAAACCTCAGTACACATAAGACTTATTAATAATAATAGTCATGTGTTCTGTAACTTCTGAATCAAGATAATGAATGAGCTGTTTTGAGATTTTTCAACATGGTAGTTCTTATGTACTCTATGCCATGCATAAGAGATGCTGAAGTTATATAGTTCTATAGTTTTGTAAGTTTTAACACTTGCATATAACTCAGGAAAGCACAGAAAGTCTTAACCTTTTCAAATTTTGGTCTGCGTTCTCTTACTGGTTTGCTTCTAGTCATTTGCTTCTAGTCTAGTTTGCTTCAAGGTTTTAGATACATGCTGTAATTACAGTCGAAGAATTTCATGACAAAACATGAAAATCAAGAGAGACAATATCTGACAGCCTCTATATAACATAAGGAAGCAAATTCTTTAAGGAAATAGCATTAAAATAGAACTTTGGAAAAAGTATCATGACTGATTTAAAATAACATATTCAGTACCACCAACTCTGGATTAAAAGAAACATACTCAAGTAATGGGAAGAATTGTGGCCAAAACATACTGTTTTCATAGCTTCTTTACAGTTTGCTCCATAATATGTGAGTGTTGTAGAGCCCAGAGGAACATCATTCACATAAATGATTTCAAGTGGTATGAATTCCAATTAGCATTACACTAGAAATGTCAAGAAAAACTTAAGAGTCATAAACCTTGCTGAAATATCCCCAAATAGCCATTTGCCAGAAACCTGAACTGGATTTTACCTAAGTGATAAAATAGTCCTGATTATTACTCTGAGGTCTTCAGCTAGCTGTAACATCAAATATTTCAACCTACTCCCTAAACTATCTTTAAAAACACAAACCACAGAAAATAAGATACTTTTATTTCCAACAGATGTTTGTTTAGATGCAGCTCACAGGGCTAGCTGTCTGTCCACTAGTTTATTTCATGCCAGCAGAGAGACTGGGCTTGTCTTCTGGGTTAGGTCTTTCCATCAAAACTTGAGACTGAATGCTTATGTGCTTTCAGGATTCCAATAGCCCTTATTTTCTGTTTTTGTTAAGGCCTTTTTAAGATGACTGAATGAGGATTCTGGTATGATTGCTGCATGTTATAAATTCAATTTATTTTATCTTTTATGGCTATCTAAATAATTGATAGTGACTTATTTATGGATAAGTTTTCTGTGAAAAGAGTATTTCTAAAGAATTCAAAACTGTAGTTTTATTGATTCGAAAATATCTTCCTTGTCCTCTTATCTGAAAAGAATGTCTGCATGTACATGTATGTCTATATATACAAAGACCCTTCCAAATGTTTTATTCCAAAAGGAAAATATTTTATAATTTTCTTAAAGTTTTGTAAATGTAACAATTGATATTTAATCATATATGTCATGAAGATAGTTGGAAATAAGACGATTTTACCAGCCTGTGTTAAATTCACATATACCTGTATATGGGGCAAACATTTTCGATAATCTGCTTATTTCTTTAAATGGGCATATTATTCACATAGGGCTCATGTCTATACTAGCTGTGTGTGAGTTTTTATGTATCTTCCACTTTGCTTTTCTCTTGTACAAAATATTGTGCTACAGTTTAAATGCCATTCTTAGAAATCCTATAATGCTTGTGCTGATGAAGTGCTTAAGACTTTCCATATTCTTAGCATTTAGAAAGCAGTTTAAGGTAACATTTGAAAACAATGCTAAAATTTTAGAACACCTTGTATTAAATGTGGTTTCAGCCGGTAAAAGGCCTTATTGCCAGATATGCTGGCAAAATAAAGAAGATCTCATTATAAAAGGAATTAACTCCAATACTACTTTTCCTTTACTAGATTAAAGGAAAATTGGTAGAATATTGAATGGATTTTATATTAAGACCAAATGTTCTATAGTTATGTCCATTAAGATCTCAATTGGAAATCATGCTTTCACTTCACATGGGGTTAGGATTTTATGGTAAATTATGTATTTTTTAAGATTTTGTTTTGTGTTTCAACTTAGGAAATCACAGTGTTGTTGAGTTTTACCATACTTCAACTACTTGAAATGCTGCTTCTTACATAAACTTCAGTTTTAAAGCCACAGAACCTGGAGTCTTTTTCCTTACAAATCTAACACTAATGTAGTTCTTTTAAAACCATTTTCTGGATGTATTTATAAACACAGTGTATGTGAAGATTTTTTATTTATTTGTAATTTAGCATATTAAATCATGTCCTTCTATAAGTAGGTAATATTTTCATAGTGGCAATAATTCAATCTTATGGCATAAGTGAATTCACGATTAATTGAGCCAATTCATAGCAGAATAACAGTTACAATGATAACATGTTTGAGATTTCTGTTATTCCTTGATTAGTTAAATTCATATTGTTTTTCTTCTAATTCTCAGTTATTGTTATATTGGAAAAATCAGTAGTCTTAATATCACTGATTTACTAAATAACATTAAAGATTATTTCTCACATAAGATTATGTCTCACATAATATGTATAATATTATTTTTATAGAATTATAATTTAAAAAAATTTTTTTAAGTGTTAAGTGTCAAACACTTAACATAGGCAGGATGCTTTGCTAAATATTTTAGATATAGATATTGATATATATAGTTTTTTATATACAAGTAATATAGTATATATAACATGTATAATTATTTTATGTAGTTATACACATGAAACATTTATATCTTATGTATTGTAAATTTTATATATTTTTAATTATATCTATATATTGAACTTTTATAACTCTATAATTATATAATATAATATATAAAAATATAAATGTATTTTTACTATATAATACAGGTATAGATATAATTTTATTCCTCACAACCACTCTGATAATAGGTACTATTAATGTCAATTTATAGAAGAAAATAAGACATAGCAGTTTAGTTATTTACCCAAGGTGACACACCTAGTAAATGTCAGTCTGATCGGATTTAAATCAATTCTGTCTTTCTCAGCAAGCTATTTGCACATTTTATTTTTTTATTTGTTAATAAAGTTTATGTTATCAGGAGTCAAGCCAAAATTAAATTAGAAAAAAATCACACATGCATTTAACAGTGATTGCTAAACTGTGTTTGGAGATGCCCAATGATAAAATCAAGACAGTAGTAAAGGAATAGTAGTATTGACAAAGGAATAGAAGGTAATAGAAATGGTAAAACTATACTAGAGATTTCAAAACCGGGATTCTTAGGCAAGCCACTAACTATGTACTTCATTTACTTTTCACATTAGCAAAATCAGACTTTGGTTCTCAGTCTTAGAATCTTGAAGCAGCTCAGGGTCTATAAAACTAGCAGAGAGGATCTGAGGCCATTTTGTTGGTAATGGTGGTGGTGATTTTTCTAATTATGAAAGTAGTGCATGCACATTGGAAAATAAAGTGGAATTACAGAGTCCACCAGAAAAAGAAATCACACAGAACCCTATAATCAATAGGGAACACTATTGCCATTTTGAGTACTTCTAATGTTTTGTCTGTGTACATTTTCATACAGTTAAGGTCATATTAAATGTGTCAATTCTGTCTCAGTTCCATTTAATACAGTATAATAAGTATCTTACTACATCATTCATTTTTTAAATAAATGTCATTGTAAATTATTGTATGATAGTCCATCATATTTATGTATTGTCAAACACTATTTTAGTATTTGAAATCTAACAGAAACTCTGACTTTATATGCAAGAAAACTAACACATTAAATGCTTTTGCTATTGTCTAGAAATATAGAAGCTTGGTGTGACAGTTATTGTTGAACAGGACTTAATATAACAAATAGAAAATGGGAAAATGTATTCATCAATACGGTAGCATTTGTTTATTAGTTACATCTTTCAAAATAAGGAAAAATACCCCAAACTTTAAATGATGAGGGAAATAATAAGGGCTTCATGTGGAAATATTATCAACTCCTATATATGTATTAATAGATTATGTAGACGTACAGCAGTGTGTCTCACTTTAAAAAAAATTATATTCTGTCTAAAGGCCCTCTTTGGACATTGTTATTTCCTGATTGCTCCCTGTTCCCTGCAACAATGAAAGCTTAATACTACAGATATGTTTTATATATCTGTGTACTATGACTCGTTGGAGGGCCATAAACCATTTTAGCATCTAAGATTATTATTTTTAATTCCATAATAATCAGTTTTTGCCCCCATCTAGAATGCATAACCTAGAGTAATCACTCTAGGTACTATTCCAACCATCTTTTCATCAGGCTAATTCTCATGCTGTCCAGGGCTCACTGCTCTTTTATATGCTTAAAAAATGAAAAGTAAATCAAGATATACTCCTAAAGCAAGGCTTCTCAAATCTTTCTTCCTAAAGAATAGTTAACTCTAAATATAGCCCAAGGACTGGCAAGTTAGCTCAAAGTGGACAACCACGTGCAGAAAATTGATTCAAAATCTGTCTTATCTTAAAAATTCATGCAAACTTTGCATCTCCTTTGCCTATATGTATTCATTTCAATATTTGAAAATATTGATGTCTTCACATCCTTGAGTAAAGTCAGTACTCCAGAATATGCATGTACCATGTCTTATGGTTTCTACATGTTCTTGCATTATTTTGATACTGTCGTAATTGCTTATAAGAGTTCAAAAATACCATGAACATGGACAGCAGCACTAGAATAAACACATCTTCTTCCAAAATAAATGTTTTTAAGGAAGACGTTTAGTAGGTACAGAAATTCCCATAGGGCTGATAAAATTTATAGCCATTCCAATGCATGCCAAAACTGCAATATAATAACTTTTGGAGAACCATGAGATAGTTTCATTTTCTGTTTCATTGCTTCCTTCCACTACCCTACGCATTCTAAAGTGCTAAAAAGTGAATGAAAATGAAAACCTGGTGTGTCCTACTTTTAGATATTGTGAAAAAGAACAAGTAGGGAAAGTGAAGGCTGCCTCTGAGCTTTGGGAAGAAATGTATAGAAAGAGGGATTGGTTTTAAGCCATTTGCTGTAATGGTCAGCATGGAAATGACCTGATCCTCCCTCTTTTTAACAGTTTCCACTATTAGTTCAGGCTGTAACAGATCTTGCTTTTTAATATTTTGTTTAAATGCCTTGTGTAGGATCAGGCCCTCACAAAAAAATTTGTGTTTTTACCTCTTTCACACTTCTCTGACATTTATGATAATTCATAGTAATTACTGTTCTATAGCACTTGAGTATACCAATAATCATTACAGCTGTGAATTCATTGTCATTTTCTTTCTGATGGTCTCCTCAGTATATATACTGTGAATTACATTAATTCTCATACTACCCAAAGAGGGATAAATAATACATGTAAAAATAGATATACAAAAGTAGATCTGGAGAATGAGAATAGGTAAAGTAAATTGTTTAGCACAAGATCACGCAAAATCTTAATGGCCAAATTGAGATGCATCTGACCAACGTCAAGTCTCTGTGTGATATTCCTAATCTACATCTAGAAAAGTCTCTGTTGTCACTATCAGTTACCTGGTACATAGCTACACTATCAAAGTAGAATGTCAACAATAAAATTAAGATATACTCAATTGAATAAATATTTAACCATTAAGTAGAAATTTATAATGTGATGAGAAGTTGTAACACAAATTGCAATTTATGTCTAATTGTAGGCTCTGATACGTAATACAATTTAACTTCTGAGAATTTGTGAGATTCTGAAGAGATGTCAGCACTGTTTTAGGGAAATAGATTTTGATTTATGGCAATAAGGACTAGGATTAAATGAATTGGAATATGTGAGTTTGGAATTAAAAAGGAAAATCTGTTAATTCAGAAAATAAATCTTTGCTTCAAGAGGATATTTTTTCTTTCTTTGATAAAAATGTCTTCAAACTCTAATGATTTTTTCTAGAGGCTTTTTGAAATCATTTTCTCCAGATGATTTTTCAAATGTTTTATGTGTGCAAAAAATACCTGTTCCAGGATCAAAGATAACTTCACTACTCTAACTAGATAGAGTTTTGATTTAATCTGTGTGTGTGTGTGTGTATGTATTTTTTTTCCTTCTGACTTAGGTTTCCTGAATTATGTTCACTACTTCTTTTTTCCAAGCAAAGAATAGCTTTCTCTTAAATAAAATTAGTTATCTACAGATTCCATTGTATTTTGTCCACATTAATTATAGCAGCCTTGCAGAGTAGATAGGTTCTTGTTTTTTTTATGCTGATGTTAGGTACCATCCTTTTTAGTGTTATCTATGAAGATCAAAGATATATATGTTTATTCTAAAAGTTCTAAATCTTCAGACTTATTACCAATTATACTATTTATTAGAGGCTGCCATAATATCACCCCCTTTTCTTATATACATAACTGTTCTTTCAAACATGCATAATATTCATGTGTCCTCAGAATTCTAGACAGAAACAAAATAACAATATTAGAAATCTCTTAGAAAATTACCAATAGAATACAAGGTATTTATACTTGTATTATATATAGTCTAGGTACATTTGGTAATTGATGAGAGTAAAGGAAAGCTTGCTAGAATTTCTAATAGTTATTGAAAATGATTAAAAAAGCAAAGTATAATCTGTCTACCCTATATGACATAATGAAAATACTTAATAGAAAAATAAATGGAACTTAAAGATATACTAAGAAATGCAATTTGGCAGATGATGATAATGTGAGGTGTTTAATTACAGATGTAAGAAATAGTACAGACATTTGTAAGAACCAGAAATTATGTGTTCTTATATAAGAGCATCCTTTAATATGCAGTATCTACAACTATAATATTTTTAAAAATTGGACATTATCCTATAAGAAAGGAAAAATTAAAAATAAGACTATCATCCTATTTAATATAGAAACAAATATTTTTATCCTACAAGCTTTTATTTTATGTATGTCGTATTGATATTTCTAGAATTATGAGTGGGATGATGTTTTTAACATACTATCTATCTTCTTGTGGAAAAATATCATGCTTTAAAAAGGAAAAATTAAATAATGAATCAGATAAGTTTTTATTATTTAAATTTTATCATTATTAAAAATATCAGCTTGCAATATCTCCTGAAGTTATTGGGGAAGCTAGTGAGGGAGGGGAGACGGGCAGAATGGGAGTACTGGGCATGAGACATTTGGCTTTTATCCTCACTGCACCATTCACTTAACTTTCATCTTGGATATATCATTTGGCATTTGTTGATGGTCTAGAAAAAAGATATTAAATAAATATTATTGTCTTGATTGTCCTACATCCATAGATGGGTTTCATAACATAAAGTTGACATTTTTTATTTTCATCTTTTTTTTTTTTTTTT
>VBSM01000272.1:65628416-65738716 GCA_008086735.1 Cheirogaleus medius
TGCAAAATAAGACCTTTTTTTTTTTTTAGCACAGTTCTACTCTATATGGGTGGCATAGATCTGTTGGGTATGATGCTCTGCCAGGAGTATCTACGAGCTTGTAAAGTTACGTTGCTCTGGTAGAAACCTCCCAAGATTGTCCCTCTGGAGGACGATCAGCCAGAGTCTGTGCTGTAGTAGAGGATGGACTGTATTGCTAAGCCAAGTAAAAGCCTTCCCTTTTTAGACAGTTGTTTTGGCTTTTTTTTCTGGCTGTATATTTTCTACTTCATATGGCTTAAAGAATAAAATTGTGGAATTGGGAATTAAATGTGTTAATTTCTCGGTGGAACTACCAACATGGTCAACACAATCTATCTCAATTTTCTAATGTTCAAAATGAGGGCAATACTACCTATCACCCAATAGTATGGAAAAATAGGGAAACAAAAGTCTATTTGGAATGATGATGAGAAATAGTAATTTAATAGAAAATAATGAGGTAATACTATTATGTTATAATGTCTTTATTTTTATCTCATTGTTTATATGATATCTCTCTTTAAAAATCTACACAGATGGTTCACAAGCACCAGCCCGACCCCCTAAACCACGACCCCGCAGGACTGCACCAGAAATTCACCACAGAAAACCCCATGGGCCTGAGGCAGCATTGGAAAATGTAGATGCAAAAATTGCAAAACTCATGGGAGAGGGTTATGCCTTTGAAGAGGTGAAGAGAGCCTTAGAGATAGCCCAGAATAATGTCGAAGTGGCCCGGAGCATCCTCCGAGAGTTTGCCTTCCCTCCTCCTGTCTCCCCACGTCTAAATCTATAGCAGCGAGAACGGTAAACACCCAAATGGGAAGCAATCGACACCTATTCCAGGAGTGTGGACATGGGAGAATTGAGATGGATTCAAGAGAGAAGGTGTCTCCTCATGTAGCATCTTGAGAAGGGAGACTTGGGAGTGCAGCTTCTCAGAAGGAGACGGCTGCTTGCTCAGGATGTCGACAGCTGTGGCTTCCTTGTTTTTGCTAGCCATACTTTTAAATCAGGGTTGAACTGACAAAAATAATTTAAAGACGTTTACTTCCCTTGAACTTTGAATCTGTGAAATGCTTTTCCTTGTTTACAAGTTGGCAAAGTTGCAGTTTGTTTTTGTTTTTAGTTTAGTTTTGTTTTTTGGTTTTTTGTTTTTTTTTTTTTTGATACCTGTACTGTGTTCTTGACAGACCCTTCGTAGCGTGGTCAGGTCTGCTGTAACATTTCCCACCAACTCTCTTGCTGTCCACATCAACAGCTAAATCACTTATTCGTTTTGGTCTCTACCATCCACACCCCCTCCCCAGGTCCAGTTCCATTTCTCCCATTCACAAGATGCTTTAAAAGGTTCTGATTTTCAGTTTATCAAACTAATGCAAAAAAAGTATGTGTTCTGCACTACTGATTTTTTTCTTTGGAAACTATCACTATTGAGAGATGGGGAAAACCTGAATGTATAAAGCATTTATTTGTCAATAAACTGCCTTTTATAAGGGGTTTTCACATAATATTGAGGAGCTTCCCTGTAAGTTTTTGACCTTTAATATTCTGTATTCTCATCTCTGTCATGTCAGGGGTGTCATGACTGTAAAAATCTAAAATATCAGAAAGCATCTACTGCAGATGTGAAAAATACACTTGTATAAGACAGTGCTGTCCTAAAGTTATATAATGATTTCCCCTAATATTTATGCCTGTATTACTTTGATGCATACTGAATAAGGGGACCATCTCCCTAAAATATATTAATAATTTTCAGATAAAATTATGCACATACTTTTCCCAGAGTGGAATTAGAGTTCATTTCCTATTTGAGGGATTACACTCTAGTTCCTAAGAGCTGTGCAAACCAGTTCATATTGCAGTGGAAACATTAAATTGTTGATGCACTGTTAAGTACTAATGCTACTGTGGCAATGTTTTTTGCAAAGTTCTTGGTAATTTTCTTTCTCCAATCAAAGTTCATATGTAATTTGTAGATTCTCTCATTGCCCCACACTGCTCCATAACATCAGGTGAAAGACATTAATATAGTTTTGTCTTTTTTTGCAAAATGATAGTTGGCTCTTCAGAAACCGTGTTATTCTAATCTATAAGTGTTTACTGAGTATCTATGAAGTGCTTTGCACTGTTAGGCACTGTGTTTTTAAAGCACAGACTTTTGCAAGCTGATTCGAACATACTGTTTTATTTTTCTTTATCTGAATTTTTGATGGCAAGTATCTCTCTGATGGCAAAGCCTAGAAGGTTTTCATCAGAGCTTCAGAATTTTTTAGAAGTTCGCTTTTTTTTTTAATATTCCTAATGAGAAGTCAGTGGAGAATTGAGACAAATTCATTTCTGTGTAAATGCTCAAACCCACAGGTTTTCTACACATGGACTAATTGCAGGTTTGTGCATGTGTTTCCACCAGTCCTTTTCAAACTTCACACCCAGTGTCTTGTAAAAAGATGCATCAGATAGTAAGCCTGTCTGTAAGATTCAAAAGGTCATGACTGAACATCTTGTAGATCTGATGGAAATTAATGTGCTACAGGACTTCTGTAGCCAACCAAGTTGACCCTGGGAGGGAACTAATGCATTCGTTTGCAAAGTGACACATGCCCTTTTTTGACAGTCTGCCTTTCATGGTATGAGTTGGTACTTGAGGAGTCACAGGGATGGTCTGTGCTTTTGTGTGAATTTCTTCAGGTGATTCTGAGCTGGTTATGTTCCTGGAGGGGAATTTCTAATTTGCCTTAGATGTTCTTCCCACGAGTAGATATGTGAGAGCAGTTTTTTACGCTTTTAAAAATTCCACTGCCTAACTTTCCATTGCTTTATGAACTCCAACTTGTGCCATCCTGATTTTTCACTTGATTTAGCAGTTTCAGTTGTCACATTGGAATCGCACTGTACATTTTGGCCTTTTTGTGACTTGCTGATCATAAGTACAGTCTAAAAGCCAAAAGTTGCCACTTAATTGTGATAATGTTTTTATAACATTCTTAATAGATTAGGGAATGATGTAAAATAGGAATGTTAGCAAACATAGTACATTCTCATTCAGTTTTCAAATAATATCTGAAAATTTCCAGTGAGAATTAAAAAAGAAAAAACTGGTCATGATGCAGCAAATTTGGACCTGAAATTTGGAAAAAAAAAATCTATTTTGCAATGAAAGCGTGTTGGTCACCACAATTTCTCTGCATCTTGTACTCAATAGCAGCCATTAGTTTTGTCATTAAAAGGAATGAATCAAAAACTCTTACAGAACAGAATGGAAAGAGGGAAACTTTCTTTCAAACACTGTCATGAAAACCCCATTGCTACCTATTACCTAGAAAATCAAACTCAAAAAAATTTTTTGAGGAAATAATTAAACCAAAATATTTTTTCATTATAAAAATAGACTACCTGTTAATGTTTGGAAATGATCCAGACTTTGTTTCACTGTGATCCAAAAAGTTAGACATTCCTTTCATTTGTCAAGACTTGGTAATATAATTATTTTTAAGCAGTATTTCATATATAATCCATAAAATTAAAATAAATCATGGCCATTATTAACCTTTCTCTCTCTACCTAAACATGTTCTGGATGTAGAACTTAACCTCAAGGATATTCTAGTAAATTTATCTCCATCATGTTTTCCCGTGATGTTTGGTAAATCCTAGCCAAATTTTCTAGAATTGAATCAAAGCAGTTTATGCTTAACTTGAACTTACTTCCACAAATATGACCTTCAACTCTTCCCTATCCATTTCCCCCTGCCCACATGCAAATAGTCTTAATAATAGAGCCCTAATTGCAACTTCAAAGGGCCCCATTTATTAACTTAGCATTTCATATACCAATAATACTTGCAAAGATTTCTTCATAATGTGAATTTTTCATTTTTCTGTTCCAGAAACATTTCCTACAGTTTGGACATTATTTTTCCTCTCAGATTTTCAACTTGAAGCTTTAATTTGCACTGAATTATCTCACCTGGTTAAAATCTTAATTTCTCTTTTCAGCTAACAGATTTGGAAGCAAACTACAGTCTGTTTTAAATAACAAGTACTGCCTGTTGACCTGGAATTTTAGTGATTCTGGGGAAATTTTCCAGAAAATGACAGCAATAGAGTGAAGGGTTTTTTTCACCCAATTACTATTTTATTGTTTTTTAAATGCCTTTTTAAAACTTGTGTAATGTGGCAAAATAGTTATGTGTTTAATTAATTTATATTTTATTCATTCTTTTTCAATTCTGGTTATTATGTAGCCTCAAGTATTTTATCTGTTCTTTTAAAGTATTTTATAAAATGAATGTTAACAAAATGCAGAGTTGGTACTTTATTATTCAAATGAACACAAAAAAAATTCTTTCAGAGCATTTCTATGTTGTAATTTTTCTTTATGTTAAGAAAAAGATAATTCATTTAAGAGCTAATTGGACAAAGTGGTGCAAGATACCTATCCTAGATAATTTAGTTATTAAATACCAAAACCATATCATTTTAAGATAGTCTGCTATCTTAAAGCAGTTTAAGATAAACTGCTCCCATATCACAGAACTGAAAGTTATTTTAAGGTTCCAATTAAGAAATACCATATCTGGGAAAGGCTGAAGATCTTCAGGATGACATACTACATAGCTGTTAATTCCTGATCAACATTAACGTCCATTCTTTAAACTCTTGATTTTTCTAGTCTCTTGTTACTGGTCAGCATATAGTGGGGAGAGAACAACAGAGATAAAAAATGTTAATAATTGCTTTTATATCAAGAATCATAGCAGAATGTGAAATTAATTAATACATGCAAAGTCCCATGCATAGTAATAATTATTATTCCCTGGAAGCACATACAATGAAATGAGAACTACACATAAGCAAGTTATGCCAACACAATAAATGTTGTGTACAGTTATGACATTTTTCTGGGATTACAGGTAGATGGTAGTGCTTGAGAACTAATTCTTGGGCCCCTTTGTGTGCAAGAACTTAGTAGTATTAAAGCATTTAATCCTTGCAACAACCCCACTTCTTTTAGGACTGTGGAAGGAAAGCTGGCAGTGACAAATTTCCTGTGGAAAATTTGAGAGGTCATAAGGCTAAGAAGCATTTTTTCCGCCTAAAAGAGGAACAAGATTTTGTTATTAAGAAAGAAATCAAGAGGTAAAGCTTTGCCAATAGGATGAGCACAGGTGATAACACATTGTTATCAATGCAAAGGTGAGTAGTAGTGGGGCTTGGGAAGCACAGAAAGAGACTAGAGACTATTTTGGTTCCTGAAGGTGAGGGACTGTGCAAGCTTCTCTGGGATCCTGGGAGCCATAGAATTAGGAACCACTGACTAGATGTCATAGATGAGAGTAACCATAAAAAGGAATAGCAGCCTTTGAACCCAGGCAATTCGGGTGTGCCCAGCAGGAATTGCTACATCAATTGACAATTAGGCAATAGGCTGAAAGGAAATCTAATTTTCATACCTCTATGTCCCTCTTTTTGGGGGGTTTTCAAGGGAAACTTGGGAAATTATTCTTAATCATCTCTTTTTGCTTCCTTTTCATCCCTACTGCCACTACCCTGTTTTGGATCTGAATTATGACTCCCCTAAAATTTTAAATAGCCTCTAATTGAACTTCATGACTCTTGAAAACCAGAATGATGTCTCTGAAATTCAAATCCAGTGTTACTCCCCTATGTAAAACATTTTACGGCTCCATGGTAGGGATGCCATCTGTACCTCCTTATACTTATCTCCCACCACAGACCTTCTGAGCTCCTGCTGAACTTGTAATTGTCCAAATGTGTTCCATGTCTTTATACATGCTAGTTCTCCTGAATATTCCTTTTTCTTTTTCCACATTGGTTAACTCCTATTCTTCAAAATCCAGCTCAAGCATTGCCTCTGTGAAGAATTTTCCATCTTATCCTATAATTGAGTTGACTATGCCATCTTTTATGTCTCACACAGTGCCAATATTATAACACTTACCATGTGGTTTTGCAATTACTTCACATGACATCCCAACTAGAGTGAACTTCCCTAGTAGAGGAAGCATGTCTAATTTATGTCTGCATCCCAACCTCCTAATATAGAGCCCAGCACATAATGTACAATAAAATGTTTCAAATAAGTGGGTAATTGCATGGCAGAACAGAAATAGAGCTGAACTTCTCCAGGTTGCAGTCTCCAGTTGCAGTCTTGCGTAGCCAATAGTGGAAACAGTCTTGAGTTGTGGTCCCAGCTCTGCCACCAGCTACCTGTGTAAAAATACATCTCTTTCCTTTGATCTTATTTTCTTTACTCATGGCCTGGGAGATATAAAATGTGATTGCCTTAGATGCCTTAGTTTTCATTTACTGCATGGGGAACAAAAATTAGTAATTACAAAAAAATCAGATTCACAAAGTAAAAGCAAAAAGATTTAAAAACTTGACAAAGTTCCAAACTTTTTAAAATCAACTTGAGAATTCTTCATAAAGACGTCATGATGAATGTGTCTATTCAAGAGATTACTTCTCGCAAACTTCCATGGAAAAGTAATAGTGGTTAAGAGTGCAGGCTCTGGAGCCAGATTGCCTAGAATCAATTCCCACCTCTGCCAGTTCCAAGTTGTGTGGCCTTAGGAAAGTGTTGTGACCTCTGCGTTTTAGCTGCCTCATCTGTAAAATGGGAATACCAACCACACCTATGGTAAAGGTTTGATAAGGGCACTCAATAAGGGAATATGGATAAAGAACTTAGAACAATACCAAGTACTTAATAAAGGCCCAATAAATGACAGCACTCATTACCATGTACCCTAATCCAGGGAACATAGGCCACACTCCATCTCCCAGAATCCACAGAGTAGTCAGCAAAGAGAAGCATGTCTGATTTGTCCTATTACTTCACATAGCAAAGGGTTGCTCTGGCAGTCTTTAGACAAAAGTGGCACATGCTATTCTGGTAAACTGAAGAAGTTTGAAACCTTGAAGGGTAATGGGCTACATATCTTGCTAGCCATTTGTAGAATTGAGTTTTTAGCATAGAACGTTTGCTGCCACCGTGCATCCTTCCTGTGCTTGCTACTCAAAGCCCTGTGCAATTAAGTTAGAGATAAAGAGGACGAGTTGGTGCAACTGCCAAGGCCAGTCTGGGTTCCTTGAGAGCTATTTTCTTTCCCATTGAACATCACCTAAACCCAATATTCAGAAACTTTCTATTTTATTAATAGATGAAAGGACTTCTTTTGTTTGTTTAAAATCTAGTTCAGGTACAAAAATCGTTTCATTTTTGGGGTAGAGAAAAGTGGCATAATGAATGGGTCCCTTTAGTTCTCTCATTCCAAATGCAAGAGGATGTTGAAGAGGACTTTTCTTTTTTTCCCTAGAATGAGGCTAACACCCAAAGCTAAAAACAACAGACACTAAGTTCCTCCACATCCTAAATCCCACCTAGACCTGGTCTATAGGACTCATTAAAATGTTGGTGGTAGAAACCCCTCTCCTGCAACCCCCAGGGTTATAAGCAGAAGAGAGTGGATTTGAGGGTGGACCTGGGAGAAGTGAGTGAATACTGAAAATGTTATGCATTGGGTCCAACTCTCCCAATCTCAGTAATGATAGCTCCAAGAAAGCCAGTTACACATATATTATGGAACCTGTATTTTATTCTGTTGGATGTCTACACAGTGAACTTAGTGATCTGCCATCTGTGAATACTTGAGCAGAGTTAAACAAAACTCTAGAGAGGAGTGAGCAGTGAATTAGCTGACAAGCTTCCCCACCGCACCCCAGCCCACTAGTAGGGTGAGGATACATCATATTCCCATGAAACAAGCAGACCCTTGTCAAGGCAGCTGAGCTTGAACCACTTTGACAGGGCCTAAGAAGGCCACTTGCCAGGCACAATAGCCCAAGCAGCAAAAGACTTTGAGGTGTACAACACTGGACCAGGCACAAAGGAGTCAAGCCAGTGATGTGTCTGATGTGTCAGACAGTAACTCAGTTGAGTGTTCTCCCAAAGAACATGCACGTGAGCTTGATGGCAAAGTCCACATTTGGGAAATTAAAAGGTGAAATCAAAAAATCAAGGATACACTACTATAATACTTGGGAAGTAAAAAGAATTTTGCTCACTTTCTTTAATTCTTCTCCTGCCCCAAGCCTGAAGAAGCAGAAACATAAGAGTGAAGAGGAGTGGTAAGAAAGAGCAGATCTTGCTCCTTCTCTGTTCCTAATCCCTGAGGTTAAGGCCTGGCCAAGACTAGGAGACAGTGGACAGGCCAGACTGAATGCAGGTGACTAAACAAGGAAGGAGAGACTCAATAGTCAAAGGCAGTGATTAGAGAAAAAACATCCACCTACCATGTTGGCAGCCCATCAGCTTCAAGGTGCTCTGTAAACTATTTAATGAAAAAGAGCATTGCATTTCAAGTGGACTTAAGTGATTTCCTTATCTTAAAAAAATATTCAAAGTCAGATAGCCATCACTAGAGGGATGTTTGCTGGGAAGATGATGTGAGCTGGACAGATCCATTTTGCTTCTCTGGAAATATTTCCTGCCTGGCAAGCTCAGTCCTGGAGCTGCAAACTGTGGCAAAGCCTCACCACACTCTCTTGAGCAGAAACCCTCCCCTCTGTCACCCAGCAGTGCAGGATCCAGTCTCACCCCCAACTCTCCCTTCTCTGTAGACATTTCTTTCCCATCAGTAAACTATTCAGATCTCATTGATTAGCTTGTTTATGAAGTAAATATGGGGTGCATGAAATAAATCATCTGGCAGCAACTTTTCCTAGAACATCAGTGACTTTCCTGAAACTACTCTCAAAAGGAACTGTATGTTTCCCTAAAGAACCATTCCAATATAACATTCAAACTATGTTTGCAGAAAATTAAACTTAACCACAAGTGCCTAGGCCCTAGGCTATTCAGACATGAATCAAAAACAGCAGTACCAAGGCACTTATTTGTATAAATGTTTAATCAAGAGTGATGCACAATGCCTATTTATCTGGAATTTCTTGCAAAATAACGGAGAATAGATGGGCTAAAGCTAGACTAATATATCTCTACTGGGCATTTTAATCAGTGCTAACATACTTAAATATTTATATAGCACTTTGGGCTTGGGAAAGTTTTATATTTCATTTTCAAAGTTGTATTTCTCAAAACTCTTGTGAAGTAGGTACATTACATTTGATATCTTCCCTTTGTACATAGAATTTATAAGCCAGAGAACATAAATAATTTTCCCTGTGTCGCTCAACAATTAACAAGAGCTACAATTATAATGTATTAATTAGTCCCACCCCACACATTAGATATTAATAGTAGACCTAAAAACAGTGAGACAAGATCTAAGCAACCTTTCTGTGGGAAAAAAAGGGAATTTGAAATGAATAAAGGACTTTTTGCTTATTATCATTTTCATATATTGCAGCAGGAATGAGCCAGAAAGATAAGTACATGTTTACTTATTGACCAGGTGGGTTTTTTTTTTAAGAATGGTTTGTTAATTGGTCAACATTATCCTGTTAAGTAAACAGAATCATGTAGTTGATACTGAACTACACACTGTAAATTTTGCAAAGTTAATCAGCAAATTTAAACTGTAGATGAGTTAAGCAATCTGCATTTCAAAGTGGCTATGGGTCTTTCTAGCTAGCTAATTTCAATGTGTATAAATACTTATTTTTTATTAATTTACCATATTTATTAGAGGAAATGAAAAATTATAGTACAGCTTGTCATTTTTCAGTAAAAGTGGTCTAATTACTTGATTCAGTAAAAAGCTATTAAATAGGTAAGGGGAAACAAATAAATATTCTCACAGGTTAAATCAAAAAACATCTGTTTCATTTGTGAAGCTTCGATGTATAGGCATAGAAGTACTTTTGGCAGCCGTGCTATTAATCTCTGAGATGCTATAAACTTGTCATGGTAAGGACACTGCAAATTCAGCTTGAATATACTTTTCTTTTCACGTTAATGGCATGTAAGGACACTTATGCCTCTCATCATCACTTCAGCACCTTGAGAAGACCAATGTTCTTGTTCTCCTCTTAAAGGACCATTACCACTTCAGTGTGTGACTTGTCAATCCGTTGTGATATTAACCCCTAAATTAAACTCACTTGGAGTTGAAGATGGCAACAAGAGCACTTAGTTCCCTTTTAAGATCACACACTTTCATTCCACCTGAAAAATTCAGAAGTGTGTTGATTAAAATCAGTTCAGATATTGATAAAGAGATTCAAGCTTCATTTTCCTCAGAAGAATGGCCAGGGTACTTGGTAAAACATCAAGAAGAAAATGTTAACTCACAGAATAGATCTAGCAGTGCTCAATGCTGTGGTTAATTTTGTGTTTGTTAGCTAAGGTAAACTCTAGTGTCCTCAGATCATACATCATGCCCAAATTTCTTCACCTAGAAAGAAGAGTTGATATATGCCTTAGGATATTGTCAAGATCCACAGTTGAGTTTAAAAGACATTAAATGACTGGCTTCACTGATGTTCTCTACATGTTTTAAAAGATGTATTCTTAAATCCATTACATTGTTTACAAAGATTAGGAACCGGAACTCTCTTTTAATTCAAAACTCTTTCCAGGCTCATTTTACCCAACTTCCCTTAATATACTGCTTCCACATATAATTCTATCTCATCCAAGTTCTTAGAGGAGAGTTCTGAAAACTTGGTTGTCTTAATGAGAAAAGCCCGCAGAAAGAATCTGTGGTCTTTAACATTGTTTACCTGTAACTTCAGAAGCATATAGTCCATGATCTCATTCTACTATTAGGTTCATTGTCACACACAGACATATTCTTGATACATTACAAGACTACCCAAAATTCTGGTCCTGTTCAAAAATGTTTATGTATGTTTAGATATCGTTAAGTTTCCCTTAGGTTAAAATATATAGTCTGGCTACCTATCCTTCAAATGGTGTCAGAGAGTGTTCACACTTTAGCTCAAACTATGGGAATGACATGATGCCAGTTGCAGTCCCATTCCCTGTTGAGGGCTCCAAAGGCAATTGTTTCACTCAAAAATATCTACCTGAGGGACACACTGTCTAGTGGAATGGAATGTATGTATTAGCCCAACAAAACTCCACACTAAGAAACTTTTTTGACAAACTTCCATATTATTAAAGACAAAGCATTTTAAATTATCTCTATCTCTTTATTAATTTTTAGATTAATTAACTGTGTGTGTGTCTGTGTGTGTGTGCTGACAGTGGGGCTATGTAGTCTGAAATTGGTTTAATGGAAAAATCCTCTGCAATTCTAGTTCTGTCATCATTGATGATTCTTCCCAGTGATGGCAAGAAAGATATTAATAATTGAACTCTTTGTGACCTAGTTTCCTTATCTACAAGGAAAAACAGAAATACTGCCACTCAGTTATTTAAAAGAACTTGGGAAACACTAGTAAGTATAATCTTGAAAAGTTCTGAAGAAATTACTCAAAACTAATTAATAATATATTGAAAGATCCATGGCTTTGACCACTCTGACTGAGTGTTCTAGTGTATGGTTAGCAATTCTGTCTTTAAGTGAGGCATTTTGGGAAAGACAGTCGCTTCCTCATTTGAGGCACCCCCTCCAATTAATCAGCACGCAGCAAATCTGCTCTTTAGTCAGTGTTAAAATTATGGCAGCCTGCTGCGCCTGCCGTCTTGACACAGCAATTACAGTGCGAGAACAAGACATTATTATCAATCACAAGATGCTAAACCAGTGACAACCCCCCAAAAGGGAATAAATCAGAGAAAATGGAAGAAAAAGTAAATCAGAGAAAATGGAAGAAAAAGACAGGGACACAACTGCACTGAGTGGAAGAAAGCAAGGATTCCAGCAAGAAACCGAGATAAAACAAAGCTCTGGAGGAGAATAAAGATATTAAAAGGACAAAAAATATGGCACCAAATATCCACTGTTGGATCACATTTTATTGTCAACAGGCACGTTTGGCAGATTTAACATATTTGATTAGCATCAATAAATAAGGCAGAGCTTTGGAAATGAGATGTGAGCTTGCAATTTATTTTCCACTATTAGAGAGGTGTAAAGCGAGATAGGACAAGTTTCAGGGGGAAAAAATGTAAAATAGGACAAGGTCATTCTGGAGATCTGTCCTTTGCATTTAATTCAACACACACTCATTGGGTGTCTATTCAGTGTCCTAAATCATATAGGATAATGGAAATGAGACATAGTTCTCACCTCATGAGTTCAGGGGCTGGGAGTATAGTGGGAAACAGTCATAACTAGTCAGAATGGAAGAAGTCACAAATCTCCTTACAGGCATGTACAGCTTCTACTCTGTTGCTGACACTTAACCTACTGGATGAATGCTCGCTGGGTACCTGGCCCCATCCACAGCCTTTATGCTAGAGATTCTTTTAACCCTACTTTTTGTCAATACCCCAGGCTCTGAAATTTTCTTTTAGTGTTCATGTCCAAGAACTTTCCTGGCAATGTCTGTAGAACCCTTGTTCTCTGCTAGCTAACTACTAGCTATCATGAAATCTGTAATCAACGTAACCTAGGAATTAAACACATGGACTGTGGAGTCTAATGGCATATAGTAAAGTTACTGGGTTGCATCTCTAGCTAAAATAAACTGTGTAATGAATGTTACCTAGGGATTAAACATATGGACTGTGGACTCAGATGACATATAGCTAAATTACTAAGCTGTATCTTAATACCTTTATGATCTTTGATGAGTTACTCATCCTAAGTATTATCTATAAAATAAGGATAATTATTGTATTTACTCAATAATGCTGAAAATTTTAAATGAATACACAATTAGCACTTAAAATATTAGTTGCTATTTTCTATTTTGGGGTTTGTATTGCCTTGCCAGGGCTGTCATGAGAAAATACCACAGACTGGGAGGTTTAAACATCAAAATTTATTTTCTCCCAGTTCTATAGGCTGGAAGTCCAAGATGAAGGTGCCAGCAGAATCTGTTTGTCCTAAGGCCTCTCTCCTTGGCTTGCTAATGGCCGCTTTTCTTGCTGCCTCTTCAAAAGGTCTTCTGTGAAAAATACCCTTGGTGTCTTTATGTGTCCAAATTTCCTCCTGTTATAAGAATATGAATCACATTGGTTTAAGGTAATTCATACCACTCAATTTAACTTTAATTACCTCTTTAAAGGCGCTTTCTCCAACTACAGTCACATTCTAGGGTACTGGGGGTTAAGATTTCAACATACAAATTTGGGTGGGATGTGGTTCAGCTCATAACAGGAGTATAACATACTTACAGTAAAATAAATCTTACACACACACAGAAATATACACTCATACTTGTGTGACTACCACATAGAAGATGGAGTTGAAACTCTTCCTATACCCCAAACACTCCATCATATGCTTTCCGATTAAATACTATCTTCTCTTCCAGAATTAACCACTATTTTGACTTCTATTTTGAGAGATAAACTTGGCCTATTTTTGAACTTCATATAAATGAAATTATATAATGTATATTCTTTTGTGTATGGCTTCTTTTAGTCAACAATATATTAAGATTCATCCATGTGGTTCCATGTAACAGTAGTTTGTTCTCTTTAATTCCTGTGTATGAATATATCATAATTTGTTTATTCATTCACCCAAGGAAGGGCATTTGGGCTGTTTCCTGCTTAAGACTAATGTGAATAACTCTGCTATGAAAGCTCTTATACATGTTTTTGGGTGAACATATGCATTCATTTCTCTCGAGTGGAGTAGGTTATTTAGAGGTATATTGGTTAATTTCCAAACAAATAACATTTTTCTAGGTATCTTTTTGTTATTTATTTCCAGTTTAATTTGAATATGGTCAGAGAACATACTCTGTATTCTTTCAGTCCTTTGGAATTTGTTGAGATTCACTTCGATGCCAGTGTATGGTCTATGTTTGTAAATATTCCATGTGCACTTGAAAAAGATGCCTATTCTGCAATTGTGTTACACGATCTCCTATAAATGTAATTGGTGCCAATTATGTCAAGTTGGTTCCTCATTTTCTGCATATCTTATGTTTTTACCTTTTTGTAAACTGTTAAAGTCTCTAATTATTTTTTTATTTCCTTGTTTTAACCTGATTTATATATTTTGAAACTATGACATTAGACACCTACAAATTTAGGCTATTACACATTCCTATTGAATTGAATTTTATCATTAAGAAATGTTCCTCACTATCTCTAGTAATAATTGTTCCTTAAAAGTAGCTTTTCTTTTGGTAGTTGCCCATTAATGGGAATGCTGGATCAAATGATAGTTCCACTTTAGCTCTTTTAGGTATCTCCATCTTACTTTCTACAGAGGTTGTACTAGTTTGAAGTCCCCCCAGCAGTATATGAGTGTTCCTATTCTCTACATCCATGCCAACATTTATGGCTTTGGAATTTTTTGATAAAGGCCATTTTTACTGAATATAGGTCATATCTCATTGTGGTTTTGATTTGCATTTCCCTGATCATTATAGATGTTGAGCATTTTTCATGTTTATTGGCCATTAGTCTATCTTCTTTTGAAAAGTTTCTGTTCATGTCCTTTGCCCACTTTTTATAGGGTTGTTTGATTTTCTCTCGCTGATTTTCCTGAGTTCTATATAAATACTAGTTATCCAAAGGCATCTGCACTAGAATGTTTATGGCAGCACAATTCACAATTGCAAAGATGTGGAAACAATCCAAGTGCCCATCAATACATGAGTGGATTAATAAAATTTGGCATATGTATACCTTGAAATTTTACTCAGCCACAAAATACAATGGTGAAATAGCACCTCTTGTATTATCCTGGGTAGAGCTGGAGCCCATTCTACTAAGTGAAGTATCGCAAGAATGGAAAAAGAAGCAACACATGTACTCACCATCAAATTGGTATTAACTGATCAACACTTAAGTGCACATATAGTAATAACATTCATCGGGTGTTGGGCAGATGGGAGGGATGAGCAGGGGATGGGTATGTATACACCTAATGGGTTCAGTGAGCACCATCTGGGGGATGGACACACTTGAAGCTCTGACTTGGGTGGGGCAAAGACAATATACGTAACTTAAACATTTGTACTCCCATAATATGCTGAAATAAAAAAATTTTAAAAAACTAGCTTTTATTATATTAATAAAACTGTACTCACTTTTAATTAATGTATTCATATATATATTTCATTACTTTTACTTTCACCTCATTTCTCCACATATTTAAAGTGTTTTCTGTAAATACACAGTTACCTTATTAGAGAGCATCATGATCTTTATTGTTTAATTGAAACCTTTAGTCCAGATAAATTCCATTAATTAATCATATATGCATTTCTACTTGGGTTTAAGTATACATGTATTAAAGTATACTGTCTTGCTATTTGTTTTCATTTGTTTGTATGTTTTTCTTTTTTCTTGACTTCCTTTACATAAGTCAAGCTTCTTTTATTATTTCATTTTTTCCTCCATGATCAGCTTTTTAATGATATAGTCTTTTATAATTCTATTGATAGTTACAATAGTAATTTAGAGATTAAAATACACATTTTTACAAATATTGAATAATTAAGACTAATCTTTTTCTCTTTTAAAATTGAATTTCTACTTGACTTGCTTTTATAGATTCCAGGTGTATTTTGAAAATGCACATACATTCCTCTATTTCATTGAATACATTAATTGTATTCATTTTAAAATTATCTTCTGAAAATACAAATATCTAAATCATCTATGTATCTCTTCCTATCTACATATTATCTGTTGTTTATCTTGGCCTCTTTTTTTTTTTTAGTCTGCTTTATAATTTCTGATTCAATGCCAGATAGTGTAGATAAAGAAATTGTGGAGGCTCTTGATATTTTCTTTCTCCAAAAAACATTAAAATATTTTTTAAAGATACTGAGTTTAGGTGGATCACTTATTTTTTTATATAAGGATACTTTCAGTCTTTGTTTGGTATGGCCTATTTGGATTTGGGTCTTAATCCTAGGATATGGTCTTCATGGTCTCAGGAGAATGCCTAGTGTTTACTGAGCCTCTCTAATTTGACAAGGTTTGAACATTATCTACATATCCCTGGCACAGTGCTAAAATCTCCACACAGCTCTTTAACATCCAGCTGCTGCCAATCTTCTTGATTTCTGCATGTTTGTGAAGTTTAGGAGTCAATAACTTGAAGGGAGATTATACATGGATTTTTATCTTCCCCTCTTTATGGTTCCTTTCTGTCTAGGATTTTACACCTCTAGCAGCCCTGATGTCTGCATCCTCAGCTCGTGAAAATTGAAGTTTTTTTTATGTTTGAGCTCTCTTCCTCTGCTTAGTTGCTCTCCAGTATCTTTAAGCACACACACAAACATGCACACACACATTCCATTTCTTATTTTTTTTTATTGGCCAGTGGGTTGATCTAATACCAGCTACCCTGTCATCAACAGAACAGGTACTCTGGGTTAATATTTTCAATACATTAGTGTAGTCCCCCCCCCAGATGAGATTTGAAGTTTAATAATAGGTAGACTTTACTGCCTCAGTTAAATAGTGTTAGTGAGTGCAGATTTCTGGTATTATGGTAATCTTCAGGGAAAGTCTTAGTGCTTCTGGGAATATTACAGAAAGATACCACCATAAGAGTGGTGTTCAGGTGGGACATTCATGAAATAGCCTTTTGATGTGGCTATTGTATGATGTAGGGTTTTGAGAAAGTGTACACTGAACAAAAAGATGAATAAATGAACTGGTAAAAGAGTAGGGAGTTGGTAATTATGTGGAAAATGCCTGTCAAATAAAGGCCATGAAATCAATTAAACATCCATGGATTATCCATATATTAAGTGCCTATACTAGACACAGTGGTGCAATGATAAGTATATCTATTTTAGGGTATTTAACACCAAGAAATTTTGATATTTTTGAGAAAAAAGATTAAATGGAAAATAGTAAATTAAAATTCAAGTGCTATATAGCAGTTTAGAATCACAATAACAAGATTTTTAAGGAGATACAAAGTAGAGCTCAGCATGTCTATATTGAGCTTAAACCTATCCACATTTAAAATAAATGGAAGTGAATAAAACAAATAAGCAAGATATTTAATTTCAATTATCAACAGGATAAAAATTTTAAATTTTTGTACCTTCTAAAAACTAAATAGAACCAACTGTCACTTTACCACATAGGGTGACAGGAAAGAAAACACTAGTTCACATGGCCTAAATATAAAATCATTATGGTTCAAATGAGTTTTCTGTTTTTCTCCTTTTCTTATTTTCAAATTCTAGAGCTAGCTAGATGTTGGTTAGCAATATTATGTACTTGGTGGGGCACATGTTTTTTGTAAGCCATGATGATTTTAGGACATGTTATTTGAAGTAGGATTAATGGTAGCATCCCAGGTTTACTGAATCACAATCTCAAATTATTTTCACCAAGCTCTAAAAATGTTTCTGATATAAAGCTAGGTTTATAAACTGCTGTTTTAAACCAGGAATCAAATTATTACTCCTTCATTTGCACAGTGACCTTCAAAAACTGAATACAAAACACCTCAGCCTATTCGACCTCAGTGAGGTAAATATATTCCTCCAAAATTGAAATTAAATAGGTAATTCTAAAGAGAGCAAAGAGTTAGAAAATCTTTCTTGATCATTGTGGAGCTCATATTTATATGTGATTCATAGGAGAAGCAATTTTCAATTTTGATTCTTTAATAATAAAAATAACATAGAATTTCTGGTAAGACAATATGATTGTCTATGGAACACAAACATTTCCTCCTAAAGTAGGTAAAGATCCTGAACGCAATAAAACAGAAGTAATTTTGAATTCATAACAGAACTTGCAAGAAAGAAAAGAAAGTCTCAAGGTGCAAGAAACAAATAGTAAACTAAAAACTAGTGTAATAAACATGTGAACTTATGTTGTGGCTGCCCAAGAGGCTGTTATTGTTTTGAATCATGGAAAGGCTTGTTTTATAAAGCTCATGCAAACAAAGTAGATAAGGCCCTGGGCTCATGCAAAGTAGAAAACTAAGACTCCTAAGTAAAACTAGGAATCTCGAAGGGCTAAAAACTCAGGAAAGGGCAGATTAGGAAAAAGCCTGTGGATAAATACAGGGAATTGAAAAGAAAGCTTACCAGTCTCTATCTATACTCTAGATAGGCAACAAATATCTCTTGAAAGTTTGAAGAGCTGAGTTATGAAAATCTTGCCTATTTAGATATTAAAATTATAATACCTTAGAGTTCCAGGACCTTTAAGTCAATCAATTCATCAAAAGTGCTTTGTGACCATTAATACCCCTATAATTCCTGACAGAACCATTAAATTTCACAATCCAGACCAACCATCCTTTGCACAGGAATTCCAGATGGAGAAAATAGATTTGTGGAAAGCCAGTGCTCAAACCTAAGTGTGTGAGAATGTGATAGAAATGGTGTTGAAGGAAGTCTTACATGTGAGAAGCATGAAAATGCCAAAGGAGGATAAATAAAAGTAACTCATATTGACATACATCATAGCAAAATTCACAAAGGCCATGAGAAAGAGTTTAAAAGCAAATAGAGTAGAATGATAGATCACATGCAAATGAGTAAGAAGACTGATAGAAAATTTCTGAACAATGGACTTCTTCCAGTGTTGAAGACAACAAAAACAAAACTTAACCTCCTGATGTACATATACAGAAGACTAGGCCTGAATGTTTGAAAAAAGTTGAACTTATGTTTGAAAAATAACTGTTTTCAGACATTAGGCAACAGATGGTTTCCAGACTGCGGACAGAGGAAGGTAGAAACTAAATGCATTTGGTAATCTCATGAAGTTGACGAATTGGCAATCATTGTTAAAGGAGACAAATGCAGATGAAATCTTCCCAGAAAAAGAGAGAAATATGCAGAAAATATGTTCCAGATATCTGTATTGACTTCTCCTTGAGTGTTTGCTAAGAACTATGTGACCCATGCACAGAGAGAAACTCCACAAACCAAAATAAAGAATGACCAAGGAGTTATAAGGAGAGCGATTCCCAAAGTTCTCAGTGGGTAGGGGATTATTGAGTTCCAGTCAGGCACAGTCGGAAAGGCCTCAGTGGTCATCAGGCCATTCAGCGAAACCCAGCTGCATGAACTGTCCTTAGAATGTAGGCTCCTGCAGACCCACTGAAGCAAAGCTTTAAAGCAGGATTCAAGAGGATACAACTGATTTGTAAATAGCTTAATTCCCTGTTAAAAGAAACCCTAGCACTCTTTAAAATTGGACAATAAAATCCAGACCTTCAACCAAGTAATCATAATGTCCAGCATCCTATCATAATTACTAGATATGCCAGAAGGAAGAAAATGTAACTCATAGCCAGAAGAAAATTGAATTAATGGAAACAGATACAGAAATGCCAGAGATAATGGAACAAGTATAAAAAGTATATTATAGTAGCTATCATAACCATATATATAAAAAAATGAATAAAATTATATAGAGATATGTTAGTAATTAAAAATATAAAAGAAGCAAATGAAAGTAACAATTTCACCGGACTGGTTTAACAGCAAAGTAAATGCAGTATCTGAAGATATGTCAATAACATATATCCAAATGAAACATGAAGCACAGAGAGAGAAACTGAAAAAGAGGAAGAATTAGGGACCTGTAGTCTGATATGTTTTTATACACACACACACACACACACACACACACACACACATAAAATGCAGGCATAAAGGTGAGAGGAGCATAGAAAAATATTTGATGGAATATTCTTTGAAAAATTTAAAATTTGATAAAAATGATAGATACCGATCTAAAAGGTTCAACAAATCCTAAGTAAGATGAACATTAGGAAAATCAAACCAAGGCACACAATTTTCAATTCTGAAAAACAGATATTAAGACAAAATTTTGCAGGAATCTCCCTATCACCCCCACCAAGAAAAAGAAACATTACATACAGAGAAATGACACTTTATTTTTTTTTTAGATTTTCAGTATTTTTTTTTATTTCAGAATATTACAGGGGTACAAATGTTTTGGTTATGTGAATTGCTTTTGTACAGTTTCAGTCAAAGTTACAAGTGTGTCTGTCACCCATATAGTGTACATTGTACCCGTTAGGTATGAATTTACCCATCCTGTCCTCCCCTCTTCCACCTACTTGATTTCTGTTGAATTTTACTACCATATGTGCACATATCTATAAGTTTCAATTCAGTAGTAAATACATATTTTTTTTTGTTCTTCCATTCTTGTGATGCTTCACTTAAAAGAATGGTCCTCAGTTCTATCCAGGTTGTATTAGTTCACCATTTTTTATGGCTGACTAATACTCCATGGTATAAATATATCACATTTTATTAATCCACTCATGTATTGATGGGCACTTGAGTCACTTCCACATCTTTGCAATTGTGAATTGTACTACTATAAACATTCAAGGGCAAGTGTCTTTTTTATAAAATGTCTTTTTTTTCCCTTGAGTAAATACCCAGGAGTGGGATTGCTGAATCAAATGATAGGTCTACTTTAAGTTCTTTTAGGTATGTTTATACTACTTTCCATAGAGGTTGTACTAGTTTGCAGTCC
This sequence comes from Cheirogaleus medius, assembly GCA_008086735.1. Classification (NCBI taxonomy): domain Eukaryota; kingdom Metazoa; phylum Chordata; class Mammalia; order Primates; family Cheirogaleidae; genus Cheirogaleus; species Cheirogaleus medius. The sequence continues at coordinate 65,648,973 of VBSM01000272.1, forward strand.
CACCAATAGCGTTCCTTTCTCTCTGCATCCACACCAGCAGCTGTTGTTTTGGGATTTTTTGATAAAAGCCATTTTCACTGGAGTTAGGTGATATCTCATTGTGGTTTTGATTTGTATTTCCCTGATGATTAGAGATGTTGAGCATTTTTTCATGTTTATTGGCCATTAGTCTATCTTCTTTTGAAAAGCTCTGTTCATGTCTTTTGCCTACTTTTTAATGTGGTTGTCTGATGTTTTCTTGCTGATTTGCTTGAGTTCTTTGTAGATTCTGGTTAGTAGCTCTTTATTGGATGAATACCATGCAAATATTTTATCCCGTTCTGTAGGTTGTCTATTTGCTGTATTGATTGTTTCCTTGGCTTTGCAGAAGCTTTTTAATTTAATCAGGTTCTATTGATTTATTTTTGTTGTTGCTGTAATTGCCTTTGGGGTCTTTTTTATAAATTCTTTGCCTACGCTGATTTCTGTAAGAGTTTTTCTGACCTCTTCTTCTAGAATTTTTACATTTTCATGCCTTAGGTTTAAGTCCATTATCCATCATGAATTAATTTTTGTCAGTTGTGAGAGGTGCAGATCCTGTTTCAGTCTTTACATGTGGCTATCCAATTTTCCTGGCACCATTTATTGAATAGAGATTTTTTCACCAGTGTATGTTTTTGTCTTCTTTGTCAAAGCTGATATGGCAATATGATGATGGTTTTATGTCTGAGTTCTCTGTTCTTATCTGTTGGTCTATGTCTCTGTTCTTGTGCCAAGCGTATGCTGCTTTGGTTACTGCAGCCTTCCAGAATAGCTTCAAGTGTGGTAAAGTGATGCCACCCAATTTGTTATTTTTGCTTACGGTTGTTTTGGCTATTTAGGGTCTTTTCTTTTTCCATACAAAGCATGGAATTATTTTTTCTAGTTCTTCAAAAAATGACATTGGTACTTTAATGGAAATTGCATTGAATCTGTGAATCACTTTGGGTCGTATAGATATTTTAATAATATTGATTCTGCCGATCCATGAACATGATATGTTTGTCTATTTGTTTACATCCTCTGTGATTTTCTTCCTCAATGTTTCATAGTTCTCCCTATAGAGTTCTTTCACCTCCTTGGTTAAATATATTCCTAGGTATTTTATTTTCTTTGTTGCTTTTGTAAGAGATATTGAATCTTTGATTTGATTCTCAGCTTGACTCCTGCTGGTATATAGCAATGCTACTGATTTTTATACATTGATTTTGTAGCCTGAGACTTTGCTGAATTTATTTATCAATTCCAGGAGTCTCTTGGCAGAATATTTGGAGTTTTCTATATGTAAGATCATATCATTAGTAAAGAATGATAGTTTGACCTCTTCTTTTCCTATCTTGATACCCTTGATTTCCTTCTCTTGCCTGATTGCTCTGGCTAGGACTTCCAGCACTATGTTGAACAGAAGCAGTGATAGTGGGCAACCTTGTGGTCCAGTTCTAATCAGGAATGCTTTCATTTTTTTCCCTGTTTGGTATGATGTTGGATATGGGTTTGTCATATATGGCTTTTATAATATTGAGGTATGTTCCATCTATGCCTATTTTCTTAAGAGTTCTTATCATAAAAGGGTGCTGAATTTTGTCAGAGAAATAACATTTTAAAGTGATGAAAGAAATGTGCTCTCAATCTAGAACCTATATATTTCCAAAGGAAAGAAATGACTAAAAAACAATTCTTCTTTCAGATAAAACAAAGCTTATATAAATTAATTTAAACCCAAGATCACTAGGAGAACATTCGCTTCTACAAGAATATTCAGAGTAGAAGGAATTCAAGGTTTATGGTTCATGACCATTTCATTTGATCCCCAAAATACAGGATGACTTTATCTGATACTTGGGCTATATACATTATAATTTTACATGGGGGGGCACCTAAACTATTCAATAGCTAACAGTATTTCCAAAAAAGAAAATTTAGATTGCAATTTCAAATAATAATAAATTTGAGTTGTAGCAGAAATATAAATATGAAAGATAAAACCATAAATATGCTAGAATACAATGTAGAAAAATATATATTATTTTATGGGAGAGACCTTTTGAAATAGGACATTAAAGCCAGAAAACATAAAGATAAAGTATATGTGTGGGGGATAGATGGACAAATACATAACTCCCATATTTTCCCTTCCCACTTTCAGAATTATTTGAGAAATAATGCCCATGAGCTGGAGATCAAAAGATCAGCTTTATTGCTGATAGAGTGAACTGGAGAAAATGACTTTGCTCCTCAGCCAATTTGCTTGCACAATGTGATATACTGGCCTGGATATATCTGTGGGGAAAATTTGGAGCAAAAGGAATGGAAGTTCTCCAAAACAGATAAAGTTCATAAATATGATTACATAAAATAAAATAAATAATCACAGGCAAGGAAAGTATCTTCAATGACTGTAACTAGGGACACTATTCCCAAATTCCCACAACACATGGGCTATAATTGACTGTGGGTTATATTTCTTGTGCCTAAAGTAAAAACTTGGCTGAACTTTTCTGGTTGTTCCATGCTTAACTGACTCCTTGAGGGAGAGGGTAACCTATGTTTTCTTCCCAGGTTTTCTTCCATCTCACCACCCTATAACCATTTTCCTCAGATTATCAGTAATTGCTTTACATTTCTCCAGTGAGATAAAGAGGGCAGCAGACACACACATCTCTATTGCTACTGACTCTACACTCTTTCTATTCAGTATTGATAAATATCTACACATCTGCTAAATGTGTTCCAAAATACTATCATCTCTGGGTGGAAGGATAATGGTTTATTTCATTCTTAATTTTCCCCTAAATCTCTTTATTTACTTCAAGAGATCAAGAAAAACCCTCAGATCCCACTAGCTCTGAATCTCATGGAATTAGATAAAATTACTCATGACCCTGTATTGTTGGAGTCCTTAATCAACTCCTGGGTCATCTGCCTTCATTTTAAAAATGTTAAGTCCTGGATGAATAAAATTCTCTCCTCTATTACTGTTGGAAATCTTAGTGATTTTAATATATAAGTATATAATCTTTCCAATACATCGGGCTTCTAGCACTTTAACCCTCTCTACTTATCCTGTCTTCTGCCTCAGCCATTCATCCCTAGGGTCACACCCTACACATTGTCATTGCTAGTCACAGAAACCCTCCATAATCTCAAGTTTTCTGACCATTATGCCTTATTATTCTAGCTCATCTCCTCTAGTATCCCAAGTCCTGGTCTCTCAGCTCTCTCAGTATCTCCATAGATGGATTCTACCACCTTGGCATTTTCTCCCATATGCTTGATGTCCTCTTTCCTTTCCTTCACATCTTAAATTCTAGGCTAATCATCATCAATCCTTCATTGTATACACTCTCCATTCCCTCACTCCTTTCTTGTCATCATATTTTCTCACCACAACTATGTCCTAATTAAATTAAATTTAAACACTGGTTAAGCAAATTCTCTGCATACTCCATGCTTACAGCCATGCAGCTGAACATGAAAAAAGAAATTTTCAAACATGCTGACTAGTCTCACTTTAAAAACATGACCACACACCTCAAGAGAGCCCTTAATATTGGCCAGAAATCTTGCCATATCTACCCAGGCCATTTATTCTCATAATACTCTACTAGACAACTATTTTGCAACCTTTATCTCTCCTTAAACCTCCCAGAACTCCTTCCCCACCTTCGCTCTTAGCTGATTATTTTGCTTTCACTGCAATGAGGAAAGGAGGAAATTGACCTTCCTAAGACTCCCACTGCCACATCTACCTATCTGTGAGCATCTGCTCACCTGTCAGCATCTGCACTCTTAGATTCTGCCTACGCACTTGATAACACAGAATAGCTCTTCTTGCTCCTCAGTAATGTTACTTCCTCTACCTGTGTGCTAGATTTCATCCTCTTTCCAAACCTTCTCCTAGCAATGATGGGGTACAAGGCAAGAGTATAAATGGAAGCCCCCCAAATGTACATATCTGTACATCATATTCTATATATTCATATATAATAAAATAATCCTATTATGTTGATATACATATATCATACATTAAATAATATATAGTCTTTTGTATTATACAATATATAATATAAATACATATATGATAGTGGTGAGGAAGATACACACAGGAATAAGAAAGCATATTTAGTTCTATGGCAATGTTTAAAAAGAAAGGATAATTACTCTGCAACAAAAGAAGAAAACAAACATTTATTGAACGCTTGATATTTTTCAGTCAGTGGGCTCAAATTGTATCTCATTTTCTATAGAAACAAATACATATAAGGAAATTGAGACTTTGAGCAGTTAAATAAATAACTTGCCCAAGATTACACAACTAATAAATGGTCAAACTTGTTTTGCCCTCAGGATTGTCTGACCCCAAAGCCCACGTTCTATTCACTGCTCCATAATTTCCTGGATGGCTAATCCTAATGTGATTTCCTGGAAATTTTTATTTCAAGACCATGCTTTGCAAAGCACAGCGCCATGGCATTGAATCAAGAGCTGATGTGTGGTTGGTCTTGCCTTTGTCTGAGGGTGGCATTACTGTCTTTTGCTAAAAAGTTGCCAGAACAGGCTCCAGAGGCAGAAGTATTTCAGTTGTGGGTGAGCTGATTCCTAGATGTGTGTTTTCTAATCCATTTATAAAGTGCTCTGGGATTCCTCTGGATGAAATGTGTCCTATAAATGTAATTTGTAGTTTCATTTGCCCTTTAGTTTGGAGCTGCCTGGCGATTTAATTCTCAGTGCACTGTATTTTAAAAAGTATATTTAAAAGTATCTTTTATCCAGTAGCACACTTTCTAAACTGCTCTTTCAGAAGTTTCCAAAACAAAGGGGAAGTTCTACAGAAATTTTCACAAATAACGATTTCTTATCTTTGAACTTATTTGTGCTTGGTACTTTATATTTCTTTGTTCTCCTCCTCTCCTCCAAATTGCTGTGCAGTGAAACAACCTTTCAGCTTAATGCAAGGTAGGGGAATATGTGTTTGCCTCATTCTAAATTCTTAATTCCACAATTTAAAAACACTAATGTTTTCTGCAGTGGCAGAGGTGACAAAAACATATTTTGTGTGTATTTGTTTTCTGAAAGCATGGAAAGTAAAATAAACACGATTTCCTTCCCTTAGGGGACCATAACCTAACATGCAAAGGGGGTTAGCAGAAAAATTATACCTCTTACGTTAGAATCCGGAGATCTGGTCTATAGCTCTTCTACTATAACTGCATATGGCTTTGCAGCCCTGAGCAAATCACATCAGTATTCTGAGACACCATCAATGTGGTGATACGAGGCAAGAGCAAGCACAGTTTTCTCATATGTAAAATGAGAGTGTTGGGCATTTCATGACTCTGTGAAGCTTATAAATTGACATCAAGATTTATATACAATCAGGTAACTTTATGGTACACTTGGGTGGCTACAACGTTTCCATTGATTGAGGCATTCATATTTGTGTGTATATGTCTGTGTGCATGTATGTTAATAGATATTAGGATCAAAAAGAGCTTTATAAAGAATTTCTTTTAATACCTCATCTAATACTTAAACATTCTCCCTTATACCCCCATCTTATGAACATCCACCCCACCCCCCAGTTGGTGAGATTGGAAAACTGAAATCTCTATTTTCAAGACTTCCTTGCAATTTAAATTATTATGTTAATTAGATTCTGCTTCTTTAATGGACTAGTTTAAGATTTGGAATTTTCAAGAGAAGCAGAGACTGTGGAAAAGTGAGATTTTCCTGAAGCAATGTTCCAATGTCCAATCTCTTTCTTCCGGTGTTAAGAAACATAAAAGCTTCTTATTTCCAGCTTTTCAAAGCCTGACTCCAAGCCCCAGAGATGTTCTTGAACTCATCTCTAGTAATGGCCTCCAGTGAAAAAAGACTCTTGTGAGTCTGTCCTGTATATATCTGGAAATCATTACTATAGACTAGGACTAGTGCATTCTCCTTCAGCTCTTATGATGATTTTCTTACCACCTAATTATCTGTATTAAATTTTTTCTTCTGAATATAACTAGAGTTGTTTCTGTTTCCAACCTTGTTAACATATTTGGAACAAGAAATTAACACTTAAGAGTGAGCATCTAGGATCGTCTGACCTGGTTTGGATTAAAGGAAATAATGATGTAATACCACTGGAAAATGGGATATACAAAATAGATGGCATAAAATGACAAAAATTTACTTAAATTACCACCCACTACCACTTATAATAAAGGCTAGGCTTTGTTAGAACAAGTTTCAAAAATAGGCGGTTAGATAGACAAAGAAGAATACAAAGTCTAAGTTTGACTGGCAGCTTGTAATTACACTAGACATAGAAGAAGGAGGAGAAGAGGGAAGAAAAAAAGGAAGGAAGGGAAAAGAAAGGAAGAAAAAAAGGAAGGAAAGAAAGAAACAGGGAAAGAGAGAGAAAGAAAGAGACAAAGAAACAAAGAAAGGAAGGAAGGAAAGAAGGGGAGAGAATGACAAAAAAAGAAAGAGAAACAAAGGTATAAAGTAAAAGAAAAAATAAACACAAGGAGGGAGGGGAGAGAGGGAAGGAAGGAGACAGAGAGAGATGGAGGGAAGAGGGTGGAAGAAAATGATGAAATCAAAGTCACCAGGTGCCCATCAATCCATGAATGGATTAATAAAATGTGGTATATGTATCCCATAGAGTACTACTCGCCATAAAAAAAAATGGTGAACTAATACCTTCTGTATTAACCTTGATGGAACTGGAGACTATTCTTCTAATTGAAGTATCACGAGAATGGAAAAACAAACACCACATGTAGTCACCATTAAATTGGAACTAATCAATCAACACTTATGTGCATGTATGGAAATAACATTCATTGGAAATCAAGCAGGTGGGAGGGGGGAGGAGGAGATGGGTAAAATCACACCTAATGGGTACAATACACACTATCTGGGGGATGGGCATGGTACAAAAGCAATTTATGTAACCAAATCATTTGTAATCCTTAATAGTCTGAAATAATTTTTTTTAAAGTTTTAAATTTTTAGTTTGAATTATTGTCAAGGACCAGGAGGAGTCCTTGTGACTGCCCTAAAATGATCTCTTATCAAGATGATATAGCTCAAAATCAAAGACAAAGCCTGATCATGTAGGTGATCAATCAGCTAAATCAGCTAGCTATCTTATATAATTTAGGGCAATTTTTCAGGTAGAGTTGGGTCCTCACAATTGAATGAATACACTTAAGGTGATTCAAAAGGATCTGAGTTAATCCTCACACGTTGGTAGAAGCAGTCCTTCTTACCTGTCCTAGGAGACTGACTCTACTGTGTTTGCATGTCATGTAAATCCTCACTTGTAGTTATCTTGTGAGCAAAGACCTACTTTTCTTGTGACCCTGTCTCCAACCTTATTGCTTCTTGACTTAGAATCAAGCCTCAACATTTCCAGGGACCCCAAAACAAAGGCTTATGTGGAATGATAGAGCTTTACAATAAAAATTTTCAAGATTTTGTTAATTGATTTGCAACAATTTGAAGAATATGTATAGGGATCAATTTCTGAGGTCCTAAATTAGGGAAGAAGAACTAAAATATTAGATCAGGTGAAATTTATCAAGATGTGTACATTTCTAAGAGATATGTAATTCAGTGTGCTGGCTCAAGCATTTAGAGTGCTTCTGTCTCAAGATTGTTTTATAGGGGATGATGCAAACATTCTTAGTATGTTGTAGTAAGAGGAATATAAAGATTTAGGAAGATAGGAGTGATGGAATAGATTTATTACCTGTAGCTTACTCATCCATCCTGCAATTATATCTGTGGGGGGACTCAGAGAACACACTCTTCACCAAAGCACTGAGAAGTGCTAAGTGAGAGAAGCACCAGATTATCATAAAGCTCTGCAGAGGTTGTTCCTTGTAGGCCAGCATTATGGTAGGAAAGGCTGCTGTTTAAATGGTCTGACTTATTTCATCGAGTTGATGGATCCCAGAAAGAGCACTGTGATCATTGTACGTGTCAAGTTGACTAGGCTTTAGTACCCAGTTATTTAATTAAACACTAATCTTGGTGTTGTCGTGAGGTATTTTGTATACTGGTTAACATCTACAATTAGTTGCCTTTAAGTAAAGGAGATTATCTTTGGTAATCTGGGTGAGCCTCATTCAATCAGTTGAAAACCTTAAAAACAAAATTAATATGTCTGTAAGGAAGAAGGAATTCCACCTGTGGACTGCAGAGTTGGCTCCTGATCGAGTTCCCAGCCTGCAGGCCTGCCCTACAGATTTCAGACTTGCTAGCCCCCTCACCAATCACAGAAGCCAATTCCTTGAAATCTCTCTCTCGCTCTCTCTCTCTCATATTCTGTTTCTTTCTCTGTTCTATAATATTAATAGAAATCAAGTCCAGAGTGGTAATCCAAATACTTTGATAATTAGAAATCACTGGGAATGGATTAAAATAATTGCCAGAAGATAGTTGTTCTATAGATTTGTGTAAAATTAAAACAAAAAGAAAAACAAACTATAGGTCTGCCTGTGTACAGCTAACTTGAATCACTATCACTACAATGATTACTGCTTCTCACCTACTTCACAGACCTGTTGCAATTCCACACTGGATTTTCTACAGACAATTGAATCAAGAGATGATGTGTCCCCCAGTCACACGTATGTAACATGATGTTTCTTTGTGGTTTTCCCAAACTGTCCTGCAGCTATTTTCCAAAATTACTGTTAATTAGGAAAGGACAACACTCAGGCACAGGCTCTGGGGAGGCAGAACGTCATCGTGAGACCGGTCAGACTGGGTCCATGTCAGAATAGGCCTCCTGAATTTGCAAATACACCCTAAGATTATTTCTCCTTGTTTCTTAATGCATAGTTGCTATATACACAAACTATAACTAGCAGAATCCCAATATTGGCTTTCTGGCCAGTGAAGTAAAGGCTATTAAAATAGAAAGGGCATATTTGAAGCCCCTAAAGCTATCCTTTTTCCCAATATTGAATCTTTGGGGAAATAACAGAAATGAGTACCAATGTCAAAGTCCTGAAAAGGTAGAGGTTGTTGGTGCTATGCTTTAAGTTGTGTCTTCCAAAAGGATGTGTTGATGTTCTAACCCCCAGTATCTCAGAAAGTGACCTTATTTGGAAATAAGGTCATTGCAGGTGTCATTAGTTAAATTAAGATAAGGTCATACTGGTGTAGGGTGGGCCCTTAATTCAAAATACAGAGAGAAGAATTCTGTGTTAAGACACAGACACTCACAAAGGGAGAATGCCGTGTGACGACATGGGTAGAAATTGGAGTGATGCAGCCACAAGCTAAGGAAAGCCAAGGATTGAGAGCCCCCACTGGAAGCTAGAAAGAAGCAAGGAAGATTCTCTTCTACAGAGTTCAAAAGAAGCGTGGCCCCGCCAACACCTTGATTTTTGACTTCTAGTCTCCAGAACAGTAACATGATAAATTTCTGGTTTTAGCTCTGTTTTTGGTACTTTGTTACATAAAACCTAGGATACTAATACAGGTGGTATTCTGTTCACATCTTCCTTCAACTTCCCTGTTTTCACCATTGAAAAAATTAGATGGTTCTTGGAGAATGAATGCACTAAAATTGCTTAACAGATCAGATAGTAACTTCAATTGTAGCTTCTTTACCAAATATGAACACTTGACTGAAGCAAATCAACAAAACATTTTAGCAACTACTATGATGTGATTGAGATAGCAAATGATTTTTTAAAAATACCAATAAGCCAAGATTATCAGAATCAATTGTTTTTTCACATAGAAGAGCCAACAGTATTTTTTCACAATCTTACTCATCTCTATGTAAATTTTCTTGTTCTCTATCGTAAATAAGGCCCCAGGGATTTTGATCATGTCACATTTTCACAGCACATTACACTTGTCCATTATATAGAAGACAACAAGCTTATAGGACCTAGTGAGAATAATACACAAAATACTTTGAGAAGCAAAATGCATGCAAGTTGATGAGAGATAAAACCCAAGAAAATTTAAGAGCATGCCAATTCAGTGGAATGTCTGGATGTCTGGATTTCTGGGGCTTGTCTACAAGGAATGACCTTATACTTACCAACCACAGAAAAAGGTTAAATATTTAGTGGACAGCTTTGATTTTGGATATAACATAAATTATATTTGGGTGTGTTTCTCTATACAAGTAACCTGTACAACTTTAAATATGGCCTAGAGTAGGCTCTCCAACTGTCCAGTTTGCATTACAAGTACTCTATCACTTGAACCTTAACATCCAGCTGATCTAATGGTGCTTAAATTTTCTGTGAGATATTGGATGCTGGATAGGCCTGCAAAAAACCTCCATATGAGTATTTCAGACTTTTGCCTTTTCTCTCTCTCATCTCACACTTTTGGTTCCCTGACAGGTTGACTTAAGAATAAAAATTAGGAACCTGTTTTACCAATGACTTCCTAGACAATTTGGAATACTTGCTCCTTTCTAGAAATAGATCACTATTTCTCCTTGGCATGGTTGTCATAAAGACGGAAATTGTTTCTATTTGAAATACAGCAGAATACCTTCTCAGGAATCTACTTTGGGCCATAAGACACACATATAACCTGAATTGACATTAATTTCTGCTTTATTGATAATATTTTGGTTTGGTTTCTTTCTACAATTAAATATGAGTAACTGAAGTCATGGCGCTTGACTTTGACAAATTTACAAATCACTCACAAGGCTTAAGATTCAGAGACACATGGGAGAATACAAAGCTTGGAATAAAAGTCTAAAAACAAAATGTGAAATGAAAACCATTAGTGGAAAATAGAGACAGATGCAGAAGTGGAGATAAATGCCACAGACGTTCTAAGCACATAAGGTCACTGTGGCAGATTTGCAGTTGTCTTCAGGGAACAATAAAGGGATCTTCATGACAGGTGAGGTAGAATTGATTGGGAAAAAAAGTATGAAAAAAACTTACCAGGGAGATTTTTCAGAAAAGACCAGGTGAACTAGTATTTGAAATTTTGGATTAGGTTGGATATTATTGACTATACTTTTGCTAATGAAGAATTATTCATACAGAATTATTCAAACCTTCCCAAAAGAATTGAATATTTAAATATTTTCTCTAAAAAACATGAAATATTTTCTGGAATTCTAATATTTAAAAATAAATAAAAGCAGATACAGTCTGATTAAGTGGAAGAGATGGTGGAAGCTGAGAGCCCTCTCATCTTTGTCTATCCTTAAGCTGCCACTGGTTTGAAAACCAACAATGTTTATCTGGGTTTTTATTAAAAGCAAGATCACTCCTGCATTTTAAACTATTATTGACTTCAAATAAAAGGAAATACAAATTTTCCTAAAAACGTATTTGAAAACTGTAAAAATGATAGTAATAAATCCTTTTACTATACCTTTTACCTTTTAGTTATAAGACCTTGATTCATTTTTTGCAATTTCATTGTGATTCTAGAAGCACCAAGCAATGTGATTGCTTGAAATAAATAGTGAAAAGGAATGTTTGTTTACCAATTGTGTTTGGTAAACAAACTCTTAGGTCATGGGGACCTAAGAGTTTTAAGCTACACCCACTTTGAAGCTGGACTCAACATTTCAGTGAAGCATATGGCAGTTTCTAAGGCTTTGTGGGAATAAGATTTGATTTGGAAGATGTAGAGAAGATTTTGTAGGAGAAAGGAGGTGAGGCTTGCATTGGCATGCTACACAAAAGTACTTAATATAACTTTCAATTAGACATCTCAGTTCTACCTCAGTCTTCTAATTCATCTACAATCACATCTTTCCCTCCAACCTTTCTAGCACTCAACTTTTCCAGCTCTCTTGGATTTAGTGTTTCCCACCATTCCTATCATCAAGTCTTCTTATACTTCTTCATTTTTATTTTTCCCTAGGTACAAAACAATTTAGCAGTCATTCCCAGCCTCACCATAGCAAAGAGTATAACTTCTGTATACTCTATTCGTTTGAGAGGTCAGTAAATAACTTATTATATTTTTCCTGCTGTAATTTTTTCTATCATGTTTTTAACTAACTTAGCTTCACATAACTAGTAGAACAAATTTTTATGTACCTCCAATGACATATTTTTGTACGTCCATTATTCAGTATATGGTTTGTAGCTCTACCTCTACATATGGCCTCTCTGTGGCAGAATATGATGAACTTTCTAATATTGTATAGATGAGGCAGGGAAGTCTAGATTATGTTGTAGTAATGAAGTATCCAAGATCTCAGTGACAACAAAATCAAAGTGTATTCTTTGCTCTTTCTATGTGTCTATTATTGCTCAGCTGGGGTTTTGTGCTTTTTTACCACACTACAGAACCCAGTCTGATGAAGTAACCACCATTTCAAACACTGATGGTCACAATGGCAGAAGGAAAGAAATCTGGCCATCAGGCAGCAATAATTAAATGCTTAGGCTCAAAAGTGGTGTACAGATTATCTTCATACCTCATCACTCATCCACAAAGGGGCTCCAAAGTACATTATTCTGTGTGCCCAGAAGATGGAATGCGGGAAATACTTACAAACATCACTAATGATTACCACACTGTGTTAGTAACTTCTCAACCCACTCCTCCTCTTTCTTCCCCTCAAAATGCAAAGGAATAGGTCTAAGGTTTTGGCACTATTTGTCCTTTGTGTACTGATTTTATTTCTTGTAAGCATTCATTGCAAAAGAAGCTCTTTCTACTCTGCCATTCATATTACCTTTATTTTCTCTTCTTACATTCCATTTTCTTTTTTCTAAGAATTATCAACAAAATATTTTATCTATGTTATAGAGAAGCCCAAGGTTAAATGGTGGAATTTTTCCAAATTCACTCTAAAATGCAGTTTGAAAACATTTGTACACGAAAATTTTCAGAAAATAATCAGCAGACTATCAGTCTCTTCTGGTCATTATTCCAAGAATTGATAAGGTCTAGCCAGATATTGATTTGTGGTGGAAAGAAACCAAAATTAATTTTTGTCATTGGCATCATTTAGTCTATTTGTAAGGGGAGCAGAAGTAATTCATGACTGGCTTATAGTTGATTAAAAAGCAAAAAGTTTCTCCCTTCCATTTAGTTTAGAGATGATTGGTGGCTGGTATCATATTTTATTTTTTTCTTTCTTTATACCAGAGAATCCAATACTGATATGCACATAGTAGGTGGTTCTGAATTATCAACTAAATTGTATGATGAGACAGTAGTAGATTAATTCTTTAGAATCTTTGAATAGTCTAGCAGAGGCAAGGAACTCAATTATTTTTTATGAAAACCCTCCACATGAATTTTAATTGCTATCAATACTCTAAAGTATATAACACACTTTTCATACACAGTTTTACTTAATTCTCAGAGTGACTTTACAAATGTGTAATATTTTCTCAAATTTTAAAATGGGGAAAACAAATCCTCAGAAAGATTAAATTACTTCCCCAGATGTATGTGATAATAGTTGTCAGGGAAACCTGTGGCAGGAACTCATGTTCTCTGAATATGAGCCCAGTATTTTTTTTCTATTAATAATCTATTTGTTATAATTCTTGAAGCCAGGTACATTAGTTAGCATTAGGTTTAACTGCATATAGAACAACAACAACAACAGAAACAGAATAGAAATTGTCTCTTACTTAAGCCTTTATCGGGAGGTGGGCAGCCTTGAGCTGCTATGGTGACACTATGGAGTTATTAGGGACTGGCCTCCTATCTTTCTGCCTCATCATCCTAGTTCATGGCTGCCATTCTCATATCATGTTATGTTCCAAGCGAGCTGCTGAAATTTCATGGTTTCCAGCCATTACTTCCTAGTTGAGGGTTACATAAAGAATGGCAGAATACTCCTAAAAATGAGCCCTTCCCAACTGAGGCAGGTCTTTTTAAGTAATGTTCGTTAAAGTTTCCAACAGTATTTCCATCTATGTCTCCTTTGGTCACAACTTAGTCACATGACCACACCTCACTCTAAGGGTCGCTGGAACACTTGAGAAATAATAGTCTTTAATTCTGAGAAACAATGTACTTGAGGTAAAATTCAGGGATTTGTCATTAAGGAAGAAGAGAAAAATGGATATTGAATAGAAAAATGGCAGTCTCTGCCATAGCTGAATACCTGATTTGAATCTGAATTCTGTTTCTCCATCTTTAACCTCAAGTCAATAATAATTAAGTGAATTGTTGTGAAATTAATAACACTGCATTTCATCAATTTTGAGGTATACCTCTCCAAATACATCTTTTAACATGATATGTCTTACTATCGATAGATCAACAAAATTGCCGAGTAGAATTTTGATTATCATTATCTGTCAGCTGTCATGTCAGATTCTGATTGTGTGTGCCTTGGTTTTTTATACATGAATCTATAGGTGCTGCCTACATGCAGGCTTACAAGAACCCCACGTCCTGAGCCACTCCAGACTGAGGCAGGACAGAGCTCCATGCCCTGCCCTACCCTAATGACTTATTCATTAACCTACCAACCTGTGGTTTGCTCAATAATTTAAAAATATTTGTCGAGTGCCTAAGGCAGGAACTATATTGGGCCCTGAGGATGCACCAGGAATCATGTCCTTGTTGTTATGGATCTTGCATTTTTGTGGAGATAATGTGACAGAGCAAATAAACAAGTTATATAAAAATTACCAGAAATTATGAGTGTGAGGAAAAATACAGCAAAGTATGGAATAAGGGGGGGTGTCAGTGGGGGGGCGGGGGGCATTTTAGAATCTATAGTCAAAGAAAGTCTCTGTGATAATTGGCATTTGAGTGGCTGCTTAATCAAAGCAAGAGTGACCCATGTGCATACATGTAGGAAGGACATTTCAGGCAGTACGGGGTTTGGGATTAAGCTCTGGTCCAGTAACCCAGTGGGCGAGAGTTTTCTTTAACTAGTTCTAACTTGCTTGGGGGCACAGAAGTGAGATTTTTAACTAATCTCAGGAGGCAAGGGAGCCCATGTGGGCAGAACTGAGAGGAGAGTGCAGTCTGGATCCCAGCTGCAGCACACTCATGAAGTATCCTGGCCCATGAGAGCTGCACTGTCACCACCCAGGGAGATCCTGGACAGGGAAGCTCCACTCCACAGCACCATTGCTGGTGCCTGAGGCCAGATGCCTGAAGGAGACCGAAGGGCAGAGGAACGTGGAGAAGAGCGAAGCCTACTCTGACAGCCAGATTGTGAATCTCAGAGAGCCATGTGCCCATAGCAGACTTTCTGGGTTGGTGGGTCTGCTTCAGCCCCTCCCTGGTGGCTTTTTCCAGTGGCCTTGGAGTGGACACTTGACCCCTGCCTTACTGAACTTTGTGGAGCCTAAAGGCAGGCTCACCAAACCCAGAACTACCCAGGCACTCTCCCACCTGCCTCTGCTGTGGTAGGAAGACTCACCTGAAATAAAGACTCACCTGGAAGTTCCAAGGTCCCACCAAATACCTGGGGTGTTGGAGTGCTTCTTTTGAGGGCTAGAGCTGATCACAGGTCTCAAAAAAAAACAACAACACTGCAGCTAGCTCTTTCTGCCAAGCACAACCTACTGGCTAGAAGGACAACTTATTCATCCCTCTATAGCAGTTACTGGTCCAATCATATAGGACGTGGCCAATTCTTACCCACAAGCACCACCTACTGTCTAAGAGATTAAACTGGGCATCCCAATATAATTCACACTGTTAAGAAGACCTCAGGCCTGGGGAAAGAGAAAGGATTTCAAAAACTTCCATCTTCCCTCAACAACAGGAGACAGAGAATCTGCTTACACACATAGCTGACCACTGCTACAGCTTACAAACAACTAGCAAATGATAAAAACCACCACACTAAGGATATTTATAATTGAGGTATCCATCTAGAACCTAGACCCCATCAATGCACCCATATGAAAAGCCAAAGGTTCTTATTCAATATGCTACAGACACACACTTAAGTGTGAGGGGGAAAAAAGGCCCCATCTAAACAAAAGAAAATCCCCAAACCAGAAGCAACAGCTGATCCAGATGAGAAGGAATTAGCACAAGAACTGTGGAAGCATGAAAAATCAGAGCTAAAGGACACTCCCCAAAGGGACACACTGACTTTCTAGCAATAGATACCAACCAAAATGAAAATATTGAAATGACTGATAAAGAATTTCAAATATGGAGTATAAGGGAGATCAACAAATCCAAAAGAAAATGAAAAATCAACTCAAAAAAACCAGAAAAACAATTCAGGAAATGAATGAAAAATTTTCTAAAGAGACAGACACATTAAAAACAAATAGAATTTCTATAAATTACAACTTAGTTTAAGGAAATACAAAACACAATGGAAAGCTTTAAGAATAGACTAGACCAGGCAGAAGAAAGAATTGTAGAGCTTGATGAAAACTCTTTTGAATTATCCCAGTCAGTCATAAATAAAGAACAAAAATCAAGAGGAACGAACAAAGCCTACAAGAAATATGGGATTATGTAAAATGGCTAAATACAAGAATCTTAGGCATCCCTGAGGGTGAAGAAGAAAAAGCACAGGCCTGAAAAACCTATCTGGGGAAATAATTGAGGAAAACTTCCCTGGTCTTACTAGAGATTTTGATATCCAGATACAAGAAGCTCAACGAACACCTGGAAGATTCATTGCAAAGAGGCCAACACCAAGACACATTGTCATCAGACTGGCCAAAGTCAACATGAAGGAGAAACTCCTGTGAACCATGAAGTGAAAACATCAAGTAACTTACAAAGAAAACCCATCAGGCTAACCACATACTTCTCAGCAGAGACCTTACAGGGCAGAAGTGTTTGGGGCCCCATCTTCAGTGTTTTTAAACAGAACAATTGCCAGCCTAGAATTTTGTATCCTGCAGAACTGAGTTTCATATATGAATGTGAAATAAAGACTTTTCCAGACAAGCAAACACTGAGGGAATTTGTTAAGACCAGATTGGCCCTGCAGGATATACTTACAACTGCATTATACACAGATAAGCACAATAGACACCCACCAGTATAAAACCATCCAAAAGCTAAAGCTCAAAGTTCCTATAAAACAACAACATAAGAGGTAAAACAAAGCAATAAGGTATTATCCACTGTGATAAACAGAACAGCATTTCAAATATCAATTCTATTTCTCAATATGAACAGTCTTAATGTCCCACTCAAGATTCATAGGCTGGCTGAATGGATGAAAAAATACAACACAATTAACTGCTATCCCTAGGAAACTCATCTAACCTATAAGGACTCATACAGACTCAAGGTGAAGGGATAGAAAAAAATATTCCATGCAAATGGAAACCAAAAGAGAGCAGATGCAGCCAATTCTCAGATCAAATAAACTTGACTAAAAATCAACAATGGTAAAGAAAGACAAAAATGGTCATTATATAATGATAAAGGGAGAAATTCAACAAGAAGACATAAAAATCCTAAATATTAACTTCTCTTATCATAAAATTCAAACTAGCTAATATTTAGCATGGCATTGGTTTGTTAGCTTTCACTGGATAATAAACTACCCCATCACTTAGTGATTTAAAATAACCACCATTTATTTAGCTGAAAAATTCTTGGATCAGCTGGTGGTTCTTCTGGTCTAAGCCAGCTTTGCTGATTTCTTTTGGTCTCTCATATGTTTGTAGTTAGCTGACAGACCAGTTTGTGACTGAACAACTTAGGGTGGCCTCACTGGCTGTCCACCAGGAACAGTTGGGCCTTATGTCTCATCATCTGGCAGATTAGCCCAGCTTTCTGTACATAGTGGTTGCAGGATTCCAAGAGAAGCAAGCAGACAAGGTCCAATGTGCATTCATCATGCTTTCTAGTGACCCATAGGCCAAAACTAATCAAATGGTCAAGCCTGGCTTCAAGGGGTAGAGAAACAGACATCATACGTTCCTAAGAGGAGCTAAAAAGTCACATTAAAAAGGGGTGTGCATAGATGCTTATAGAAGCTTTATTCATAATTACCAACAATTTGAAACAATCAAGATGTCCTTCAATAGGTAAATGGATAAACAAACTGTGGTACAATGAGAAGAAGGAATATTATTCAGCAATAAAACAGAAATTATCTATCAAACCATGAAAAGACATGAGGGGACTTTTAAATTCATTCTGCTAAGTGAAAGAAGCCAATCTGAAAAGGCTTCACATGCTGTATGGTTTCAACTATATGAAATTATTGAAAAGACAAAACTATTAGACAGTTAAAGATCACTGAATGCCAGAGGTTTGAGGGAAGGGGGGAGGGTTGAATAGGTGATGCACAGAGGATTTTTAGGGCAGTGAAACTGCTCTGTATGATACTGTAATGGTGGACACATGACATTATGTATTTATGAAAACACGTAGGATGTACAACACAGAGTAAACCCTAATGTGAACTATGGACTTTAGGTAATAACAATGTGTCAATGTTGGTTCATCAGTTATCACAAATGTATGGCACTTATGCAAGATAATGGGAGAAACCTGCATATGGGGTCATGGTGGGAGGAGAGGGAGTATCTGGGAAATCTCTTTTCTTTCTGCACCATTTCTCTATATATCTAAAATGCTTTTTAAAAAAATAAAGTTTATTTTGAAAAGGGGGGTTTTGTGCAAAAAGGGATGAGAATAATTTGTGATCACTTTGGCAATCTACCACAGCATCTAAGACTATTCAAAATGTGCTAAACCTTTTTCTCCAGACTAATCTCCTAGTTCATCTCCACTTGCTAATTGTTCCAGACACCTAGAAAGCCTGGACTCATTTCCTGAATCCAATTGCATTTCTATGCCCTGTTGTGTTTTCTTCCCTTAGCTGGGAGACTCCAACATCCTATATTTTGCAAATTAAAAATCTTTTCATTTGTTAACCAGACTTTTCCCTGAATTCTGTCATCATCCTTTAGTCTAAAAGAATCCTTTCTTCCACATTCTGACAACATTCTGCAAGTGCCTTATTATACCTGTTGGCCTTTTATTATACTCAGTTTCACATCTGTTTCTATCTGTTCTCCTTGATAGCCAGTCCCTTGGATTAATTTTCTTTAATCTAACTATAATGCTAAGCACAGTGCAAGGCACATGATTGGAACTCCATGAATGTTGATTGGAAATGGCCACTAAATGCAGAAGGGATGTGGTAATTTAACCACAAAGTCTTGGCTTTTTTGCCTTTTTTTCTAAGTAGTTTGGATTTTCTAGTCTTCCTTGACTGCTAATGACCCACATGGCATTTTATTTGTAAAATATAAAGAACAGTGTGGAAAGAAAATTATTAAATTATACAAATTATAACAGTGAATAGTTTTGGTAGAAAGTGGAATCAGATCTGTTGCATATAAAGAATATCACATTTGACTTATAGCTTGTGGTAAGGGAAAGTACATATAAATTATTAGCTATTAGAAGTACCAGATTTCTACCACAATTGACAATGCTAATATTGTGAACATTGCATTAGGCACAATTTCATAAGAATGAATTTGGTGGTCAATACTGTACCATTTGGGGGTACATTTTTCTTTATTACCATGACAATTGGAAATACTGGGGATTTGAGTTTCTAATGTTAATTGATAAGCAGATGGCTTTCTGCCAAGTATTGAGCTCTAATGGCCCAAGGTCTGCTCACTTTTTCAACATCATTTCTGTGCAATTGAAATAAAATGATCAATTAGTCTTTTAAGCACAGGATCTGTGTTTTGAGGGCAAGTTGAGAACGAAAGTAAAAATCGATTTCCTGGATGAGTCTCAGAGGGGTGTTGGCTCTTTTCATTCAGGAAAGTTCCTATCTCTAAGCAGAAGGCAGCTGCTAAAATTAGGGCAAAACTGAGAGATAAGTGTAAGTTTAGTATGTAACCTGTATGGGGAGTTTTAAACTGGTAACAGTTGACATGACTACATGCAAATCAAATGCTAAATTAGTTGAGAAATACACAGCAACCTAAGGAGAGGGATACCTACTCAGTGTTACACACCTGGAGAGAGAAAGCAAGCCAGGGCTCTAACTACATGTGGGATTGAATGCTGCCACCATGGAGGATTAGCCAGCTGTGATAGGAACTGAGGATGAGAATTTCCATTGATGAGAAACTCTTTCCTCTCCAAATCTAGTTAATGGCTTCACATAATCCCTGGGCTTTGTTGTTTGTCCTTACAAATATTAAAACTTGCAGAAATGTCCTTAATGAGTACTGTTTATTTGGAAAATGGTCTTGAAGAATATATATATTTTAAAGAATATACATAGGACTAAGATAACAGCAGAAGAAATAACTTATAGTTAACAAATAAGATTCTCAGGCTAACAGATGTAGTCCAGAGTATAGGAAAATATGAACAAGACCATGAGATGGACCCAACTGGCTATCAATATCCCATGTGATATCTCTACCCAGGTTGGAAAAGCTCTGGAGATTCATTGATACTCCAATTTTTGCTTAAAAAGATGTCCTCCTGTTGTTTAGTTTCAGTGATGGATCCCGGAGCTCATTAGATCTATTCCTTCACTGTCAACGCCACCCCAGTCATCTGTATCCCTCCCACCTAAACACACACACACACACACACACACACACACACATACACACACACACACTCCAGCCTCAGGGGGAGGAAAGACAAAGTTATTAATGCCTTGAATCATAATAAAAATATTTTCCTCATTTGATTATTTTGATTATTAAATGAGCCAATCTTTATAAGATGCTGAGCACATGGAAATCTCACAAAAATGCCTGCTGCTGCTGCTGCTTTTCCTCCTTGTCCCGCTCTTCTATTACTAATGCTACTGTCTGGCTCCAGGTAATATTTAACAGAGGTATTAACAACCATGCATAATGAGTCAGGTATAATGAAATGATCTTGAAATCAGATCATCCTGGTTTTGAAAGCCACTCAGAGACAACCATGAGAGTTTGACTAACTTTCTTAGCCTCCCTGAATCGTCATTTCTTTATCTGTACAATGGGGCAGTAATATTTACCTCACAGGATTGTAAGGAACTAAAATATCTAGGAAATAGTAGGTGATTAACAAATGTCAATGCCTTTTGCTATTTCCTCCTAAGTCTCCTGGATAGTCCTCTCTCTATACAGGAGGATGCCATACTTGAATAAGTGTGCTATAGCCCCAGACATCACTCCCTACTCTGAGTGATTGATAGAGACCTGTTATCTCTTTGCAAGCAGCAGCTGCCGTTGACTGCCACACAAGTGTTTTCTGGAATGTGCTATTTGCCGATAGTGATGCTTTATTGCCCAGAGTCAGCTGACCATTTCTTTGGAGGACTAAGGAAACCTTAATAAAGTGGGTGAACCAAAGTTGCCAGCAAATTCAGAATATGAATGGTCCTGGATGGAGACAAACGTGATCACATCCATTTTATAGGCTTACACGGCTCTGAAAAGCCCATTCATTATAATTGAACACCCCAAATGCCCTACTTTTTATGTTTATTTTTAAAGCCAATTACATTCTTAAATTTGCTTTGCAGGATTTCTTCTAGGAAATTTCCAGTCACTCTCTGGAGTTAAGCTATCGTATAACTTTTCATTTCTTTCCACAATCCTTTCCTGTTCTACCTCTTACCAGG
The DNA here is from genome assembly GCA_008086735.1 of Cheirogaleus medius. Lineage (NCBI taxonomy): Eukaryota > Metazoa > Chordata > Mammalia > Primates > Cheirogaleidae > Cheirogaleus > Cheirogaleus medius. Next base: position 65,670,520 of record VBSM01000272.1, read on the forward strand.
TGTTGGCCATGAGATTTTAAGTGAATATTAATGTGAGTCCTTTACTAGTCCTTCAAAGAGGCAGAATGATCTTGAGGCAGTGGCATGAGTTTTACAGGATGATATGGTCCTTATTGTCTAGCTATATATGATCTAAATCAGTAAAGCCTCAGTTGTGAAAAGGAGATAGTAATGCATACCAGTAAAGGATTATTGGCCAGGCATGGTGGCTCACACTGTAATCCTAGCACTCTGGGAGGCCGAGGTGGGAGGATCCCTTGAGGTCAGGAGTTTGAGACCAGCTAGAGCAAGAGATCCTGTCTCTACTGAAAATAGAAAAAATTAGCCGGGCGAGGTGACACACACCTGTGGTCCCAGCTACTCGGGAGGCTGAGGCAAGAGAATTGCCTGAGCCCAGGAGTTTGAGGCTGTTGTGAGCTAGGCTGATGCCATGGCACCAGCCATGTTCAGGTGACAGAGCAAGATTCTATCTCAAAAAAATATTATTGAAGCTTAAGGCTTAAGTGAATGCATGAATGGAAAATGCCTAGCATATCTAGCACCTCTGGTATTATCCTGGATAGAGCTGGGGCCCATTCTTCTAAGTGAAGTATCAAAAGAATGGAAAAACAAGCACCACATGCACTCATATCAAATTGGTCCTAACTGATCAACACTTAAGTGCGCCTATAGTAGTAGCATTCATCGGGTGTCAGGCAGGTGGGAGAGGGAGGAGAGGATGGGTATATTCACACCTATTGGGTACAGTGTGCACCCTCTAGGGGATGGACACACTTGAAGCTCTGACTTGTGTGGGGCAAAGGCAATATATGTAACCTAAACATTTATACCCCTGTAATATGCTGAAATAAAAATATATATATATATAAAAGAAAATGGCTAGCATATAATTGATGCCTAATACTTTTTAGTACTCAGAATTTCTCTTTTATACTCACTCAGACTTGCTCAGCCTGTCTTATAGATACACCTTCTGTAAAAACTCTTACTCTGAACATTTTGCCCAGTTTCCTTCTCTTTTTGCTATCTCTTTTTTATTTTTTTTGTCATTACTAGATTCTGCCCTTAACTAGCTCTGTCACAGCTTCAGAAAAGTGATGAGGAAGTGGCTATGGAAACTTCTCCAGCTGTATAACTCCAAAGTCTCAGTGCTCGGTGGTAGAAAGCACATGGGAAGAATGGAGGCTTCCTGGGAAGGGGAGGCCAAACTCTGGTCCCACCTTCTGTGAGAGCACAGGTGGCACGACAATCAAGAACATTTCCTGGGCTCCCACTGGGTTCAAAGCACCTGATTAGGCTCAGTGAGGGATTACTAAGGAAGGGGAAGATGGGCTGTCTGCCCGGCTGCTCTGCCTGCCAGCTACTCAGAAGCTTGAGAGATGCAGGGGAGTCATGGTTAGCTGGAAGATTTCATACCACAATGCATTATACTCAAGAGGAGCTAATTTTAAGCTGGCAAGTATGCTGTTAGCATGGAAACTATTCATTTCTGGAGTAAAGGAATTGGGAGTTAACCAGATCCAGGGCACCAGTGGGGGGGCATGTAAATCACAGAGCTGCTGAACAACCTGGAAGCTCCACTGAGAACATCGAGAGCATGTATTCCAGCCACAAAAGAGCACAGAAGTCTTTTGTAAGCAGAGTGAAGGTAGATGCTGTACAATCAGTCCACAGAGAGGACAGAATCTAGGACAGCAGTTACAATAAAGCCATAGCTGAAGTCCTCCTGTTGTATTTATTTACTCAACCTTTCTTTTAAAATTTTCTGATCTGTCACTGTCATTTGCAGATATTGTTTGATCAAAAGAAAAATGTTTCACCAGAGAGGGGGCTGGGGATGGACTGGGGAGGTATGCAGCCTGGGGGAGCTGTGCATGCTCTTCAGCTCTGTTGTGCATTTATCCTGCCTGGCCAGAGAAGAGCTCTGCATAGCAGGCTGTTCCACTCAGAGATAATGTGGAGCATGATTTCCCCTGCTGTCTCAATTATTTCTAAAATGCAAACTTGCAAAGATTGATTCATGTACTTGCATTTAGGAAAAATCTGAACCCTCCCACACAGTCTTGGGCTTTGTTCTCCTGATTTTCTTCTGTGAGTTTCACTCTCCCTGGGATAACTAGATTCTTGTAGAAACTAAACTGAAGCTGGAAGATTAATCCAGGTGGCTTGTATGTCAGTCATTTTATATAAACCTTTGAAGGTAGATGTGTGTCAGGCATTTCTAAGTATTTATAATGACACTTTTATTACTATGGCTCTTCTAAGGGGTTTCAGATTTCAGAGTACTTTAGAAGGCTATTGCTATTCATCACAGCTTATTTTTTAAAAAAACTTGGAGTGAGGTGATATGCAAATAAGCAATCTAAAACTTTCTTTTAAAATTGCATTTTATATTTGTTTCCATTATTACATTTTTATATTGCCAACAGCGAATACTTTCCTGTTATAGTTGAGTGATATTTATTCTTTTAGAGGCAAATTTCACAGTTGTTACTTAAAATAATAATTAAAGAGAACAAAAAGATTCAATAATGCTTAGACACAACTTTAGTGTAGGAGAAGGAACTCCATATTTGAGACAATAATACTAGGTTTAGTTTAGATGTACCACTTTATAAAATATTACTTAATCTTTCCAGCCCCAGTGTCTTTATGTATAAAACAAGGATAATGTATACTTGACTAAACTGTGGTTATAAAGATTAGATGTGATCAAGTGCATAAAAACTACCAAGTAAAAGTTTATGATAATTTTTTTCTTAGATAAATAGCATATAGAGACTAGTGGTCACAGAATTTAATGGTATCTTCGAACAGAGGCTCATATTTGAGGTCTGTGGATGAGAGTTCAGAGATGGGCATTTTAGGAAGCCCAGGAGTCCCCCAAAACAATGTGCAAAACTTGTGTGCACATGTGTATGTTAGGACTCTCTGGATTGCAAGTGACAGAAACTGAATTCATCCTAGCTTATCTGTAAAGGAGCTTAACAAATAAAGTACAGTGGAAAGCCTGGTGTCTTGGGAACAGGTGGAACCAAGGTCTGGAATACAGCCAGGATGCCTGCTCCATCTAGTGGCTTGCTTTCTTCCTTAGGTGGCATTATTCACTTTTATACTGCTGACCAATTTACACAGGTTGGGGAACATGGATTCAGATGATTACATCCCCTTAGGAGAGAGGCACTGAAACTGATTTTCCCTTTTCCTAAGTTTAAAGTCACAGGAAAGGACGCTGATCATAGTGTCTTGATCAGAATCAATCACTATGGCCAGGATGATAGTGGTGACTATTTGCACAACACATTTAGAGAAGGAAAAAAAAAATTCCCAGTTAAAAAAGACACGTGGGTGGGATTCTGGGAAGACAAAATTCAAATACATGAAATATTTTATGGGAGTTCTTTCTCAGATTTTCAAATGTTTGCACCATCAGAGAAAATTCACATATTTATTGATTTGAAAATTAAAAGAATGTTTTCTGTTCCATTGTAACAGATATTTGTTAAAGGAACTCAATGTTTCTGTGATTTTGTAAAAAAAATATTCATTTACCTCAGTCTCATGATTATAAAATTCATGCAAAGTAGTATTATTAATAACCTTCACATAATCATTAAATAAATCATTAATATTAAAAATATTAATATTCTATTGAATTATACAGAAAGCTCTAAGATTTAACAGTTCTCATAGGGCATGGTAGGCTCTAAAAATGGCTAATATCTGTAAATAGATGTTAATTTAACTCAACAAATATTTGAATACTTTATACAAGATTTGGGCTAGACAATGTCAAAAGATAGTTGAAAAATTGAAGAAAATATCCTTATTATTTGTAATGGTTAATTTTTATGGATCAATTTATCTAGGCTGTGGTGCCCAATTGTTCAGTCAAATAAAGTCTCAAAGTTGCCTTAAAAGTATTTTTTAGATGTGATTAACTTCTAAATCAGTAAACTGAGTAAAGGAGCAGATTACTTTCCATAATGTTGGCAGGCTTCATCCAATCAGTTGAATGTCTTAAGAGCAAAGACTGAGGTACATTTTTTGGGTTTTTTTTTTCAAAGTCTTATGGGGGTATAAATGTTTTCCTGGTTACATGGATCACTTTTGTAATGCTTGAGTCAGGGTTAAAAGTGTGCCTGTTGCCCAGATAGTGTTCATTGTGTCCATTAGGTAGGTTTTTGACCACGCCCTTCATCCTCACTCCGCCTGCTTGCTTTCCTTTGAAATTTATTTCCTTCTATGCACGTGTGACACATGCACTCAAATATTTATTGCAGCACAATTCACAATTGCAAATATGTGGGATCAACCTAAATGTCCATCAGTTCATGAGTAGATTAACAAAATGTGGTATATGTACACCACGGAATACTACTCAGCCAAGACTGAGATTTCCTGAGCCTCAAAACTGTAGCATAGAAATCCTGCCTGTGTTTCCAATCTGTAAATTTTAGACTGAAGATTGTAACATCAGCTCTTCCTTGAATTTCCAACCTACTGGCCTACTCTACAGATTTTAGACTTAACAAGCCGCCACAATTAGATGAGCCTATACACACACACACACACACACACAAATATATATGCAGAGATTCAAATATATGTGCATACATTTAGATATGTACAGATACATATATGTATGTGCATATATATGTATATATCCTATTGAGATAAATATGCATATATGTATATATCCTATTGAGATAAATATACATATATGTATATATCCTATTGAGGATATATATGTGTGTGTATCATATTGGTTCTGTTTCTATGGAGAGCTCTGACTAATATAATGTACATAAAATATAAAGAATGTCTAAAATTAAGATGAAAAAAGCCAATGCAAAAATAAAATGGGTAAAATTTATAAACTGACATAAAAACAAATGCAAAAGATATTTAACTTTGTTCAAAATAAGAGAATTCACATTAAAACTGAATTAATATTTATTTGTTACACAGGCAAAAAAAAAAAAAAGAAATGCTTGGTCACACTCATTGGTTGTGGGAAAACAGGACTCTCATACACTGCTGGTGTAGGAGAGAAAATGCAACCCCAAAATATGACTTTTTGGCATAGGGATTATTTTGAGCTGGTTACATGAAGAAACTGAAGACACAGGAGATGTTCTGAAAAGAAAGTAGAAGTCACTCTTTTAAAAGGGAAATTTATATCCATAAGAGAAATCACCACTTACAGGGGCATCTACCTCTGTGTATCAGGATGAGAAGGATGATTCTGTATCACTAGAGACTCCTACCAATGGAGAAGGCACAGAAATAAATCTGCATATCAAACTTTGTCCTTGTTTACAGTACTTTTCCTCATCACCTTCCCATAAACAGCCTCCCTACTCCTACCTCTTTCTTTCTTTCAGAAAATTATAATATTTAAGCCTGAATTCAAAAGTTGCCTCTGTGATATACTCATTTTCCCTGGGTATCTTCTATGCATAGGAGCTATGCATGTTAATAAACTTCTGTTTGTTTTTCTCTTGTTAATCTGACTTTTGTTACAGTGGTCCTTTGTAACCGAGAATTCAGAAAAGATAGAGGAAAAATTACTCTTCCCTTCTCTACACTGACAATAATAAAAAAATGATACCAATCTGTGGTGGAATACTTGGTAATATCCAGCCAAATTGCATACACATTTACCCTTTGACTCAGCCATCTTCTAGGAATATATCTCAAACATATATTGCTAAAATATACAAAGTATGCACAAGACTCTTCATTGAAGCCTTATTCATAAAATCAAAAAACTGGAAAAAAACAAAATATTCACCAATAGGGGACTGATTAAATCTATCGTGGTGTAATCACAGAATGCAGTATTATGTACCATAAAAACAGATGAGGCTGTTCTCTGAATACTTAAGTGGAGTGATTTCTAGGGTATAATGTTAGAATAGAATTTATAGTGTGTTACTTTTTATGTAAAAAATGAGAACATGTGGAAATAAGAACATACATATTTATATATGTATGCATATATAATATATAATATACATTTTATAGACACACACACCCAGCTCCCAGAAATATACATATTTCTTATATTTTCAAAAGGAAAAAATTGAGGGAAAAGTAAAAAAATCCAATAGTAATGATTACTATTACTATTGGAAGGAAATTGGGTATAGGAGGAGACAAATTGAAGTATGAACTTTTTAAAATTTTGGCAGTGAAACCATGTAAATGTTTTATATAATTGAGAAAAATATAGGAAGAAAAATTTAAATTAAAAACAGAGGCAAATGAACTCAACTCTTGGTTGCATAAAAATACAGAGACAAAAGTTACATCAAATTAAATAAGTTCTAAGTGACTGGTTTTAGTAGTATATATTCTTATTTTATAACTGTAATAGATGTGTTTCAGATATAACAAGTAATTACATTAATGTATTTAAGGAAGGAGATTTTTCAGCATGAGAAAACAAAGAGACGAGATACCTGTAGAAAGTAAGCCAAGTTAAATAAAACCCTAAAATCTTAAATTTGAAAGGGAAATTCATTTTTTCCCCTTAAAAAACACACTTATTCCCTGAAACTTTTCACACAGAAAAGGCCTGGTAGCAAGGAGAATGCTTGTGGTTTCTAAATATGATTTTACACTAAAATATTTTAGGACTCTTGGTGAAGTAGCTGATTTCAGCTGGGCCTAGGGTAGAAAATGGGAAGATGAACCTGGGACATCTTATTGTAACAAGAAATAAGAAACTAATCTAGACCATTGACATCATATTTAATTATTTTTTTACTTTTAATTATTATGGGTACATATAGTTATATATCTTTAGAGGGTACATGTGATGTTTTGATACTGACAAACAATATGAATTAATCAAATCAGGGTAACTGGAGTATCTGTCACTTCAGGTATTTATCATTTCTTTGTGTTAGGAATATTCCAAATCCATGCTTTTGATTATTTTAAAGTATACCCTAATTTATTGTTGATTATAGTCACTTTGTTCTGCTATAAAATATTGTTCATTCTTTCTACCTAATTATATTTTTGTACTCATTAACCGTCTCCACTTTACCCCTCCACCCCACTAGCCTTCCCAGCCTCTGCTAGCTGTGAATCTACTCTCTGTCTCCGTGAGATTGTTTTTAATATTTAGCTCCCATACATGAGTGAGAAAATATGAGATTTGTCTTTCTGCGCTAAGCTTATTTCATTTAACATAATGTTCTCCAGTTCCATCCATGTTATTGGAAATGGCAGGATTTCATTCTTTTTTGTGGCTATATAATATTTCATTGTGTATATGTACCACAACTTCTTTATCCATTTATCTTTTGGTTGACACTTAGGTTGATTCCAAAACTCAGCTATTGTGAACAGTGCTGCAATAAACATAGGAGTGCAGATATCTTTTCAAAATACTGAATTCCCTTCCTTCAGATATATACCCAACAGAGGGATTGCTGGATCATATGGTAGTTCTATTTTCAGTTTTTTGAGGCAGCTCCATACTGTTCTCCATAGTGGTTGCACTAATTTACATTCCCACCAACAGAGGATGAAGGCTCCCCTTTCTCTACATTCTTGCCAGCATTTGTTATTGCCTGACTTTTTGATAAAAGCCATTTTAACTGTGATGAGATGATATCTTGCTGTAATTTTGATTTGCATTTTTCTGGTGACTAATGATGATGAGCATTTTTCATATATCTGTTGGCCATTTGTGTATCCTTTTTTCAGAAATGTCTATTCAAATCCTTTGCCCTTTTTAAAATCATATTATTTGATATCTTCCTATTGACTTATTGGAACTCCTTATGTATTCTAGTTTTTACTCCCTTGTCAGATGGGTTGTTTGCAAATAATTCCTCCCATTCTGTGGGCTGTCACTTCACTTTGTTCATTGTTTCCTCTTCTGCGCAGAAGCTTTTTAGCTTGACATGATCCCATTTGTCCAATTTTGCTTTGGTTGCCTGTGCTTTGGGGATATTACCAAGAAGTCCTTGCCCCGACCAATGTCCTAAAATGTTTCCCCAATGTTTTCTTTTAGTAGGTTCATAGTTTCAGATCTTAGATTTAAGTCTTTACTTCATTTTGCTTTAATTTTTGTAAATGGCAAAAGATAAGGATCTAGTTTCTGTGGGTATCCAGTTGTTCCAGCGTCATTTATTGAAGAAACTGTCCTTTCCCCATTGTATTTTCTTGGCACCTTTTTGAAGATAAGTTTGCTACAGATGTATGGATGTATTTCTGGGTTCTCTATTGTGTTCCATTGGTCTATGTGTCTGTTTTTACATCAGTACCATGCTGTTTTGGTTACTACAGCTATGTTGCATAATTTGAAATCAGGTAATGTGATTCCTCTAGTTTTGTTCTTTTTGCTCAGGATGGCTTTAGCTATTCTGAGTCTTTTGTAGTTCCATATAAATTTTAGAATGATTTTTCCTATTTCTGTGAAGAATGTCACTGGTATGTTGACAAAGATTGCATTGAATCTGTAGACTGCTTTGGGGTAGTATGGAAATTTTAACAATATTGATTCTTCTAATTCACGAGCATGGAATATCTTTCCATTTTTTGTGTGTGTATGTCCTCTTCAATTTCTTTGATCAATGATTTACAGTTTTCATTATAGAGATCTTTCACTTTTTTGGTTATGTTTATTTCTAGGTATTTTATTTTATTTGTAGCTATTATAAATGGGATTACTTTTTGGTTTCTTTTTCAGATTGTTTAATGTTGGTCCAATGGCCTCATATTATAAGAAAACAAAAACCAAGTGGAAAGGGACCCTCCCATTGGCCCAAAATTGGCCAATTTGAGCATTAAAAATAATAATGACTATCGTGAATTGAAACACACAAAGTACATAGAAATCCATTAGTTCAGTAAGAGTCTTAGGAAAAAATACTCCTTTGTCACCATTTGGAGCTCACTAGATCCAATCTCTTTAACCTAAAAACTCAAATAAGAACCAGACATCTATTTTGTCTTTCCTATAGAGACTTTAGAATAGCCAAGTAATCAAATGTATGCATGTTCTTCTTTTAGAATAATCTTTTCTAATATATGCAGAAAAAATGATATAATTAGAAAATTGTCATTTTTCAACCACTAAATTATCAATGGATCTTAGCAGCAATCATCAATGGCTGCTAAACCATTAGTTAAAAGGTTGATGGGAATCTTCATGATGAAAGGATCAATCTGACAGCACTAGGAACCCCAAATCTAATCATCACTAAAAGTGGGACAATTGGACTTAACTGACTCCTGATATAATACCAGAGGTACTATATATTACTACCTATAAAGGATGTTTACATAAATAACTGAACCTAAATCTCCTCAAGCATCCAAATATAACTGCAAATTTACAGAGAATACAGGTGACAAACCAGTTGAATATGGAAAGATGAGTGGGATTTTGAAGTTTGACATGAGGAGGGAGGGGTGAGTGGAAGGCATTAGATGTAGGTACCAAACCACAGGAGTGAAGGAGGAGCAGGGGGTTCCTGGGACAAGTAATAGGCATTAAGACTGCATTCTGGAAGTCCTTGAATGTCTGACTAAGAAATGTGTAAACACAAACAAACAAAAATTATAGCAACCACTTATATATGCTTTCTAGGGACCAGGAACTGGGTTTCTTGTACTCATTTACTTCTCACAATCCTTTGTGGGAAGCATTATTTTCATGGTTTTACAATGAAGAACCTGATGCCTCAGAAAAGTTAAATAACTTACCCTTGGGCACTCAACACTTACCCAAAGAGGTTTCAAAAGTCCAGTGCCATTGCTTTCTTGAACTCTAGAATAGCAAATTCATTGAAGAGGTTGCAGTTGACCCTTGAACAACATGGGTTTCAACTGCACAGGTCCACTTATACTCAGATTATATAGTAATGGATTTACTTCCATCTCTGTCACCCCTGAGACAGCAAGACCAACCTCTCCCCTTCTTCGTCCTCCTCATCCTACTCGATGTGAAGATAACAAGGATAATGATCTTTATGATGATCCCCTTTCTCTTAATGAATAGTAAATATATTTTATTTCACATATAATTTTCTTAATATTTTCTTTTCTCTACCTTACTTTATTATGGGAATTTAGTGTATAATACATATTATAACATACTAAATATGCATTGATAGATTGTGTTGTCAGCAAGGCTTCTGGATAACAGTAGGCTATTAGTATTTAAATTTGGAGGGAGGCAAATATTATGCATGGATTTTTGACTGCATGGGGGATGAAAATACCCCTAACACTCATTTTGTTCAAGGGTCAACTGCATTGCTTACACTTTTCTATCTAATGTGAATCATTCTTGGCTTATTTATCATACACTATATTTCATCATCTCAAAATGCCATCAATTGCATGCCTCACAATTATTTCATGTACCAGGAAAGTAAAAGGCTATTAATCAAACTATATCACATTGTTTTATCACTTAGAATTTTTATTTCCTACCTATTGGAAGAGCTCTTATAGTATTATTTAGACACTCATTTCTAATTACATATTACTCTTATCATACATAAAATCAATATTAGTAAGTTATGTTGCCTAAGAATTCCTAAAATTTAACATTCAGGTATGATTCTTCCATATTGCTTTGTGGTTCATAGTCATGGAGGTCTATGTTCTTCCACACATTTTCCTTTGTCCCATCAATAGTCAAAATATAATTAAAGTCCATTGGTGCTGTGCTTTTGGGTCAGTTTTACAATGACACAGAGTTATTCTACCTTACCTTTGAATTCCATTTGGAACTTGCTCAACCATTTTAATGTATGCCCTTCCTATCTTCTCCCATAACGTTTGTATCCTACATGTTAATAGAATGTCCCTGATTTTCCTACAAAATTCTGAAATTTAATTTTGCAAGTTTCAATGCTGGAGCAATATACATTGAAACTTGCTCTCTCTCCATATATATATATATACACACACGTGACATATATGTGTTATATATGTGACATGCATACATATATGTGTTCTCTCTATGTATAAAATAAAATAACTGTATCTTGACTGCTGTCAAGCAAAGTAAGGGGTTATTGGGCATAACTTGTATCAATTACAGAGATGTTAAAATGTGAGAAATAAAAATGTGAGCCTTCAAATTGCTGAAATGTAGTTTAAAAATTTTGATTTAACATCATAAACATGTGGAGAAAATTCATAAGAGTAGTTAGTAGACTGCTTGGGTTTATATCCTGTCTTTAATTACTGTGTGTCCTGTGACAAACCTTCCCTTTTTTTCTCCCCTTCCTTCCTTCTTTTTTTTTTTAACATATGTACTGAATGTGTATTATGAATTATACACTAATATAGGTGCTTGGACATCATTAGAAAATAAAATAAAGATCACCCCTTTATGTACCTTGATTTTAGTCTTAAAGAAAGAGAAGCATTTGGATGATTGTAGAAAAAAAGAAAGGCATTTTAGATGAGTGGAATATAACAAGTAAGTCAAAAAGGTTGAAACAAAAATATATTTTCCCCTACTATCAATTTGGACTCTTCAGAAAGTACTTTTCTGAACTACAAATCCTTTATTTACATATTATATGGATAGTGTATTCATATTATATGAATGTGAGTTTGTGTACAGTATACTTTAAAATTAAAATATAAATGGAGCTGTCTTCTATAGAATATCATGTATTCTTCAAGGTGAACAAAAAAAAATTCTGCCTAAAATGATGATCGGTGAAATGCAAAAAGGGCAATAGCATGGAAAATCAAACATAAATGAGCTTTATAAAATTATCTTGGTTCTATTTCTCTAAGGTGTTGTTTGTAGCCCAGATGACTCTCTCATTTGACATATGAGATCTTGGTTAACTAAGTTGCTGTCATTCAAATTTGTTACAGATTTCATTTTTCCTCTCTTAAATCCATAGAGAATTTATATATATATATATATATATATATCATTCCAGAATGCACACAATCATTTTGAACTTGAAGTATTTCCCTGGATTCATCATATAGAAAAAATCTATTATTTTGTACAAGAAATATTTTTTTCCCTTTGTTTGACATCACAGACTAGTGAGCATATAATTTCTCAGCAATTTAAATTTAAATGAATCAGTGCCAGTTTTGATTTGCTTCTGTTCCTTCATGGCCATATACAGTAGTTTGCATTAATCAAATTAATAATACAGGGATTAAAATTGCTAGCTTCTAAGGGGGGGGCACTTGTCAGTGGTATTAAAAGTTGCATTTGGAATGATTATCCTTGCATGTTAATTATAAGCTGTCTGAGATGCAGAGGATGTTCAAAGAAATGATACCCTAATCATGTGTTACTTTAATTTCAGAAAAGATTCTTTAAGGAATGAATTATATTATAATGAACTTTCCAATCAGATCATGCATTAATATAGATGGATGACCCCAAATACTTTGAATCCACTATCATTGGCAGTAATTGCAAGAATTCTAAAAGGCTGTTTACTAAGTTATGTATCAGGACACAACAGAAGATGGATTTGTTTACAAAATTGAATTTGTAATTGGGTACAATAGAAAGCTCATCTCATTAGTTGTAATGGTGACCAGATAATTTGTGTCATTCTCTACTTGGTTTGTATGTAAGACTTGCATAACAGTAGAAAGCGGGAGGAAAAGTAAGAAAGAAATTACCTCTAACGTAGTTCTTATCTACAATCACCTAATTTTTTTTTTTTTTTTTTGCAGTTTCACTGGTGTCACTTATGGCTCCATATTGCAGGTGATCATTTTTCCTTTGTTAAACTTAAGTATAAAGTTAACAATGTGGCAAAATTAGCAGTTATTTTGGTTGTTGGATTGTCCACTCAAAGGTAGTTTAAAGAACCAGACAACCAAGCAAAAAATGTCCTTATTTTTAAGTACCGTGTCCCTGGACTCTTGAATTTTTGGCTGACTCATAGATAATAAATAGTTCTATGGTCACTTCAAATCACAAAATATAGTCTCAACTCAGTAGGAGTGTCTAGTTCAAGACATTAATCAACAATTCAATCCTCATTGTAAGGCTTTTCTTTTTCCATTTTGCTCTAAGTCTTGGACATAGAAGTGAGGCATGACAGCTTTTTTTCTTCATTCCTACCAGATCCTTGCTTTACATCTGTAGCTTCGAGCCTCTGGACTTGGAATATGAGGATGAGGGAAAAGAGTAGTTAAATAGGAAGATTCTTATTTGCTAATGTCTTCAAGGATATTTAAAGTTGTTTTCCTTAATTATTGATTTTTTCCCCAACATAAAATGCCAGGTCATATAGTTTCAATACACTAGGATACAAAAGAAGCAAGTAACTAAACTGATTGAATTGGAAGAGGTGGCACTTAAATGTCATTCCATCAAGCTTGATTGTACTAGATCACCTATGTCCACACTGTTGTTAACTGCAGTAGACAAGAATAAAGTAAGATGATTTCAGATACATTAAGTGTCTACTATGTAGGAGGTACTCTGATTTTTTTTTTTTTTGCCTATACCAAACCTTAACATTACCATTTATTACTACTGAAAATAGCATAGACCTGACTTCAGTGAAAATGAGAAACATTTGGTATATGTGGAGACAATTTCCAGGAATAGCTACAAATGGCTATGCCAGAATTTGCATAAGAACTAATCTATTATATTAGACTAGATACAACCAGCATGTCAGCAGCTCTAAGAGAGTTTGCTTTCCCAATGTAGGAAATGCTTGTGATTTTCATATTTAAAAAAAAAGCAATTTCTTTGCATATTGTGTTTATGTTTGAACCTACCCTCTCTGTTGAATTGGGTTTCTCTGCTCTGCAGTAATCTAATCTGCACTCAACAGTGGGTACCACAGTCATTTTCTGTTTAATGTGTGCATTTTATCCTTTAAAGGACAGTAAGTTCTGATATAATTAGTATTGCTGCCATCCTACAGATGAAGTCATTGAGGCTCAGGGGTTTAGGTGTTGTGCTCAAGGTCTCACTGCTAATAAATTATAGATCCATATTATTCATTTAGAAGTCCAATCAAAGTCTGCTTTTTTTCCTAAATCTTTCCATTAAATCAATAAGTTCATCTGCCCTCAAGAATGTCCTATTCCATTTAAGGACACAAAAAGCAAAGTACCCCCCTCTCAGTTCACACCAGGGTCACCTTCATTTCGTCCAGGATGAGGGGAATAGTCAGGATTTGCATAACTTGCAGAAAAATTTGCTGAGGGTGTATGCATGTGTAAGTATGTTTAATAACTCCTTCCCAAATGTGTGTCATTTACATAGTGCTATCCATATTATTTCCATCTACTTTCCCTGAACCATCCTAAGCAATTTTATAGGTCTTGAGAACCAGTGCCTGAAATGAGAAAACATAAGGATAAGGTTAATGAAAGCAGTGAGAAAACTTCTTTGATTTCTTTTAGGACCATTACCTGTGATCTTTTAGATTCATGTCCCCATTTAGTGCCTGAACTCCTGAGAGCTTGCTGATTTGTATGATTGTCCTAATGACCAATGACATGAATTACTGAAAACCTAATTAGGCCTTTAGAGCTGAGAATATTTTTTAAGAGACTCTGACATTTGGTGAGGAATGTGGTGTCAGCTGAATATCTAGCCTTTTCTAATTTGAGGAAAGTATTGGCATGTAATTATATGGGCACACAGAGAGAACAATCGTATGATCCTATCTTGAATAATGAACTTTTGGAACAATGAAAAAAGATAAATGTGAGCCTGTGCCAGGCAAAGCACTTCACATGCCCCGTCTGCCAAGAGACTTGTATATGATTCATATACAAAGATCTCTAAATAGCTACCTGGCATATTCATATACAAAGATCATAACAAAGATCTTTAAATAGCTACCTGGCATTACTACAATAGGTTCTTATTTGCTGGTACCAAGTATATTAATACCATATCTCTATATGCTATAGGGTTGGGGTCATTGGTGGTGAATGTTGGTCCCAGAGAGGTTAGGGAAGAAGGAACAATTTCAAAAACACAAATTACTGATACTGTGTTTTAACAAAATATCTCTGAATTTTTGTGGAATGACTGTTCTTGATATTATCCTGACCCAATAATTCAATCAGGAACTCAGTTGCCAATGAAAAGGTGTACCAGTAACAATAATCTAGTCATTTAGTGGCTTAAAACAACAGTCATTTATCATTGCAGCCCATGTGTCTGTGGATTGTCTGAGAGACAGCTAATGCAGAGAAGCCTCGGGTGATGTTGGCTGGGATTGCTCCTGTGGCTGTGGGTTGGCAAGGAGCTCTGCTCTAGGCTGGGCTTGGCTAAGGCACCTTACCTGAGTAGATCTGTTCCGTGAGGCTCTCAGCCTTCTCTTGGCATTAGCAGGATTGCCTCAATTTGTCCTCATGGTGATTACAAAAGTACAAGAGGGCAGGATAAAACATGGCAAGCAGCTTGAGGCCTAGACTCAGAATTAGCAGACTATTACTTCCACACAATTTTATTGGCCTAAGCAAATTATAGGGCCCAATCTAGAGTCAAGAGGTAGGAAAATATGCTCCGACACTTTGGTGGGAGGAACTGCAAAGTCAAATGGCAAAGGATATGGATATAATTAAGGGTAAAGAATTAGGGCAACTAATGCAATAAATGAACCATAAAAGAAACAGGACAGGATGATTTTTGCTAAAGCCATTAACATAGGGAGGCATCTTCTGGTATATGCACAGAGGGGGATGGAGAGAAAGGCCTTATACTGTGGTAGGTCCTTCTAAAAAGAAAATGTAAGCCAGGGACAGAACCATAGGCGGTGTGGGCAGTTTAGTTGCATGCTTCATCACACAAAGGCATCTTGTAGCAAAAACTCAGTTAACTCCTATTATAAATACATGTGATTTAAATCTGGAAATTCAAGCCGATTTGGAGATCCAAATCATAACTGGGCAGCTCCCCATACTCATCTAAGTTTCCAAACCTTGGCTGCTTCATTCTGGTCTTTAATTTTTAAAATGGAACGAAAACTATTTTGGTAAAGCCCATTTGACTTTGCTCCCAACCACATAATTTCCCCATTGGATCAAAAGCTGGAAAAAATATTTTAAAAGATAAATTGAGAAGTAGGTTTCTCATCCCTAAACTATACACACATCCATACCTTATATCTAATAGTAAGAGAGAGGAATGAGGGGCTGAAGCCCAAAAGCTGCCTCCCCACTGGGATGCATTTGGCGCAGTGCCAGGAGTCCCTGGGCTATGATGCTGAGGGTACCAATGTAAATTTCACTCCATCTATGTTTCTGTAAAAAAAATAATATTTCTAAATCCGCTCAACCAATTATGTACATTACTATTTAACACCGATTATGTACATTACTATTATCATCACTAATAAACTATTAATAAAAAATGTAGTTAAGTGCTGTGGTGAGAACTGTAAAGTACATATTTGATATTCTAATGACATTATTTCATTATATTCAAGAAAAATTAAACTCAAATGAATGGAAGAGTAACAAAGCCACTACAGGCAACTTTTTAATCGCATTTCTCTGAAAACAAATTAAGCAGTTAGGAATAGGGGGGAAGATCAATCTGTTGTGTTTATGTAGTGTTGTTGCCAATGTGACCAAAAACCCATAATCTTTTAAACAGTTTTCATGCAGCTATTAAATACAAAAAACAAAGCTAAGTAAATTAAGAAAAATTATAAGAAGATTCTACTGTCAATGAACCTACAAATGTTTAAAGTAATAGTCTTTCCTCTTGGAATCAAATTTGAAAATAGGTTAATTGAATTAATATTTGTCTCTCAAGAAAAGACTACTTTAAAGCCTTTAGTGGACAATTCTGATGAAGCTAAGAAAAAGTAATTTATTTATTATTACTAACAGTGTAGAAACTCAAAATTTCAGAGTGAACTAGGTTTTTAGTAACAGTTTACCATCCAAGAAATGCATTATATCTAATTCAAATAAACCTTTTCTTAACAAAAATATTCCATTTCATTAATAAGCCATTCCAGAAGAGAGTGCTGTGAATCAATTTTCAAACAGTAGCTACATCTCATTTAACTAAAAATGTGGTTTACTTTTATGTGGTTTACTGATGAGAATTCAAAGAATTATACAGGACTGTCCAAATTTGAAGTGCTATCTGTGGAAGTCCACCACCTCTCAGATGTTATGTGCATCAAGTTGTCAATTTAAACTGCTAATTGAAGCTCAATTTATTCTGGCCTACCTGGGAAAGTGGAATCAAAAGGAAGATATTGATGGGAAAAGCTGAGATTTTATTTAATTATTTCACTCCCAAATAGTCCAAATTGAGTTGCTAAGAACTTCCAAAGGCACATTTTTCATCAAATGTTGTACTGTTTTCTAAAGACTATACCTTCTGCTCTCTGATGATATAAGGTTTCTCAAAGAATCTAATAATTCATTTTGAGCATCTGTTATATTTAGGTTCTCATTTGTTTCTTAGTAGTATAGAGTTTACACAATTAGCTTTACCCATACAAATTTCATTGCAACTCTTGGATCTAATGTACAATTAGAACTGCTCGTAAGAGTTATAAATGCCTCCCATCAAAGTGTAATGAATATTTCCACCTCTTAACTGCTTCCTGTATGAGAAATATTTTGTAGTTCTTCAAAGAATTCCTTTTATGATAAGCAAATCCTATATCCTTCCTTCCAGGAAAATAGGGTATAATAGCCCACAATGTGTATGTGCCTGTGTGTGTGTTTATGGGCAGGTGCATGTATCTATATATGTAATTGAAGATCTTTTCTCTCATTCAGCTGCTTGGTCATCATTAGGTAAAATTTTTCCCAGAGATAGTTAATACAAAGGGACAAGACAAGTAACTTGAGAACTGGATCTGCTTTTTGAGTCATGTGCCCAGGTATACCTTTTCCAGTGAACATTTGTGCACGTGAAAAGCCTTTATAAGGAAAAATGGAAGAAGCAAAATTTAGGGAAAAAAGGAAATTGAATAGGAATGAGGATGATGAGCAGGTGAAGACAGAATGCTGGTGAAAAATGAGCTCATTTTTTTGGCTTTACGTAAAAATGCAGTGAATTTTTTAAAAAAGTTTTTATTGAAAACCTTCCATAAGAAATGCATACTCTATGTTTAACTCAACTATTTACTATTGTGAATTTATCATGCTAGTAAAGCCAAATATACTTCACTGACTTTTTAAATAGTAAAGTTAGTTCCATCTGATTACTTAGACACAGGATAAAATAGCAAGTAACATTTATACAATAATTTATTGTTTCAAAGCAGTGTTCATATATTTTTTATTTATTGTCATATTATCTTGAATGTGAATGCCATTAGTTACTAGAGAAACAGGTTATTTAATGCTAATCTTTCTTTTTGGTAGTCTCCCCAAGCATAGATAGATGTATATTCTTATAATAAGGATAATAACAATATAGTGAATAGAGTCTGAACTTTGGCATCTTGAGCATGGGTCCTAGCTCAGCTACCTCCTGTATGTGTGATTGCAGACAAAATTATTTCTTTTGTCTTCATCTGAAAAATGGGAATAGCACCTCTGCTATTAGAATATTGAGAGAAGTTCAATTAAATGGTACAAATAATACATCAATATAGTATCTGTCTCATAATAGGCATTTAGTATATTTTTGCATATATGAATGTTCAAAAATGGGATGTGGAATATATACATTCTAATAAAATGTCTAATATATTTAATCCAAATACAGTAAAAAATTATGCATTTTTGACCTATTATATGATTTAAACATCTTGGAATAATCCTTCATCAATGGTATAACCAGTTCATGTGTCAATTAATATTTTCTAACTTTTAATATTATGAAAAGAAGCATCTTTTTAGAGAAACTTTGGGAACTATAGCAGACTGGGGCAAGGAATCAGATTTAGTCTGATATCCAACCTACCTACTTTGAAGCTAAGTATACTTGGGAATTATGAAACTTCTCTAAATATCAGATTTCAGCTGGGGGATATTTAGTACTATTTGCAACTAGTAAGAATTAAATAAGATAATGTATGAATGGCTCCAGAAAATAGTATGGGCTCAATAATTTCTAATTTTCTTCTTTTATGCATCTAGCCAGATTTACCTTTCAAGGTAACATATTTTTTTTGAAAGTTCATGCCTACATAATTTCAAATGCTAATCTGAATTGTATGTTATTGGCATTAGTGAAGAATTATGAAAGTGTTCTTTTAATTAAGATCCTAGGACAGTCACATGGGGCACCCAGCAATAAGTATGATCCTATCATTAAAGACAGACACATAGAAACAATCAGCTGTAATAAAATCTAGGGACTAGCTAAGGTATCCATAGTAGGAAGGCATGGGCAATTTTATTTTTCTGCACCCCTCCAGAAAGATGGGGAGTCATGACGATTTTTCCACTCTTTAATAAAGACAATCATTTTCTATACAGGAACATTCTAATTTAGACAAGAGGCAGACAGTTGAAAGAGATATGTGAAGACATATTTCAGTTTTATTATCTTTTAGGCATAGACGGGTATGTTAATCCATTTCCACATACAATTCCTATAATCACATATAGGGAAGTGAACCTTGAACTGGCAAAAACCTGTCTCCTGTTACCAAAGAGTTAAAATTGGAGAGTCAAAACCTCAAAAGTTGAAGATTGTGAATTCTCTTCCTTCCCAGTATCGCTGTGCATATGGCTGCCTTTACACAAGCAAGCCTTCCTCTTTATCCAGGCATTAACTCCATGGTAATGTTGTTCCTTTTTTCCCCGGAAAACTTTCTGCTTTCGGTCCAGAGCTCTGAGTTTTCCATGTTCTGCTTTCTAGGTTCTGACAGCTGTTTTTGACTTGGTTAACCATTGCAAGTGGAAGCCAAAAATAATTGTAGTATAACCTCTCTATCTATTGTCATGTTGCTTCTTTTTGCAAATATATCTTAGGAGTTAGACTTTAAACCTTTGATCTCCCACACCGAAAGAAAAAAAAAAAGAAAAATATTTATATGGAAGTAATTTCATTTTAGTGTTCATGGTTTATTGTGGAAAGCAGGTGTTTAAAAATTTTAGAATTTCTTTAACAAAATTCTAAAGAGAAAAAAAAGAAATCACAGTATTTACAGAGATCACAGAATGGCTTAGCCATGCAAAACAAATAACTTTGGTTTTTCCCCTTGTACTTTGGTTTAAATATTGACCAAGATTCAATTTTTTCCTGCCAAATAAAACTTCAATAAATCAAAGTTTAGAGGCAAAATAACATATTTTCTTTTTTTCCCATAATATTTTATACAGCATTGAGTCTAAGAATATTTTATATATTCAATCCATACCAATGCACTACAGGAAGCTTTTATTAAACTGAGTCACTATTGCCCAGACAATAAATGGTTTACAAATGTACAATAACATATGCTTCTAAATAATGCAGAAGTGGCAAAATATTATTCCTAATCTCTATGTGACTTTAATCTTCAATTTATTTTCATTACCTTCATAATTTTTTATTTCATGAGTCTAAAAAACAAACACCAGTTTTCCTTTTCCCCTCATAGAACATAGTTCTATACCTAGAAATCTGATGTTCATTTTTTTTTCTTTATAGTTATGTATATCCTGGAACAGAAATGGCTGTGCAGTGTTCTCCCAGAAACCAGGCTTCTGCATGAAAGAGCAAAGTTTAAAAGTCTAGTCACAAGTACCTATTGGCCCATATCCAGTCTACTTCAAAAAGTTTCCATTTATACTACCACCCTAAAAAGTTCCTCAGGCATAAAACATGTTTATAAAGTTACAAATTTGAATGTAACTAAAGATACATAGACATTTTATTATTACACTTTCATGTACGGCTTGATAAATTATGTATCAGTTAAAAACACTAAATTATCTCAAGGTGCATTCAATATCTGTAGCGTAGTTAACAAAAACACACACGAAAAAAATATATATTCTATATTCTGTGGAAAATAACACAGCTTTGATAATGACCACTGTTAAAAACTCCAATTCTGATTGATATCTTTTTTAAAAGGAAATAGGTATAATTTTAAGGCAGTGGATAACCCAAAGGATTTAACACCAATTTTTAATTACAGTGATTTACATAGTGATCTATGAAAATGGGAATGTTATCCATGATTTTTCCAAACTGTATCTCACACACTGTTTTTTGTTTCTTTTGACAGAAAATAATTGATTAGCAGGCGTCTCTAAAGGTAAGTACTACCCAAATTCTGTTTTATGTCCTTTTAAGAATAGGGAAAATTGTCAGTTTGGGAGTACCATTATGGATGTGTGTCCATATGTGTCTGTGATTTACTTCCGAGAGTCAGCTGGTGGCATGTACACAGAATAAGATCATATGGTGCCTACCAATCTGACTCTCTGTCTCCCCTTCCCTTGTGATAAAAATCACAATTTTTGAATAGGGCAATGTGTGTGTCCCCAATCTTCACAAGCTGCCACCTTTGGGTTTTAGGTGCTTGTGAGAAAGTTTGGGGCATTACTGATAGCAATCAGAATCAGAAATGTACCTGCTCAGATTATCCATATAAACAATTGAAATAAAAACATTACATCATATATCTGATTAACAGCAACTCCCAGAACAAAGCTTACAGTGTATAAAAATAGCTACGTAAAAAATTTACATAAAAGGCAAACCAAAAAGAAATCCTCAGTGCAGACATTTACAGAAAAAAAAATCGAACCAAACACAACATATGACCTATTATCATGGCTACCCAAACTTGTTATTGTTTGTAATTTCATTTCATTGTTAAACTTGAGATAATTCTCTAAAATCCTGTGACAGCTTGGTAGAATGAACTGCTTAATATTTGAACCATGAATTGCTGTCAATGTCTTTGTTTATGTCCTAAATACAATCCACGTTCATGCTTCAATTGGTCTATATGGTTTTTTCTCTGAAATGATGAAAAAAACACAATTTAGAAAAGTTACCATAGCAATCATCTTCCACCATCAACAGATGCTTTGTACTGAAAATTATAGAAATTACTTTATAGGAGGAGCCCTTTACAAAATTCCATTGTCCCTGAGCCCATCTTTAATCCCAGGCCTTGATTGATGCATCCTTTCTACAAATAATTTTTTGGAATTGGTGAGAGTTTTTTCTTTTTTTGGTGAAAGAAGGCTTACTTAATACTAAGATTTTAAGTTTTTTCAGAAAAAATATTTCATTTCTCATTGGGTTAAAAAGTATGCTCATCTCTTCAAATGATACTCCATTTTGTGGTATTTGTCTTCAAGTTCAATTTTCCATTGAGAATTTGTTTCATCAAATTTTGAAGAAAACAGAAGGTAAAATCTATATTTATAAATGATTAGGGAAATAACCCTAGAGAAGTGGGGAAAAAAAGTCATGAAGGAATGCTGCACCCTTGACCTCCAGTGGGAGGCAAGACAGGAGAAGGAACCCAGTTCTGACTTCTTTCAGCCAATCAGTTTGAGATCCTGGTTTTTGGATTTAAAAATATAGGTCTTATTTTATTTTTAAAAATTTTTCTCTCCTGTGTGCATCCTGTTAAATACAATGCTTTCCCATTCCCTATGGAATGAACCTGGGCAATCCACTCAAATTTTGACTTGTGGTTTATTTATAGTGAACTCATTTTCTGTAGTTGTTAGGGCTTTTCACATGGTATTGGAAAGCTACAGTAACAGTTATTCTTAAGGACACACAAAATAGTCCAAATGGCTCCTCTGTTTGGTTGGCTTGATGGAAATAAAGAAAAATAAAAGCTCAAATTGCAAGTGACAATGCCATGGAAACATACACTTTTTGTTTTAAAAACCACACATATACAGACAGCTACTATATATAAATATATGCAACATATGTAACATAACATTGACCTGCACATGTCTATATATGTGCATATATAGATACATGAATACATATATACATATAAACACACATATACACATACTGTCTATAAAAGCATGTGTATATGTGTGAATACACACATACACAATTTTGTTAGCCTTTTCATTAAGATGATTGCAGAGATGGCTGTATAAATACACTCGCATTTTTATTAAATTCTTAGGTTAAAATTTGTATGTTTAAATTATTCTCATAATTGTTTTTTGAAATAAATAAAAAGTATTAGAATCCGCTTTTATTGAGCCCAAATACCAATTTATAAAGTAAATCTTTTTTGCACTCAGTGAAATTTTTTCCATTAGAACATAAAATGCTTTTTGGATATTGAAAATCTGAAAATTGGATTTTATTATTCAGAGGGTAATAATTATTTTGGGGAGGATGGGGAGACTGGTGAGATTTCATTCTTCCAAAAACACTTTGTGAATCACCAAAGTTTTCTTTTGAAAAACTCTCTTCCTGCATTAAAAGCTGTAATTATGAAGCATCTTAAAGTAAAGCCTTTCCCTTTCATCTTTAAGGATGTTTCCTACTTAACCTGAGAATTATTTCTATGAATCCCATACAGCCTACTCACCTGAACAACTTGAACAGTTTCTCTCTTAGGCTTCAGTTTTGTGATTGTTTTCTTCTAACTTTTTGTTTTCCTCCATATTACCAAGGTCTTTGTTTACATGTTTTGATGCACTCCTGTAAGAGAATAAAATAAACATCACATTGACACACATGCTTTTCTGTTTACTTTTAAGGTTTGAATTAATGCATCTTTTTAAAATTTTTTTTATTTTTACATTTTTTTTCAGCATATTATGGGGGTACAAATGTTAAGGTTACATATAACGCCCTTGCCCCCCTCCCCCCTTGAGTCAGAGCTTCAAGAGTGACCATCCCCCAGACGATGCACATCTCACTCATTATGTATGTATATACCTGTCCCCTCTTCCCCCTCCCACCTGCCCAACACCCAATAAATGTTATTCCTGTATGTCCACTTATGTACCGATCAGTTAATACCAATTTGCTGGTGAGTACATGTGGTGCTTGTTTTTCCATTCTTAGGATAGTATCTTTGAAAAGCAAATGTTTTACAGGCAAGCCACTAGGGCAAACAATTCTGTATCGGTGAGCCTTAACTGATAACAAAATGCATTCTAGTGAAATCAGCTTGGTCGTGGGGTTGTATTAAACATATGCTAAAAGGAAAAGAAAAAGTTATTTTGAACACAGACTATGCAAACTTTGTTGCATCATATTTTTAGCTGGATTACTTTTCTCTCCACTTTCTGGGTAGTAATTATTACCATTTGATAGTCAAAATTTTCATTCTGGGCAAACATTTTCCATAAAAAATTTCTGAGGGAGTTTCATTAAGACCTTTTTTTTTCTTTCAAATGTTCCGTATCACGCATCCTAGTTGGCCTAATGTCTTGTGTCTATGTTTACGGATTCTGTTTTCTTGAATAAATAAAAAAACAAGATTATAAAGAGATGACGTTTATGATAGAACATTGGCAGTAGAAACTAGAGCAGCTCTAACATGGCTAGTTCTTAAATCATGGCCCCAAACCAGCAGTATCAGCGTCCCCTGGGAATTTGATAGAAATGCAAATTCTCAGGCCCCACACCAGAACTACAGAAGCAGAAACTCTGGAGATAGGAGCTGCAAAAAATAATCTGTTAAACAAGACTTCCTGGTGATTCTGCTGCATGCTAAAGTTTGAAAATCAATGCCTTAGTGCTGCTATGATTTAACTTGCCTAGGTCTATCCTTAATTGCACAAGTAAGGTTTTGGGGCCAACCAAGAGAAATCAGAATAAATGGTAGCTGTATCTCCAAGATACTCCAAGAGTGTACTCCTTTCTTCCTTCCCAACACTCAGATCAAGAAACAGAACAGGGAAAACCATTATATTCCCTTGCAGTCAGTACTACCTCCACAAAGGTTACTACAACCTGAATTATCACAGAACAGTTTTACCTGTTATTGTAATTTAAATATAAATGGACTCATTCCACAAGTATTCATTTGTGTCTGCATTTTACTTAAACTTAACCCTGTTTGCAACGCTCATATATTATGGTGCATGTAGTTGTAGATTGTTCTTTTCTATTGGTATATAGCATGTCATTGGGTGAACAAACCATAATTTATGTATTTATTTTACTGGTGATGGGTATTCTTGGTCTTTATTTTTTCTGCAATTTCAATTAGAACTGAGACATTTTATGTGTGCCCCATATGTCTCTTATGCTCTTATTCTTTTTCTTCTCTGTGCTTCAATTTGTGTGTTTTCTATTGATCTGTATTGCAATTTACTTTTCTTGTGTTCTGCTGTGCCCAATCTGCTGTTAAATTCATCCACTGAAAACTTAGTGTTTTTGTTTATTTTGTTGAGACTGGGTCTTACTCTGTTGCCCAGGCTAGAGTTCAGTGGCATCATGATATTTCACTGAAACCTCAAACTCCCAGGCTCAAGCTATCCTTCTGCTTCAGCCTCCCTAGGAGCTGGGACTACAGGCGTGAACCACCACATCCAGCTACTTTTCTATTTTTTGTAGAAGTAGGGTCTCACTATGTGGCTCAGGCTGGTCTTGAAGTCCTGACCTCAAGTGATCCTCCCACCTCGGCTTCCCAATGTGCCAGGATTATAAATGTAAGACACCACACCCAGCCAACTTAGTTTTTTTTTTTTTTTTTTTTTTTTGAGACACAGTCTCACTCTGTTGCCCAGGCTAGAGTGAGTGCTGTGGCGTCAGCCTAGCTCAAAGCAACCTCAATCTCCTTGGCTCAAGCGATCCTACTGTCTCAGCCTCCTGAGTAGCTGGGACTACAGGCATGCGCCACCATGCCCGGCTAATTTTTTCTGTATATATTTTTAGTTGGTCAATTAATTTCTTTCTACTTTTAGTAGAGACGGAGTCTCCCTCAGGCTGGTTTCAAACTCCTGATCTTGAGCGATCGGCCCGCCTCGGCCTCCCAGAGTGCTAGGATTACAGGCGCGAGCCACCACGCCCGGCCCTTAGTTTTTAATATTATATTTTTCAGTTCTAAAATGTCAATTTAATTTTAAAACCTTTTAAAATACATTTCAATTCTCTATTCCATTTATCTCTTTTGACCATCTTTTCTTCTACTTTCTTTAATATAGTTATAGTTATTGAAAACTCCTTGTCTGTTAACTACATTGTTCAAATAATTCAGTTGTCTGTTTATCTTATCTACTTTTATCTGGATTATTGATTGTATTTTCTCGACTCTTTGCATATCTAGTCCTTTTTAATTTTGCTGATATGTATAAAAAAACTGTAGAGACTCTATAGAATATTACTTTCCAACAGATAAGATTTCTCCCTTTCCTTTGTTAAGCAGATGGTATGCGGAGCTGATCAGCACAATTCAGTAAGGGATTGACCTAGATTGAGTCTCCATTGCAGTTTTACTAAGACTCAGTCTACCTTTGGTTTGCTCCTATTCCTAAGGCGTGGCCCTCTCAGTCTTCCGACTGAGATTCTGGCATGTATCCCTTTCTTCAGCTCTTAAAATACAGAGAAATTCAGCTTTTCCCTTTTTAATCTCAGCTCAGGTCTCCACCTCAAGATATGGGAAACATTTTTAGTCTCCCTGACTTGACCATAAGTTCCTGGAGAATAAGGGCCATGTTTTATGTATATTTTACCCATAGCACGTAACACAGTAACTAGAATATGATAGGCATCCAAAAGATATTTATTCTACTAAGTCGAATTAACATTATACTTGATATCTATTTCCTTCTACTATTCCTTATGGTATTAATGTCCACCAATATGAAGTCCATACATACCCAGCTGCTTTTTTATAAACAGGTAAAGTAGACAGAACATTACATTGAAGTGACAGAACTTGAGTGATGTCTTAGTCCAAGCGTTTTAGAAAGCACTGCACAAAATCACATGCATAATCATGTTCCTTGATTATTCTAATGCCTACTAACTTTATATTCTAATGTATTCTAATAACTACAATTTCTATAAATTGGTCAGATATTGTGGAAATCCAGGAAAGCCACACTATCCACAAAGCCTCTTCTCTCCTCTCCTCATCTTTCTTCTCCTTGTCTTCTCTCACCCCTCTGATTTTCCTCCATTCCATTCTTCTTTTCCTTTTCTCTCCACTTCTTCTTTTTCTACCTTTTATTCTTTCTCTCTGTCTCTTTGTTTTATCTCAAACTCACTTCATCAACTACCATTCTTTGCCTCTAACATAAGAATTTTAACTTCCTGGAGCCATTAGAGAGTGACAGATATAGGAGTCAAAATTTAGTGGGTAAATTCTAAAATATAAAATTTTTAAAAATCAGCAATATGATAAATTAAGGCAGTAAGTACTCTGATGTGAATTACATTTTTTTAACCCCCCTTGATATATTTGGGAAGGATGAAGTCATGTTCAGGTTGAGTACATACATGATTTCACAACCTTGAAATAAAGCATGGACTAGAAGGAGTTCTGATGCTAGTAATAATGAAAAAAAATCAAACAAAATTGTGCTTTTTTTACTCCTTACATTTATAACAATTATAAACTCCCATAAAAGAATAACCTATCTGACTATACTTGAGAATGACTAAAATAAGATAGAAACTAAAGGGAATTTTTACAGGCTTTTCCTCTGTGGGCACCTCCCAGTTTGGGAGGCTTGAGCTAACTAAAACAAAAGCTGGAAACCAAGGGGAAAATTTGAGACAGGAGAGAGCCACAGAGTGGCAAAAACTCCAAAGTTGTGTATAACCTATAATAAATTCTTTGGATGACCCCCTGAACTGCACATGTGTGGGAGAAATTTCACAAAAACTCCATAGAAAGCAACACTGGAAGCTTAAAAACCTGACATAGATTTTGAGGTACTATCTACATAAGAGAGAAAGAGTTTGGAGTTGAACATCTCCAAGGCAGAAGTGCTTAGCAAACACATCACTCTTTGTATCAAACCCCCAGAAAAGCCAAGTAAAGACTATGTGTCAGCACTAGGCATGCATCCTAAGACAGATATGGAAAACAAAATGTAAAATTAACCTTCACAAGATCAAGGTGACCAGCCAGTAATATAATTGTCTGCTAGGAAAAACAATCCACGGCCTTTAGAAAAATATAACAGAATCTAGACTCTCTATAACATATCACCCACAAAATCCAGTATATAATAAAAAATTTACCATACATACACAAAATAGAAACATGTAACACCAAGTTCAGAGAATGATGACACAGACTTTGGAATTAGCAGGCAAAAACTTTAAATCAATTATTATAACACCTATTTACCTGAAAACTATGGTAACTGTTGAGGACTTGCAATATGATTATGTAGCTTAAGAATTAACCTTAGGAGAAGGAGTATGTGCCCAGCCCAGAGTGGTGTGAGAGTCATACATTCTGGCCAAAGTTCACCTAACAAACAGGGTTGCTGCTTGAAGGCATAACAAAGGGTCTGAGTTTCTGCAAATAGGCAAGAGCTGCCCAGCCCCACGTTAATAGGGGCCTGGAGGCCACACGATAAGCACATTGTTCCTATTATTGTTGCTTGGCCCTGTAAGATGGCTGGATAGTCAGTGATGGGTAAGATTCCTCAAGAAGGAACAACCTAAGACAGGCACAGCCACCAGGGGGTCAGCCAAGAGGAACTGGGGACGGAAAGTGCCCCCTGTGGCTGCCTTGCTTAACCTTTGCTTATCTCAGCCTCTGACCTATGCTTTGAGCAACTGCCTGGAAACCTTGAGTCAGGGGACATCTGTGTCGTTAGGCTACATGTTCCAGAATTTATGGCCATTGCTGCAATGCCTGGGTGATCATGTATAAGGAAGTAACTTTTATTTTTAGAGTATAAAAATAAAACGACTGGTGCGTTCGGCACTGCAGTCTTGTACCGTCTTTGTGTGTCTGTGTCTTTCTTTGTGTGTTTCTTTGTGTTTTGTGTTCATCTCCTGTCCTGAAAATGGGCCAGGACAGTAACAAAGAGAGAACAGGATAAAATCTCAGGAACAAAAATAATTCTATGATCGAAAATTATAATATTGGAGATGAATATTTCACTAACTGGCCTTAACATCAGATTGGAGGTGGAAGAAGACAGCCATCTCAGTGAACCCAAGGACAAAAATATAATTTTAAATTCTGAAAAATAAAGAGAAAGAAGACAGAAAAAATGTGAGCAGACCCTCATTGGCCTGAAAGACAATATTTGACAGTCTAACATATGTGTAACTGAAGTCCCAGTAGGAGAAGAGAAAGAGAATATCATGAAAACATATTTGAAGAAACAATTAAAAAATTTCCCAGATTTGATGAAGTCCATTAAGTTGAAGATCCAAAATGCTCAGAAATCCCCAAGCAGAAAAGACAAAGAGAAAAACACACGTGGGCTCATCATAGTCAAACTAATCAAAAGTAAGTATAAAGAGAAATATTTGAAAGTAGCCACAGAATATTTGTTGAAGGGAACAATGACATGAATAACAGCTGATGTCTCCTCAAAAAAAAAAATGCAAACCAGAGAAAAATAAATGTCTGTAAAATGTTGGAAAAAACTCTCAACCCAGAATTTTATGTCCAGTGTAAAGATCTTTCAATTAAAAACAAAAGAAAGACATATCAAATTAAATGAAAGGAAACTGGCAGAAATCATCACCAGCAGACCTTTCCTAAAGGGAGCACTAAAGGAAGTTCTTTGGTTGAAGAGAATACAAGTTGGGAATTCAGATAGGAAAGAAAAAAAAGAGAAGAAAGTAGCAATTGTATATATTAATACATGATTAAATATAAAATACCAAAAAAGACAACTAACTGCTTTATATATATACATGTATATATTGCTTTATATACACATATATAACATTATAGTATGAATTTTATAATATATGTAGCTATAATAGGTAGGACAACACTAGCAACACAGATGAAGGAAGTTAAATGGAATTACAATGCTTCAAGGATCTTATATTTTTACAGGAGTAGATTGTTATGAGTTCTTATTGTAATCCCTAGAGTAACAACAATAAAATAACAAAAAGAGGTATAGTTTAAAGGCTAGTAGAGACTAAAAATTACTTGAGTAATTCAAAAGACAGCAGGATGGAAGGAACAGAAGACAACTAAAAAGCAAATAGGGAGATGGTGGTCTTAAATGTAACTATATCAATAATTAAGTTAAATGTAACTTGTCTAACTCCTCCAAGTAAAAGGAGCAAAGATTATCAAATGGGGCCAAAGATTATCAAACTGTACAAAAAAAGCAAGATTCAATAAAATGCTCTATACCAGAAATTGGCAAACTTTTTCTTAAAGGATCATACTGTAAATATTTTAAGCTTGCAGGCACTATAGTTTTTGTTCCAATTATTTAATTCTATCATTGTAGCAAGAAAACAACTAGACTATATATTAATATACATAAATGAGCATGGCTGTATTACAATAAAACTTTATTTATAAAATTAGGCAGTAGCCTGGGGGTCATATTTGCTCAGTCCTACTCTATTTAAGAGATGAATATAACATAAAGAGACAGATAATTAAAAGTAAAAAGATGGAAAAAGATATACATGTAAACAGTACACACATAAAAGCAGTGTGGCTATATTAATAATGTAAAATTCATGACAAGACATATTACTAAGGATAATGAGAGCTATTTCATAATTATAAAATGTTTGATCAATAAGGAAGTTATAACAAATCTAAGTAGATGTACTTAATAAAAAGCATAAAGCAAAACTGATAAAAACTGAAGGTAAGAAGAGATAAATACACAATCTTTGAGAATATAATACCTCCTTCTAAATAATTAATATGACAACTATACTAAAATTTATCATGCATGATAATGATGAAGTAAATGACACAGTCATTCTGTGGTGTCTGCAGGGCATTGGCCCCAAGAACCCTCTCAGATGCCAAAATCTGTGGATGCTCAAATTGCTTTACTGGACTTGCTTTCTTACCATGAACATAATACAAAACAAAACAAAACAAAACAAGCATTTCATGTCATTGGACAACAAGTATCAAGAGACTATGTTTTCCAAGAGAAAAGAAACAAATAAACTACATACACCTTATGATAACGCAGGATTCTTGCCTGGAAAACTTTCTGGATGGTGGTGCCAAAAATGGGGACACATGCAGAGCACAGAGTTTTCACTGATTAGAGGAGGCAGAGTCAGTGCTAGGTCAAACTGAGATAATGGAAATTACAGGAGAGGGGAGGAGCTATGCAAAGAAAAAGGATGAAAAATTTACATGAGTTTCTTGATTCTTTCTCTAAGTACTAAGTCGGATATGCCAATTCTAATCAAGTTTAAAGCCAAGCTTCAAAAGAATTAAGTGTATCCATAAGTAGCTTGGCCACCATCAAAACAAAACTCAGCATTCAACAAAATAACATCAAAATTTCCAGCATCCAAACAAATATTACTTAACATGTGAAGAAGTAGGACAATGTAACCCATAATTAGGTGAAAATTCAGTTAATATCACCATACTTACAAATAATTGAATTAGCAGGCAAGTATTATAAAACAGGCATTATAAATGTCTACAAAAATTTAAAGGAAAACATGAAGATAATAATGAGAGAAAGGGATTATTGAAAATAAAGATGAATATCTAGCACTGAGAAACACAGGATAGAAATGATAATTTCATTGTATGGGCTTACCAGCAGATCAGACATTGCAATAGAAGAAAAAATCAGTGGAAATAAAGATATAGCCATAGAAATTATTCAATATGAATCTTAAATAAAAACCAAAGGCTGTAAAAATTATTAGAGCCTTAGTGATCTGTGGGACAATTTCAAGAAGTTTAATATGCATATACTAGGAGTCTCATAGAGAGACAGAGTAAAAATGTTTGACCAATAATTGCTGAAAAATTTCCCGATTTTTGAAAAGCAGAGAAAAGAATATCCAATGACTTCTCATTAAAAACAATATAAGCCAGAGGCAATGGGACATCTTTAAGGTACTCAATATTTTAAAAAGTATCAACCTAGAAATCTGTACTAGTGAAAATATCCAACAACACTGAAAGTGAAATAAGAACATTATCATAAAAACAAAATATTAAATTATGTATAAGCATAACTCTCAGTGATGTTAAATGAGGTATTTCAGACTGGAACAAAGTGATAATAGACAAAAGCTCAGACCCTTTAAAAATAAGTACAGTGCTGGAAAGAATAAATATCAAAGTAAATACAAAAGAAAGTTTTCTCATTATTTTTAATTTTTAAAAAAGATAATAGACTTTAAAGCATAAAATAATAACAGTATATTGTGAGGTTTGTAAGTATTTAGAAGACATATAGCAACCATAGCACAAAATATGTGAAGGAGAAATGGAAGTCTATGCCTATATAACCTTATTACATTACATGTGAAGTAATTCTGTGTAATTTGAAAGAAATCTGAAGAGGTATAAAGATTTAAACAAACTATTATCCACATTAGCCTAACTGACAATTATGGAGCACTGCACCCATCAACCCCCAAATAAGTTTTTTTAAGTATCCATAGAGTTGATTGTGTTAACATAACATAATTAAATGTAAAATATTTGGAATTTAACATAGTTCTAGTTACATGACTCCAAAGAAGAACCACAGAGGAATTTAAAAAATATTTTGAACTGAATGAATAAAAAAATGCAACATATTGACATTTTTGGCATACAAGTAACAGTGTTGACAAGGAAATTCATAGTTTAAATGTTTGTGTTACAGAAGAAGAAAGGCCAATATAATCTAAATTTTAACTTCAAGAAATTAGTGAAAGAAGAGCAAATTAAAATCTAAATAATGAAAAAATAGTAATGATAAGATAAAAAATAAGTCAAATCAGAAAAAAAACTAGAGATAAAAACAAAGCAAATGTTAAGTGATTAAGAAAACTGACAACACCCTAGCAAGATTGGGCAAGGTAAAATAACAAAATACAATCTTTGAAAACAAAGAAGTGTTATCACTACAGAACCCACAGACACAAAAAGGATAAGAGAATTCTATGAACTTTTTCTTTTTGCAAAAAATATCAGTAAGTTAAATTAAATGGATACATTCCTTGAAAAATTTATCAAATTTATTCAAGAAAAAGCAACCCTATATCTATTAAACAAATCAAAATTATAAATTTTGTTTCAAAGCAAATTCTCATGAAGGAAACCCAAGTTCCAGTTGATTTCTTCACTGAATTCTACAAAACATTTAAAAAATTAATAAGCTTAGCAAAAGAAGATGGACCCTTGTTTTCAAACCATTTTATAAAGCTCACATTACATTAGTACTAAGACACAACAGAGACATTACAAGAAAAGAAAATTACAGGCCAGTATTCCTCATGAACATATACAAAAGAATTGTCAATATAATGTTGATAAGTAATATCGATCAATATGTAAAAATTATGATGCATCAACATACAGTGGGATTTATTCCAAGAATTCAAGAGTGGCTTTTCATTCAATAATCAATGTAATTTGTTATATTATCAGAATAAACAATATGATAAAACAATATGATTTTTTAGATATAGAAAAAACATTTGAGAAAATTCAACAATGATTTGTGATAAAAACTATTGATATTCTAGAAATATTAAAGGAGATCTTCAACATGATAAAAGACACTTTATAGGAAGAAATTTGGTCTCATCCAAAGAGAGGTCTGGCCTTTATCCTCAGTTTCTGGGAGGTAAATTCTAACAATTAGAATTTTCTGAGTTATATAGTCACTTTCTTGTTCATGTTAGGCCCTTAAATTACACTAATTAATGTAATAAAACCAATTAAATTAGTTTATGGAATGAGATATCTCAGGGCAGGGCTTTCCACACTCTTTAGATTTAGGGTGGGGGTGGACCACACCAGAAATACAAACCATATAGTTACAGGTGGGGGATTTGATCCATGTGATATCAGCCTGACCTCTGAGGCACAGATAGGCTGGAGATTGAGTTCAACTAATCAATCATGCCTATGTAATGAAGCCCAATAAAAACTTTGAACAACAAACCTGAGTGAGCATTTTTGGTTGGCAATACCCCATATTTCT
Source organism: Cheirogaleus medius (assembly GCA_008086735.1). Taxonomy (NCBI): domain Eukaryota; kingdom Metazoa; phylum Chordata; class Mammalia; order Primates; family Cheirogaleidae; genus Cheirogaleus; species Cheirogaleus medius. The sequence continues at coordinate 65,704,483 of VBSM01000272.1, forward strand.
GCCGCACATCGATGCTGGTAGAATAATGTATCCTTGAGGACAATGGAAACTTCACATTTGGAACTCTCCCAGACTCTGTCCTATATGTCTCTTCCCTTGGCTGATTTTTAATGTAACTTTTCCTTGTAATGAATTTAATCATGAGTGTAATAGATTTCAGTGAGTTCTTTCAATCTTTCTAGTGAATTATCAAACCTAAGGGTGGTTTGGGGAAACCCCACAACTTGCAGTTGGTGTCAAAAGTAAAGATGGTCTTTTGTGGACTCTGCCCTCTAACTTTTTTGTTGGATTCTTAATTCCTTGATTTTGGGGTCAGGATTTTTGAGTAGACTTGGTGGTCTAGAGGACTTTATCTTTAACATTGAAGTTTGGCTAGGTCTGGGTAGTCATATAGAGTTACCACCATACCTAATAGCAAATATTGAGAAATTTTTCTTCTGAGATTGGAAACATGTAAAAGTATCTGTTTTTAAAACATGTCTGTTCAACATTGTATTGAAGGTCTCCATGAATGCAACAAGACAAGAAAAAGAAATAAAAGGAATAGAGTAGATGGAAGAAGGAAAATTATCTCTATCTGCAAATGAAATTATTATTTATATAGAAATCTTAGGAATCCACAAAACAACTAATAGAACTAACAAGGTAATTTAGCAAGATGAAGGTATACATTTCAACATAAAAAATTAATCATATTTTCAAATACCAGTAGGAAAAATTTGAAACATTACAAAATTAATTGTATTTAAAATAGCTGGAAAATACATAAAATACATAGGCATAAATTTTTAAAGACACATCAGATGTCTACATTAAAAATTTTGAAATATTGCTAAGAAAAAAATTAAAAAGATCTAAGTAAAAGAGATTATATGATGATGGACTGGAAGACCAAATAGTATTAAGTTGTCAAATATACTCAAATATATCTATAAATTCAAAGCACTGCTAATCCATAAAACTTTTTTGAGAGATAGAAATTAGCAAGTTGTTAAAATTTATATGGAAATGCAAAGAAATAAGATTGCTAAAACAACTAGAAGATCAAAACTGAAAGACTGACACTATTATGGTAAATTACATTTTGACAAATGTGCTGAGGCTAAAATAGTGCTGGAATTACTTGATAAATATATAGCAAACGCAAAAAGCAAATGAACAAAAAATTCCACCTTTATCTCATGCTATACACAAAATGTTCGATAGATCATATCATTAAATATAAAAGTTAAAGCTATAAAGTTTCTAGAATAAAACATAAGACAATACCTTTGCTGCTTTGGGATAAGCAAAGAATTCACATAGTGGACACAAAAAGCACTAAGCATAATAGGATAAAGTTGATAAACCCGTTTTTCATCAAAAGAAAAAAAAACCACCTCATCAAAAGATAGCATTAAGAAAAGGAAAAATCCCCAATGTATATTTTTGTCTGCTTTGTCAAAGATTAGATTACCATATGCAGATGGTTTCATCTCTGGATTCTCAGTCCTGTTCCAAAGATCTAAGTCTCCATTCTTGTGCCAGTCCCAAGCTGTTTGAATTATTATTGCTTTGTAGTATAGCTTGAAGTCTGGGAGATTGATACCTCCCAGTTTGTTTTTTTCACTTAAGATTGCTTTGGCTATATGAGGTCCTTTCTGGTTCCATACAAAATGTAGAATTATTTTTTCTATATCTGTAAAGAATGATGATGGTACTTTGATGGGGAATGCATTAATTCTGTAGATCACTTTAGGTAGTATTGACATTTACACGATATTGATTTTACCAATCCATGAACAAGGTAGATTTTTCCATCTGTTTACATCTTCTACAATTTCTTTTTTTAGTGTTTCATAGTTCTCCCTGTAAATGTCTCTCACATGTTTCATTAAATATATTCCTAGATATTTAATTTTCTTTGGGGCTATAGTAAAAGGTATTGCGTTTTTGATTTGAGTTTTGGCTTGACTGTTATTGGCGTATATGAATGCCTCTGATTTGTGTGTATTGATTTTGTAACCTGAGACTTTACTGAATTCATTTGTCAATTATAGGAGTCTCTTGGACGAATCCTTGGGGTTTTCTAGATATAATATCATATCATCGGCAAAGAGTGAGAGTTTGATCTCATCTGCCCCCATTTGGATGCCCTTAATACCCCTCTCTTGCCTGGTTGCTATAGCTAGGACTTTGAGCACTATGTTGAATAGAAGAGGAGATAGTGGGAATGTCTAGTTCCAATTTGAAGTGGGAATGGATTCTATTGTTCCCCATTCAGTATTATATTGGCCATGGGTTTGTCATAAATGGACTTGATAATTTTGAGGTATGAGCCGTCTATGCCTATTTTTTGTTAAGAGTTTTTATCATAAAGGTGTGTTGGATTTTGTCAAATGCTTTTTCTGCATCTATTGAGAGAAACATATGGTCTCTGTTCTTGGAATCCCTTTTCAATAAATGGTGCTGGAAAAACTGGATAGCTACATGCAGAATAATGAACCTGAATGCCTACCTCTCACCTCTCACAAAAATCCATTCAAGATATATAATAGACTTAAATTTAAGGCATGAAACCTTAAGAATTCTGGAAGAAGACGTTGGGAAGACACTTTCAGACATTAGTCTAGGCAAAGAATTTTTGAAGAACACCCCCAAAGCAATCACCACAGCAACAAACATATATAAATGGGATCTGATCAAATTAAAAAGCTTTTGCACAGCAAAGAAAACTTTCATTAAAGTGAATAGACAGCCTACAGAATGGGAGAAAATATTTTCTCTCTACACATCTGATAAAGGGCTGATAACAAGAATCTATCTAGAACTTAAAAAAAAATCAGCAAGAAAAAATCAAACAACCCCATCAATAGATGGACAATGGAAATGAACAGAAATTTTTCAAAAGAAGAGAGAATAATGGCCAGCAAACATATAAAAAAATGATCAACATCTCTAATCAATAGAGAAATGCAAATCAAAACCACAATGAGATACCACCTAACCCCAGTGAGATTGGCCTCTATAAAAAAATCCCCAAACAGCAAATGTTGGCGAGGATGTGGAGAGACAGGAACACTCTTACACTGTTGGTGGGACTGCAAATTAGTGCGACCTCTCTGGAAAAGAATTTGGAGATACCTCAAAGAGATAAAAATAGAAATGTCATTTGATCCAGCAATAGCAATATTAGGCATCTACCCCAAAGAGCAAAAGACATTCTATAATAAAGACATCTGCACCCGAATGTTTATGGCAGCACTATTCACTATTGCAAGGATGTCTCAACAACCCAAGTGCCTGTCAATTCATGAGTGGATTATTAAAATTTGGTATATGTATACAATGGAATATTACTCAATTATAAGAAATGACAGTGATCTGACACCTCTTATATTTTCCTGGATTAAGCTTGAGCCCATTATCCGAAGTGAGGTGACACAAGCTCGGAAGAATAGGCTCCACTTGTACTCGCCATCAAATTGGTACTGACTAACGCTATAGTGCTCACATGGTAGTAACATCCTCCAGGGATGGGGGTTGGGGGAGTAAACTCACAACTAAGGGTCACGGTGAGCATTGTGGAGGGGAAGAGCAGGCCTCTAACCCCCGCTAGGGAGAGACAATGACATAAACTGTAACCAAAATGTTTGTACTCTGAAATAAAAAAAAAAAAAGAAAAAAAAAAAGGAAAAATCAAGCTACAGTCTAGGACAAAATATTCATAATGTATCTATATGAGGAAGGACTCATACAGAATATGTTAAGAACTCTTACTAATCAATTACAAGAAGACAAACAATAATAAAATCTCAGGCAAAAGATCTAAATAGTCATTTCACAAAGGAAAATATAAGATAGCTAATAAGTTCATGGAGCTTAAAATTATTAGGTCCCAGGGAACTGCAAGTTTAAACTTAGAATAAGATACTGATTCACACTTTCTGAAATGGCTAAAGTTCAATAGACTGACAATATCAAATTTAGGCAAGGATGTGGAAGAACTGAAACTGTCATACACTGCTGGTGGGAGTTGTAAGTAGTATGACTACTTTCGAAAGCCGCTTGGCAATTTCTGATAAACAAATGTCCACCTGATGATCAAGCAATTCCACTCTTAGGTTTTTACCCAAAAGAGTGAAAGCATATGCTTACAAAACACTTGCGTTAAAATGTTCACTTTAGCCATACTAGTCATAATAACTCAAACTGGAAACTATCCAAATGTCCAAAAGAAAATGGATTTCTAAAATTTTGCATATTCTAACAATTAAATCCTATCAACAACATAAAAAAGAAACCATAAATACATGTAATAACATGGCTAAATCTCAAAAATGTTAGGTAAAAGAAGCCAAAAAATTAAAGAGTACATTCTCTATAATTCTGTTCATATGAAATTCAAGATTAACCAAGCAATCTCTTTAGCACAATTAGCACAGTGGCTTCCTAAGGGGACAGGGATGGTAGGGAAAGATGTCTAAGGGAACTTTCTGGGGTGACAGAATGCTCTGTATCTTCACAGGAGTAATGCTAACTGCTCTACACTGAGTGTTTGTGTCCCCTGGAAATTCACAAATTGAAACTTAATTACCAATGTGATGGTATTCATAGGTGGGGCCTTTGGAAGGTAATTAGGTTGTAAGGGTAGAGCACTATGAATGGGATCAATGCCCTTATAAGAGACCTCAGGGAGTCCCCTTGCTTCCTGTCACCATGTGGGGTTACAGCGAGAAGGCTGTCTTCGAGACAAAAAGTAACCCCTCACCAGACACTAAATCTGATGGTGTCTTGATCCTGAACTTCTCACTCTCCATAATGGTGAGAAATGCATTTTTTTAAGCTACCCAGTTTATGGTATTTTGTTATAGCCCAAATGGACCAAGACAGTTACACAGTTATATACATTTATGAAAATAGATTTAATTACATATTTAATGTAGGCAAATTGCCCTCCATATAAAATAATTATACAGAGGGAAAGCTAAAGCATCATGCTTGTGACAGGAATTGAAAGAACTGGGCAAAAGGTGTGATGGGAAACTGGATATCACTTCTATTTCCTATTCTATTTACTTTCTAGATAGATATATAATATTTGTCTAGAGATTGAGAGTAGTTTATGTGATTTCATAAAGTTGTAAAAAACAGAAGAAGCAGGTATTGAGAATGGAATGACTAAAATTCTCTCCAGGGAAGGTATGGTTCTCAGGGCAAATCACAGTATCTTTAAGCATATCTGTACAGGCAAAATTAGACTAAAATGATCACTGTTCACAGTTTGGAATTGGAAGAGAGAGGATGTTAAGGGTAACATAAAACAAAGTATATACTTAGAGACTAGGAGTTCGGTAACTTCAAAATGATTATTTTTCTTATTTTTAAATTCATAAAATGAAAGGAAACAAAACAATAAGAAAGGGTAGACTGGGAAAAAGAAAAATTCTCCTTCTTTTCTTAATTCCATTATCCAAAATAATAGTCACTGACAGTGTCTTAAGGTGTCAGACACTGTTCTAAGTGTTTAGTAGATATTAAGTTATTTAATCCTTACAATATCTTCATTTGCACTAAGACTAATAAACTTGCCTGTGGTCACACAGCTAGTAAACACAAAGCCAAGATTCCAGCTCCAGCACTCTGGCTCAAGTATCCATGCACCATGCTATACAATTATACAAATATGCAAATCTGTTAACCACTAGGAAATGTACTAAATAGAAACACTTGCTAGTGGAGGGGGGAGTGGGTATTCGTTGAGTGAGTATATGCATATAAAATTTACATGCATTTTATTACAAATTTCTCCACTATAGTCACAGAGTCTTCTCTATCAGGAAAAAACCTTTAAAAATTATTCTGAATACTTTTGTCTTGGTTTTGAGACTGCTGTGGTATAAATAAATACAATTTTATGAAATTAATGCATTTTTTAATTGCTAAAAATTTCAGAGATTTGAAAGAATTACAGAAGACTATATCTACAACTGGCAGAGAACAAACATTTATTTAAATCATTCCACTTAGCAAAGTGTTTTTCAGTCAACTGAGTTGAGAGAAAAAAAGACATTTATGAAGAACGTATGCTTGGGTTACATTATAAATTATTATGGTTATTTATCTTAAACTTTCTTCATCAGTATCTCTTTTTTTAAAGTTATAAAAAGAAATATTTTATTTACAGCCATAAAAAGGGCAATCATGAGAGAAAAACTACTTGTACATCACGGGTGACTATTATACATACTGTTTTTAAAATTTTTTTTTAATTTCAGCATATTATGGGGGTACAAATGTTTAGGTAACGTATATTGCCTTTGCCCCACCACAGTCAGAGCTTCAAGTGTGTCCATCCCCCAGACAGTGCACACCACACCCATTAGGTGTGAGTATACCCATCCCCTCTTCCCCTCCCATCTGCCCAACATCTGATGAATGTTATTACTATATATGCACTTAAGTATTGATCAATTAATATCAATTTGATGGTGAGTGCATGTGGTGTTTGTTTTTCCATTCTTGTGATACTTCACTTAGTAGAATGGGCTCCAGCTCTATCCAGGATAATACAAGAGGTGCTAGATCACCATTGTTTTTTGTGGCTGAGTAGAACTCTATGGTATACATATACCACATTTTATTAATCCACTCATCTATTGATGGGTGCTTGGGTTGTTTCCATATTTTTGCAATTGTGAATTGTGCTGCTATAAACATTCTAGTGCAGATGTCTTTTTTATAGAATGTCTTTCGTTCCTTTGGGTAGATGCCCAGTAATGGGATTGCTGGATCAAATGGTAGTTCTACTTGTAGCTCTTTGAGGTATCTCCATGTTACTTTCCACAGAGGTTGTACTACTTTTCAGTTCCACCATCAGTGTATGAGTGTTTCTATTTCTACGCATCCATGCCAACATTTATTGTTCTGGGACTTTTTCTTAAAGGCCATTCTCCATCAGCATCTCTTTTTAGAAACTTTAAATATGGAAGAATTATTATAGTTTCATAGAATGATGGGGCATTTTCTTTTATTCCTTCTGGCTGCCTGACAGATTATTGTTAGAGAAAGAGAAAGAAGCCAAAACTTGGATTAGCCCAGCTTCTCATACAAGTGGGGAGAGAGACTAGGTCAGTCCTGTACTTAAGAGAACACTCCTTCCTCCACAGCTCTTTATTAAGTGCTGACTGGCAATCAAAGTCAGAGCTGAAATTTTAATTTCAAAGGAGTTCTGGTAAGGCGGCAAAATATATTTGAAATTACTACATGAGATTTGGAATAAAATACTTATTACTTATGATACCTTGGAAGGTTAATCCCAATGAGACTTAGATACTATGAAATGGTATTAATTGTATGTACTTTGTTAAATTGTTGAGGATTTCCATAAAAGTAATCCCCCCCAAAGTATGTGCTCATGTAGTGATAAATGAGAAAAGTCATTTAAAATGTGCTGTAAGAGATCCTGTAGCACTATTTTTTCAGTCTATCTAGTGGAGAATCCCTTCTTCCCGATGAAGACAAATATTTGATTTTAGCAGTAAGTACTGATTGAAAAATAGAATCCAGATAAAATCAACTTCTTGCAAGTTCCTATTCCACATATCAAGAGATACCAATGGGAAGGATTCTAGAATGGCTTAATATAGCATTGTTTCTTGAGGCTTCAGTGTTATAGGCAAGTCCTCCTTTGCCCTTCAGCCAATTTAGAATGTTTCTGTTTTATTTTGAGATAGGACTAGAATAATATAGCATTATATATGGCAGAAGTAACATAGGATATTTGTGATTTTTAGATTTATGTATTTTCTATATATTACACACTAGTTTTTATGAAAATAGTTTTGAGTTCCACAGTTCAAAAAGGTAAATCTCTTGGTAAATTTCCAAGATTCATACAATGAGTATTTTGAGATTACAAATGTCTGGTTAGTGGTTGCTCCCAATTTAGTGAAAAGAAGTGTTGTGGTCAGGGTCTCTTAGGTGCAACCAACCTGGAAATTATGATTTTGCATACTTCTAAAGAAGTTTGTGGCTACTTGATTCTGCCCTTACACTTTTTCTTTATCTTTGGCTCTTTTAATTTTTTGTTATTAATAGTTCTTCTACTATAAGATATGCAAGAAAGGATTTAGATCTTAAATAATAACATTTAACTTCCTATAGAACTAAAAATAATGTTTGGAGGACAGAGTAGAGAGAAACTGAAAAATAATAAAAATTATCCATTGCATTATTTGTAGTTAATGTTCTTCTACCTGTTTAACAACTAGACATAGAGTGGGTTTAGCCAATAAATGCCTTTTCCCTGACCCTTTCTGTTAATATCCTACACATTAAATGATCAGTCATCCATTCTCATTATCAAAACATCTCTAGTTTAAAGAAACCAATTCCTCTGGGAAGTTATATGGATTAATGCAGAAAAGGAGTCATGAGTCCATACTCTTAAATGAATATGGCATATCAAAATGGGAAAAGAATACAATTGCTAAGTATTTCTTTCTGCAGTTATCCATATTTAAAACAGATATAAAAATATGTAGCTCCTATTAGTGGAATGGAGAATGCATGCAGGCTGAGTGGTCACTAGATATATTAACAAATGCACTCTTAAATTCTTAGAAATAAAAGAGTGTTTCTCTTATCTCTCTCCAATGACTTTTAAAGTTACCAATGCAAAGAATTTCCCCTAAATGTTGTTAAAATTTCACAGCTTTACTACCTGTATCACAAGAGTGGTCTTAGAAATTCTTAACTTGAAAGTTAAGAATGTACACTTACTCTGGAAAAGTAGCTTAAGGGGTTAAGAACACTAAATTTTATTGCAAAAATGCTGGTTTATTTCTGAGAGCACACGCAAGGAATAACTAATTAAGAATGAAAAGCACTTAGCAAATCTGAAGTGTTCCACAAATTCTTAACAAAAACCCTTTGATGCTTGGGATGAGAATTGCAATTTATTACATTGATTACCAATAATATTAACTCTATAAAAGTTGGTGCACTTTTCAATTAAATAGCAGTTATTTAGATGAGTGTTCAGGTCAGATGATAAAAGTTACACTTAATTTAATGAGATTCTTTAAAGGAAATGCTTGAGGCCTTAACCTAAAAACACTATGAAGCCAAGTGTCCAGCATTTACTTGTCTGTGATTTAATCTGGGGTCACCATATGATAATTACAAATAAAGTAACACGCACACACACAATTTTTCTTTATTCGTAGAAGGACAAATGGTGTGTGATAAGATACTGGCCATTGGAATAGTATGATTAAGGATTCTGGGGATGCTCTAAGAATTTAACATTTATTTGACCATAATGTAGAGGACTATAGTTTGCTTTTCAGCTAATTTTCAAGATATGGAGAAATTTTATTTTTATTCTTTTAAGAAACAAAATTACTTTGGATTGCATCAGAAATCCTCATAAACTGGAAACACCCTACAGCCCAAGCTGTTGAATTTGTGAATGTCTTATCATGGATTATAAAGAAAGGATATGATTTTGAATATCAGAAAACTTGTACACATAGAAGGAAAATTACTATAAGACAGATATTGCCTCTGGGCAACTGTTTGCATTTCCTTTCACTTACATGGTCCATGTCTTCTATATTTTCCATAGACACCATGGACATAAACCCATGTGAATTGTTTATAGGTAAAATATTCATTGAAAAAAAGAACATATTTGTTACAAATATGATGGTTCATTTTGTGCATCAACTTGGCTGGGTCATGTGATGCACAGACATTTGTCCAAACATTATCCTGGCTGTGTCTGTGAGGGTGTTTCTGGAGGAGATTAACATTTCAGTCAGTAGACTGACTAAAGAAGATTGCCCTCCCTTATGTGGATGGGCTTCATTCAATCAACTGAAGATCTGAATGAAAGGAAAAGGCTTAATAAAAGAAGGAATTCCTCCTGCCTGACCACTTGAGCTAGGACATTATTTTTTTGTTTGTTTGTTTTTAATTTTTTCTTTTCTTTTCTTTTCTTTTTGAGACAGAGTCTCACTCTGTTGTCCGGGCTAGAGTGCCGTGGCGTCAGCCTAGCTCATAGCAACCTCAAACTCCTGGGCTCAAGTGATCCTCCTGCCTCAGCCTCCAGAGTAGCTGGGACTACAGGCATGCGCCACCACACCTGGCTGATTTTTCTGTTTTTAGTAGAGAGGGGATCTCACTCTTGCTCAGGCTGATCTTGAACTCCTGAGCTTAAGCAATCCTCCCACAGTCTTAGGATTACAGGCGTGAGCCATTGTGCCTGGCCTGGGACATTGTTTTTTTCTTGCCTTTAGACTTGGACTGAAACATCAGTTTGTCCTGCGTCTTGACCTGGCTGTTTTTCAGACTGGAGTTTACAACATTGGCCTTCCTGATTCTCAGGCTTCTGGACATAGATGGAACTACACACTGGCTCTCCTGGGGCTCTAGCTTCCCAATAGCAGTTCTTAGGACTTCTCAGTCTTCATATTCATGTAAGCCAATCCTTTATAATAAATCTTTCTTTACGTGCACACACACACACACACACACCCCTTACTAGTGTGATTCTCTGAAGAACACTGACTCCAAGTATTGGTGGGGACTTCTCAAGATGAAGGAATGAAAAGCCAAGATCAGTAGTGACTGTGCACCAATGTGAGAATGGACATTATGTGCATCAGTCACAACACACAACAGGAAAAATGCTTCCGCCTTATGTGGCAAAAGGACAGAAAGTTGGCACAGTGAGAGAAAGGAAGGCCTAATGATTAAGCACAAAGACTCTAAAACATCACTGCCTTAAATCAAAAAACAATTATGTCCCTTACAAACTATGTAACCTTAAGCAAGCCATTTAACCGTTCTCTGCCTCAGATTTTTCAAATGTAAAATATAAATAATAATGATATCTACTTTATACATGTGCCGTGAGAACAAAAGAACTCAACAGATGCTCATGGTGCTATGTGACTTCAAAATTTCTGAACTACTGCCTCCCTTGGATGGCAGCTCCATTTGAATATTGCTTCATTGGAATTGCCATACTTATAGAGTGAGATCATGGATCCTGGTTTGGGTCTGCTTTTTTCAATTTTATTTTAAATTAACTTTCTTAAGTTTTTTTTAAAGGGGATATGTGAAACATGAAAAAATATAAAATTAAGTCCAAGGTTGCCAGTAGCTATAGACATCTCACTGTAGAAATCAATTTACACCTTTATAAGATAAGGGAGTTTAAAACCCATGTTTGGAACAAAGAGCATGCTACAAAATCACTAATGGAACTTTTAAAAAAATGCAAATGCAGGAACCCCACCGCTACCAGTCGCATCTGAATCTAGGGTAGGCAGGGAGTGGACAATGAGAAGTATCAGGCAAGTGTGTATGTTTAGAATCTTCATTGATTCATCAGGTTTTACTTTTAAACCACTGTTAGATGATTTGTAAAGTTCATACTATCTGTAATTTTATGACAATTTTTAATCTTATATCTCTAAAGTATTTAGAGATTTGTCACTAAGATTTGTCCAGATTTGTCACTGCAAAGATACCTGGCAGTCCCTACAAGATGTACTAACCTCTATTAATCTTCACCAACCTCAACCAAAAGTATTAGAATGGTTGATCTTTAGGTAGTATGTGCTTTTAAAAAATTCACCCAAGCATTAAAAAAAAAAAATCAAAGAATTGAGTTCAGATTATTGGCTGAGAAAAATAAAGGGACACAAGTGAAGTCCCACCTCAGTCCCATGTCTCTGATATTGGCAATGTAGTCACTGAAACAAAATCATATTGAAACAAAATATGATCAACCTAATTTGGGAGATATGTCTTTCTGATTGTAGAAATTACATGCACAGCTGGAGTGAGCATAATTAACACATGGTATTTTCTCCTAGTGAAAGTCAATGAACATTGATGGTCTTTTCCCTGGAACTCACTTTGACTTCTTTATGTACAGCCAGTAGACAACACCAGCAACAAGGGCGGCGAGAAGGAGACCAACAACGATTCCCACGATTAGTTTTGCCTGGTCATTCACCTTTTCTTTGTTTTCGTCTAGAACAAAGAAGAAAATTCCATGCAATTACAGACAATACCAAGGATTTTTAAAGGAAGTCAATCTAGTTATTACTTCTTAAAAATGCCTAAGGCTCACTACTATGATTAACATGCAAACTTGTGATTTTAAAGGGTAAAATTTTATCGTTTTTACTATCTTGTCTCATTTGGTGTCTTAGTTCAAATCAGAATTGTGGACAGCTAATAAAATTACTTATACCATGACACTTCATAGATCTTGAGCTGATAGTCAAGGAAGAAGAGTCGGCAGCATAGTACCTACCACTTATCTCGTCTGCCTCATCGTGTTCTGGAATACTTACTGAAATGAAAAATGTTAATATGAAATTAAAAACAAAATTTGTTGATATATGAAAGTCACCTTTACCATTATAGTATGATGTAATAATATTCAATGATAAAATGTCTATTCTACAATTAAGGGTAAAAAAAAATCACATTTAATAGAGCATGACCTTCCCTACAAAGAAATTAATCTTGTTTTAAGGGAGAGTAGTTAAAACTGCAAAAGTATTACATTACCATAGAAAATTTCACAAGTTATGAGCTATTGTATTACTCTGAAATACTTATTAAGTTTTCCACTATCTACCACCTTTTAATAATACTTCTTTTTTAAGAGAAACAAGTCGGTACCTATGAAGTCTATAATGTGGTGTTTCTCAACTTTTCTCAACTTTGCTACACTGATATAGGAGAATTCCTTTTTATCCTCCAGTGTCAACGACTTACCACTAGATGTTCTCAAAGTGGTAGGGGTAGAGGTTGAAACTAGGGATGCCTCAGTAATCTCCGAGAAACAACATATGTGATATTTTCAAAAGTCCCCCAAATGATTCTAATGGCACCATGCTCTTGATTCATTTTAAGAATCACTGCTGTGTTGAAATATCATCTAATGTTAAATTGTATAAATATTTTTCAAAGTGCGTGGGTCTGCATCAGAAATGCCAGTGATGTTTACTAAAATGCAGATGCCCAGATCCTCCTCATACATACAAAATTGGTATCTCAGGAGGTGCTCACTGAATTTGGAAACAACTGGATTAAATGTTGATCAAGCCACTGCCAGGCCTAGAAAACCAAAGCACACCATTCAATGTGCTACAATAAAAAGAGAGATTTGTGTTCAGAAAAAAAGAATAGGTTCTCTTTCTAGGTAGGACAAATCAATACTCTCTGAATTGCATTCTGAGAAGTCAATGTTCTTATTTTAGAGTTAAATTTGTTTGGTTCTTTTCTCCTGTCAATCCATCAGGTCTTTATATTCTAGTCATAACTGTTAGGGGTAATTATCTTTAGACAATTATTTTCTCCTAGTTTCTGCTAATTCCTAGCCAGTGTATCCTTAGCTTGCTAATGTCACATGCAGGATTCCAACTGACTGAAGAATAAATATATGGTGGGTCAGTTAGTATCCTGTCCAGATCCAAGCCTCATTTCAGGCCAGTACTGATTTAAGGTTGATGTAGCAATAGGAAGAATAACAAAATTGAAGATTATGGATACTTTTACATGAAATGACAACTGTTTTCAGAAGAAGCTGCTGTTTGTATGTATGTATTACCCCGATTTCAGCTTTCAGCCTTGACAGTTTTTTTCACTTTCTATGAGATAATTTTCTTTATTTGATTTTTGGCTATGATTCAAATATGATATGATAACAACATTTTGTAAACTAGATGTCATAAATTCTAATATCAGTCTTACTAATTTTCTAAATGCCTTTAAGTTTGTGGCATTTTTGTACAACATAAGGGTTGGATAAATATTGATGCCACAAAGAATTGGAATGCAAAATAACAGATTAAAAAGAATTAAAAATTTACCAAATTTAAAACTGTTACAAAAAATGTTTGAAAATAGTCTTTGAATTATCTCTACTCTGAACACAAAACATGGATTAATTAAGAGCAACTCATTTCTTATTCTCTGTTGCTTTTGGGAAATATCCCGTAGAGGATAAGGTCTCCGACCCATAAAATATGAAATGATTTAACTGTCAAGACAAGGATAGTACAAGAATGGACACCAGGAAGAAAGAAAAAAAAAATAACCTTATGATGATGATACCAAATGCAAAATAAATAAATAAAACTTACCATAATGTAGTACAGGAAGATGGAATTGAAGATTTTAAACTAATGAAGAAAACTTCAAATTTTCTTACTTTTTTAATGCCAGAAATGAAATACTCACTAGCAGAGACATTCAAGGAGTTTACTGTCCTCTCCAGCTGGTTTTCTGCTGTGCAAGTTAATGTAACATTCTCTTCAGGGGAAATGATAATTTTACTATAATACCTGCCATTGATATAAGGAGATTCCTCTGTCTGGAAAAAGAAGAAAGAAGATGGGTTTAGAAAGAAAAACGATTCAAAAGCTTGGGCAAGAGTAGTATTGAATGTAATAGAATAGGTGTGGTGCTCTGTAGAGCAGTCTGGTGTTCAAGGGGCTAAGATCATAGATAGAGAACTATATGGGACAATACCTACAAAGATGAGCAAATCTGTAATGAGATTTCTTTTTATGTTTCTATTGTAAATTCTAATAATTAAATTAATTGAACTTTTCCTTTTCAATGGAATCACAGGTTTAGTCAATAGTTTGGCATGATGACATGTCTCAAAATAATTAATGATTATTTAATCAATAACTTTCCCTCCATAAATGTGAATTTAATTATTTATGAATTTGATCACTGTTCTTCACTGTAGGGATTAATTCTTTTATCTTAAATCGTTATATCTAAGTGCATATGTATGTATGATTTGCTCATGGGTAAATGAAACCATTTTTCCTAAATGTTTCTGTTGTAAATAAAGAGGACGGATTTGTTTCAGTGACTGCTAAGTCCATTTGATTTTTGTGAGGGCAATCACAAAAAAAAAAAAAATCCACTTTAATCTCATCCCTAGGATTTGACTCCTAAAACCAACAAGAATGAAGCAAATAAGCACTTACATTGTTTTGTCAGTCATTTTATACACATCGTTTTCTATATAGTTCCCTTTATATATTGGTAAGTGCCTCCAGGACAAGAGCTAGTCTCACAATTTGGGATATCTTCTAGTTGCTGGGAGTGGAGGAGGGGCAGAAATATCTCATAGTTGTAAAATAATAGATTTACCAAGCGTTTGAGGAGGGAACAAATAAAAGATTATGGCTGCATCAGCACAAACCTAGAGCAAGAAAAATAACATATCACCTAGTGGGCCAGAATCAATCTTTCTCCTTGACAATGAAGTATGGTATTATTATTTCTATCCTCATAGTTCACCTGCTATTTTTTTCACTTCCCACTAGGATTTTTTATATGATTTTCTCACTGAATCATTGTTTTTGTTTCTTTAATCTCTACAAAATATATTTGCTCATTTCTAGAATGGCCTTTTAAATATTTGTATCTTTTCATTCATCAAATATTTATTGTGTGCTGATTTTTCTATTTTCTATGCCTGCATTCCCAGTACCCAAAGGTTTCTTTTTTTTTTTCTTTTTTTTTTTTGCTGTACTTATTACTTAATTAAGCTAGAGAGTAAAAATAATAGCATAGGAAAGAAACAGCCATTTTTTATGCTAAAACATAGATCTGTACATTGTCAACTATTTAGATGGTTCAAGTCTTCATTCTGAATCAAGAAAACTGCATTTTCTTAGGCTTAAGAGGCCCAGAGCCTTCTTGCCTCCTCTCTCATGCTCTCTCACTGTGTCTCCATCACACCTAACCAAATTAGGGGTCATCTGGGTCAAGTGTGCTCACTCTTTTGGGGGCCTTCCAAACCTTATATAAACCACCCATAGGTGAAAGAGCTAAAATCTACCTTGCTCTGCAAAACTGCATTGCATAAGCTGGACCAGTGGCCCAACTTCCCCAGACAGAGGAAGAGTGGAGATTTTCATTTAAAATTGATTTTCAGCTCTTTGCTTTATACATATCTTTTTAGATTTCAACTGGGTTAAAATCTGGGAAGGAGGCAGCACAGGAGATTCAAATAATCAACTGGCACTGCTGGATGTTCCTGAAGAGTTTTTAATTGGTTCTATTGAGAAAAGGGGATATGAAGACTGTTGTAGAGAAAATGGAATTAACAAGTATGTCAGTAACACAAGCAGATTGCCAATGTAGTGGCATTACAGTTCGGAATCCCTTGTGACAGACCAGATTAACTCTCTCTCTCTCTCTCTTTTTTTTTTTTGTTTTTTTTTTTTTTTTGGTCTAAGATTTAGTTTTGAAAGAAAATTACTAGTAGTGTTCATAAGTTCTTAAGCATTTCTTATTTTAAAAATTTACTATTATTAAAATGTCCTGCAAAGAGTAAAAATATTAAAATTTGGTTTATAACCCTTTTCATTCAGAAGAGCACCTTCTGGACACTATATATGTAGCTTGCGTTTTTCTAGCCCTAGCCCTGGAACAGACATATCAGATCATATGTTCACAAGCAGTGACTGTGTTCTCCAACCCCTTCCCTGTGGCCCAGGTTTCAGAAGAAATATCCCTTAACATGCATCAATAAGCAAAATAATAGAGGCTACTTATATATATAAGACGTATAAGTTTATAATGCAGAAAAGTATATACTTTAAAGTTTTAATCACTCAAGTTTCAGGAAAGAATGACCATGGAGCAATACTCAATTTACATTCTTTAAAAAAAAATACTGACAACAGAATAATCATTCTTCCATGCTCCATGGCCCTGGGATTTAAAATTTCTCTCTGAGCCTTGTTCTTCCTTTGGGAAAACTAAGAAGTTAGCAAAAGCTTCCTCTGAGAAGATTGCAAATTTCATATGATAACAAACCAACCTACAGTTTAGGTACCTAAATAAAACCCTATGTTGGACCAAGTGCAGAATATAATGAAGAGACAAATACTTACTTGGTTTATGACGCTTCCACTGCCAGTAATTGTCCACTGTATAGCTGGTTTCGGAAAACCTTCCACGTGGCAGATTATTGTTTTAGACAGTCCACTGGGATCAGTTTTCTTTGTCATTTTTATTTGAGGTTTTCCTAAAATATCATTACAATTTAAATAGGATGTTGAACTTAGATCATAAAAGAAACCAGGTATCAAATTCTCAAAGAATAATTTGAATTGGTGCCCAAACATTCGATTACCTTCTACAATGAGAGTCAATGACTCGCTTTTCTTTAGTCCTTCAACCTCTTGCAGAGCAGTTTCACAGACATAGTTTCCAGCATCCTGATAATGAAGACTAGAAAATGATGGGCTAGATCGAAGCCTGATGTTATCCTGATTAAATAAAGAGTAAATTACCTCACATGGCACAATTATAACTCTCTTTGTATTTATTAGGTAATAATTAAGCCTAAAACTATTCTTCTGGGTGTAATAAAAATACAAACTTCTTTTTCTTAACTTCAGATACTTTCAAAAATAGATTACCTTTTTCCTTTGTAGTTTTAGAATCATACATATCAGAGTTTTATTTCAGACTCTTCCATTTACTGAATTTATAATTTGGAACAAGTTAATAAATTTTTGAGACTCAGTTTCCTCATTTGTGAAATGGGATGATAATATTTCCATATTGAATTGTTATAAGGAGTTAATTACACAAATAATGCTATGTGTTTACATTAATGAAAGTTTTCAATTGATAGTACCAACTTTTTGTGGTGTACATAGATCTAGAATTGACAGACGTGGAGACTTGTGGTACCTAATCAGTGATGGGTATAAATGACTGAAAGCCATTTTATAGCATACAGTTACCAACATAAGGGATCCATTACAAAGTGCTATAGTAGGAAAGCATACTCCAATTTTGCATTGGAAACTTAATCCTTAAATTCACACGCTGATGGTATTTGGAGGTAGGATTTTTTGGTGGTAATTAGGATTAGATTAGGTCACCAAGATGGGGTCCCTGGATGGGACAGGTGGCTTTATTAGAAGAGGACAAAAGACCTGAGTGGGCACACTCTTGCCCTCTCGCCATGAGATGCCCCTCACTATGTTTCTACTCTAATTTCTAAGAACAAAGAAAATGTAATATTTAATTTAAAAAATCACCTGATATACAGAAAATAGTCTTATTTTACTAGGAATCGAAATGTTCTAAGCAGGCAGTTAAACACAATCCAAAGATTATATAGTGACTGCAGTTGATGTTAAAAACTGTTTTAGCCATAGTAAACTTAATTTCTCTAGTCCTGTAGTAAAACCTGCTATGAGTGTTTATACAGCTGTTATATTAGACTAGAACTTATCTAGACTTCTGACAACTGACTACTACAAATATAAATTTTATGTTAAATATGCAGTCTATGGGATGACACTTTATCTTAGTGAACAAGAATTTGTGATGAGGCTTTGGCTGAAAGAGAGTGAAACAGAAACAGAGCTCTAAGAGTAAGAGAGCAAGTAACAGAGAATTGAGCATTCAAAGGGATCAAAGAGCAGAGAGTAAAGCAATACAAAATACTTTATATTTTCATCAAAAAGAAACTCTAGCAATAAATTTTCCACAATTTTTTATAAAGATAATTCTTTTCAACTTCTATTTCAAATGGTATGTGTGTTTTCTCAATGTATCACTGGTTAAGGGCTCTTATTGCAAGTGATACTCTCGTAAACAAAGGCACTGGGTGTTAGGATATACTAGCCAAGGATTTAAGTGGAGGAATCATAATCACAACTTTTTTCTTTGCTAATAACCTTGCCTCAAATCACCAATCATCAATCCTACTTTCTCACTCTAAAAAGATAGCAACGAGTCTCCAGGTAACAGCCTACATTTTAGATAATTACAAGCATATAAGCACTAACTCAGGAAATACTTATTAAGCTCCCACTATGTTCAAGGTGTTACTGTGGCCCAGGGATGAAAACATATTCCTTCTGAGAGGCTCCTAGTACAGTGCAACCTGCTTTCAGAAACTTAAGAGTAGTTTCAGCAGCAGAGAGAAAAAAAGGTATGTTATCACAGCATAGTGTTTATAACCTGAAAGGCTGGTGTTGAGTCTCATATCTCTGTCAGTCACGAGCCTTCTTGCCTCAATTTCTTTGTGAGTAACATGGGGGAAATAATAAATAACCTTCATATTGTATAAGGTTGTTGTAAGCATCATGTAAAAATAATGCAAGTTAAAACATACTGTAAGTTGTTAAGCCCTAAGGTATATAACTATGTTTGTGTGTATATACACACACACTCGTATGTGTGTAATTACTTAATATATACACATAATTAAAATAACACCCCAAACTAAGTTTTAGAGCATCAATATGGATGCCAACCTGTTGTTGAGTGCCCCTAAAATTTTATTGTGATTTGATTTGTATTATTACTGAAAGAGAGAATGAATGTGGCCGTATAAACATATCCATGAATATATGTATTTGGATGTAATATAAAGTGAAAAAGAAATCAGTCCAAAGAGCAGTATAGTACTGAGAGATACACTTACTTTCATCCATACTACTGTTGCATTCCTACTGGCAGATATTGTACATGACACAGGCAGGGCATCACCAATCTGCTTGGTCACTTCTCCACTTGGGTTTAAGGACAAATCCAAATCTGTGAACCAGAAAATCTGCTTAAAATACAAACTCCAAGAATGTAAGACAGTAAAAAATATTTTTGGAAAAGAAAAGATGAAAGAAAAAAATCCCTCTAACTTCAGTTAAAAATTCAGAACTGATTTATGTGACTCAAATAATGACCAAGGCACAATCAGCCTAGTTTCTCAAGCCAGCTTTGAGACCAGTTTGGACAAGTGAATGGTCAATCTAATTGATTAAGTATTTATTTGCAGTTAACATGATTGATGTTTTGAGGGCATATAAATATTGCCCTATAGTATATCGCCTTAAGAAAAAAATCTTAAATCACTCTGGAAGAAAATACAGAAAAATAGTGGCTAGGTAATATTATAAAAAGAGATGGTAAGGCATAAATGTTGGAAAATCAAGTATATTTAAATAGCAAGTGATAAACTGAAAAACTATGAGGTAGTCTATGTGTTTCTCCAGAGAGAATTGACTATAGTAGTAGATATTTTTAAAGAATGCTATTCCATTTCTCATGCAATTAATGTTTTAAAGAAGATTTATTATTAGGTACACTGTCAGCAGAAATCATTTTTTCAAAACAGAGTATAAATGCATCTAAGGATACATAATCTTTCAGATGAAAACTAATTTCTGTAAAAATCTTACTGTCATAGTATGATCTATATGAGGAAAATCCAATTCAATTGAACAAACATTTACTGTACAGCTACTATGTCCCAAGAACTGAAGGGAGACACAGAGATGAATAATAAGCTTACAATTTAATGAGGTAGCTGTATTATGCACTCAACTGACAACAATACAGCCCATGAGATCAGTACCTAGCAGCAAACCTGCTACAGATTAAGAGCTCTATAAGTATTTGTTGAAAGATTAAAGACAGGCTACAAACAGAGGTACAAACAAAGACTTATAGGAGTTTAGAGAACAGAGCCTATCTGGTTTCTAAGCAGTAATAAAGGATTTGTTTAGGAGGCACTGCACGTTTGTGGCCCCTGACGGTTGATAAGTAGAGATGAAGGGAAAACTTTTGCCATAGAAGCAAAGGCAAAGAGGTGAGAGAGTTTGGCACATTTCACAATGGTGCATAATCGGCTATGAATGGTGGCAACTCATGGAAGGGAAACCTGCACAATTATTTGAGGCCATACTACAAAGGGCCATGCATGGAGTTAGGACATTATTCCTAACATAGGGTATGGCGATCTGCCATTGCACTCCACATTTCTCCTTAGTTTTACATGTTATAATCGCAATTTGTTGATTGTTTGCAACATCATATTTTTCTTTTTAATTATTATGGTTACATAGTAGTTATATATCTTTATAGGGTACATGTGATGTTTTGATATAGGCAAACAATGTGAATTAATCAAATCAGGGTATTAGGGTGTCCATTGCCTCAGGCATTTATGCAACCTCTTTTTGAATGTTTGTCTCTCCTATTAGACCACAAGCACCATGAAGATGGTGACCATGACTTGATTTGTCACTGATGTACCCACAGTGCCTGCCACAGGGTAGACTCTCAAACACTATTGTTGAATGAATGAAGGAAGGAGCATGCTTTCAAAGCTTCTCATTAATATTAAAAATGCACCAACACATAGAAAAGTGGAATTTCCTCAGAATATTTGATTGAATTATCTTTAGATAAAAATGAGTTAGAAGCTTTTATTAGCTGGGTAGTTAATTTGCCAATGAGAAGATAAAAGATTTTAAAGGATGATTATGAACCTTGAATGTTCTGATGAAGAATCTATGTGTGCATGAACTGGCAGAGGAATAGTAGCTGTTTCATCAGCAACTGGAAATTTGTAGGCTGAGAGTCTTTATGAGAGGTCTGTTCTGCAAACATTTACAGGAATGGGTTGGTGTTTCTCTACTCACACTTCCTTTAGTCATCTGTGGAAAGGATATCAATCTTGGTTTTGGAAAATAAATAAGCTATTAAAAATAAGTGGGCTAAAATAGGATTTTTTGCTTTTATATGGTTTAGAGTCAAATGTTGATTTACTTGCAATACATTTTCAAGCTTTTGAAGAGCAATAGGGCCTTAAAACCTAATGTTACAGTCTACTCATAAAAATCAAAATGCATTTCAATCTCATTAAATGCACTAACATCTAATTAAACTGTTACACACTTTTTGTTTAATTTCCCCCATCACAGCTGATCATCTAGGCATTATGTGGTTGTCACCTAGTCTTTTGCTTTGCCATTCTATGATCTATCCCTCCCTGCCTGCTCTAGAAGTAATACCAGTAAGAACCACCTTCTTTTAGAGTCCTGTGTACCTAGCATCTCGTAAGCATAAGCACATCACACCATCTCTAAGGCACTGGATTATTGATTATTGGCCCAAAGACATCATGAACAATGACATCAGAGGACTCTCTCACAAGCAATTCTATCTGCTGGCTATATTCCCTCACTTCTTTATTTTATTTTTTTCATGGAACAGGCCTGGATAAATAGTCCCATGACTGACAGGTCCTCAGAGGAAAACTAGCACTGTTATTGCACTTAGAGGTCACTGCTTTCCCTCTAACTAGCCCCTGATGGCAGACACACTCAAATCCGTGCGACATGAATATGGAATAAACAGGGAAATGGCCCAGCTACGAACATTTCTTAACAGTCCACTGTTTTTACAGGGCTCCCCAGGGTGCACTTCCAACATCAGACAATCAAAAGCAACCATCTGGTTGTTTTATTCTCCAATGTACCCCCTTGTATCTCCCTTAATGTTTGTGCTCCCTTCTCACATGTTTTTCAAGCATTATGGTTAGAGTGAAAAATTTAGAACCAAGTGTTCAGAACAATTTCTGATGTCCCTTCCTAGTCAGTGGCATTGTAGTGGACCATGTCTAGAGGAAACCTTAATGATGGTACTGTTGGGTGCAAATGACTTATTAGAAAGTTTGTTCTATACTTCCAAGTAAGATGGACATTTTCCTAAAGCACGCTGTGCATTCTAGTGTCACTGGGGTAGAGTGTGAATTATTAGTTTGCTATTCCCATGATGTATCAGGTACACCAATAATATGGACTCTCATGAATCACAAAATGAAGAACTCAAGTTAAGTGTCTGTTTGTTATGTATTTCTTTTTCCATCACAATGGGGCAAATATAAGTTTCAGAGTATCTGGAAATCAAAAGCAGATTAAAAGTTAATGAAAAGATATGTTCAAGGTGATTTTGAAGAGATTTTGTTTCCAGAAACTTTCTATCCTTCTATATAGAATAAATTTAGCCAATAAACAACTTTTAATTTACTTCCTTTTTCCAAAAACTGAATCTACAGTAACTTTGTGTTGGCTGGCTTAGGGTATTAATATTATTCTGTAATAAAAAAATGGTACATAATCTACACATTCCTGGGCTAACCACAAACCTCGTGAATGTCAGGAATATCTAAATATCCTCTTAAAATATATAATGAGTTGTTTCTTTAAGTTCCATATGGATAGTGTTTGTTGATACCACAAATTGAGGGCATTTTGAAAGAAAATGGAATGTTACCACTTCTGAAAGTTGCAATTATCAGATCCATGCAAGGTTTTAACATTGCTTTGTAAATTTGAACCAAAGTTGAGCTTACTCTGATGCTCTCTATAGTGTCTACTGAAACCAAGTTAAGAAAGATACCGCTGAAATTTATTTGAAAAGATAGCTTCATTAGACTACTGGAGGCCTTTGAAGTGAAGTTGGTAATGAAGAAGTAGGTGACTTACAGTGAACTGTGATGGCTGTTGAAGCAATCATGCTTTTTTTGTCTATCAGGGAGCATTTGTAGTCTCCTGTTGCATTGCGCCTCACATCTGTCAATATGTAAGTATTTGAGCTTCTTATTCCTTCAGGCTGTCCCTTTTGATAGAGGCAAAATGTCAGATGATTACACTTGGTAGCTATAGTAATGAGAATAGTTGTATTTCTTCATGAAGATAGCATTTTCTCAGATAAGGAAAAAAAAGGGAACATGTTTCATTGATTGGACAAAAAAGAGTACAGTTTGTTACCAATATCTGATTCCTAGAGATATCTTTAATATTTTGGTTCCAAGGAATTTGAGGAGCTAATTTATGTTATATTGATGAAATCTGTTTTATCGACAGCATGGTTCTTGTTTGAGTTTTAAAGGAGATTTTTTGAAAAATGAACAACGTTGTAGTTTTATATTTACGCCTTACTTAATTTGACAAAAAGATTTGAGGCAGCTTAAAAGAACACATACAATATATACAAATTAAAAGGAAAGGCAGTAAGGAAGGAAAGAAGGAAAGAAAGGAAGATGGAAGGAGAAGAGTGAGAAAGAGAGAAAGGGAGAAAGAAGAGACAAAGAAGAGGAAAGAAAGAAAAATAGAAAAAAATAATACATTATGAATAGGAAAATATAAGTAGGAGTAGGAGTATATGTTAACAACAACAACAACAAAATAGATAACCAGCAGATATTGTTGCTAAAACTGAGACACAAATTTGGCTCTGTCATCCCTGATAGCCAAGTGGAAACCTAATTAGTTAATATCGAAATTTCCTTTTGAAAATGAGACAAAAATAGCATGTCACTTTATTAGCAGAAACAAAGTTTTCTGTCAACAATTAAGGCTAAAAGAAATTACTTATTCTACTCTTCTGAATAATGTAGTAAATGACATTCTTAAATACTACTAAGATATATGGTGGATGAAATTTGTAAGCACATCCCTGTATTAAATGCAGTATTGAGTTGTATTAATATATGGCTTCCCTCAATTTGAAGGTGATGTCAAACACAAAGCTGTGGAAGAATAAAAAACTATCCTCAGACTGACCTCTCTCTTACTTTGGTTCCATATCACTTTGACATCCAGAGCACATCCTAAAAGAAGTTTCCAAAGTGTCCTCTATGAATATTATTTCTTTCAGCTATGATATGGATAAAAGTTGAAGAACTGGTTGCTTCAACATTATACCCAATGACAAGAAAGAGCCCATAACATCCATTATTCTATCAATCTAAATATAATTTGCAACAGAACTATTGCTGCTTCAGAGGATCAGAAGGCAACATTGTAGGTAGATTTAGAATCCACATCAGACCCTTTGCTGTCATTAGCTTTCATTTTATTGTTATCTGCTTCTAGTATATGTGCTGCCGAAGCGAGCACAAGTTATCTGCTTCTAAAGAGCAGATTCTTATAGCTTATTCGGATAATTAAACCTTAGTTTTTGCCATTATGGTTTCTTCTGGTCAGAGTTTTTTGTTAGTTTTTGTTTTTCTTCCTCTTTGCCCTGAAATCTCTCGACAATGAGAAAAAAGGCAACAAAATTGGCAGGTGTCAAGAAAGCTTTCACAGGACATTCTATAGGAAGTGTCCCTCTCCCCCAAGAATAACTTTTTTTTCACTTAATCTATCCATGTTTGTACAATTCTTATGTCAGTCCAACCAACAGGACAAAATGATAGTAGTTGAGCTCAAGTAACACTTTAGCACTTACTGGTAAGTAAAACAAAAACTCCTCAGGAGGAGGATTGCCATTTCCTATGCATTTAAGAGTGATGTTGTCCCCTTCTTTGATGGCATTTTTTGGTGGCAGCACTTGTATTGTCACCTGCTCTGTAGGATCTGCAAGAGTCACACACACAAGTTAACCATTTTCATCAAGTACCAAATTACTCTGTGCATGCAATATAAATGACTAAATTATATGCAATTTTCTCAAGAAGCTAGTAATGGTAATTACTTAAATATATCTTTTTAGAGAAGGATTGAAGTTAATAGCCACTTACTACACCAAGTACTAATCTTAGTTAGAGCAAACTACAAGGAAACACTGTTGCATAAAAATCAATTTCTTCTTGGAAAAATGTCTTTAACTGAGATAGGAATGACCATAATTATTTTATGTGTAAAAGACCAGTAGGAAAAAAATCTCACTGTATGATTTTATGATAAGGAAATTTAAATGTATTATATGAATTTTATAGTTTGCAAAGTAAAAATCAGCTAGCAAAGTAGGTAAAGTTATTAGGTACCATTGTACTCATATTACATAATTATACTTTATATTAAATTTTAAAAAGAGACATGAGCTAAACAACACCACCAAGGATTTGGCATGCAAGAGAGTAGATCTGCTTTCAAAAAGATAAATGTTATGAACTGAGAGAGACCCTTAACACAATCAACAGGACTTCAAATGTATTGTAATTTTGATCTATTCATTGGAGCCAAGATGCATCTTTCATTCCGCTTTGGTCATATTTACAGAGAAAATAGTGCTAAAGGGTATTCTTTAGTACAGGCTACTGCTCAACAGTAGAATGCTAAAGAAATTAAAAGATGGATACAGTGGACCATATCTAGCAAACAAGAAAAAAAGGAGGTAGTGGTGGCAATTATAAATTACCCACTTACTAACTTATCCATTTGTTATACAGCTGGATAACATAACGAACAATGAATTTTGAACTCATATAATGCAAAGGGTTTCTTTTTTAATGAACCTTTTCCACAAGACTTAACAACTTTTGAGGTATGTGTTTATATTTTCAAACTGGTGGCATTAAAAATTATCTACAAAGAACTTTTTGTTGGTAACTATTAAGATGAAACAAATATGTGGTAGTTTGGGAGGCTCTTTTTCCATCTCTTGCAGACATTTATCTTTCTACAGTTAAAGTGCAGGAAAAACTTAAAAGGGTTATTGTAGATTGCTTCTTTGCCTTTTCTCTATGAAAGGGCTTCTCTGAATATTTGCCCAGAACATTTTGAGGCTAAACAGTGATTTGGTTTAATATGCTTTTTATTTATTTTTCTGGATTTGCCGGAGGTAATTTCTCAACCAGCAGTTCCTAGTAAAGTTGAAAAGTAAATAAATAAAGTTTGATTTTGGTGCCCTACTGACCTTCCATTTCTGGGCCTCCCTGACTCTTTCACGTGGCTCTTCTCTGACTAACACCCAGGTTTGAGTGGCACATCTCTGATCAAGGCTGCCACCAGGACAGCCAGGGAGTGCAATCTGCATGACTTCCTCCTCTATTTCAAAATTCCACTTCTCTACCTTCCCTTTTCAATAGGCTCTGCTCTGTTAAAGAACTAAACTGTCTTCAAAGAGATAATGCAACACATTTGTGTTTTAACAGTGACTTTCTGGATGTCCACTAACATGCCTACCTCAAAATTAATGATCTCTTGCTATCCCTTTGCCCCGACTTTAAATTTTACTCCATCTATTAGTAAGTCATCCTTGTGCCCATTTCTCTGCTTGCTCCTTTGTCCTCTCCTATCCACTCAATAACTAAGTCTTGGTGAGTAATACTCCATAATATATTTTGTATCTGATTCTCCCCTTCTATTCCCACTACGACTTATCTAATCCATGCCCTAATTAACCTACACCTGAAGCAATGCCATCACACTTCATTTTGTTCCTCACCCTCCTTTCTATTCTTTCATAAATATTTTCTCTGAATCAGTTTTCTGAAAGAGTGCTTTGAACATTATAATTATATTCATAATCCTTCACACATACTTAACATATAAAGATTTAAAAGAAAGTATCCTAAAACTGGTATCTACAATTTGGCTTGAACATAGCTCAAGTGGCAATCTTACATTTCACTACTCTACATAAGCTCCTACATTATAATCAAAGGAGTCTCCTCAAATTTTCTTCCTTTCTTCTATCCATTTATTCTGTCCAGTCATTTATCCATTTGTTTAGCATCTATTTTGTGTAAGCATTAAGTGCTGGCATGACAAAGTTGAAAACAGCTTATTCCCTGACTCAATCAGCTTTCATTCTATTTATGAAGACAACAAACTTGTCATTGAGGAATTTTAATCACATGAGTAACACTATTATATTTGTGTTTTAGAAAAATATTTCTGGCAGCAACTTGGAGGGAAGTTTGTTTGGGGGTGAGCAGAGAAGGGTAGGCAGACAAGAGGAATACTATTTTGGAATTCACTGCAGAAATATAGGCATGAAGGAATGAGGGCATGAATTTAGGCAGTCCTAGAAGGCAGAAATCAGATAAACACAAAGATTAAAGAGTTAGATTCTCTAAAACTTCATTACTGATTGAATAGAGTAAGGAAGGAGTGGATTAGTGCATCTTTCTTAAGTTTTCTCAAGATAAACTAGTCTTTTTCTTTTCCTTGCATTTATGCTTCTGTTCTTTCCATTTATCCCTCTCCTTCTCTTCTCTGAAGGCTTCCTAAATCAGTGGTTCCCCCAATGAGGTCCTCAGATCAGCAGAATTAGCATCATTGGGGTATTTGTTATAAATATACAGAATCAAGCAACTCCCTTACACCTACTAGATCAGAACATCAAGGGAGGGGTCCAGCAATTTGTTTTCTAACATGTCCTTCATATTTTCCTGATGCACAATAGAGTGTGAGAATCACTGTCATTGAGCACCTGATCTTTCAGGACTCTTTCCTGAGTTACTGTGGCACTTACCACTTGCAACCTTTCATTGACAGTTTCCTTCTGATATAAGTGTCTTTTTTCTCTACTGGAGTAGTAAA
This sequence comes from Cheirogaleus medius, assembly GCA_008086735.1. Lineage (NCBI taxonomy): Eukaryota > Metazoa > Chordata > Mammalia > Primates > Cheirogaleidae > Cheirogaleus > Cheirogaleus medius. The sequence continues at coordinate 65,732,613 of VBSM01000272.1, forward strand.
CTCCTTGAATTTCAGGACTATGTCTTAAACCTATTAGTATCTTCACCATGAAGCCCAGCACTGCATACATTGTGCTTTCTCAAAAGCCATGCCAAGTGCACCCTGCACTGCCTGCATGATAAAATCATTTCCTTTTTATTTAAATTTCAAAATAGTAAGGGGGTACAGATGTTTTTGTTACATGGCTTGAGTTAGGGCTACAGACATCTCATCACCTGAATAGTGTTCATTGTACACATTAGGTGGGTTTTGTCCCTCCCTTCTTTCTCTTCTCCCCCCGCTTGATGTCCAATGACTTTTACTTTCCTCTGTGTATTTGTGTGCCCATTGATTAGTTCCAACTTATTAGAGAGTGCATATGGTGTTTGTTTCTCTATTTTAGAGATATTTCACTTAGGATAATGGACTCTAGTTCCTTCCAAATTGCAGCAGAAGGCATTAATTCATCCTTTTTATGGCTGAGTAGTACTCCACAGTATACTTCTAAACATCTAAGGATTGATTTCTCTGCCCACCCAATTCCACATGCTGGACACGCACATAAATTCCTGTTCTTTATTAGGCCAATTTCATAATTCTTTTTGCTTGTCTTGATGTTTTCTCTTATCTTATACCCCTGCACTTACACCAACATGATTTATTTCCAATTTTATATTTGAAACAGAAAGAATTCTATTTTCTACTTTTACTTACAGAAATAAGAGTTTGATTTTAGATAAGCTATACATGATGGAATACTCTAATTTCTTGCTTTTAAATCAGTTGAAACTTATTTACCAAGTTTAAGGCAAAACAACTGTTTAATGTTAGGGCAAGTTTGGAATTTCAGTTTTGTCTTGATATAAGATTTTTGCCTTACATAACCAAAATAGAAATGTAGATAAGGGAAAATTCTCCACAGGCTGAGAAAATATTTCTGCTTTTTCTCCAGAATAGATGTAGAAGTACTAGGTCATTCTAGAACACACAGCAATAGTACAAGAATTTTTTACTCATTTTAAATAATAATAAAAAATCCTTTATTGCAGTTTTTTCTCAAAAAATATCTCCAGCTCTATGATTATGCAGTGATAATGATCATAGAGTAAGAATGACAATAGTACTTAATAATGATCATTTAATGTGTGATTCAGTGTGATATTTTGGATATGTGATTTCACTTAATCTCTATAACAACACTATGAGTAAGGTAGTATATTTTTCCCATTTCAAGATACAAAATCTGAGATTTAGTGTAATTAAGCTACTTTTTAAGAAACACTCAGTAATTGATAGCACTGGGGATGGAATACCAGCATCTTTGCTTCTCATCACTGGATTATCTTGGCAGATGTCTTACAAGAGCACTACAAAGGAGAAAAAGATTCTATTCCAATTTCTATAGCTAATTTAGGGCAAGTCTTTGTGCCTCACTTTACTGCTAAGTAAAATAATGGAGTTAGAGTTAGAGCAGATGATCATGAAGATTCCTTTGTATTCTAATATTCTGTTTCAAATCTATGACGTAGTTAACCAAAGTATCTTAGAACATCCTATCTATCTTAAGCAATGGATCACATTAAAATAAATCTGTTTATTAAAATGATAATCCCTTATTTAGAAAGCCAGCCAGTCATAAGTCTGTATTACCCTGTCATTCATTCAGAAAGTGATCAGAAGGCACTTGGAGTTCTTATAAAATTCATGACAATGTGCTAGGGCTGAGACTACCAGAAGGAACTGACCAAGTTAGAGATCTTATCTTTAAGGGACTTAGCGTCTAGCAGAGTACAGAAGAGATGCTCATAAATAGTAGAGTAGAGAGTGAAAGATATCATAAGATGAACAGCATTTATTCTACAGGTCTCCCAAGGAGGAAGAAATTATTTGGGTGCCATGGATATGGGGTGGATGTTGGAAGCAGAATTTGAAAAGCAATTGCACTGGGACTTCAAAGTTTAATAGCATTTAAATATTATTTCTAACACATTAAATTACATAATTATAATTGAGTTACTTACAGTAAATATCAAAGATGACTTGTTCAGAATGAACTGTTTTCTGGCCAGTTGGTCCATAATATATCACAGAGCAGGTGAATGGCATTTGTATATCAGCCTTGGTTGTCTTGTACTCCAGAGATGAAGTCATGGTATAGAGCTGAGTAACTGGGTCCATTTGCTTTCTAAAATTTATGACCACCACTGAAGAAGATAAAGAACACTAATATAGGATCTTTCACTGGACAATTACAAACCTTAATTAAACATCACAAGACCTTTGAGAAGTGGTTTTGCCCTTCTAACTGTATTCAATGGTAGAGAAAATTGACATGTAGTGAGGTATGATGCATTTTCAAAACTGTGAATCAGAGACATAGACAGAAATAGAATCCTGGAATCTCATATCCCACTCACTTTAATTAACTTCTAGAACATGCCATATACAGAGGTAATTTTCTCCGCTCTTGATTTTTCTGCACATGTACTAAAAATGGTGTTAAAAAAATCACTTAATGATTTAGTGGATACCTAACAAAGCAAAGAGTCACAGATCAAAAGAGGGCAACACACTTAGATCCTGGATAGTTCAAAGAATGCCCAGACAAGAGAAAGTCAAAATAGGTTATTGGAATTTATTGCCCACCTCATACCCACCTCCTTCAAAGGGTTGCAGCACTTTTCCATTCCTGTACCATGTGATGTTGCCATCTGGATAACTGTCTTTTGAAATGCAGTCACCCAACTGCAAAATAAAAAGGAAATATTATTACGTTGGTTCAATCAGAGTATGTCAATTTGGTAAGCCCAGAATTCTCAGGCAATGCAGAATTATTCCAAAGGTTTCTTTCCTTTTTTTTTTTTTAAGCCAGTCAAATTCAAAGGTTTCTTGACCTATGTGTTTTCTAATACTAAGGAATGAATACATGCTCTCTAGTATAAAAACAATGTCTTTTATTTAAAATCTTGTATTTTAAAATCTTGTATGTACAATCTTACTCATTTAAAAATGTGCAATAGATGTTGTCACTATTAATGAAATTGCATTCATTTAAAAGCATTACTAACTTCATTTTGACACTATTCATTTTTAACATTAACTAAATAATGTATTATGACTACACTAACATTGACTATTACCAAGTTTCATAGATTTTCATATGCAAGAATCATTTATAGTGTTAAAATGGGGCTCCCTCTGTAGCTTCACATGATATATGTGTGTATACACACACACACACAGACACACATACATATTTTAGACTATATATACTTACCATGCTCTATAATTTCTACCACTTTCTTCTACATATTTTAACTTTAATATTTGGTATTTCCAAATCACATTATGCAGTAAAATTTAATCTGACTCAAAGGACTTTGAACTTTGGTATCCCCCAACCCCACCAAGGATAATTTAGGTGTTTTAGCTAGGGAAGATGTGACAATTATTTAATTGGTGTGCCCAAATATGGAACTCCAGCTTTGTCTTCCCATTCAGTACAGCTTCTTTCCACACCTCTGCGAATGAGATTGTTCTAATTTGATCTTCTCATGTCTTTACTTCAACTTTCAATAGTTTAATTTGTCAATGAAGTCCAAACTCCCTACATGGCATACATGATTTGTCATGATCCAGCCTCTTTTTACCTCTCCAGATTTGTCCTTTACTGCCCTTACCTGCTTCTTGTCTTAGCACCCACCCAGAGTTTTAGCAATGCTGAAACTTGCTGTTTCCTCAACATACCATTCCCTTTCACATCCTGCATATTGTTGGAAAATTCTTTATACCTTTGGCCTGGAGAAAATTTACACATCTTTCATGACTCTATTAAACATCCAGTTCATTTAAATAAAAAAGACCTCCCTTCCAAAATGACCTCGCCTTCCTTGATGTCCCTATGATCACAAAGGACAGTGGTCACAATGTACTCTCTATACCTGTGAATGCTTTCTGATTACCACCTGCAACACTGTCAACTCCACAACAGCAAAGCCTATCTTGTCTGTCCTGGCATCAGAGGCCAGAAGAAGGCACTTATCACTAGGATAAGTAAAAGTAGTAACCGAAAACAAAGTCTTACCTTTTTTAGCTGCTCTGTCTCAAGAAACAGTGCTTTGTTTACAATTTCAGGTTTAGATGGTTGCTCTAAAGTTAAGTAGAGATAGGTTTTAAGTTTAAAGGAAAAAAAAAGACATCTCTGATTTGATTTACAGCAACTATAATTCATTTACCTCAAACAGAAGAACATGCAATAGAATAAAAAACAGATTTTACCATATAATCTGGATTTAGTAAATCTGTTAGGTCTACCCCTTCTAAATATTTGCCTTATCATCTTAATATTATTTTCAGTACTTATAAGTCCTCTGAATAAAATATCTATAATGCTTTCTGGATGCTTTCTAAGCAATGACTATGGATTTGATAGCGAAAATGAGACTAATGTACTATATAGGATATATTCTTTCTAATTGATTACCATGGGATCTTTCAACTTATCAACAACTTCCAACTCATCCCAACTCATTAAGTGAAGATGTTAAGTTACATGAATCAGAATCACAAAGTTACCTGTTTAAAATGAAGTTTACTGAGCCCTGTGTGGCCTATTGAATCAAAATCTCTGGGGAAAATCCCATAAATCTACATTTTAAACAAGTTCTTAGGGGATTCTTAAGCACAATAAAGTTTAAGAAACATTGCTCTAAAATCATGGGAAATAGAAAGCTAGTTAAGGGATGTTGAAGCCCAAATTTCCTAAATATCTCAAACTTTATATCTCAAGTCAAGTCACAATATGAAACTAGAAGATATCATTCAAATTTGAAACCTCAATGATGGGCAGAAACATTTTAAATATAAAAAGTTCTGTAAGCATAAATCCTAACACAGACTTCAGGAACAATTTTTTCTTTAAACAGATTTTAAGTTATTTTACCTCCTATTTTCTATTGTTTATAGATTTTGTGATTTTTTAAAAATAGCTCCGACAATCAGATTACAGAAAACGTATATTATCTCATTGTCACTGATTTCCCTGAGTCTCATGGACCAGAATTATTTTATTCTCATATAAACAGACATCTATTTTTATATTCATATTGTTTTATCATCTCTAATACTTTTAATTTAGATTACCAAACTAAACTCAATTGGGTTTTGTACAATTATTACTCAATTTGGAATTAATTTATCAGATATGTTACCATTATAGAAAAGCAAGAAAAATGACAAAATATATTTGGGGTAGCAAATGTATATAGAAAGATTCTATTAAAAAAAGTAACCTTCTTTGGATTAATATCTAGAGTTAATTTCCCCTTTGCAAGTACACTTTATATTAGAAATTAGAATAATAAACAGTAATAATAAATCCTCCTATGTGTTGAATTCATGTACTTAGGAGGGCCTATTTACTATTAATTCTAGAAACATAACTCCACTAATAAAATTTTCACAATGATAATTATCTAGTTTCCAAACACATTGATTAGAAACAAAAAAATAGGAAAGATAGAACAAGAGAAAAAAATAAATGTAGAAGTATAGAAAGGCAAAACAGAGACAATTCACGTTAATGCGAACAATAAGTGACATCTGACTACCTGATTGTTAGAAAATGAACAAAAAATTATAAAAAACGTACCAAAAAAGAAAAAAACCCTTAAAAATAGACACCAGTTTCTGGGAAACATATGGGGGTGGGTGGGTTTAAAGCCTTCTACATGTTAGTAAATCTTGATGTTATCACAATTTTAATGGGATGTTATTAATACTTATAATTAAAACTCTTTTAATGGACTGTTATTAATGTTCATAATTAACACTCAGAGTTATTTATAAAACATTGAATCCTATTTGGAATCCTTTTTTAAAAAGGCAATATCTAATATATTTGAAAGAGGAAGGCATCCAAATATTTAAACAAAAGGAAAATTCTTGGAGCTTATGTAAGTAAGCCAAAAATTTTGGAAACTAAAATCAGTTATTTAGTGGCATCCTCTCTGAGAGCTCAACAGACGTAAAATATTTAATTTATGTGGTCAATCAAGAGTTAAAATTAACAGGACAAAAGGAAAATGGTTGTTAGTTTCTCCTTCAATGTTATGTCTTTTTTTTTT
>VBSM01000272.1:65738816-65786539 GCA_008086735.1 Cheirogaleus medius
CGTCTCGGCCTCCCAGAGAGCTAGGATTACAGGCGTGAGCCACCACGCCCAGCCAGTATTATGTCTTTAATACGTGAAGATATTTGAAAATTCCCTCTCCTCCATAAATTTAGGCTCTAAATGAAAAGATTTGGTGAGCAGCTTTGCTAAGTTTCACTACTTCCCAGTTCTCCGAAGTAAAATTTCAAAATAGCTGGGCACGTACTCACTTTCTCTTATATCAAATGTATACTATTGCTTTGTAAACCCTCTGATGTTTTATCAATGCACACATAACCATAAACACTTGGTCTATTACAGTCATTGGTCCTTTACACGTGGTCATGTGTATTTTGTTTCCATAAATACTTCATAAAATTCCTTCCTATTTCAAAAATACTGAAACTGTAGCATACCTACGGAAATCTGATAAAGGAATCTTTAAGATTTAGTCCCCTTAACATTACTATTCATCTTTCTCTTGGGAAGAGAGAATCACAGTGAGTATTGTGAAAATAATGATAGTATCTATTGCATTTGCTTGAGTTATTTTCTCCTTAAACTTTTGATTCAAACCCTCTATTTTAACTACATATTTTGTATGTAATTTTCTTTTATATTAGGTTGTAACAATTGATGGGTATTAGTTGGAGGGCTATAAAAGTGGACATGTACTATTTTAGCAAAATTGCTTATTGATTCTAAAGTGTTTTAAAAATGCTTTATGTGAATTATATCTTAATATGATTCAAGTATTCATAACCAACTATAGAATTGAAGGGAAAAGCAATGTCACAAATTTACTTGCATTATTAAAGTGCTTTAGTCAAGGGCACTAATTTAAGCCAAATTTTTCTTCTGAACATTCTTGACTAAGTTTCTCTAAATCAGTCAACTGAACATTTATCAAATGGAAGAGCCATGTTTTAGTTCGTTTTCTTCTTTTTTGCTGACCTGGCTATCTTAATTGAAGTATTTAGGAGTTATATTACCACAGGGCTACATTATAGTAGTTAAAATTATAAAATAGGTAGATTTAAAAAAATCTTATAATGCTTATTGTAAATCTGATGGTACTTTACATGGGGGGGTGTATATTGGGGGAAGGGAGCTGATATTCATGGTAGCATGTCATATGTGCCAATATCTATAGAAATGGCATAAAATGTTAAGACTCAAATGATTTCTTTCTTAACAAAATAAATTATAGTGTTTTTACTAATATCCTCTAAGTTCTTATCATATATAATTAAAGTCTAAGCTACATTTAATATCTAGTACAGCTTGAAACATTTTATAAATAGTCTTACTTTCCCATTTACTTTTCTTTTTGTTTATATCAGCTGGAGAATTATATGGGAGATTCTTATGCTGGAGAAGAAGGAAATTGTGGTAAGGGGATTGAGAGTGATTAGGAAGAAATATACTAAAATAGGTATCTCCTTTTGCTCTAATACCCATAGTGAGTGCTATGAACATTAGCCTTTAGAACAACTAGAAATCAGCAACTGACTAAAAAAGTATATTTTTGACATCTAGCCATCTCACAGCCAGGTGAGGATACAGGAATGAAGGCAAAACTGCTCTATATAACCCACAGCGTACTAGCACTGCTATCAGAAACTACACACAGAGCCTGGCCAACATAGTGAGGCCCTGTCTCTACAAAAAATGAGAAAAATTAGCCAGGCTTAGTGGCACACACCTATAGTCCTGGCTGCCCAGGAGTTTGTGCCTGCAGTGAGCTAAGAATCCCACTATTGCACCCCAGCCTGGCTGGAGACAGAGAAAGATTGTCTCAAAACAAACAAAGAAACAAACAAACATGCGCACACACAGTATAGCTCAAGTTGATAAGAGAGGGAGAAAGAAGAGGCAAATAGATGCACTAGTTATGTTGATTTAAAAGTGCTTCTTTGTTAGCAATCACCCCTCATAAATCATGAGATATTTTAAGTAAACTAATTTGTCCATGGAATCATGGTATATTTTCCTCACCAGATGGAAAAATTTTCCTTTATTTAAAGACTCAAAATAAAATATACAGTATAGATCTCGTTTAGTAAAATGGTCATTTTCTGTTTCTTGCCCTTTCCCACCCCCCAAAAAATTTACTTTCAGGTTAAATGACTTTCAAGAGGTAGGTAGGAGGAGGGATTCTCAATCCAATAAAGCATTGGGAATAGTATCCAAATGAAAGGTACCCAGATAAAAGCTCTGAAATAATGCTGTATGAAAGCAACAAACACTGCCCATCACCATGAGAAGAATGGGTCTACCTGTACATCAGATCCATGTCATGGGAACAGCTCTCCTGTAACACCATAAACCACCACCAGGGCAGAAGAGACTTGCAGATTAGCATGGATTGTGGTTTTTAAAATACTCTGTTAGAGCTGGAGCCTCCTCCATTCCCATTTTTTTTTTCAATGAACAAATTATTGTGGAAAAACTTTGAAATATTGAATGGACAGAATTCTAGCTAATCAAGTAGAAGCAACTCCTCACCTTCCTCAACTTTCTTTGTTAGCTTCTGAAGAGGATCCTAGTAACACAATGGGAAAACCTCCCATCTAACAGAAAATATTTATTTTAGTGATGAGGAAGGAATCTTAGCCCCAGACCAGTGAGGTGACTTGCCCAGGGTCAGCAGGAGATCTGACAAAGCGAGGTCTCCTGGTGATCAGCTCATTGATTTTCCATTTCACCACCGACAGCTGTCTGGCTCTCTGGGCACTCATTGGACCTCTGAGCCTTTTGCACAATCACTGGAATGAATCTTTGAGAATGTTTTTAAGGTCTACACTTGCTTCTGAATGGTTTTATTAACCTCAAATGTGCACTAAATGCAGTTTGATTTTGATGCAATTCAACTCTAGGAAAAAAATAAAAGCAAGCATGATTAGTGGTGACAAAACATGCCACTTATTTGGATTTGAGTGCTTTATAGGTATGATTTCTTTCATCTGACATATAGCTTAAAATGACACAAACAAACCTACATTAAGGACAATAAAGTCATCAGTTATGGGATCTACCTTGAATAAAAACAATTTGACTTTGCCATTAGGATGGCAATCAGCAGCAGGCTGATCTGGGATTGGCTCACATTAATAGCACTTGGTTCTGTGGTACATGGTGCACGTTGCTAGGTGACTCAACAGAGGGAAACAGAGGACTGATTGATGAGCTTAGTAACTCTTAAGTGACTGTAATATATACATGCATAGAATGAAAGTCTCCCTGTCACAGCTGCTTTTTGCTTCACAAAAAGTGACCCAAAGTAAATTCATTTTAAAAAAACGGCAAAGCCCTTATATGCTCTTGTAAACACTGTCTTTATCATAAAAACTATGCTGTTCATTTCACTGGATTTGGAGGGTCTCACAGTTTCTTACTAAACACCATTTTCAAGAATGTGTAACTTGTTTATGTAAATTCTCCCTGGCCCACAGCCTGGAATGCAAATTCTGTTTCTGAGAATCACTTTGTTTTCAACACACATTCAAAAGAGAAGAGTGCAGGAGGTGCTGGCGGTATGTGGGGTGTGAGTTTGTTTTCACAATCATAGAAATTCTCTGTATTCCAAAATGGCTTATAAATTTTATTGAATTAGAATATATGGAATTTTTTTCAGATTTTGGTATGGCATTTTATTTTTTTAAAGAATAATTTGAAAAATGTCACAAATCATTCTTCTAAACAGAACAACTTGAATTTCTCAAATCCTTTATACACTATCATGATATTTGATAATTTTAACACAGCAAAAAAGAAACCTGACAATGACAGATTAATACTCACACCACTCAAAGTGCTGTGACTTAATCTCTGTACCTAATGTGGTACATTCTTGATGTCTGGTTATATCTATGTCATCATGAGCTATCATCATCAAAAAATTTTTGGTTTCTCTCTTTAGAAAAAGTATCCTAAGCAGTGCACCCTCCATCTTCCTAATAATATCAAAGTGAAATAAAAGAAAAGAAAGAAAGAAAATACATGGACCATTGGAAAGTATAGGATGCAGATTACCTGGGGCGTTTTATGGAAATAGGCATGACTGCAAACACTTGCTCCTTGGTTTGATTCGTAAAATGATGGACAAGTGTGAATGGTTTCTGGAAAGTGCCTTTTAAGCTGAAAGGTAATCAGCTGAAAACATGTAATATGCTTTTACAAGGTTCTTATGGAGAACAAAGCTTTCCTTTTTAGTATAAGCATTCTTTGAATCCGTATCAGGAGCCCATAGGAGCTTTGAAGTCCATATAAATACTTAGGGACAGACCTACTTACTTCGTTGCATACAAGAGAAACAGGAAAAATCTTAAGTTACTTGATGTAGTTGGAGGCCCTCTGGGTTTCTTTGTTCCTATTTATTTTAATAATTTCTAGGTGCTGTCAAGTTATCAGAAAAAAGTTGAAAAGTGAGACCTTTTTCTCTAATTAAAAAAGACTGGCATTCTGAAACTTTTGAGATCTATTTTTTTCTCCTATAATTTCTAAAATATCGTGATGTAACTGGTAGGACTTTTTATTTGAATTTTAAAAGATGAAATACTTAAATTATAACTTTTTAAGTCATTCATTTGCATAGGCATTTGCACAGTAACATTAACTATATATTATCATTAGGCAAAATAACTTTGCCATAGTAACTATAGTAATTACGCCAAGTTTCTTTTACAATTTTCTCCTCTTCCAGCTCTACTCTCCTTTCTCCCCTTGGTGTATCTCACAGACACATTCAGGGTGTGGTTTAGCTTTTTTATTTTAGGAGAATTTTCTAAACCAAGTGAACACTTTGAAATCTGAATCAATAGGCGTTAAAGGTCAAGATATATACATATATATATACATATCTTTCTCTCTAAAATGTCTCTCTATATTTTTATATATGAATATACATATAGAAAGCTTAAATCTCTAAGTCACAAGATAATTTGAATTTGCCCATTTTATTGTTTTATATATCAAAATGGCAATTTCATGTAATTCTGCCTAATATATGTATATGTATGTATGATATGCATGATTACATATGTATCATGTATCTGTGTACATACTCCAGAACGTTTATTTGTACCTGTCAGACAAATTTAAGATCACATGCTAGTTATTGCTAGCAGTACTTCATACCTCAAGAAATTTTTATTTCTATTTATTTATTTATTTTCCTTTGGTGATGGTGGTTGTTTCATTGTGTTTTAAGTAAATATAACAATCTTTTTTTTTTTTTCTCTTTGAGACAGGATCTTGCTCTTTCATCTGGGCTAGAGTGCAGTGGTGTTCTCATAGCTCACTGCAACCTCAAACTCCTGAGCTCAAGCAACCTTCCTGCACCACCATGCCCGGCAAATGGAGGAAATTTTCTTATGAAAAAACAACAGAGAATATTGTTTTAGTTCATTATTGCAAATCGCCCATTTGAATTTCGGAATTTTTGTTTTCCTTGCTGATAGCACATATAAGCAGAATGAAGATCTCTAAGTCTTACTGTATAGATGCCTCATGTAGAGACACTGCAGAGAGTTGAGTTTTCTTTCTAAAGAATATATTCTAGCGCAGCAATTCCACTTAGCAGTTATACCGCAGACTACTTACTGAACACCTTGACTACTGTAGGTGCCTCAAACACGTTGTCCTCAGTTACTAGCATGCACACAAATCTCTTTTCATCACTGATCCTTGCATTACTGATAGACAAAGTGTAGTTTTCTGAGAGGCTCAATCTGTCTTTGTATTCTGGTACATCGTCGTACTGCACACTTTTCTTTGTAGAGGACCTGAAGGCAATAAATACTGGGGAGCCATCAGGCTTTTCCTAAAAATTAAAATAATAATATATTTTAAAAACAAGCATATTCAAAATGTTTCAGGATTACGTCCAGTATAACAAAATTTCCTTGGCCATATTCTTACAGCAATCTGTATACTTTCTGTCCAAGAAAAATAATTTTGGATACAAGCCTCACATAAATATTTGGTTACAGAAAATTACTCCTTATAAGAAGAGAAGCTGTAAGGTCTTTTCAGGTATTAATTTAAATGTATGAAAATGAAAGGACGGAGCTATAGGAATCTGAGCTTTTCTTGCATCAGGAGGACAGAATTAGTGACTGTTTTGAAAGTGACAATGGATGGTATTATATTTAATGTAAAATTAAAAAAAATATATATATATAAGCAACCATACAAATGTACCAAATTATGTTCAGCTAAGCATCACAACAAGTACGCACTTGAACTGCAAATACTGGTTTAGATACCCTGGGCAATTACCTTTGGCATATTCTTTACTTTAATCCACATATTTTAAATGTCCACACCTTTCAGCCAAAACTGATATAGCTGATCTTTACACATGACATAGTTTAATCAGTCTTCACGGAAAAACAGTATTTACTTTTGTAAAACAATCATGTCCATTAAGCAATAGAATTAGATTAACCATTGCAATCTATAGTTTTGCTATCTGAGTCATAAAACAGAGCTCAAAGGCTTTCATATAAAAATATCTCATCAAAATAAGATACAGGTTGGCATATATAATTATGCCAAGAGCATGGAGACATAGGATGCATTTCTTCATTGGGTCCCACAAAAATTCTGTTATGTAAAAAGCAATGTAACCTAAAGTAAGGGGCAATCCCTCCTTTCCTTACCTCAGAAAATAAAATATGACAAAACATGTTAAAGTACATGGCACATGTTAAAATTCTATGGGGGCTTAAATTTAAAGCATATTAATATTGATTACTAAGTTCATCTTGGAGTCCAAAAATTTTACTTGCTTAAATATCTGAATACATCAGTAATATTCTTCTTAAATCTTTTAGACTTATCACAGGTTTACAATGTAAATCCTTGCCTTAAATCATTCCTTCATTATGGGAAAATATGTTAGACCACTAACTTAAATTTCTGTATTCATTCTCATATGCAATAAATAATAGTTGTTATTAATTTTTGAGCACTTAAATTTATGGCAGGTGCTTTCTTTGGGCTTTCTATGCAGTAATTATTTGATCTAACACTTCTAACAATCCTGTAAGTTAAAATTACAATATTAGCCTCCTTTAGAGATTTGACCATGGAGGTACAGTTTGGTTAAATAACTTCCCAAGTTATTTAAATCTCAGCAGAGTGGAAATTTGAGCTCAGCAGCCTGGCTTCATTATGATTACACTGTACCTCTCTCTTGACAGCCATTAGAGACCTCTTCTGTACGAGGCACTGTGGCGAATGCTGGTGAAGAGGTGGCAGGAGTGAGGCTGAGAGGAGTGACCCGGGAGATATGATCTCCATTCACAGAGATTTTACAATGTGATCCGGGAGAAACTAGCCCTTCCCTCCTTGTTTGCTTCCTTTAATTTTTTTCCAAACCTTCACCTTGTCTTTCAGGTAGTTACATTAAATTAAAGCATGTATACTATTTCTACAAATCAAGACTGACTTGAGAGCACGTACGTATCTCATCAATTTACTGCTGAAGCTTTTTGCCTAACAATCAATTTGAAAATTGTCATTTTTGTTTGGTCTCCAGTACCACTGTGCCAGTTCAGTTCAGGTGAAAATTACTCCCTGGGTTATAGTTAGAATTTTCTATGACTGCAAAAGTTGTTTATTACTTGATTCCATTTGCTTTGTCAGGAAACTTGATTCGACAGGTGAATTATGTGGTAATCTTCCAGGCCCTTGGAATTTTGGGAGTGCTAGTAGACTTTTTCCTCATAAGCTTTAACTTCCAATTTCCACGTTTACAGAAAACTGGAACTAGTTCAAAATGACCTTCAGGTAACTGGATAACAGAAGGAGAGTGCTGTGCTACTTTGCCTACCTTTCTTTCCTTTCATTTTCAAGTCACACAAGAATAGTGTGGCTAGGAGTTTAAAGCCTCGCAGACATAATAGCTCACTTTGTCAAACCACTACCACGTGGCAAGTACCAGGTAAGTATTTTGATATGAATTACTTCGTGTAACCCTTACAACAACCATAAGGAGAATGTAATGATCTCATTGCATAGATGAGGAAATAGAGGTTAGATCATGTGCACAGAATCCCACAATGAGTATATGGTTGAAACTGTTGGTCTGACTTCGGAACCCGTATTTTAGAAGATTATGTTAGACCACCCCTTGAGTGCAGGTTAAAGCACATTTCTTAGAGTGCATTCTTCAGAATGTTTGCTCTTGGAGATATCTGAGGAAAAAAGTTGCGTGGCCAAATAAACCTAAGAAATGAATCAAACTATGGCCCTCAGATAATTCAAAATCTATCTTAACATATGAAAGGCTCTGAGAAGTGTTACAATAAAGAAACTTTTCATAAATTATTTGACCACCAAATTCTTTCCCTCTGCAAATATCTGTTTTTAACATTTCAAGGATCTAGGGAAACTTTGCTATTGTGTCCAGGGAAACATATATCTACTTGAAGTTTGCAAACTGCCATTAATTTCCCGTAGTCCAGCATAGGGAAATTGTACCACACAGATACTTTTCATTAATTTTGGTAATTAAACTAAAACACTTTATCAGGCAAAGCTACCTAGCCATTCCACATGCACCTACCAGGATCTCTACCCTCCATTCCAGACCCATCTGCACCTCCACACCTGAAAAAAATATTATTTTGCTATCTGCAAGAAATGTGGATAAAATTGACAATGTTAAACGTAAAAAAAGCCCTACAACATCAACACAGTTTCAGAGCCAAACACCACAAGCAAGCTTGTGATGCTGATGATGAATTCCCAATGACTATCTGAGGGCTCTGGCCACTTATACATCTTGCCTTTACAATAGCCACATCAAACAGAAAACCTGAGCAAGTGAAGAAAGGTTGTCATCTTCCACTGAGCTTTGTCCTATAATCCACTGAATATATTCTGGAACTGTGCCTTTTTCTCTACGTCTAACACTTAAGGTTGAATCTTTCAGACTAATATGATCTAAGAATTACGTGTTTGTTGGCCGTATTTTAAAATAGCATTTGTTATGTAAGACATGAATTATTTTTTGACATATTCGACACATTAATTTTACCTTCCTACATTTGTACCCACAGTTCACTATTGCCATTAAGTTAATTTGAAATTCTCATTTACTCACAGAAATATTTTTATTTAAAAACCCAAGCCAATTAACCAAGCCCAAGGTAGGTCAAACTTACATATTTCCATTTGCCAAACATGAGATTCTGAGGTACATCGAGTCGGCAAGGCATAATAATGGTATCTCCATATGGTGAATTTACTGTGTACAATCCGAGGCCTTTAGATAAAAGGAAAAAGAAGAGAGAAGGAGAGAGGGTGAGAGAGAGAATTTTAAGTGTTTTCTTGAAGTGATAAAGTAAATAACTTAAATTCAAGATGCATGTCTTAATAAAGGCTATCCATTATAGTTTCATTTTAAATGACGCACAAAAGATATGAGACTAGAACATATTTTCTATTTAAATATTAACAGATCTTATATAGCTATGAAGTCTTTAAATAGCACACAATTCAAATTTATAGACCTCCAATTTTACCAGGGCATAGATATGTAGTGTATTCCAAAAGAACATAGTGAAATCTGAGGGTTGATTATCTTTTTCACTATATTTCATAGAAATGTGGAACTATACAAAGATTAATATGTTTAAAATTCTCAAGACTAGCTCTGAATACATTTGTATTTTTCATTTGAAAATATTATCAAATTTATCTTCTGGAAAATTTTGAAAACTATTAAAAACAGAACTAATATACATTAAATCATAATTGAATTTTATTTACAAGAGGAAGAGGAACATCAAAGTGGTTTATTTTATAGTAGTATAAGTTAAAATACTAATTTTAATTTTGTGCAAAATGTCAACAGGGTAAGAATTTACAATATGAAGATTTTTCATAATGTGTTGTTTACAATGTGATTACCTGCATTTTGGAGAGAAAATATAATTTAAACCACAATTTTTCATTAGAGTACAGAAAACTTCTTGGTATTATTTATTTATTTATTGAAAAAATATACATGATAAATAATTAAAATGTGGAAAAAATCATTTTTTGCATGTGAATATAAAATGCTATTCAAATCTGTGTGTATTCATGAGAGTTTAAAAAAATTCAGGCATTTAAGTTGGCATTATTATTCAGGAAATATCTCAGATTTTTAAACTTTATTTTGTTTGCAATAATCCTTGAACTTTAGAACTTTTACAATTAAATATCTACTAAGATATGTCATAATTGGATACAAAGTGGGTAGGGGCTGTTTTAAACAGTAAAGAAAAAAATAAATAAACATGATATTTTGTCCACCAGGTGGTGCTAAAATGCAAAGCTAAGGCAATCTGCAACACATAAATAAAACCATTTTATGAAGAAACAGGACTGGGTTGATGTCATTTTTCATTGTTATCCATCAATCACAGTGTATACAAAATTTCATATAGGGATAAAAATCATTAACTTTAGTAAAAAAAAAAAGTAATAAAATTCCCATTTTAAAATGCTATCAATTGAGGAAACGACTCCTTTAAATTTTGCCCCAATGAACAAAAACATAACAGAGAACACACATTTCCACATAAATATGCAGCCTAATAACTAATTTTCAGTATTTTTAAGATTGTTAAGATACAGAATACAATATTTAAGAAATGAGAATGTGTTTTCACTTGCTCTTTGGGACATGAGGATTACTTAAAATTGCTTATCAGATGTTCAGTACCATAACAAAAAATTACCTCAATAATCTTTAAATTTTCTTGTGCTCTCCATACTGCAACTATAATCCCTTTTAACTTCAAGCCATCGAAAAGCATAATACTCTAAATGAACAAATTTTTCCTCTTCAGCCTTGTTAAAATAAAAATAATGGGAATCTAGACATGTGATTGCAGACATGCAAACTAATAATGTTTAGGAAATTGCTCTATTGCACAT
The DNA here is from genome assembly GCA_008086735.1 of Cheirogaleus medius. Lineage (NCBI taxonomy): Eukaryota > Metazoa > Chordata > Mammalia > Primates > Cheirogaleidae > Cheirogaleus > Cheirogaleus medius. Next base: position 65,749,734 of record VBSM01000272.1, read on the forward strand.
TACAGTGCTTGTTTTCTGTGATATTTGGCTTCCATATATGGAATTTCTACCATGTATTTTGAAATTCATTCATACACTACACAGGTGCAGCTCTGCCCAGCCAAGGAAATCATTTTGTGATTTCATATTTTGTTTTTTCATCTTTTATAGCGAGGCACTTGAATATGTAATAATTTTGAGATGATCCATCTCTATACCTTAAATTACGGCAGGACTTGCACCTCTAATCGTCTCCTATCATTTTAAAATACACCTTCCTATGACAACTGACAATTCTTCCATGGTTGGCCAAGGGGTAAAAAACGTTTACAGAGCTTAGGCACCAATGAGGTGAATCTTTTGCCAGGTAAAGGGAAATAAAAAAAAATTCCTTTTCCAAAAAATTTAATGCTTTGCCTTTTCTCACAAACCATTTTTCTTTTCTCTTCACTATAGAACTTTAATGTGCTATATATACATCAAATTTTATAACAGGTTTTAAAGCTGTATGAATTTCAAGTACATAGTGTATTAGCATGACAAAAGCACAATTACAACAGGGAGGAGACCATATATTTTTTTATCTCTGTATCTCCAGGAACAATGCTTAGCGTTTAATGGTCATCTAATGAAATGATTTCTCATTTAAATGCTATGGGATCTTTCGGATTTTGGTTATCAAATTATAATAACATATTTGACAATCAGAGATGAGTTGACAACACTGGAACTTTGAGAAGTCTCAATCTTACCATATACTCTAAAGGCTGTCATATATTATCCTGGGTGTGTAGAAAACTTGGATTTTGTTTTTGGACCATAGTCTCTGTCTTGAGGAGAAACAAATAAAAAGCAAACACAGGAGTTCATGGATGGAACTAGAAGAGATCATTTCCCCCTTCCCTTACCTTTAAGATAAATTAAGGATAACTTTTGCTCCCTGATTTGCAAATGATACTATGAAATGCCCCCTTCCCTTACTTGTGATGATCATAAAGCAAAAGTTGTTTTTTAGAGTATTTGGAAATTCATGGACTGTGTCTTTTAATGACAGCTCCAAATCCAAAATCAGTCAGGATGGAACTCTGAAGAGTAGAACAAATACAAGGGAAAAAAGATACCCGACAAGAATGAGGACAGTAGATAAAAAGCCAACAGTTAGGTACATGAACACTGTTCCACTGGCAGAATGGATGATAATAAGTTGGATGGCATTAGAAGATATAATTGTACTTATTTTAGAATCAATTTTCAAGTTTTCCCTAATTATCAATTTCCCGTTTCTGGTAAGTGTATACTGGCTACCAAGTTCATCTGAGAGAAGGACTGGCATCTTGCATCTGTGGATCAGCTAACATTTCTAATACCCTAGGGATAAAGTGGCTACAAAGACTACCACGATTTGGTGACGAATTTACATTTAACTTCTAAATATATCTTAATCTTTGAGATGGTGAAGAATTACATCTAATTTCTAAATATATCTTAATCTTTGAGATGAAGAGCTAAAGAGACCCAAAGTACCTGTCAACCCAAATGATTCTGGTTTATACTTTTCACAGGAGAAAAAGCTTTTTTATCTTTGAATTGGCAAGTCTGAAAATTGAGTTCAGCTTACTAGAATTCCCCTGCAATTTTTTCCTTGTAATATTAGTTGGTTAAATTATTCATGGCTTTGTAGCTTACAGATTGCAAGCTATTGCAAATATAGAATGTCTCTAATGTCCTTCCTCAAGGGGCTAAATGTGGAATGTAAACCAAATGTGTATGTGAATTTGTGTGCGGAATGTGTGTATGTGTAATGTCTCTGTGTATAAGCACAGGTTGTAAGACACTTTCAGTTGGGCTAGAACCTTCTGTATTTAAATGTGCTCTATAAATTTAAGACACTTTTATGACTTATTATTACTGCTGCTATCAAGATGTCTTGACATAAAATAAGGTATAAAAATGTGTCATACATGAGAAGCTATATGTAATTATTTAAGCATTTTAAAATAAAGGGTTATAAACAAAGGTAAAAAGCAATGGAATTAGAAAGGCTACATAGATGAAGTAAATGGAAATACAGTGGGGTAAGCACAGGATAAGAACAATCTCTTGGTAGAGTCATTCTGACATACAGACTTGGGCCACTTACCATAAAATACAAGCTAGTTATACTCAGGCATTTTGTATAGCAAATGATTTCGAAGAGGCTCTGAAAACAGACTCACGTACAATTTTGAAGTTAAGTAAATAGTTTTTATTTCTAATTTAAAAGGGTAATTTTGGCCATATTGGTGATGAATTCTTTTTCTGTATGAACTATTAATAATTTTCAAGTTCAGAGGAATCATTCTCTTTGCATCGCTGATATGTGGACATTTGAATTGGGGTAGGTTAAAGTTCAGACTCTGCTACCAAATTTCAAGCAAAAGAAGAGCAAATAGTATAGAACATAGAATGAGAATTAGAATCTACTTTTACATGCCATGATTTAGCATGATTAATTGTTATTTATTGCACTAATTCTTTAATAGTATTATCATCCTTAAAAGCCTTTTTGAGCTCTGTAGTTCTGCTATTTGCTATAAAAGGTTTAATTGCAATTACAATGGACTCAGAGCTTATGATATTACAGTTTCACAAAGTTTTAGAGAGTTTTATTTGAACAAATGAACTCTTGGGGAGGAGGTAGGTATAAATGAGAAATTTAAAATGATTTTCAAATTTATTTGACTAAATTTGAAAGATAAACATACTAATACTCCTATTTGCCTCATTAATGAATTAGGACATGTAAAACTCTAACTGAAACATGTAAATACTTTGTAATATCAGTTCACGGTGTTTCTCAATCTGGTCACTATGGACACATTGGGCGAATAAATCTTTATTGTAAGAGGGCTGTTCTGTGTATTATAGGATGTTTAGCAGCATCCCTGTCTCTACCCATTAGATGACAGCACCACTCTTCCCCCTATTCTGACAACCAAAAAGTCTCCAGACATGACACATGTCCCTTGGGAGGCAAAATTGCATCACCCCAACCCTATCCAGTTGAGAATCACTGGTTTAAACCTTCAACTTTTGGCTTCTTATAGTCAATAAAACTGTGGTTTCCAATAAAGGGATTTTAAGCAAAACTGAATCATAGCATAAGACTAATCACTGAATCCAAACAGAAGGATAGAGGAAAAAATGGTACCTAACACCTGGTTATTACCAAATTTATTTTCCTCACAGAAACATCTTATATTAAACCACAACAGGGGGATTGATTCCTGACTTTAGGAATTGGATTCCCAATCTCTTTGCAAAAATGACAAAGGTATTTTGTTTTAGCAAATGTACTTTATGTACCACAATCAAGAACAAATTATACATTCTATGTAAGTATGTATACTAAAATTTCTAAACTATGATATTACATAAATTTTATTTAATATAATAAAATATCATAGTTCTACTGAGAGAGTGAAGTATGTGTCTTTAAAGTGCCTTCCAAGCCTGACATTTTATGATTCAATCACACTGAGTTATCTTATCTCACAATTCCTCCCATACTTTATTCCATAAACAGAAGTTTAAGATTTTCGTCAAGGTCCTGAGATATATAAAGTCAGCTCTTTGCATATGTGTGTGAGATACAAGGGGTATGATTGCTAAACAATTTGGAATAAATGGTAGATAGCAGAAGACATCTGATGAAAGCTAATGTCATTTTGCAAAACAAAGAGAAGAGTTTGTTTCTTTCCCTCTTTTATTCATTAATTTTCCTTCAACAAACTTGGGCACGTGGTGGCCAGGTTGGGTCTTTGGTGCATCTGAAGTAGTTTGTTTAAAATTCACTTGCTGCATTAACTTTCACAAATGTTATATTATAAGGTAGGTATAATTGAGTAATGCCTACAAATAAGAAAAATAGTAATTCTTCCTTTCTCTTTCCTTTACCACTTCCTATAGTTTCAAAGTGCATTACATTAGGCATCCTAGATAAATGGTTAGGCCACTGGAATAATCTGTTTAGGGAAAATGACCACCTTACTAAATTATAAACTACTGCTAGTAGCCAGGATTATGTCTTAAGATATGTACTCTATTTCACTTCAAAATTTGATATTTCATAATGTTCTAAATATTTATCTTTTCATTATATTATAGGTCAATGTTATAATCCATATTATGTTACAGAAAGATCTACACAAGTAATAAAGTTTAAAAAATATAGTATCGGTATTTGTATTGCTGTGCTGAAAATTAACTTTTTAATTTACCATTACCTGATAGTTCATTATACTAGAAGTATGCAATGATCTATGAAGCTGGATAAGTCAGAATTTCTCCCAATTAGTTTATGCTTTACCCCATCTCTACCTCATTTTTTAAACAAATTCAGGATATTATGGGGTACAAACATTTTGGTTACATGAATTGCTTTTGTACAGTTTGAGTCAAAGTTATAAGTGTGTCCATCACCCAGCTAGTGTGCATTATTCCTGTTAGGTGTGAATTTACCCGTCCGCTCCCACCTGCTTGATTTCCCTTGAATTTTAATACTTCCCTTGAATTTTGTACATGAGTGTCGATCAATAGCTCCCATTTAGTAGTGATCAATAGTTCCAATTTAGGTACATGAGGTGTTTGTTTTTCCATTCTTGCAATACTTCTGTTAAAAGGATGGTTTCCAGTTCCATCCAGGTTGTTACAAAAGGTATTAGTTCACCATTTTTTATGGCTGAGTAATACTCCATGGTATACATATCCCACATTTTATTGATCCACTCATGTATTAATAGGCATTTGGGTTGTTTCCACATCTTAGCAATTGTGAATTGTGCTGCTATAAACATTCGGGTGCAAGTGTCTTTTTTTATAAAATGTCTTTTTTTTCCTTTGGGTAAATATCCAGTAATGGGGATGCTGAATCAAATGGTAGGTCTACTTTAAGTTCTTTGAGGTATGTCCATACTACTTTCCACAGAGATTGTACTAGTTTGCAGTCCCACCCACAGTATATATGTGTTCCTTGCTCTCCCCATCCATGCCGCCATCTGTTGTTTGGGGACCTTTGGATAAAAGCCATTCTCACTGGAGTGAGGTGATATCTCATTGTGCTTTTGACTTGCATTTCCCTGATGATTAGAGACTTGAGCATTTTTTCGTATGTTTATTTGTCATTAGTCTAGCTTCTTTTTAAAAGCTGCTGTTCATGTCTTTTGCCCACTTTTTGATGGGATTGTTTCATGTTTTATTGCTGATTCAGTTGATTTCCTTATAGATTCTGGTTATTAGCCTTTTATCAGATCTGTATAGTTCCCGGGGCCCATTCACTTTGGCTGAATTTCTAAATATCCTTTAATGTCTCTCTCAAAAATCATCTAGTTTTATATTCAATCATGTATTGAGTATTTATTGAACACCTACTACAGGCAAAGTTTTAGGTGTGCTTTGTGGGGGAAATATATAAATACAATATCATGGCCTTTTCTTTAAAGAACAAAATAGAATCAGTATAAGGTACTTAATGGGTAAACTAACTGTTGTGGTATAGCATAGAAAAGAATCCCAGCAATGAGACTGAGGATATTGGTAAAGGCTACTTGGAGGAAATTTCATTTGACTTGAAGGCTGAACTAAGCTTTCTATAGATGGGAAGATATGGACTACCTCACAGGCAGAGTGCACGAGAGGCACTGAGTGATGCTTGGTTTTCTCTTTTAGGGAAAACTCACTTTTTTACTATATTTTCTACAGAGTAGATCTTTGATCTTCATGAGCATCATGTCCTAAGACTGGCAGTTTTCCCACATTCATACACACACATAAAATTTCTCTCATAAAATGTTAGATCTCTTTACTTTCATCATCAACAACAGCACCCTTTTGGGGCCACTTAAAAATTATAAGCAAAAATCTTATCTAGAAATGATCAAAAAGCAACAGAATTGATTTAAGTTACAAACTCTTAATTTTATTTTTGAGAGGTGTCTCATGAATTTTAAATCAGAAAATATGCAAATTCTATTGCTCTTATTAGAATTTCTTAACTTGGGATACATCAATGAAATTTAAGGCATTTATGGAGTCCTATAAAATTATATTCAAAAATTTTGGTGTACTGAAAGGTTTGTTTTTTATAGACAGAGGATTCAAAGATTTCATCAGATTGTCAAAGGTGACCTTAAATAAAAAGTAAAAGTTTAAGGTTCAATCTAGATTGAATAGATCTTATGGAAGCACGATTTGTTGGTATCAACTTTTAAAATACTAATAGCATCCTCTAATCCAGCAATATCACCACTGGGAATCTATTCTACAAAAGTTTTTGCATATGTGCACAAATGATTATATACAAAGATAGGATGGTATTATTTTGAATACTGAAAAATGGGAGGAACCTAACTGTTCATTCACACAGGTAATACTAAAGTGGAGTGTATATACACACAATCCTCTTCAAAAACTCACTGGAAAAAAGTGTGAGACAATATACTGTTTTTATTTTTTAAAAGATATATTTTGGCATTTAAAAAATTGTATCATTCATTCATTCCTTTATTTGCTGACTACTGAGTGTCTACTCTGGGCTACGTGATGTTGTATGGTGAGGGATGCAACGGTGACAAAAAAAAAACAACAAAAACTGCTCTCGTGGAGTTGAAATTCTAGAAAGATATATTTATTCATGTATTTTAAAGTTTAATTTCTTTTTTAAAGAGGGAGAAATTATCAGTTTAGTTCCTCCACTATTCTGCAAGCTATTTGAGGGAAAGGCCTACATTTTACTCATTTTGAAATTCTTTGCAGCACCATCAAGGTTGCAGTAGCTCAATGATCATGAGTAAACTATAAAGCTCTAAAAGATCAATTACCTCACCTCGTTTCTCTGCATTTAACATTACAGAAAACAATATACTATTCTTTGAAATTGTAGGGAATACAGTTACAGGTGGGAAGAGATTAGATTTTCTATTCTAAATTCCTGTACATTTAGATTAGAAATTAGTATCTTAAAATTTTCCCCCCCAAAAGCTATTTTTGCTTTAAAAATGTAAAAAACGTTTTAATGAAATATATTATATATGCAAAAAAGCACACAGATCTAGACTTACATTTAGAATGTTACTAAAGCACTGAGTTTTAGAGTTTCTTTGGCAACTATCCTCACATTCTTTTTTCTGAAGAGAATGAGATCCCCACATACTTGCCCCACAATGGGATCCCTGTGTTACCAAGGCATCATTCCTAAGTGATGAGTTTTGACTAGATTATGGGGTCTTTGCCAACATGCCAAGACACAGGTCTAAGTGGTGACAAATTTAAAAAGAAAGACTTAAAACACCTTATGCTCTATGTGTGTGTGTGTGGAGGATAAACTGAACCAAGAAATCTAGATATTTTTTATATAAGAAGAATAATAGTATGTGTTTTATTTTAGATATTCATAGTGAAGAAGACTAAATAAGAAAAATGTTTAAGCATGTTTTCATTTATACTATATATTTTGCTCATTATAAAATTTAAAAACATTTGGGTAATTAATAATTTATGTTAATGAAGTTCATAAAATTGACTAATTTCTTCTATCATACTTCTCCTAATTATCAAGGACTTGAGGCTGTGTCTTTAAGGCGCTCATATAAGAAAACTCTTCCACTCAATTAGTCAATATAATAAAATAATCAGCAAAGTATGATTTTCCTTCTGCTCCCTTCTCCCCTGATTTAATTTCTCTAATTAGTTCTTACATTGTCTGTATCCAGATCCTGAGCACTTTGTTTGGCAATTAGCTTAACTGAAGAAGTAGCTGAAAGAAACTAATATTTGAACATTCCTCCAGGATAAAGTAATGCAAAGGAAAATTGAATACATTTCGGCTCCATTGTTCTGAACATTTTCTGAGCATGAAAGTCCAGGTTTAACTATTTAAGAGTATCAGTTCCATTAAATGGAGAAAAATTACACTTTCCTGTGCATTTTGCCACGTAAGCTGTATTGAATTTGTGAATACAATTCAATTATTTTAGCAAGGAGAAGAATGTACTATATTCATGAAAACATTATCAACAGGAAAGCAGGCATAATGCTTCATAAAAGACCTTAATTGAATCATCTGAAGTAATGGGAACTTTTGGAATTTAGACTAGAGTCAATCTTCAGACAGAGTTCTTACTTACTGTGACATTATTAAATTTGTTTTCTGCAGATTGTTTAATGTCATGACAACACAAAGATCTCTTGATTTGAGAAAATCAAAGCTGTCATTGATAATACTCTCAAATTCCAAAACAAGAAATTTCTAATAGTTTTAATATTTCTCCTCAAAATGCTTTAGAAAAAATATATCACAAAGATTTTTAGCCAATAAGATCATCATTGTTTTCCCAGAAAGCATCTATTAATAACAGCTTGCACTAATTGTATTGCTTTAGCTTTTAAAGTAATATTCAATGGCATTAGAATTACAGACTCAGAAAATTTTATGTTATAATTGAGGTAGTGAATTACCAGGGATAACAAGTGAATTATTAGGGGCACTAAATGAGCATAGTAGTAGATTTCTGCTTCTGTATTGGTTGAGAGATCTTGTCCAGTATGTTAGCTTCTGGTATATTCCACATTAAGTATCTAACTTGATACTGAGAAATGTTTATATCAGTTGAAACAGCTTTTTGCTTTTTTCTTCACATGAATTCCAATTAGTATTGCCTATGTCTCCTGAGGCTATAGATTTGTACAATCAAACATGGTAAGTAATAAAGGTTAAAAAGCTATTTAATAGGTTTTTCCACATATTTGGTGCAGCTTTCTGGCTGATTTCCGAGACTTAGATTTGTGTAAATTCCATGCTTTTAATTGACAGCTCCCTGGAGGGGTTGCAATATAAGTTAAGGTCATAGGAAGAAAATTATGGCTTTCTATGGTATTTTTCCCTTTCTTTAAGAACTGAAGTCAGCTTATTATAAGATCTAGTTTTCTAGCTTTGAGGAAACAGAAGAGAGAGGAACGTTTGTCCAAGATAATTTTTTTGGGGGGGAGCGGTTACAGGGTTTTGCCCAGGGTAGAATGTGGTGGCATCATTATAGCTCACTGCAACCTCAAACTCCTGGACTCAAGCAATCCTCCTACCTCAGCCTCCCGAGTAGCTGGGGCTACAGACACACGCTACCACTCCTGGCCAATTTTTTTCTATTTTTGGTAGAGATGGAGTCTTGCTCTTGCTCAGGCTAGTCTTGAACTTCTGAGCTCAAGCAATCCTCCCACCTCGGCCTCCCAGAATGCTAGGATTACAGGTGTGAACTACTGCACTTGGCCCAAGATAAATTTTTGAAAGAGATTAGAAATACAGGAAAGATAAAATTTAAAAATAAAACAGTTTCACACATTTGGAAAATCAGCATAATCTATTATATGAAGATGAAATCCTCTTTCTGCCTTAAGAAATCTTGTGTCACCTCAAGGACCCAATGACATGGACAGCCACACCATTGTAGATGGCCCACAGTGGGAGCTCAGCATGATAACTCTGAAACACACGAACTTAGAGAGACATACTGACATCTATTAATATTTTAACAATAACTTTTCATGTGTGCCATTTTTCCTGTCAGTCATTATTCTTAATTGATGAGTGGGAGGCAAGGTGGGAAAAAGAACAAGATAATTTAGGAAGGTAATGAGTAGAGATGAGAAATATAGGAAGCCGTATTGAAAAGTAGTTTTAACATTTCTAAGGATATAAAATCTGCACCTGAAGTTGTCTCCAGGTTTGAAACTTTTCCTTACTCCCAAAGATTTTAACTTTTTGAAAACTTCATCTTATAGCCCCAGAGGCCAATTATAATTTTAAAATGTCTCACATTTATGCTATAATTTAGGCAATGGTTTAATGACCCCCTCCCTAGAAGAATTTTTAGAAGAATAGCTATCATGGACAAGGTGGTAAAACAAAAACAAAAACTCTGAGTAAAACAAGTTCTTACAGAGTGAGGAAAATGGCTGTTCTGTAGACCCTGATTACGCTTGAGCATGTGGGTAGTATTATTAAACACTATACATGAACCTCTCCTGAGAATGTGCCTGCACTCGGTTTTCCATGCTTGTTAACATTTGCATCATATCTCACCTACCTATGCTTCACATCTTCACATCCTTAATAAAGCACCAATTAAATAAATACTTCATCTTCCTTGCTTATTATTTAGGAAAAATAGACATCTCTGTGAGATGTAGTGGACATGAAAATGCACCTTACAGATCCTCAACTGCTGGGAACATAACTTACCAAGGACCCAACTGTTACATTCTATCACCAGGATTGTGTTAAGGTCACACTTTTCACCAGCTGTTTTCAGCTAATAACTGAGTGCAACAGGGATACTTAAGCAGGCAAGTTTCCTACAGACAAGGGACTCCTATGAAGGCAGACTGTGGCTGTAGAACACCCTGACAAACCTTTGTTACACTGCATGACAGTCTAGGATGCTTTGATCCAACTTTCTTGCTCCCTCACTTTCACTTGGGATCATATTTACTTTGCAGTCTGATGATTTTCCCAGCCCTCCATCTCCCTCCTTATTTTTTTCTAATGTATGTGTTTCCCTTAATATAATCTTTGCATGCTAAATCCATTTTGACATCTGCTTCTCAGAGGAGCCTGACTAACACCTGAGGGAAATTAAGCAGAACATAATTGTATTGACCCTCTGACATTAGTAGACTATCAAATTCCAGGAAATTAGGATTTCAGTATAGATGTAGTTAAAAATACCACCACTTTGATTTAGTAAAAGGTTACCTGAATTAAAAATAAAAAATTATATACACAAAAAAATTCACTCCAAATGGACAAAAGGCCTAAATATAAGACCTGAAACTATAAAATTCATAGAAGAAAACATAGAGCAATAGCTCTTTGACATCCATCTTGGCAATGATTTTTTGGATATGACACCAAAAGTAAAGGCAACAAAACCAAAACCAAACAAGTAGGACTACATCAAAATAAAAGTTTCTATACAGCAAAGGAAACCACCGACAAAATGAAAAGGCAGCCTATGGATTGGGAGAAAATATTTGCAAACCATATATCTGGTAAGGGTTAATAGTTAATATCTAAAATAAATAAAGAAGTCATACAATTTAATAACAAAAAAGAAAAAAAAAGCAGATTAAAAAATGGTCAAAGAACCTGAATAGACATTTTCCAAAGAAGACAATTAGCCAACAGGTAGATGAAAAGATGTTTCAACATCACATTAGAGAAATGTAAATCAAAACCAAAATAAACTATCACTTCACCTCTGTTAGAATGGCTCTTATCAAATAAATAAGATACCAAGTGTTGGCAAGAATGTATAGAAAAGGAAATCCTTGTACATTGTTGGTGGGAATAATTGGTAGAGCCATTATGAAAAACAGTATGAAGATCCCTCAAAATGTTAAAAATTAAACTACCATATGATCCAGCAATCCCACTTCTGGTTATATACCCCAAAGAAAGGAAATCTGTACTCAAGGAGATATCTGAGTGTGCATGCACACACATACACGTTATTCAGCCTCAAGAAAGGATATCCTGATATTTATGACAACATAGATGAACCTGAAGGACGTTATACTAACTGTACTAAGCCACACGAAGAAAGGCAAATGCTTCATGATCTTACTTATACTGGAATCTAAAAACATCAAATACATAGAAGAAACAAAGAGGAGGATGGCAGTTACCAAGAGCGGGGAGATGGGGGAATGAGTTGATGTTGGTCAAAGGGTACAAAGTTGCAGTTATGAAGGATGAATAAGATTAAAGATCTAAAACAAAGCATTATGACAGTTATAATAATAATATATTGTGTACTGGAAATTTGCTAAGAGAGTAGATTTCAGATACTCTTATCAGACACACAAAAAGTGGTAACTATGTGAGGAGATGGATATGTTGATTTGCTTGACTGTAGTAATCAGTTCACAATGTGTACATATTTCAAAACATATACAATAGAAAAGAAAATAAATAGACCTAAAACATATTAGAGCAATAACAGTAATAGTGGATATTTTTATGATGTTTTACAATTTGCAATATTCTTTTATATACAATGTATACTTTTGCATTTGGGCTTCACAAAAGTCCTGTATAATGAGCAAAGAAACCTGCATGATGAATACATATTTTGGTACTTCATTTTACTAATAAGACACTGTTTGCCCTGCAAAGTCAAGAGTCTAAGCCAGTATCACCAAGCCAGTGTATGATGGAACTAATGCTCAAAATGAATTCTCAAATCAAGTCCAATTCTCATCCTTATTTGACATACAGAGAGTGATTCCATGTTCTTATTTTATTTTATATTGTAGATAATTAAAGAATATTGTTTGAAAAGTATTAAAATGCTTTCTATATTTAGACATAAATATTTTTAAAGACATATAGGTTAGAAGGACTAGAAAGAAAATAAATTAATGTATTTTAACACTTCTCTCTCAATAGGATACTATGCAGCAAATGAGCATCTATTGCCAGGAAATACAAGTATTGTACGTGGCAGCTCATCTAATTTGAAAATTAAAATAGAAAATCATAAATAACCAAGGATATGGGCATCTTTTAGGTCACGAAGTTCTAATAAGGCTCTTTAATGTAGACAAGGCATTTGGGAAACAGGCAGAGTATCCCTTTATGGATTTCTAACACGTAGAACAGGAGAGATAGCACAGCAAACCTCTGACAAAAATGTACCGAATGACTGAAGTGACAAGGTTGGAATTCATCCATGTCTTTCTAACTTCTCAATCTGTGTCTTTACTCTCCATCAAAAATATTTTTCATAATCATGACTTTCAAATGAGTTGAAAATTTATGTCTATACCAAAACTTGCACACTTCTATGTTCATAGAAGTTTTATTCATAACTTCCAAGCTTGGAAGCAACCAAGATATCATTCAATAGGTGAATGGATAAACAAACTATAATACATCCAGACAATGGACTATTATTAAGCAATAAAAAGAAATGAGCTATCAAGTCATGAAAAAGATATGAAGGAACCTTAAATACATATTGCTAAGTGAAAGAAATCAATTTGAAAAGACTAACTACTATATATTCTAACTACATGACATTCTGGGAAAGACAAAACTATGGACAGAGTAAAAAGATCAGTGGTTGCCACAAATTCAAAGGAGAGGGGAAGGGATGAATAGATGGAGCCCAGTAAATTATTAGGTAGTGAAATATTCTGATACAAATAATGGTGTATTAACAATATTAAATATTTGTAAAAACCCATAAAATATACATCACAAAGAAGGAAACCTAATGTACACTATGAACTTCAGTTAATAATGTATCAATGTTGGCTCATCAATTGTAACAAATGTACTGTACTAATGCAAAGATGTTAATAATAGAAGAAACTGGGTAGGGGAGGAGTGTAGGAACTCTACTTTCTGCTGAATTTTTCTATAAAACTAGAAAAGATATGAATAGTCTATTAATTAAAAACAATTGATACACATAATTTCTTCAGTCTATAGAATACATTCTATATTTAAACAGTCCCACCTAAATTCCCTTGGTATAGGGGGAGCAAACGACTTTAAAATCTTCAAGGGCAAAGCTTTGACATCCATCAGTAAAGGTGATCCCCACCCAGGCAGCTGAATCCCAGGCATATCTCAGCGGGTGCTGACTTTCCAACAGCACCAAAATCTCTGATGAACAGCGTCCTGGGTGGTTGAGCTGCAGCTCAGCAATTGCTGCTTTATGATTATATTTCTCACATATTCCTAATACCACTGAGATGCTAATACATTTGGTTCATCTTTACATTTAAAAGAGACAATGTCTTTGGTAATTTGTTCATATTAACTGCTTAGGGAGATAATGACACTCAAATTTCCCCTAAATGAATATTATATTATTATCTCTATGGGTCTGCTATTTTTAACCACTTTAAAAGATAATAGTGTCATTTAGGTTAAAAAAAAGTTCACTGTTCCTACACATTAAAAGAATACCAGGTTATAAAGGTGAGCACTAAGAGTCCTAGCAGGGCTTCAGACTGTATCATGTATTTTGTTTATGAATCTCATTTTGTTAAGAATCTGTAAGTGAGAGAATTCCTAAAACTTCCCCTAGGAAGTAATTAATTGGGAATCAAACACACAAACCAAATAGGAAAGACTGAAATATTTTGACTGTGTCAGTGCCTGAAAATCCAATGGTAATTTTCAAGTTAGTTCTCTCTTGAGTCCTACAAAAATATGCCATAAATGTGTGTTCTTCAGCTACAATTCTACCTCTCTGTGAATATATAACAGGTGATAAGAATACCTCTGGAATAAATTTAAAATGTTTTCTTCTTTTTGTTTTTTGAATTGCAGGAAACCTCAACATAAAAATATGATTGTTGGTACATGTTCAATCAACAAGTATGTATTAAATATCTCTTAGATAATTTGCATGACTTCAGGGAGTTTGTTATTCAGAAATCCACAGATTTGAACCTCTAATTTTAAAATCTGGAAGCTATTCTACAAAGAAAATTTCTAATACAATATCTTACCTAACAGTCACCTAGGCAAACACATATGATCAATAAAAATAATTGATACAATTGTACTTCAGAAAATATCATTAGGGAAATTTGCTATTCATTATAAAACCCTGGTAGCTATAAGGCAATTTATGATGATGTATATGGGAAATCAAATAATCTATTGAAAATGGAAAAAATGAATATATCTGAAAAATAGACTACAGTAGGTATGGGTTAAACATTTATCCAATATTGTTGACATAATCAAGAAACTGTAAGGGATATATGCTAAACATTAAGAGCCACAGGTTTAAATAAGTTATTTTTATTGACCTGTATGAAACATTCCTCTACATTTTTTCTAAGAATTTTTTTCTATAAAGTTTTAAAAATCTAATTGCGTTAATTTAATAGGCTCCGATTCACATTAATTCAGATAAATTGGATATAAAGCTATTGATTGGCTAAAATATGCCAGACATTATATTCATGCTAGGCACAGAAACATAAATAAGTTATCTCTTCCAAGGAGATTAAAATCTAGAAGACAGAAATGAAACACAACTGGTGGCAGACCATAATAATTAAGGCATGATCTCTGGATTCAAACTACGTGGGTCTGAATCAAACTTTGCTATTAATAAGCTTGGTGACTTACAGTGAGTTACTTAACCAATATGCACTCACGTTTTCCAACTATAAAATTGATGACAATAATAGTATTAAGTTTATAGTTTTATGTTGAATATAATAAATTAATATGTGTAATTTGCTTTAAAATGTGCTTTTCTTATAGTAAATGCCCAATAAATGTTAGCTACTATATCTCTCTGACTTTTACTTACTGGAATAATAGAGATTATATGTGAAATGCTGTAGGAGCACAGGAGGGATTGATGAATGGATTGGAGAAGGCTTTGCCCAGGATGGACATTTATATTGAATCTTCACAGATGAGAATTTCTTTAAGTGAAAAGAAGAATGAAAGAAACTTCAAGCAAAAGATAGGCTGGAGCAAAGGAAGGATCTAGTTCAGCCAGTGTGGCTGAGATTTTAGGGGATGTGAGAGAAGATGGAAGGAAATGCAAATGGACAAGAAGCTTTGGGGTTCTACTTTGAAAGCCTTAAATAATAGCTTAAAGAATTTGCACTTTATTTTGTAAGGAATGTGGAGGTGATAAAAGGCTTTTCGGTATAAGTATAGCAGTGAAATGGTTAGATTTTTTTACTGTTGAAAATTATTTTCGGCAGCAGTATGGAGGCAAACCAGCTCAGAAGGGACTCAGAGAAGGTAAACCTGTCAGAAAGCTAAAATGTTTAGAAGGTTATGTACTCATAGTGAAATAGGGCAGTTGGAAGGAAGAGGAGCCACAGTGAAAAGGAGACAGGAGGCATTTCCAAAGTGGAATTGATATGAGCTTCAGTAAGTTTGCTTCATCCTGTCACTACAAAAGTTCACATTTTCAAACCCAGCTAAGTATATGGCTCACGTGAAGAACAGCTAATACCTACTCTCTGTAGAAGCATATCATATACTATATGTGACATCATACACTTACTAGGCAAATAGAAAGGCTGTCTTTTTGTGTTAGCTCTTTGGAAAAGCTTGAGACTAAATAAGTAGAACAGTCCAAAGCAAATATTAACTCTAGTGGTGTTAGGTGCCTGGATTTCTAAACGCAAATTGTTAATGCAAAATGCAATTTGGCTTTAACACATGAAAGCCCTTGTTACCATACTCCATAAACTACAGAAAGAGAAAAACCCAAAGCTGGAACATAAACAGTCCTAAAGAAATATTGCTGTTTGCTTTTTTTAAGCTTCATGCTTACCAATTAGAGCTTTGACAAAGAAAGTGCAAAAATGAAATTTTAATAAAAAGGCCTGAATATTGTGTTTTTTGGTCACTACTCATTTTTCTTTTTTAGAGTCATTTCTGAATTCATTTGATACTTCAGAAGTGTTTCTGAAAACACTGATGAGTGGATTGAGAACATCATGCAAAACTCTGATATAAACTACAAAGCCACTGTGCTATTATTGTTTAAATACTCTAATTCAAGGTGATAGTGTGACCAAAGACTATGGCTGCTAACTTCGGTTACTAGTGAATTTCAGTTTTGATTTGATGCACAATGCCTTTCCTATATAGGGAAAGAGCTGAAAATATTGTTTATATATCTTTCAAATATCCTTTTCAAAAATTATTGGTAACTGGGAGCTGGCAGTCTCTGGTGTTCCTCTCTTTTTTCCCCAGTTGTACAAAAGGGTAATTGAGCAAACTGTGCTCTGGTCTGCTGGGAAGTCAATCAATCCGACTAACCTGCAGCTGCCTTGCTGAAGGCCTTTCTCCTATTCACCATTCATTTGCCTTTCTGTACTCTCCTCAAATGCCCCAAGTCCGGGAAATGATTTCCAAAAGCATGACCTCAAGCCCTGAGGATCACAGACTCTGATAGCCACCTAGGTCTTCATTCTTAAAATGTTGTCTATCACTAATGTTATGTAGCAGATGATAAAATATCTTTTTTTTAAATTCAGCATAAAATATCAGTTTTATAACTCATAGTTGAAAGAATACTGATATATAAGACTAGAGAGAATCAGATTCTTGCCTCATGTTTACCTCTAAATCATTGTCACTTTGATTTCCTGGACCTCAGTTTGTTTATGTATAATATGATATAACAAACACAAGGCTTAAACATTCTAGGATTCACATTCCCCAATGTGAGAAAAGCACAAAGTTAATTTTCAGAAGGGATTTGAAGCCTTGTTACTATTATGTCTAGACTGGCAAAAAGAGACTGTGTCGCATTTTTTATTTTCATTTCATAATTTAATTTACTGTTGGAGTTGTCAATGAATATTTTAGTAACTTGACATTGAACAAACTTTGATTTTGGTTTCTAACTCTGTATTGATGAGTGTTTTTAGCTATAACTTGAGTTTACTTTAGATTGGTTGCCACTATCACTTAAATTTTTTTATTACATTGCCTCAGCATATAATCTATTTTTGAGTATTGGTGTGTACCATATTTTATATCTTTTCAATACTACTGTCATAATAAGCTTGTGAGTTTAAAAGCCACATTGCAGAAAATTCTGATCCAAGCATAGTATTATTTTGTTTAAATAGGAGACAAAATGAATTAATATTATTTTATCTTAATTACTTCCATTATGGATAATACAAAATTAACTGTTTTTCAAAATCAGAGTAAAATTTCAAGTATTCAGGATCATTCAGATATGATTTTCTAGGTATTTGAAATCTAGCATCTTATGTACCATATAGAATTTTATTTTAAAATTCTTTTAGATGGAAAACATTTGGATCATGTTGCATACTCTTCTGATGTCAAATCAAGTTATATGACAAAATAACATTTATATAGTGTTTAAGAATGTACTTTCCAAGTACATCATTTCTTAAACCAAATATTCAGAATGTAAATAAATCTCTCTTTGATAACTCAGTTATTTCTATAAGCATGCACTATGCTAGAATCTAGTGATCATCTCTGGTGTTATCAGAGTGATTAAATTTATTTGTCAATCTACTAGACAGCCCTACCCCCAATAGTATTTCGAAATTCCTGTGTTTCCTTTGAAATGATTTGTTTATCTTCCCTCTCACTATTGCTGTCAGTTGTCAGTCACTCCTGCTAATAACAACAGCTCACATATGCACAGCACTTCAGAGCCTACAAAGCACTTTCCCATACATTGCTCTATTTTGTAATTGTCTCATAGTCCCTTTCCAATTTGCCACTAAAGTGCCAAGCCTTTGAACACAACGATAATCAAACTTAAAAAGAGATTCTATTTAAAGAGTAAACAGTCTCTGAGAGAGGGGCCCAAAGAGTTGCCTTAAGAATAAGGTTTAATTCATGGACTTCAGCATTTATTTTGGCCGCCCAGAACCTTTTGTTTCCCAGCTTCTTGGCTGGACTCTGAATGGTTGAGGTTAGCAGATAAGAAGACTCTGGCACTATGAAATATTTCTACTATTGTCCTTTTATAAGGAAATGTCTAGTAATCCCAAGATGTACATTAGAATAAAAAATGACTTTAGAGATTATTAAATACAGGTCACTCTTCATATAACTAAGGAGGCTAAGGACGAAAGAGTTTTAAGTATTAAAGGCAGAATTGAGTTAAGAAAACACCTCTGCTGACTCTCAATCCAATATTCTTTGTATTAACACCCTTTCATGCATTGGCTCTAACTAGTCTTGGCATTTTAAAGATACTGAGTTTTTGGAAGTTTGGTGCAAGTGATATGAGTTAGAGAGAATATATTTCAAGTGTATGTACTATGTCATGCAATGAAGCATGTAATAGAAAGATTACCTTTCCATTATCCAATTATAAATGTTGTGTCAGGATTTTCTCCATAGTTGCTGAAGTTGGAGAGGAAATATTTTAAAAGAGAGATTTGTTTTTAAAAATGTCATCTAAATACCCAATACAAACAAAATTTTCATCTTAAAAATACAGAATCTTTAAAAAAAGGAAAAAAAATAAGAACGGAGGAAGAGAGTGCAGATGGTTAGGGAAGGAAGGAGGGAGGAATGAAAGATGAAAGGAAGGAAGGAGAACTAGAAAAGTTAGTCAATTATTTGCATATTTATATTAAGAAAGTATAGCAATTTTTGATGTTTCAATACTTTTCTCCCATTTCAATATAAGCTATAATTAGTTTGTGGTTAAATCATCATAGATATTTTAATTAAAGCATTCTGACAGCAAGGCAAGGGGGGTTAAATTCGTCACTTCTAACTGGTGTGGTTACTTAAAAAAACCTATTACTATTCTTCCCAAATACTTCATTTAAAACTAACTAACGTAATTAATACCAAACATTTTGGTGTTCAGATGACTTCCAGCTTTGACTTGATATCTTATTCTTTTAGGAGATTGAGAGTAGGAAGAAAACAGTTGTCTATTACAATTTTTAGTGCATTCTTTTGTTCGTCAATGATCACACTAGAACAGAAGGAAAATGGAGTAAGTGCCTTGAGGTTATAATATTTTATTTTAATGAAACACACATAATGAAATAAAATTAGTCTGTATATCTCACTTTATCACAGTCAGATTTTTAGCTCTTTATTATCTGGTAACTTTGCAACATGTTTACATTTATACAAACAAAAAGTGAAGGATTTTTTTCCCTTGGTTAAAAAAAAATTTGCTTGAATATTTGAAGATTTATTCTCATGTGATAGTCATGATAATTCACATCTTTAGCATTAGGAGTAGAATTCTGGAGAAGAAATTTTATTGTCAAATAACGTGGAAACTGTGGTTGTAAATCTAGTATAACATTTTAAAAACAAATTGGGAGATTTTACCTGGTATGAGCCCTAAACAAAAACGGTAATGAGGACCCTGAGTGGCTGTATGAGAGAAGCCAATCCACTTCCCACTGACCTTCTACATATGTGTTCTGAAAACTACGTGGTTGTTAGGTAAAGTAATCTGAAATAAGAAAAGACAGCAGATACTATATTAGTTAAGAGAGAGCAGTATTCATCAAGGGTACAACAATCCTAAAAACCCAATTGTAAAAAGCAGTTCTCCCTGGGAATTCCTAGAGCTAATTGGAAACTGGGTGAGGGAGAATGTAGAAGAAAGGGGTAGCCGTATTTCAACTCAGATCATTTTGGGTAAGCTGTCTGTTCTCCCTAGAAATCACATCAGCTTTCCACCATAGTACCATGAGAAAATGTCTTTGGATCTGTTTGCTGTCCTTGTTAATGTTTACCCTACTTAATCATTTGCAGTTAAACTTGATAGACCAATTACATCAAACAACTACCTCTCCACCTCCAGCAGATTTTAATCAATGAACAGAAATGAATTTGTATGTAGAAGGATAAACATGAACTGACTTATAAAGCACATTTTTAAGGCAAAAAATATTTCTTTTCTCTAGCAAAATAGGATTAAATTCTTCTTCTACACGTGATTGGACATAAAAGCATGTTAACGTTGTGTAAGTTTTTTGGCCTGGAATTTGGAAGGAGTTAATGAAACAAATCTTATTACTGGGCATAATTTACTAAACTGGCAATATTATAGTATGAAAAATCCACATAATTTCTACATTCTTTTTTCACTACAATTTAACATTCTAGTGTAATCTTTTGTTTTAATTGGTAATTCACTTACCAATTTTTGGTCTCCTCTGACCTAAAGTCATTTGTTCTTAGAAGGGTATGAAACACATGTACATTTAAAATTATTTTCTAGTTTTTAGATATTGAAGATATAGGGTCTTTATAGGGCATTGAAACTTCTACTTTGCTTGGGTATTTACAGTTATTTAGGCATTATTTCTATTTGATTAGCACATTTTTAAAGCTTTCATGAACTCAGAAAGTATCTAGTGATATTGTACTGTTGCAATTTATCACCGTTCATTTGCCTAAAGAAAGGCGAGATAAGTTGTGTTTTTCCTTTTGCTGAACAATTACATCATTTTGAATGTGTATCACTATAATAAACAAAACCCTGAAAGGCATTAATGTTCATTTAACTTATTGGAGAAATTATTTCATTCTATTTTAGCAGTTTGTGATGGCATTAAATCTACTGAAATAATACTAAAGGTATTATACAATATCTCATAGTGTATTCTCCTTTCCATTAATACAATACAAATTTAGCAAGGGACTATGGGAGGCTGAGGCAGGAGGATCTCTTAAGGCCAGGAGTTCAAGACTAGTCTGGGCAACAGCGAGACTCCATCTCTACAAAAAATAAAAAAATTAGCCAGGTGTAGTGGCGTGTGCCTGTAGTCTCAGCTACTCAGGGAAGATTGCTTGAGCCCAGGAGTTTGAGGTTACAGTGGTCTATGATGGATGAGGCCACTGCACTCTAGCTCAGGCAACAGAGTAAGACCCTGTCTCAAAAAGGAAAAAGGGAAAAGAAGAAAAAGGAAAAAAGAAATTTAGGGAAAAAAAAGAAATTTAGGAAGGGATAATCTTAATTGTAATTTTTTATTTGAACTTTTGTTTAATTAATGGATTATTCTGTGTCCATGAGGTTTTTTTTTTCTTTTCTTTTTTTTTATTTCAGCATATTATGGGAGTACAAACGTTAAGGTTACATACATTGCCTGTCTCCCCTCCGCCCTCGAGTCAGAGCTTCAAGCCTTTCCATCCCCCAGACGGTGTGCATCACTTTCACTATGTATGTATATATCCATGCCCTCCTCTCCCCTCTCACCTGCCCCACACCTGACAAATGTTTGCTTTTCTTTTTTTCTTAACATTTTGGTTACATTTTATATCTTTGCCTCTCCCTAGCAAGGGTTAGAGGTATGCCCTTCCCCTCCACAATGTTCACCACATCCCTCAGATGTGGGACAACCCCTCAAACCCCTGAATCCCTGGTGAACACCATCACCCTTTTGAGCACCATAGTGTTAATCAGCCAGTACCAATTTGATGGCGAGTATATGTGGAGCCCATTATTCTGATCTTGTGTCACCTCACTTTGGATAATGGGCTTAATTAAGCTCAATCCAGGATAATATAAGCGGTGCTAGCTCACTGTCATTTCTTAGAATTGAGTAATATTCCATTGTATACATATACCAAATTTTAATAATCCACTCGAACTGATAGACACTTGGGTTGTTTCCACGTCCTTGCAGTAGTAAATTGTGCTGCCATAAACATTTGGGTGCAGATGTCTTTATGATAGAATGTCTTATGCTCTTTTGGGTAGATTCCTTATAATGCTATTGCTGGGTTTTAGCTCTTTGAGATATCTCCAAATTCTTTCCCACAAAGGCTGCACAAATTTGCAGTCCCATCAGCAGTGTAAGAGTGTTCCTGTCTCTCCACATCCTCGCCAGCATTTGTTGTTTTGGGATTTCTTGATAAAGGCCAATCTCACTGGGGTTAGGTGATATCTCATTGTGGTTTTGATTTGCATTTCTCTAATGATTAGCGATGTTGAGCATTTTTAAATATGTTTGCTGGCCATTATTCTGTCTTGTTTAGAAAAGTTTCTGTTCATTTCCATTGCCCATTTCTTGATGGGGTTTGTTTGATTTTTTTCTTGTTAATTCTTTTGAGCTCTAGATAGATTCTTGTTATCAGACCTTTATCAGAGGTGTAGAGAGCAAATATTTTCTCCCATTCTGTAGGTTGTCTATTTGCTCTAATGATAGTTTCCTTGGCTGTGCAGAAGCTTTTTAATTTGATCACATCCCATTTGTTTATTTTTGTTGCTGCGGTTTTTACATTGGAGGGCTTTAGTAGGTTCCTTAAGCCATTTGTTTCTTTAGAAGAGTGGAGCCCCAGCAAAATATTTGAAGTATTGCATAAAGCAGAACACTCCTAGACTCTTCACAAATGAAACAAAACTAATATCTTCTGTCACACTGGCCCATGCAATATCAAGACAGGTAAAAGTATATTATACTGATAAAGAGATAATTAAAACATACACACATTTGACAGGATGACAAACATAACATGATGTGAACAAGTATATCAAACTCAAGATAAATTATATCATGATTTTTATTTTCTAGTGTTTAAACCTAAGTGAATTTCTTAGCACAGTATTCACACATTTGCTTTTTAAAAAAAAACTTCCCAGTTATGCTGACGTTTCACATTTTAATTTGTGTGACCAGAAAGTACAGAGGCAGAATATTATAGGGAGTGAGAAAAAAACCCAGAGGTTTGGTACTCAAATGTTTTGGTTTTGAACTCTTAACACCATGACTTCCCAGTTATATAACCTTGAATATATTTAACCTCTATATTTAACCTTCATTCCCCTCTACTTTACAAACTGTAATGTGGGGACAATTGTTCCTAGTTTCAGTAATAAGTAGATAATGAATGTAAGCTATCAGTCACCCTGACCCACAGTAGGTGCTTCACAAAGTATAGTCCAATCTCCCTTTTCAAACAGTAAGAGCTAAGAAATTCTTATTGGGCAACATATGGGTTCAGTGACTAAATCTTCTAAATGAAAACTTGGGACATAGTCTATCAAGTATGAATGCACTTAGAGTGACGGCTGGGTAGAATATTTGAAACTACAAATGTCAATGCAAAACCTTGATGGGTGTTTAACATATCATGAGAAATGTAGACATGAGAGCATCCAAGCACATTTATTTTTAAAGAAATTTTATGTGCTAACAATCCTTGCTCTTTTCATTAAAAAAATATTGAGGCTAACTAGAGCACAACACATATCGAGGAAGGAATTTTCTCTGAAGAAATTACATGCATTATATATTTCATGTTATTGTAAATTGTACTGGTGGTCAATTTGGAAATATATACAAATATAATGAGGAAAAGAACTTAAAAGAAATTTCTTATAATCTTAAATGGCTAGGGAGGGCATTTCTTCCTATTCCATCCTCTCCTTCCATTTAGTGTCTACAAAGAAATCACTTCTTATCTTCAATATATTCTGCGACCTTTTTAACATCCTCCTTTCCTATTGAGAATGAGTCCTTGTTTCCTAAAGAAAATAAGAAGAAAATATCCTCATCGTTTTCTGGGTTTAGGTGGGAAGTACACTCTATAAGAATTCTTTTCCTTAAAGGATAGTATAAACTTTCTTTTTTTCATTGATTCAATTCAAAGCTAGAGGCATTTTTTTTCTTTATGTACTAAGAACAGTTAGAAAGAAGTCATAGAGTGAAACAGATGGAAAAAAAACTATTCATTTCTTTCCAGATTTAAGGGCTAGTATTTACACACTTCTTCTTTGATCCTTCTTGTCCCTTCCCTATACTTTCTGCCAAACACACACACACACACACACACACATTTCAATTGGACTACTAAAATATCCACTGCACCAAGCAGGGTGAGAAGCAATGTCTTCAGGATGGAACTCTTCTATTAATAATAAATGACCTCACAACTTTACCTAAAGATAATCTTATCTACCTCAGTCATTCTTTTCCATAAATGTGCTTAAAACCAAGAATGTCAGAAGACCTTGTACAGAATGGTGAATGAGAGAGGGCATGCTGAGCAATGTCTGAGGTGACTTGTACACCAAGTCCAACAAAACTGAAGGCAATGAGGGAGACATGAAAGAGACATTTCCTCTTCAGTGACTGAAGACAGAAAGCTTTTTTAAAGCCTGTTTAGTGCTAGCATTTAAAGTATTAACTTTCCTTCCATTTTCCCTCCATTCTTATCCCATCTTTGTCCTTTTCTCTGCACACACAATATCAGAAGCAAAGCCATTTCTAAAGTCATGAAATAGAATTGACCTTTTCTTATTTTTTTGAATGGCTACCAATTCATTTGGAATGACTTTAGAATGATAACATAAAATATATTGTTATATGATGAAGATATACTAGTAAAGCTGTAGTTCCATATAAACAAAGATTTGGCTATGGAATCATACACTGAAATTTGCAAATTTAAGATATATTTATCTACATGACAAACATTATTTAATCTTGAGAAACTACAATGTATTGTGGAACTTGAGTATTGTTATGTTGTGCAATGTTTCATATGTGTAGAAAATATTTTCTAATCTTATCTATTACTATCTTCTCATAGATCCCTTTTTTTTTCTAACAGCAAAAAAAAGTCAGTATTTTTAAAGCCAAATATTTTCAAAGAGAGTTAAAGTGAACCTAACAGCACTTCTGATAAGCATTTGAAGAGTATAATGAATGGAAGCATTTAGGCTTTGAGGAAAGCCAATTGTTGAAGGTTAAGAGTTAAAAACGAGAGAAAAAGCAGAACTAGTTAATTTCCCTTTGTAAAAGGTTTATATGAGTTATTTAACTTAAGACATATTCTGTAATTCTATAATTTTAAATGCCCTTAACTTTTCTTTTACCTATAGGTAGGACTATCAACCCATTCTCCACTCAGCATTTATTTGCAGCCATGAGCATTTATTTGCAGCCATGGGTAGTAAATGGCATTTTTATCATGTTTGCCAATTTTAGACATAAACTGATTCTGAGTACTTGCTGTGGAATATGTATTTGACTCTGCATTGCATATTTTCAGTACAATTTTAGGTTTTGCATACAAAAATAAATTCTTATTTATGATACTTATCTCTTTTTTAAAAGTTGGTGTCTCACTCTTCCATTGCCTGAGTTTGAATCTGTCATTTTTTTGAACAAGGATCTATTTTTCACAGATTCTCTTTCTGAGTATACCCATCTTCATGTTTTTTTCTCTCTTTGTAGAACAAAACAAAGTTTCATCCTGTTCATTTTTCCCCTCTTCACACTAAAATGGCCTTTTACCGTAGTTCCTATCAAAAAGTTTCTTGCTTACAAAGAATCTGAGATACCAGCAGCCCCTAAGTGTTTTTAAGGGCTTGTAGCACCAAAAAAGAAGAAACCAAAGAGCTAAGTTACTTTCTGGTTGCTCCAGATTTCTGATGTGGAATGTGGTGTCATGTGCAGTGGCGGAGAGACCACATAGCTTTCACGAGCTTGTCACCTCAGATGACACAGATGAAATGATGTTATTTTGGTGAGGGGCTTGTAAAATGTTCAAAGCTCCCAGGCAAAATGATCTCTCTCAGACTGACTGAGTAAAGAAGGAGTTAGGCATTAATGCACCAAAGGGAAAGCAGGTATCTGGAAGTAGCAATAAGAATAAGAAGATAAATAAAAGAGGGCATCACAGGGGCAAAGAGAAAGCATTGTTGCCTGACAAATCAGCAACATGTCCTTCTTAAGAGGAAGCAAACCTTTTTTCCTTCTTCTTAGGTTAATGAGTTGCTGCTTAGGCTGAAAAAGAAGGAAGGGAGGGAGGGAAGAAAGAAGGAAAGAAAGCCCATTATTTAAAAAAATATATATATTCTTTGCTATATTCTACAATATGTCAGACTAGTGAGGTTACATTTTATTTTTTTCCTTATTAAATACTAAAAATCACTCAGATTACAACAACTTCAAATGTTGATGGTTTTAGAAAGGGAAATAAGCTAACTTTACACAAAGTATATGGTAACTTTTTGTGCAGGGCCCAGAGTTCTCAGAGAGATTTTCTTGTTGGCCCTGCTTTCCAGCAGGCAGTTAGTAAAGAAAAATTGGCTTCGTTCTACAGTAGAGGAAATGAAACAAGAAACTCTTAGATGGTTTCGAAGTTTATAATTTATATTTCAAATAATTTTAGGCATATTGTCTTTAGTCAGACAAAATAGACCTGGGATCAAATGCTGGTTTTATTATTTATAAACCATGAGTTTAAAAAGCTACTTACAGATCCTAAATCTCAATGGGGATAATAATGGCCTTTATTTCTTAGGGTTGTTTTGAGGCCAAAATGAGTTAATTTAAAGTATTTACCAGAGAGCCTGTTACATCAGAATTTTTTATTGCTGCTGTCACAAATTACCATAAACATAGGGGCTTAAACAATACAAATTTATTGTCATACAGTTCATGTAGGTCGGCAATGTGGCATGAATCTCACTGGGCTAAAATCGAGGTGTGAGCAGGATCATATTCATTTTGGAAGCCCCATGGGAGAACCCATTTTCTTGCCTTTTCCAGCTCCTAGAAGCTGCATGCATTCCTTGTCATGTGATCCCTTCCTCTGTCTTCAAAACCAGCCTTACTGTATCTGTCTTTTCCTCACTGCAGCCAGTAAGTTGCTCTGCTTTAAGGATTCATGTGATTGGGTTGGGCCCACCTGGTTAATCCATGATCATCTCCCCATCTCAATGTCCTTAACCGTAGTCACGTTGCAAAGTCACTTTTGCCATGTACAGGAACACATTCCAGACTCTGGGAAATAGAACCCAGAGATCTCTGGCAGGGTCATTGTGCTGCTTACCAGAGCTTGGTACACCAGAATGTACTCACTAAATGTGATTACTTTATTATTATCATCATCATTACTATTTTATTGACATTAAAATGGTCATATACCTATAAATTCTTATATTTTAGGTATTATTTTGTGACCCAGCCCCTGAAAATTTCTCTGATAAGGGATTGGATACCAAGTGATGTGAAATGATTTGCACAAGGCCATCCAGTTGATGTGGATTTTGTAGAATTCATAGCTCTCCTGATACAACACAGTGCTTTTCTCATATTACACTGCAGAGAATAGTAGTATAAAATGTACACCCAATATTTACACCTAATTTGAAATTTAATTTGTACAGAACCTAAAAAAATAAATCAAGCTAAATTGCTTAATTTGCATAACCAAGAATTTGAAAAAAGATAAAACAGTAATTTTTCTATGCTACATTGAAATGCTCTTAAAATTTATTAAGGAGAATTATTATTATTGCTAAACTCCATTGAAGTCAGGTTAGAATTAAGTATGGAAAAAGTGAGATTTTAGAGCACAAATATCATCTTTCTATATCTTATCTTTTTCCTTGCTTAATTTTTCTTTTTTTTCCTTTTTTTTTTGGTTCCTATAGTTCTGAATGAATATTTTTGGTCAGTAGGAAAAGTTAATACCCCACAAAGAGAACAACTTATTTCATTTCTAATTTACAATAATACATTGTTAACCTATTATTACATTTTTTCTTCTAAGAGCTTCCATATTGGTTCAAATGAGCTACCCACTAAAATTGTTTGAAATATGCTGGGTTAAATGTTTGAAAATGTCTATCCATTACATACCCTGCTAGATGGAAATCAACACAGACTAATAATATCTTACGCATCTAATTGAATGTAAATTAAATGTAAGTAGTTCTATTTTGTTTAGATAAACATTTTACCTAGACACATTTAGGTAAAATTATTACTGTTCTATATCACATTGAAATCAGATTTATGATAAGGAGTTTGATAGCTATTATATCTTATTTTCCCAATAAATTTATGAAGATTTCTATATTTTAGTTATTCTCCCAATGCAAACTTTAAAAAGGTTTCGATGTCCAATTCACAGCATTCTTGAACTTACATAATGAGAAACATCGATTAAAAAATAAATTCTATCAATAGCCAAATAAGTCACTTCTAAACATTACCCCTTTTTATAAATTCTGCATTTTTTTCTTTAGCACCCCTTACGAAGAAGTTGGTTCATCAACAAATGAACTGGTACTATCTGACCAAAAACCTGTTCAGCAGTGAATTTAGCTAGTCAAAATTTGCGTAGGTGATGACATTTTTTGGTTTGGATGTGACTGATAAATGGAAAGTAGATTTTTCTGCAATGTTCTAGCCATTCTCACTGTATCTTCTCATGGCAGTGTTATATCCAATAATATACAAAAGTTTTGAGTGTAAACACAAGCATTCATGATGGTCAAAGTATGTATTATTCTGTTATAAGTGCTTTGTCACTGAAGGATTTTTCTCTATTAATTTGTATTCAATTTGCAGGTTATTATACATAATATTATGCAATTATAAAATTACAAATAAAATTATACAATACTTTTACTTCTGTTTTCAAGGGTACTGCAGGCTAAGAGGATTCAGTGTTACAAAGCAAACCTGAATAGATACTTTTATTTATGTACCAGTTTCTTTAGTTAGAGCTAAAGTGATTTTATCCAGCAAAGTCACTTGACAACACTCTTCTAGTACAAGGCATCAAGTGAATGTTTGTGAAAGCATAGGAACAGAAGAGACTCAAACAGTTGGCATTTCGAAAATGTGAGATAATGGAAACTTGTCTGCTATGCTTAAATAAGGAAGATACTTGTAACCTAGAAACCCTCAATAAAGAAAATTTTGTGAGAGAAGCCACTTGAAGCTCAAGACATATATTTTTGAGCCTAACTTTTCTGAACTTCTTAGTTTACTAAGTAAACAAAATACCTTAAAATGTACATTGGAATCAGATCTGAGTGTTAGGAACTGATAGGAGCAGCACTAATTCTACCTTCTAAAGTGTTATTGGCACGAGGACTAAAATGTGAAAAACAACACAGGTGAAATCATTAAATGGTGACCTAGCTAAGTGGGTTCAAGTGATATATGGAATAAAAAAACCCACATACATTTTATTTTTTAACAGCAGTAAGATTTTTCTCTGTGCCAGCACAGTCTTCAAAGAATGTAGTTTATATTTTAGTATAATAAAATAGATTGAATTACGCCTAAAGGCAGCGTAAATGTGTGTATTTACACTGACACCTCTTTTATAAATTTTCCCTGTATGTTATGGATGAAAAAAATTTCAAAATACATAACATAGACCCATTTAATTATAAAATTATATTAACAAACATACTTGGCACTTTGGGTGGCATATTTTCTAAAGGCATTAAACATTCCACTGATTTTCCATCAAACTGGATAATACATTGAATTTAATCTATCTCTTTTAATGATATGGGGTCATAACTATTGTCCTGTATTTAAGATAAGGAATCCCCTGATACAAAGCTGGCTCTGTATCGCTATCATTGTTAACATTGCCCAAAATCTGACTTATGAATAAGTATATATGGTACACATGGATTTGCTTTTTTCACCTTAGCTTTTAGAATATAATATATACTTGAATATGAAAGCAAAGTGGTGCTTATTGACATCACATGGGAGCTTGTTAGACATATAAAGCTCAGTGCTGCCCCCCTCCAAGACCTACTGAATCACAATTTTGACAATATTTGCACATGCTTGGTATTCATATTACATTTAAGAAGCAGTGATTTTGAGCACAACACTCCCCAAGAGAAGGCCCCCCAGTGATGGACTTTCACTACTACCACCTGAGAAATTAGGGTATTATGTTTT
The DNA here is from genome assembly GCA_008086735.1 of Cheirogaleus medius. Classification (NCBI taxonomy): domain Eukaryota; kingdom Metazoa; phylum Chordata; class Mammalia; order Primates; family Cheirogaleidae; genus Cheirogaleus; species Cheirogaleus medius. Next base: position 65,779,962 of record VBSM01000272.1, read on the forward strand.
GGGATCTCAATTTTTCCTTTTAATACTCTTCAGTCCACCTTCATAGATGTCTTTGTCATACAACATACCCTTAACACAAATGTTGTTATCTTTGTGATAAAATCTCATGCTTTAAATAAGTTTATTGCAGATAAACAGATCCGTTATTCAACTTGGTTTAGGTTTTTAAATCCTTAAGGAACCTTATAAATCATCCAGGTTCAATCTACTCCCTTCATTTTGCAAAAGAGAAAATGAGTCCAGATAGATGAAGTGACTTGCTTACCATGTTAATCATGCATTAGCATGCTATACTCTATCTTAATCACAGGTCTGCATATTCATTCATGGTTACTAATTCTTTCTTTTTTTGTCACTTTGTTTCCTGTTGAAATTCATGCACTCTCTCTTTTTCTGCACATTAGTGTAAAAGCTATTTAATGGATTGATCTTTGGATTCCTCTTAACATGTCTTTATTAAAATTTGTAGTGAGATTTCCATTTATTTATGCCTCACATAAATAGCTCCCATCTTAGCTATTGGACCTGAGTCTAAATTAAATCTTCAACAGTTTTCCCTGAAGCTCTCCTAGTCGCCATTTCTGCCTGGATTTGCCTTTACATTTAGGTTGGTGACATTCTATTTAAACCTCGTGACCACTGCTGGCTCAATCTAGGAACTCTTCTTAAACTAGCAAGTCAGTCTTTCTCCAGGACATCATTACTTGGTTATGTTTTCTACCTGTAATCATCTCTGGGGTTAGGACAAAAATCTCAACTCTACCCCTCTACCCTCGCTGACCCTTTACTTACTCTTAAGAAGACATACTCATGTTAGTCATGACAAAGTCATGATTGCTGGGAGATTATAATTTCTGGTGAAGGAAATAAAACCTTGAGAGCTCTTCTGTTTCAAGTCTACCCTTTTTGGAATCTCTTACAGCTCTTAGATTACTTGTCCTCTTGCATGGTTTTTCTCTATTCCTCCTGCGTAGCTGATAGAGGAACTTGCAGGCAGAAACAGTTCATTTTCTTCTTGTAAGCTTATGACATAAACAAGGAAAAAGGAAACATAGTGTTGGCCCCACAAATTTTATTTTAGTTTCATCCTTATGTTACATGAATTTCTCTTAGATGGAAGTTCACTGCAGCTAGCCAAGGGCAGAGACCACATAAGTATTTAAGCTTAAACCCTAATTTTTTAATAAAAAGTTATTAATTTACCTGGAATCTCCCTTGAGGATAACTCTCTATAAGATCTGGGAGGTGGATGTGGCTGGATGAATATAATGGCAGGAGTCCTTCTTATCCCAAATGACAATAAGCCCCAGAAAATGTTTCATGGTTAAAGTTTTAAAAAATAGTATTCTATCTAAAAAATGTACTCTTGAATCTTAGCTGGTTTAGCCAAGCTTTTCTTTTTATAGGGCTTATAGATAAAACTCTTATAAAACTAGTCAAAAATCTTTTTCTTTCACTGGTAACCTATTTTGGATCTTAGTCAAACACAGCAACTGAATAAATAAATAAATATGTCCTATGCTCTGCTCAGAGAGATAGCACAGGAGTAATTCACTGTTAAAAATAACTTAATTTTTAATGCAAGTGTTTATTTTCATATAATTCATTCATTTTAAAGTTAGACCTTATGCTAACCGATTTGTAAATTAATGTTGAAAGAGAAATGGAAGCTATGTTTTGAATCAAGTTTTCCATCTGTATTTTCAGGAATGCTTTTGGATTGGTTAACTCTCAGAAGGTGACCTTCCTAAATGTCCCCTATCTAATGAATTAATTTAACTGTCTGTATGTGCATCATGTTCAGTGGTAAATTACATAGTAAAAAAAACCCTGCAATTATAATACATGTATGCTTGCTAAAATGCATAAGTGGATAATTCAAAATGATACAAAACTCATTCTCTCCTTAGTAAAAACAAATGCTAATTCCTCCTAATATGGACTTTGTCATGCAGTTTGTTCTCCTGCTGTCTTTCTTCTTTAAGAATGATTACTGAGTTACAGTTAAGTGTAATATAAAGACACAATTGAAGTTTGCTGAATGCCCATTTTGAAGGTAGAAAATATATCAGGCTTTATACACTGGTACAATAGTCTTATTCAGAGAGGAACAATTTATGGGAAAATTCAGTAAGTGCCACAACATCTCAAATAGTTGAGTACAATAAGCATCCACTATGCATGAAAGAATTTTTTAAAAAATCAAGCTGAGCTTTAGAAGCATCTGTCACTATATGAGGATCTTCATTCCAGAAATTGGACTGGTGTCTCTCCCAGTAGGACTATCACTGCAATGACTGCCCAGTGGGATGCTGTTTTATGAAGCATGGGAGGATCAATGCTTTCATCTAAAAACATTAAATTTAGAAAGGTTAAAAGTTGCTATAAATAGATTAACCCTTTTAATGATTTAGTTAAAAGTTATTCTAACAGCTGTTTAATCCAAAACGTTTTGTAGGCAATAGCTTTCTATTAAGAAATCTGATCTTGCTGTTATTTTGATAGTAAACTAAAAGAGGAACAGAGCAAATCCTTGCTTGACTCTGATTTTTAAGAACTATTCTTTTTGATGAATTGATATAATTTGTACTAATTTCTATAGCAGAGTTGAAGCTTAACTTTGCATGGCATTATTTTGATTCATATAAATTTATGCTTTTATTAAATTGTCTTTACAAGCTGTTAAATGAACATTTATCATTAGGGTACTCAGTGATAAATCAAATACTAGGTTTAAAAATATAAAACAGTACTTTTTGTGGTAAAAATGATCACATGTAGGCAATTTCATATTGCTTAAACTAAAACTAAGATTGGTAATTATGTAATTTCATCAATATCATGATTTTGACTCAATAACACAGATGGTTGGTCTGAACTACATATACATATTTATTAAATGAATGAATAAATGGTGGATAGTTGATAAACTTTTTCATTTGTTAGTCTTCTTATAGATATAATACCTACCATTCCTGGGGTAAGCTGTATTGATTTGATATTTTTGCATACTGGTAGGCAAATCCACATTTTTTGATTATGTAGTGGTCTTACTTTCTTTTCTGTCTCACATACATACACACACGTGTGCACACACACATAATGTAGCCTTGTCTAGAGTCTCAAAAATAAGCTAGATTATCTACTGGGGTTCCTTTCAGGACTGTAATCATAAGGTTTCTTTCAAACATATCAATGCAGTACTCAAGGCAAAACACAATGACATTTCTGAGGAGGATCTGTCTAGGTGTAAGCATTGATGCCAACAATTTGAACACATCACAGGCCTCTTTTCATGCTACATTAGAGATGCACGACTTAGTATTGCCAGAATATGTCTACTTTTAATTCTACTCCCACATGCAAAGCAGAGTGTAGTTTATTTTCATAACTCAAGATTTGGTAGATAATTGAACAATGAATGAAAGCTTATTATATTTTAATTTTAGAACAAATATCTATGGAGCCCACAGTAAATATATCAGAATATTTTCAAGATTTTTACTATTTTCAAAAAAAATTGTTCCCACCTTTAATTTTTTTTCTATGGGCTCAGTGAAAAGCACTGGCTTTCCTAAGATATGAGCATGTACCGGTTCACTAACTTCCCAGTTGTTTCTCTGAGCAAAGCTTTCATTCTGGTGGCACATATGCATGACAGCTGTTTATTCCACATGTTTCCATTGAAAACATATTAACCTGAGCATCTGGGGATAATTACCATCACGTAAAAATGTCTTTGGAAGTTAATGATTTCTCTTCTGCCCTTTCCCTTGATTGGCTCAACCCTGCTATTACTATGGATCAATATTCTTGGATTTTCATGATACCAATGACATTCTGAAATCATCCACATTGACTTCATCTAGGAAATCTTGAATTTTGGTAAATATTTTTCCATTAGCTGTGTAGAAATCAATAAACAGACCATTTCCCCCATGATAGTATGTATTAATATTTACTGGTAATAATAATTTGATTCACTGATCTTTGGGTCATCTGAAATCATCCAGATTTAATAATTTTTTCTTTGAGAGCCTAGGTATGGCAACATGCCACTTAGATTTAATCTGGTGAAAGAAATCACTGATATCCTGATCATAAATATTCTTGATTTGGTTTCCCTATTATATAATGAAAGTAACTCCTTCAGGAGAGCAAAAACAGCAATACTTACTTTGTACCTTCCTACCCATACTATTTTAACATTTCCTTACATGATTGATTTTCTTATATATAGCATGAATTTTACATATGCTGGCTATATTTGTCTACTTTTTTCTCTAGGAAATTGCTTCTGACCAAGAATGCTTTCCTTTCTATTTACAATACTGTATGCGGAATCTTAGAGCTAGGAGGAAACTTTTTGATAATGTTATCAAATCTTTTCATTTTTTACAAATAAATTAATAAAAGATAAAGTGACCTTAAGAGACTTGTTTAAGAACACAGAGCTTGTTAAAAAGTATTCGTCACTTACTTGGGTTTTGTAAAGCCCCACATAAGCTAAGCTTTGGAATTCAATGCATAGCAAACAATAAATCTGATTAAAAATATGCATTATTATATTCAGTTAATTTTATCCCCTTTCATCCCAAAGTAACTTGTGTTTAAGTGTGTTCTATAATACACATTCTTTATTTGACCTCCAAAGTATGTTCATCTTTTGCATTATCCTTCTCTTTCTCTGCCAGCCTGGTTTTTTACATTATACCAACTGCATCATCTCTTGTAGGGATCTTTTTAAATTTGTATATTCAGCACTGACCACACTCCTGCCATCCAGATCCACATTTTAAGTTGCTCACCACTGCTCTTCACCTGGATATTTCATAGACATTTTAAACTCAATATGGTAAATACTGAACTAATTCTTGTCTTATATTTTCCCAACCCTGTCATCCATAAGCTTCTCCTCCTCTTATATTTTCTATTTGATTACTAATTCAACCATCTACATAGGCAACCAATTTGGGCACTTGGGAGTCATCTTGGTTGTCTCCACCACCCTCCACCGAATTAATCAGAAAGTTTTCCCAACATCTTTCATTGATATCTGTCATCTCTCCTCTCCTTTCCTTCCTCATTCTACCACAGCTCATGGTAATGCCTAACATGTGGTAAGTGCTCCACAAATAAGTATTGATGAATAAATAGAACAGAAATGAGTAAATAAATGATGACTAAGATATAGCTTCTGTCCTTATGTAGCTTCTGCCCTCATTTAGATCCATTTGTAACAAATGGAGAAGACAAGGAAATAAATTCATGATTCATGCTATATTCCAGCATTGGGCATGTATGAGAGGTACTTTTTCCAAGTTGGGTTCAAAGAAATCTTTCTGACAAATGAAAACTTAGGTAAGAAATAAACATATTTACTCATTTATAATCTAGTTGGTTTTCTCCCAATATCTTTAGGCTGAGTAGAATGTGGGAAATTGGCTGAGGACAAAGGGAAATTTAGTGGTTTCCATAAAGGCCAGTCTAGTGTTTCTACTCCCCAAGGAGCCATAACTGTTTAGATGTTTTGGGTACAATATTTTTCTAAAGGACCTCAGAATTGTCTTTCAAAATTAATGGCTCACAAAGAGAAAGATCTGACTCCAAATTTTATGAGTCACAAATCATAAAACAACTAACTAGCAAATTACTTTAGTTAGTTTATAGAACATAATTCAAATGGATCTTATGTTTTAATATAAAGTATTAGACTGTACAAATGCACTTATAAAGCTATAGGACCATCTTCAGTCCCGGCCTTCTTGTGAGGTCAGCTCCAGTTCTGGCCTACTCTCAGCCACATGGTGACATTCAAAATGAACAGCTTCTTTGGCGGTTTTTACATGACTTATTTGTTGTGGAATGGGCAAATCATACACTAATAAAAATGGAAGTAATAATAATGATTCAATTTTTTCTAATACATTCTCCATAACAAAACATCTCTTACTTGAGAATGTTCAAATTTGTCCTTTATAATATGAATTAATATTATTAGAAAATGATCAAGTTTTCAAGCAATATGTCTTGGCTCTTTTTTTTTTCATTTGTTTTTCATTAAACTTTCTTTTCAGGGTTAATTAGTCTATGGTTATGAAACCTATCAAATAATAACTTTGTTGACTCTTGAATTACCAGATGTAATTAAATAAATAGTGAAAAAGTCAATAGATCTAATTCTCATTTTGAAGTTAAATGTAGAAACTATTTATCTTTAATGAATTGGCTAAACAGCTCAAATAACATCTTTATGATTTTATAAAGACTGAGGAATACCTAAGTAACACAAGGAAAACATACCTTTCTATTTTACATTCAATTTGAGTTTTTTTCCGCCAAAAAAGAAAACCTCTCATTCTCATGTGTCACTCTGTTTCTTAATTCACTTAATATAATATGTAGAGAGATTCGATAAACAAAAACACTCCTCTATTTGGTCCCTGTTTGTAAGGACACCATTTAAAATCTGCATTTAGTCTGAACTTCTTAAAGAAGTAGTCTTCTTAAACAAGATTTTTTTAAGGCGGGGCGCGGTGGCTCACGCCTGTAATCCTAGCTCTCTGGGAGGCCGAGGT
>VBSM01000272.1:65789453-65887266 GCA_008086735.1 Cheirogaleus medius
AAAAAAAAAACAAAAAAAAACACCACCACCAACAACAAAAGACAGAACAATATCTCAATCTTGAGATTTCTTCCCAAAAGGGCTTTTTCTTTTATCATCTCTTAAATATCTTACATGGATACAAAGTAGTTAAAATATATTTGTTGAGTTTATTTTTTACCTTTAGTAATGACTAGATAAGCTCCTATGGCATTGAACCTCTCATAGATAACTATAAACACGGGACAAAATTTTATTTATTTATTTATTTATTTAATTCATTCAAATTTTTAAAAACAATTGCTCAAAAGCACTGGAGTATAACCAATAGGAGTCAGATTCTATAACGGTGCCAATTCTTGGAATGACACTGAGTGTGTGTGTAGCCTGTCCTATGTACCATGCAGATGACTAAAAACTCTGTTAGAAAATCTTGACTTTCTGACTTGGACTTGAAGAGAGGCTATCTGCAGCCACTGGAAAGTAAAGGGGAATCCTAGAAAGAATAGACCTATAGAGGAAAAGCTCAAGATTCTGTGAATAAACTCTGCTAAAATTTCTGACTGAACCCAAAATCATATTTGCATGAATGGACTCTAAGCAGCCTATATATAAGCTTAAAAGAACATAAAGATTTAAGATGCACAAGAAGGGTTCCAGTCCAATGAAGTTAATTGTCTGCTAAAACAAATAAACAAAATTCAACACTCTTTAGAAAAATACAATAGAATCCCAAGGAGCTATAATAGAACATTCACGATGTCAAGGATAGAATAAAAACTTACTAGATGTCAGAAGAAACATAAAAATATGGTCCATTCGCAGGGAAAAAAATCAAGGGAGAATGACTTAGATGTTGAAATTAGCTGACAAGATTTTAAAGTAACTACCACAAGTAAAAATAAATGCTTATAAATGAATGAAAAGAGAGGATATATTACTGAGAAATAGAAAGTATTAATATAAAAAAAGAACCAAATGGAAATTTTATAACTAAAAAGTAAAATATGTAAAATCATATATTCTAGATGAACTTAACAGTGGAATAAAAATGCCTGGAGAATTAGCAAATTTCAAGAGAAATCAATAAAATTATTATATTGGAAAAAAGTAAAATTTTTTTTTAAAATAACCATGCTTCAGGAACCCAGGCATAGATATCAAAAGTTGTAACATAAATGTGTTTGAGTGTAAAAATGAGAGTAGAGAGAGAACAAGAAAGAAGAAATAATAGTTAAGTTTGCTGCCAATTTTGGGAAAAACAAAATTACAGATTTAGAAGTTTAGCAAACTCCAAGGCTGTTTAAATAGAACAATACCAGACATAAGCACAGCATAGACAAACTTCTAAAAGATAAAGATAGAAGTCTTGGAGTCAGCAGGAGAAAACTGACCTATTACATAGAAGAGAATAATGATTGAAATTACTTCAGCCTTCTAATCAGAAACAAGTGAGACAAGAAGACATTAAATCAGCATCTTTAAAATATTGAAAGAAAAAATCAATTCAAGCAAATTATGTATTCAACAAAAAATAGTTTACAGCATGAAAGCAAAATAAAGACATATACAGGTATACCTGTATTTATCACAGATGCTAACGTTAGTTCTTCAGACTGAAGGGAATTATATTAAATGAGCTCAAAACTTCAGAAAAAAATGAATAGCACTAGAAAAGGTAAATATGTGGATAAATATAAAAAGGCAATTTTCCTTTTCAACTTCTCTAAAATACATATGCATTTGAAGCATTTTAGACAGGGGATATAAAATGGAAAGGAATTGTATATATCCTGGTTTTGAAAGAGAGGACAAAGTGAGCAAACAGTTTCCAGGTGTCTGGCTTGAGCAACCAAATAGATGGTGATACCACTTTATGAGGTAGGGAAGATGGAAAAGGAAGAAATCTGCAGAAGACTTCTTGGTACTTATTGGGATATAATAAATTTGAGTGCAGAAGCTGTGAAATGTTCAGAGGAAGAATTTAGGTATGCAGCTCAGTATAAAGGTTGGACATCAGAGAAGTGGTTTGGTTTAGAGGCTTACATTTGAGCATCATTAGCACAGAGATGACACTGAGAGTCATGGATGCAAAGGAAAACATCTAGAGAAAGAAGAGAACTGGTATCGAAACATGTTTCTTGAAACTCAGGGAGTTCCAACATTTGAAGAGCAGGTAGGTGAGAGTGAGTAGCAAGGGAAACTGAGGGGTAGGAAAGGAATCAGTGTTGGGCCATGTGTTGGAGGGCAAGAATATAGTGTTTAAAGAAAAGATCATCAATAGCTTGGAATGTACCTGAGAAAGCATGTAAAACAAACACACAAAAATCCCCCTGGATTAGTAATTAATAGGCCATTGTTGATCTTAAGAGGCATCATTTTTGTAGAGGGCTGAAACTTGAAATAAAATTAGACCCTTAGGAGAAAGGCACACATAGAAAATGAGAATATGAAAACAGCATTTGTAGATAGCTATTTACAAAAAGTTTGGCTGTAAAAAAGGAAAAAGGAGAAACAAAGCGGTAGTTGGAAGAGTTGGGGAAAGTAGGATACAGAAATCCATTTCTTAAGCCAGTGAGCATGGTGATTGTGGCCAGAATCCAGTTCAGAGTTACAATGTGTGGACACAAGAGACTATAAAGTTCCTGAGAAACTGGGAGAAGCTATGAGAGATATGTACTAAGTTTGAAGAGTTAGTCCAATCATCAGAGACAACATTTTAGAAAATTTTTTTTCTTAAATTTACTCAAATAGTCAGATGTTTTGCTGAGTATGAAATTTATAAAGTAGTTATATTTGGTGCTAAACAACTTCACTGCCAAATTGTGTGTGTGTGTGTGTATGTGTGTGTGTGTGTGTGTGTGATTGTCTTCTGTACTTAAAACTTAAGCTCCAGTTAATGAAAAGTTATAGATATGTTTTATCTACTCAGTTAGGGAAATGCTAACATAGCCAGAAAATTAGTTTCAAGCAAGTACACAACTGAAACAGATGAACAGAACATATATTGCAATTTAGTGTTTTATTTTTGTAGATTTACCTGAGTGATTTCTCCTCAGAGCAACCAAAGTGGATTTTTTTAAATCTCATTTTAAATTTGCTAGCATACAAACTAAACTCGCATAAAGAATATTATACAGAGTTATCGGTACCATTTTAAAATGTGTTCATTGAGGAAACCATAAACTTGAAAACCTCTACATTAATAGAGTTTGCTTGATGGTTTAAATTCAAAATCCATGCTTCAAAACAACACCACTTAGCCTACTGACAATGTAAGCAAACACCCTCAAGGAGAAAAACAGATTAGAAAATGTCTTGCCAGGTTTTCAGCCACAGCAGGGGACTAAGTAGATGACCCTGGCTCATATCTGCAAGAATATGGCAGAACTTCTCTAACTATATGATAAGATGAACCCACCAGCCACATTTTAACCATGTAGTTGTTAGATAATCAAATTTTTTTTGCTCTAATGAGCTGCTGTGGGGATGTTCTTTAATTGGCCAGCTGAATAAATGGACTAGCTGGAAACTTTGAAGCATTTTATATGTGACAAAAATAAAAAGAACTGACAAACCAAAAGTGGCTTATAAACAGTAATTTTTATAAATAAATTACAATAAGTGAAATATTAAAATCTTTAATTTAAAATTATAGTATGTCAGCCAGGCTCAGTGGCTCATGCCTGCCTGTAATCCTAGCACTCTGGGAGGCCGAGGCGGGTGGATCATTTGAGCTTAGGACCAGCCTGAGCAAGAGTGAGACCCTGTCTCTACTAAAAAAGTAGCAAGAAATTAGCTGGACAACTAAAAAATATATAGAAAAAATTAGCTGGGCATGGTGGTGCATGCCTATAGTCCCAGCTATTCAGGAGGCTGAGGAAGGAGGCTTGCTTGAGTCCAGGAGTTTGAGGTTGCTGTGAGCTAGGCTGACGCCATGGCACTCTAGTCCCGGCAACAGAGTGTGACTCTGTCTCAAAAAATAAATAAATACAATTATAGTATGTCCACCGTCAATGATGTCAACTTACTTCATTATCAAAGTAATGGATATCACTTACTCCCAAATATGAAAAAAGACTATTCTGGAATTTAAAATGATAATAAAGCTTCCTTTCTTCCTTCTTTTTTTCCCACAAGGAAAGGTTTAAGTCTTAATATTTTCATTTGTCTTTGAAAGAAGAGCTCTTTAGCAAAGTAGACCAATGATAAAAGAAGTTATATTGGTTGTCATAAATGTCTTAGGTTTTAACCTCATGTCTGGGAACAATTTATTCAGACTGAACATCCTCTCACGTAACCAATACAGAAAAAAATACAGTCTCATGAAAATTTTCATATAATACCTCAATCTAGTCTAAGAATTGCTTTATGGAACAAACTAGACGATATGCATAAACATATAAAGTTGCTTCACGCATGCCACAGAGAGCAGTTGACATGCAGAGTGCATACCAACAGTTCTATTCAGTGCCTGATTACATCTTTAATTCAGAATTATGGGAGGGCAAGTAACAGAACAGCATCAAAATTCTTGTAACAAAGTCTACATAATCTATTTGATGTTGTTGGAGAAACAGCATATGCTTTGGGTAATTGCTAAAATCTCAAAGGATACTTTGCCAATTACTGACAATGAAACAAAATGCTATAAAACCTAACCACTACCTGTGGTACTGATATACCCACAGGTATGGATAGAACCACAGGTACATATTCATAACAGTGCAATTGGCAATTAAGTAGACATTGACCCTTAAAAGCATGGTTTAACCTTGACAATAACTTTTTGAATAATTAGATGTGACAGACACTAGAAGACAGCCACCTTAATTTTTAAAGAAAAACTGTCTGGTTCCCCCTTATTATCAGCAGCTCATGTTGTTTGATGGCTTAATTGAGCTAAATACCTTTCTAGGACTTCAGTGGGAAAGAATGATGTGGGAGATGGAATGAGACATGAGTACCTATGAATGAGAATCCTATACACACACTCCTTAGTCATAATGTGCTTTGGGGAGAAAATAGAAGTATATAGGAAAGAAATTTACTTGGGCCAGATTGTAGGATTCTTGAACAGTGATAATGTTCAACCAAGATTTGTGGTCATGTGTGGTGTATGAGGCCAGCTAATGATAGTTATAATTTTTCTATAACTCTGTTACCAGTTTGGGGATAAGCCTAGAGTAGGTAGATAGCTGGATTTGTAGAAGTTTGGGGTTTGCTAAGTAAGATAAATAGAAGATAAAATGGACAAGAGAGCGATAGTTTGTAAGAATCTAGCTATAATAAAAGACTATGGGATATTGGCTGGGGAACGTGGAATTAAGAAGGAGATAGGAGAAGGATGATGGATGTTTAAAAAACAAGATACTTTCTTATTATGTCAAGACTTTTTGGAGTGAGTTAAGTAAAGTGAGATAGAATTATATGTTGTTGTGGTTAGAAAATGGGATATTTGAAACTGAGATGAAAACTCTTATTTGGTTAAACATATCTATACTCTATTTCTGGTTCTACCTTGTTAATATATTTTGTTATTGAAAGAAAAGCTATTAAAAATTTACTATGGGCCCACTATATATTTACATAATACCCACCTTATTCTTTACTAATCATTTATATACATTAATCCATTTAATCAACCCTAATCAATTGGTTGATAAGTGAGTTTAATATTATTATCTCCATTTTACAGATGAGAAACTTAAGGGATCTTGGGAAGATCACAGGGTAATTTGTGGCAATAAAATAGCACTGCACTTGAGAACCTGTGTCTCAGTTCTCACTACTTGAAATATAACCTTTGATAAATTACTCGGTGTTTTGAGTTTTCAGTCATCTCAATCTGTACAACAGGGATGTTTCTGGCCTGGAACAAGAGCCTTGAAATGATCTTTTAATGTTTGCAATCCTATTTACTCCTCAATTTTTAGAATCATAAAACAGGTATATTGCCATGCTGTTGTTCTTTGCTCAAAATAAAAGGAAAGAAGTTACATACTACTGAGAGGATACCATGATTAAGAGGGTGCTAGCTGATGTCCTACTTCACTGCACAAATGACAAACCTCCTTTAGGATTATCAAGGCAACTTGTCTTCTTATTAATTCCAAAGGGATGTATGATATCAAGTCAGGCCCTGAGAGATTTAAACTTTAGAATTCAAAGCTCATCTATCTGCCTTCTTCCATAAAGGAAAGCAATTTGGGAAATGAATTCTTGCACGAGTGTTAGTGATTCCTGTGTATATTGCCTTTCCCAACCAGAAAAGTTAAACTAAAGAAATTAATTCATAAGAGAATGAGCTACAGTAGCACTGTCTGGAAATAAAGCTAGGGCTGCATGAGGGCGATGATCCATTTAGCCATAAGAAAGAAGGAAATTCTGTCATTTGCAACAATATGGATAAACTTGGAGGACATTATGTTAAGTAAAATAAGCCAGACACAGAAAGACAAATATTGCATGATCTCACTCATAGGTGAAATCTAAAAAAGTTGATCTCTTAGACCTAAAGAATAGAATGGTGGTTGCCAGAGGCTGGAGTGGTTATGGAGAAAGACTGCTGGGGAGATGTTGGTCAAAGGATACATATTTATAATAAGATAGGAAGAATAATTTCAAGAGCTCTATTGTACAGCATGGTGACTATAGTTAATGATGATATATTGTATTCCCGAAAAATGCTAAGAGAGGATGTTAAGTGTTCTTACCACAAAAATAATAACTGTGTGAGGTAATGCACTTGTTAATTAGCTAGATTTAACCAGTCCACATTGTATATTATACTTCAGAACATCATGATGTACACATTAAATACATATAATTTTATGTCAATTTAAAATAAATAAATTTGAAAAAACACAGGAAAAAGGCTGTTTTTCTTGATTAATGCAGTAATATTACTAAAAATAACAAAATTAATTTCTCTCTTGTGAAATAGAAGTATGGTGCTTGAAATTCCAGCTGACCAACTCTAGCACCAATTTTGTGAGCTATCTTACCATAACAGACTTCATCCCAGAAAATAACTAGTCAATTAATAAAGGTAAATAGTATTTATGAAGAAATTTTCCATACCATCAAATTTTTCTTGCTAAAGTTGAATCTTTTCATAGACTCCTTTCACATTTGCTTATCTTTTTGTAGGATAATGAGAGTTGTACAGCCAAGAAGTTTTTAGAAAATGATGTTCCTTCATATAAATTTCTTTTTCCTATGTTTTTTTTTCTCTTTGACCAGATTAGATTTAAATTTTGGCTTCCAAAAAGAACTACTTAGTTATTGAACAGTAAAGAATCTTATTCTCCACACTATCAAGTTTGATCTGTTCTGCACTAATAAAATCTTCTAAGCAATATTCAAATTAAATGAAGATAAACCAATAAATTGACCTACATGTATAAGAATAAATGACTTTCCTAATCTTTTCTTTCTTCTTTCCTCAGTCTCATTCTTTCTTGGCATTTGAAACTGAGTATTAAGGTCAGGAAATGGGCATAAACGTAAATGTAACATTTCACAGCGTAGCTTGGAGATTTAAAAATTATGCCCTAATAAATAGTGCAATGCTCTGAAAATGGGATGTTCTAATTAATTATATTTTCTCATGAACTTAAAGTAAACTAGGGAGAAAAACTTTTTAAAGTTTCAATCCTTCTTAAAAATCTTTTGAAAATGATTTAATCCCCTTCTTGGTTTATTAAGTATAATCTATGGAGGAGAATGAACATATTTGATGAGTTAGATTGTGTGACTCAGAATCATCATTATAAATAGCAATACTTATTGTACATTTGTAGGATGGTTTAGGAATTAGGACTGATTATATCCAATCTTCAAGAAATGTCATAGAAGGTTCTCTTCTGAATAAATCCTGTTTGTCACTTGCTTTTTCTCTTACTTTTCACCTTCCTTCAAATCTGAGTGTTACAAAATTCTGATGAACTGAGAACTATAGTTAATCCTACTTATAATGTAGCTTTAAACCAACTTTATAGGTACAGGCTATTATAAATTATCAAGAACTAAATTATTCTAATTATAATTTAACCCCTAAACACTTGTTTCCTAACTTCTATCAACATGGTTGTTTACCTATTTGTTAGGCCATTTATTGACACAAATATATTCATTAGTTACTGTGGCACAAAAGAACCATTTACCACCTGTTTGCTTTAGAGTTGTCAGTTAATTGCATAAGCTCTTTCTCATCCTGATCCTGTTACCTGATTCCAGGCTTTTGAGAATTTAGATAGCAATTGAAAAATTCATGATTTCAATTTAAGTAAAAATTGTAGACAGAAATTAGGCATATTATTTGCTGAATATTTACCATTTATCAATCACATTAAAATAATATGTGTATGCATGTTTATGTATTATATGTTTGCATGTGTATATTATATATAGGTTATTGCATATATAAGTATATATACACATGAGGTCTGTCTGGAAAGTATCCAGCCATGTAATATGAAAAATAGAGGCATTTATTGAAGAAGATACAAGATACAAGAAACATTGTACATAGGACAATGATGTCTCAGTCCCTTTCAAAGTAGGCACCTTGGGACCTCACACAGTTCTCCTAGCGTCTCTTAACCTAACCCGTACAACATTCTCAAGTGTTCTGCTTGTTGCAAGCCTTCCAGAGAGTTGATTATTTTCAACAGATCCTCAATCATCTTCAAAGCATTTGAACCACACTTTTATTTCCACTACCCTCATTGCATTGTCCCTGAAAGCCTTCTGAATCATTCCAATAGTTTCCACAGAGGAATGTTCAAGCTTAATGTAAAATTTGATGCAGATTCATTCCTCTACTTGTTCAGTCATTTTGAATGTGATGGCCATACAGTACACATGCTCACTCAATGTCTAGCACCCCACTGACTGGTACAGTGAAGTCGTCATTATTCATGCATGTGCATTATAGTTCACTTTCTTTGGCTGCCAGGTTACATCGATGTTGCACAAACCATTCTCTTTATATTAACATTAGCTGGATACTTCACAGACAGCCCTTATATATACATATGTGTGTGAGTGTGTGTGTATATAGTATTATTAATAGCCACAATGTTCTGTAAGGCAAGAATTACTATTTCTGTATTTATAAATATGGAAACTGAGGCTCAGAGAGGCAAAGTAAACCAGAGAGTTTAAGTTCCAATATGAGATGTAGATCACACTGTCAGCTAGAACAGTAAGGAAAGGATTGAAGGGAGTTCTGCTTTCAGAGTTTTGAATGAACAGACTTCCCTACACATAAAAACCATAAAACTATAAAACTATAATTTTGAAATGAATATGCATATATAATATACATTTTATACAAATACTTTATATATTTATTTGTTCATTTATTTATTTATTTAGCACTCAGGCAAAATCCTGTAAAACCAAGAAACTCACCGAACTTACTCAGTGCCATTCTCTTTTTCTAAATTTTGACTGTCAACTCTTCTCTACTTTCTGTTTACTTTTGATCTCTCTCCACTGTCTTCAAGTTATATAAATAACAGTAAGGTCCATAGTGTTATTGGCCTAAAAAACTGAATGTAGGATCACTATAGCACCTGAAAAGTGAAGGAAAAATATCCTGGAAAAGAGAGAGCTGAGTAGAGGAGTGGGACAAAGGCAATGTATAAACTTTGCCTAATATCTAGCAGAATGCTCAACTTTTCAGTACACATGCCTGAGAAAACTAACACTAAAAGATCTGAACAGAAATTTCAGCTGGGCCAGGCGCTGTGGCTCACGCCTATAATCCTAGCACTCTGGGAGGCTGAGACTGGAGGATTGTTAGAGCTCAGGAGTTCAAGACCAGCCTGAGCAAGGGCGAGACCCTGTCTCTACTAAAAATAGAAAGAAATTAGCTGGACAACTAAAAATATATAGAAAAAAATTAGCCGGGCATGGTGGTGCATGCCTATAGTCCCAGCTGCTCTGCAGGCTGAGGCAGAAGGATTGCTTGAGCCCAGGAGTGTGAGGTTGCTGTTAGCTAGGCTGATGTCACAGCACTCTAGCCCAGGCTACAGAGTGAGACTCTGTCTCAAAATAAATAAATGAATAAAAATTTCAGCTGTTTCCCACAGCATTGGAGACAACATATTGATTTAATTACCTCATAAAATAAATAAACAACAGCAACAACAAGCCCCACAGCACTCTTTGGTGGAATATATGATAATTCAAATTCTCTATAATAATTCACAATATCCTGCATACAATCCAGAATTACTATACATACCAAAAAACCAGAAAGATGTTGCTAACATGTAATGACCAATCAAAAGAAACTAGTTCTTTTGAGACCCAAATGCTTAAAGTAGCAGGCAGGGATTTTAAAACAGCTATTATGCCTATGCTCAAACATGTAAACATTTGTACTCAAGATCAATGAACAAACAGGAGATGACATCATAGAAATAAAAAGAAACCAATTAAATTCTAATACTTAAAATACAATATCTAAAACAGAAGGTTGTTGTGGACATATAGCATTTGTTCAAATAAACATGGATGCATTTAGACACACCAGCTTCACATTTTAAGTAGAAACACAAAACAAAATTGAACTGAACATTACCTTTATGTACTATTGGTCATAGTATATGGCCCTGATCAGTCCTGCCAGTAAAGAATTCTTTTTCAGAAAGAGAATAGAGATAGCAAAGTAAATTATACTGGCAACCTTTCATGGGTACTGCCCACCAGGGACACAAAACCATAATCTTCTTCATGACATACATGTTCATGAGTTGATTTGCCTGTACTGACAGGCTGCAAAAATTATGCATATTTTATATTCCATTATGACAAATTAACACTAATGAGTGGATGCTATTCAAGATTATAGATGCAGTCTTACCATTAAAAAAAAGATTTTACTATTTATCACTTGGGAAGGGTGTGGACTGTCAAAACGATGCCATTGGATCTCAACATTACTATCTAAATAACCAATGAACCAATGATTGATCAATCGAAATTCTTATTATCTTGTCATTATTAAGTGACAATTCATTCACAAGGTGATTTTATTACTTATCTATAAGTATTTATCCTGGTTTGTAGTGGTGCCAGAGTAAAGCCAAGAGTTTGGTAAAAGATTGTCTCATTATTTCTTTACTGACCTGCAGGTACCTGTTCAGTCTGAATCAGACACTCTCCTCCTCAACCCCAAATTTGTTCCTTTTCTGCACTGTATACATAACTCCGTGATGAAATTAGCACATCTTATTGTAATTATTGTTTTATTGCCTGCATCCCACAACTTATCTAAATGTCTAGAGAATTGGTATAAATTACCACTACTTTCTCATGGGGCAACAGGCAACCACATGGAAGGGACCTCCCAAATTTGAATCCCACTTCCAGACCTCAAAAAAACTGAAATATTGAACATGAAAGATGAAAAATGAGGAAAGAAGTTTTACAATGTCTAAGGCAATAGTAGTCAAAACATATAATATTATATGAACCACAGTGCTATTTTGCAAAGTGAGATACATTATTTCAATTGTTAGTATAATTTTAACTGGGTACACTGCAGACACCAAATAAGTTTCTTCACTTCAGAATCTGGGTTTGAAAATCATCCAAAATTAAAGTTAGTAAGAATAAACAGAAAACATACCCTAATCACTCCTGATAATTTTAAGGTATCTACAAACCTCAATGAAGATGCTAAAGTATTTTCCTAAACAAATACTTGTTCCAAAATATTAAGAGGAAAATTAGCTAAGAATGCCATCTTTAAGTCAGATTATGAGAAATCCTCAATAAGAAATATTGAAAAAGAAGAGCTGTACAGTAAAAATTTCCCTATGTGTCTCTCATATTCTCCCTTAGCCTCTCTATTTGAAGCTAATGTTCAATACTAGTTATTTACCCAGAAATATTTCTAGGTTAAAGAAGATCAATCCATTAAGCTTGTACTAGATGAAAATACCACCCTTTGTGTAATTCTATGTTCATGAAATAACTATTTAGTCTGTATATTTATATTTGGAAGAAATGTAAGTATTTCTTACATTTCTCACAAATGCACCAAACTTTTACTAGATTAACATTTCTGTTCTTAACAGGAGTGAAGAAAAGAAATTAATATTTACTTAGCACATAGTATATTCCAGGGAGGTTCCTATGCACTTTTCTTTTTTTTTTTTTTTTTTTTTTTTTTTTTTTTTTTTTTTTTTTTTTACCTATGCACTTTTCATATATAGCCTATGTAATTTTCATCAGAGTCCTGAATTCAGTATTGTATTCATTTTACAAATGGGAAAATTAAATTTAGAGAGATTAAATTATATGTCCAAATGCCATTAAATGGTAAGATTGAGAATTAAACTCCATTCTTCTATGTTCCAAACTCCATGCTCTTTTTATTTTACCTGCAAATTGATAAAGTTCCATTTTGCTCTATAAATCAGTTTCTGATGTCCTTGCTTAATGTAAATCACTTCTGCAGAGCCTACTTATCTTATATGGGACTGATAAAATCAAAAGTCTAACTTGTTCAAGCTGTTTAGACTAGACACTGGGTCTCCTAGTGGAAAAATTCAACAGCCAGGCTTCTAGCATGAGAGGCTAAAAGTCAAATATCTACTTGCTCATTTGACCTGGATCTAGACAGAATCGATTTAGGTCATTTGTCACTAATTAATATGTGCTGAAACAATGTTCTAAACATTCAGGGTTTATAACCTTTTCATTCTGCATATCTCAGGGATACCAGAGTACAGTCACCTCTTGATTAAGTTGGATGGACAAGTTAACCTTTGAGCTACAATCTAGCACATAAAAAAGAATGATTTTGATAACTAATGGAGCTGGGAAGAAAAGAGATTTAAAAAAAATCCAAAAAGAACAAATGTATGTTAGAAAAGCACTTAAACACTTCTTGTACAAAGAGCAGAATTTTCAGAACATAAGTAACCTTAATAAATTAGTAGCCATTAAATAAGAATTTGAAGATGGCACAATGTTAAGGAATGCTTTTGTCTGATCTCTTGCCCCTGATTGCTGAAATGGCTGCTATTTGCACTTAAGAGCATAGTCACCCTGGCCTATTCATTCACGCTTTCTTGGAGAACATTCAAGATACCCAGAAAGGCGCTTATTAGATGGAAAGAGTACTGAACATTTGAGGAATCTGCACCTGTGGGGGCAGGAGCTCTCCCAAATTGTTGAGCAGTTAAGAAGGCATAATCATGGAGCAGGAATAAAAAGACAGCTGTCGTCATGTTCTTTGACCTAGAACTTAAGGGCCAAGAAATAAATGGTGAAATAAATTTTTAAAAATAGATATTAGGGACTGTGTCTAAGGACTGCTTTCAATAAAAGATGGATGCAAAATATTTTATGGAGTAAATGGCAATTTACAAACTAGCATCACTTTGATCGTTAGTGAAGCCACTGAAGAGCTGAGGTTCTAAGCAACAACTGCCTTTTTTCTTGTATTTTTCCTGATATTTAAAGGCAGAATCTATTTACCTCCAGTAATATGCAGTTATCTAGATCACTGGTCAGGGTTAATCTGAGATATAGGTGTTTTTGTGAAGGATTCAAAAATGCAAAAATTTCATATTTTTTGAGAGATTTCATTAACAAATGCATTTTAACGCTTATCTACAATAACAATAGGAGTAAAAATTAAAATGAAAGATTTCTTAAACTTGCTGAAAATTATCAACCATGTTGGGTTCAGATAAACAAGTTATGTCTTTAAAGCTGGGATGAGAACTGAGGTATCAACTAGAGATTATTACTTTCAGACATTACGCTAAAACTGGTAAGGAGCTAGCCAATCCACAAATAAAATAACCAGTGAATGTAAATGTCTTATTCCTAGTTGTTGCCATTCCCTTGATACTTGCCAAACTTTCTTTTTCTCCACATATTTTCATTATGTTCTAATTATCATTACACTGCTGATCATCTGCTGAACCCATCTTGCCCATGACTAATATTGGATAAATCATGTCTTCTGATTCCTCTGAACCTACTCGTTAGCTGCTTAGAATTTTCTGGAAAAAGTCATATAACAGTGTTAACTGACAGCACTATGAACTTAATTTGTTAACTTCAATTCAAAAAAGATAGGCTTCTAATCTTTCAAAATCACAGCATTGCTATGCCGTCTTTTGAATTGTCTGGCTCTTTCTCTCCACAGATTCTTTTCTCTGATCTCATGAACAATATAAATAAGTTTCTTCTATGTTGAAAACATCTTCCCTGCCTCTTCTAACTACTAGATGATACTATTTTCTCTTATTTATTCATTATCAAAATTTCTAAGTATATGCCATATTATTTTATTTATATAAAATTCAGAAAAAACCAATGGATAATAATAGAAACCGAAACACTGTTTGTCTGTGGGCAGGGGATAAGAGGGACTGTCTGGAAAGGGACCCAAGAGACCTGGCTGGGGTCATGAAGATGTTTTCACCATTGACTGGGTTGATGGTTACCCTGTTGAATGTATCTGTCAAAGCTTGTCAAACACTACCATTAAGATCATTATGCAAATTATATCTAAAAATGTATTTTGAAAGGATAGCATGCATTCTGATATTTTTTCCACGAACTGGTTCTTATACTTTCAACTCTTGGCAACTATTTCCACCATAACATTATTTGTAGCTACTTTTGTAAAGACAATCAGTCTTCATATTAAAATGCTATTATCAGCAAATGTGGTCACCTCTTCTGGGAAGGATTACTCTCAGAGGTAATTTTTTTCTTTCTTTTTGGTGATAAAATACAGTTTCCCATAAAGTAGAAAATATACTACAATTCCAAGGAAATATAATGCAATAAAAAGTTATTCTTTGTCCTAGTGTACTTACAGTTATGAAAAAGCAAATAATGAAAAACTGGGCTCCTCACTTGAAGACACTTATAATCTGTTCATGGATTGAGATTTCCCTGCTGCGAGTAACCAAAAGTCACCTATACATCTTTGTTAAATAGAAAACACATCTTTCTAAAACTTTCACTTTTCCCCCATAACTAAAAACTCTGTATACAGAAATTTTAAATTCTGCTTGGGAACGAGAATTATATATAATATAAAAATATTAACTTACTAATATTTTCAAGTTTTGATCCATTATATTCCATATCATAGAATCAAATATTCCTTAAAGTAGAAGCTTTCAGTAAAAGTTTTGATGAAAAATATATGAATATTATCAATACTATCTAATAATATAGTTGAATAAGGAAAAAAAGTATTCAACTATCTAAGTCATGACTGTTTCCCATCCCATGCACTACTCAGCACTGGCATGAAGGTTGACAGATTGGTTCTTTGAGAGCAGCAGATATTTCATAGCCACTAAATGTGACAAAACAAATTGCACATTTTGTTTTAGTTTTGCTTATAGTAAAATGCCGTGTATTATAAACATCTTTCTTATGAAAGATGCAAATTTTATAAATTGCCAAACATCCATGTAATTTGTAGTCCCTGGGAAATTGTATTCCTTCTATTGATTACGTGACTTCAGGGAAAATACTTCAGCAACAAAACAAAATCTCCCAAATTTCCAAATAGCTTTATTATATTTCTGAATTCATTGCCTCAGTATCCCATAGTTAAATTTTATAACACAGTCATGGTGAAAAAAATGTAGTAGACCTCTGTGTTATCTCTAAAAGTTGACAAAAGATTTTTTAAAGTAATTGCAAATTTTACCCTTTGAAGAGAATTAGCCTATCATTGTGATACAGGTGGTACATTTTCTCTTTCTCAAAACCCTCCAAATTCCCAATTCTTGTAAATTGCAAATCAAAACTTAACAAGAAAGTGTTATTTTTCATCAAAATTCCTTAAGAAAGTATGTCAAGTTGTTCACTGTGGAAATTTCTGTTTCTAAAGTATGTGACTTAAAGGTAGCTATAACTTTAACTTCTTAGCATATAGACTAAAGTTTACTGGACACAGAAATAGACAAATTAGGAAATACATTTGTGAAGATAAAAATTCCATCAGAGCAAGCAGTAAAATGTATGCAAGAGAGCCAACATCAGAGAGAAAACCATCCTAATGGCTGCTGCCTGAGATAATGTTGTGCTGACGCAGTAGAAATAGGACTGAGGGAGGTGAAATATTACTGAAATTCCAATACAGGCATGTTCCTTTGGGGTATACATTTTTAAATCAAAATTATTAAGTGAATATTGATTTGTATCTCTTTTCATGATTGAAGTATGGTTTTGTGGAAGGTACGCAACAAAATAAGGTTAAATTGCATTATATTTGTTATGTAGCGTGTCAGTTACGGAGTAGCTTTTAAAAATAATATGCAAGATACAGATTTAAGATGGTCATGCTGACACTTTATTTTTCTTGTACATATGGATCTGATCTCTCTCAAGTTAAATTTAGAGAGTGCACAGCTAATATTCTGTATGTCTTGGAAAACTGCCTGGATAGGAAGACTATGAGAAACGGATGGAAAGGTTACCAGGCCAACAACATAGTACTTTTTGAACTGAATGTCACTATGCAATGCAAGCTGTATAAGTACATATTTTACATTCAGTCACCTAGACTTTAACTAATGCTTTTGGCATGGCTTTCAACGGTTTGAGGGTGTTTTTTTGAAAGTAATACTGAGTTTGAAACATCAACATAGATGTTTTAACTTTATGTTCTGCAATTTACTTTGCGATGGGCCATGAACACTTGAATAAAGAGCCCCTCACCCAGTACTAACTCACTCATATTCATTGGTTAACAGTGTAATTATTTTTAAACACATTATATTGTATACTGTCAAATGTGAGTCCTTTGATATATAATGTACTTCAATAGTAAACTAGACTGTCATATTTTAAAAAGAGCATAAAGGCATTTGCTAAAGCTAGAAAGCCAAATATTTTTTATATTTATACATGTATATTATTTCTTCATAAAATGAAATGTTATAATCAAAGATCTTTTGAGGGACATGCCAGTATCACCCTCCTCAAAACAGTTGGTTTTTTTTTCTCTCTTTTATTCTCTCTACCTGCCAGCAAATCCATATGCCACCTTATCAAAGAGCATAAAAGCCAAGGAAGCAAAGCATACACATATTACTTACACTGATATTAATACTTGTCCTGATGATAAGTATTCATTCAATGGCTGTTGAGTGAAGTATAGTCATTAACAGAGCAAACTGATATTTTAGTGTGGTTACTCACTTCTAATTCTTTTATAAACTTTTGATAAACATGTTATTGTTTTATACTCACTTGCCTCTAGAAATATTTGACACAAGTATTTACACCTGATATACAATGTCCATATACAAAAATTTGTTTTTTGACTATATTTCCCCAGAATCATAAAAATTCTCAAGTAATTTCACTTCCTTCTAGAATAATTAAAATGTATCAGGTGTGACTGTTTATGTAATCAATTTGTATAAAGTTGGATTTGACTTGTGTCCCTATGCATTCGAGAGTTTGTATATACCATTAACATATACTCTACCCCAGAGCCTGGACTAGTGTTTGGCACACAATAGGTGCTTAATAAACATTTGCTTAGTTAACAAATATCTCTATCCCTATTTATCCTAGGTCAAATAGGAGGTGGTAGAACATGGAAGAGAAAACAATAGACTAGGAATTAGAAAAATGGCTCTAGTCCTTCCTTTGTTCCCACTTAGAGTAAGCTAGTCACTATTTTCCTGAAGTTTCAGCTCCATTTCTCCTTTGTTTATTGCCACTAATAGTCACCCATCCTTCAAGTTTCAGGTAAAGCCCCACTTTGTATAATTCTTGTTAATCTTCAGCCAACTCTGATCTCTAATTTTACAGAAGACTCACAAGTTTATCCATTGACACTTACATTTATTTAATTGGACATCTAACTATATAATGGCTAATACTACTCCCATATTTCTTAACATGTTACATGCCTTTTTTTCCCCAATAAGACTCTAAATCACAGGTCTCAAACTTGTAGCCTGTGGGGTTTAATTTGTCCCATAGATGTGTTTCATTTGACCATCACAAAATTTCAATTTTTAGTTAGTTGTCGATATTCAAGTGAATTTAAGTGAATGAAAATACAGTTACTTATTTTCTTTTGGAAAAATACAAAATTTGATCAAACTGGGCCTGCATTCTTGTTTGGCAGCAATCAACTAGAGCTGAATAGCTACTGCTCCTTTAGTCGAGGCACATAATCCTATTGGTCCCCACCTGGCTTGCCTTATTTATTTATGTTCTTTGTCTGGAACCTGCAGGATATATGAGATTTTAACCCTTGCATGATATTCCACAGTAATTCCTCCCCTTCAACACTCACACAGACACAGACACACACACACACACACACACACACACACATACGCTGCAATTTACTTGAAGTTTCTGAAAAGACCTGAGGCCTCCATCTATATATCTCTTATGTAACTCTTTATATTGAAGATATTTGAATTTTAAAATATTTATCTAAATTGTCAATCTATCCTCCTGTTTCCCGTAGATGCAAGGAATGTGAAAACTACTCCCTCTTTAATTCTTATCTTCACTAATGGTGTATTGGGCAATTAAAAATTGAAAAGCCATTTTGACTTATTTTTCCACATCTCTGTATCCAACTATTTCCAAGCTCTGCCAAATTTACAGAGAGTACAATTTGGATGCAGGTAGGGAGTATTCATTTCCTTCCCTATTGCCTCTGCCCTCAGAATCTGCATCTGATGAAAGTGTGCCCCTCTATAAGAGTCCTTGTCTTCAAAATTAACAAAGCCGTACCAGGAGACCATTATGCTTTGACTCCAGATTTCATAAACCAGAGACAATTTACAGTCAATAGTGAAAGAGTAGTTTTAGAGCCCAAATTCACTTATATGGAGCTGCAAAATCGCACTTTGAAACATTTACAATGATCTAAGAGACAATTGGTGAAATGTTTTGGCACCAGCAAGTCTGGCACCCAGCCCTCAAGACAAGCAGCATTTCAACCTATATCCTACTTGACTTTCTCTATTAGAAGCATTGCATGTGAGAGAAACAGGAAATCTGTGCAGCACTTTTAAAGCAATGTGGTGAATTATAAATTAATGAAGGTTTAGTATGGGAAGGGAATAACATCTGCAGAAGAGCGGATTTCATAATGACAAAAGGGAAAAAAGGTTTCCCTTAATAAAACATAACCTTTCTGCATGCTCAATCAATTCTCAATTAGTCATACCAGAGAGAGTATCTACCACACACTGTCAAACCTGCCTCACTTTGACTGCTTCCTTCCCCCAGCACTGTTCTAATTCTGTTTCCCCTCACCCAAGATGCTTCTTGAATTAATGTTTCCAATATTTTTTTTCTGTTCCTTTCTGCCTTCAAAAAGTACAATTTACTTTTTTTTGTCTGGAGCTTCTGCCTGGTACGGCTTTCTCTCCCACCGTTTGTATCCCTTCTCTATCCAAGCCTAATGATAAGTCAATCAGAGTGGGTAAGAAGCCAGAGATGCACAGGAACTAAGAGGAGAAATGATTTCCCTAGGAAATTCTTCAATTCCTTCTTTATACACCTTTAATGATCACACAGCAATGAAGTCATCATATTGGAAGTTCAAACAAACTAAAGAGAAATTTGTTGGAGTGCTTTCAAAATTCAGTCCAGCAATTATGGATTGAGTACTTACTATGGGCAAAGCCTTCTACTAGATATCAATCAGGAGATAACTCCCTGACCTTCAGGGGCTTGCCATCTAATTAGAAGGGAAAGGAGAAGGCAATTTTACAAATAAGCATGGCATACAATAAGGCTTAGACCATGGTAGTGCCATCAATTTACTGCCCACCTAAAGCAGGCAGGGGATAAATCAGTAATTTCTTCAGTAGACATTAACTGAGCATCCACTATTTGTCAATGACACCAGATAAACACCTATTAAGAAAATAATTCAAGGACAAATAGTCACAAACACCATGGTTAAAATTATCTTCTAAGTACTTACAACATGGCTATATGACCACCAAAAGGAAAGTTTCTAGCTCTGCTCAAGGATAGAGAGGAGTGACAAGAAAGTCCTTGCTGAGAAGCAGATGAGTCTAGAAGAGTGAGGTGAGAAGAGTATTTCATGCTGAAGCACTAGGATACGGAGAGGTTTGGAAGTGTGAGAGAACATTCTACATGCTGGAAGAGTTTGTAGTTCTCTACAAACATGATGAGTGTACCTACAGGATTTGACTGGGGGAAGCTAGGACATGAAGCAGGGAAGAGACACAGTCCTGGAAAACTTTAGTGTGTTAGTAAGCACCCAGCACAGTACCTGAAACATAACAGGTATTACAAGTTTGTGTGAATAATTGAGTGAGTAAGAAATTTAGCTTCTATACTAAAGGTATGAGGTATTTATAGAAGGATTTGTATTTAGGAAAAATCTCCAAGAGGTGAGTGTAAATGCTGGATTGGAGGTGTTGAGACTAGTGGTAGAGAGACAAGACAGAGTGTTCCTGCAATATTCCATGTAAGATAATATGAGCCCCCCAGGAAAGGGATAGTTAAAAAACTGGAGCAGAGCTTCCTCAGAGGTAGAATGATGTAGCTTGTTGTGTGACTGGTTATGGAGCGGGAGAGAGCTCAAACTAAAGATTGTTTTCAGATTTGTAGTTTGGATAATTGAGTAGCTGGTGGTACCCTCCATCAGGATAAGGATTCCAGGAAGAAAACCAGGTTTAATATCCACCTTAATTAATTATTATATGAGTAAGAACTCATCAGAATGTCCTCAGGTACCTGTTTAAGGTACACAATTTTTATTTAGATAATTTTAAAACAAGCTTAACTATCTAGTTTGTCAATCCAAACTATACTAAAAGTTTAAAATTTTGAGTAGGTAAGTATTTGGAGAGTAGTAAGAAGGGATATCTAATAGCTTAATCAAAGAAAGAGACAAAAACAAAAACAAAAACAACCAACTAGGGAAATCTTTATTTCTAGCATGGTTAATGGCATTTAACGTTTATCTACATGCTGGAGTAGGATCCTCCCTCGGCCCATGTAAAAGTATATGCCTGGCTTACCTTACAAAACTCAATGGTATACTCGGTTCCACTGATGGTAAAGTACATGGTTCCACGCTTAAAGGAGCAAGTTAGAATCACTTTCCTCAAGGTACATTAATGTAACACTGAGCTCATTATTGCTTAACATATATCAAGAATTTGGCTGAAATAATAACTTCCTAAAGTCTTATTATGATTTGCAGTCCATCCATCTTTCTATATCTCTGGATTGAATGAGTCCCCTAATTGCAGGTGTTGGGTTGCACTGTGTTGGTTCAACTATAATGGTGTTTTTATTTATTTTTTCCTGAACTGAGTGTACAGTAAGAAAGGCTATAAAAATAGCTCTAAGAAACTAGTTTTTTATAATTATAATGAGCATGTTGTTTAGGAGGTTTCCAGCACATTACCAATACCCTTTCATTCATTCAAGTTATATGTATTGATTATCTATAATTTTCCAGATATTATGCTAGGTTTTGGAGATACAAGGATGAATAGCCACTGACATCAAGGAGCTTTAATAACCATGGAGGAAAAGGAGAACTAAGCAAATAATTATAATGCAAAGTCATAAGTGCAGTGACGGTAATATGTCTCAAATGACAGCACAACAGAGGAGAAGCACCTAACAACGTCACTCAGGAAATGGATGAGGGATTTCTGAGCAGTGTTCAAACAGGAAGAGTGAGCCAAGTGAGGAGTGGTGAAAGGACATTCCAGGTAGAACACAGAGCTGGAAGCTGAGAAGACACTGGGGAATTCTGCTTTGTACCAGAAATAGTTCTGATTCTTCTGTACCTTCGAACATGGACATTTGTAGGGCATATGATATCTCCTTGTTTTGGAGGGCTGCTAGTCACATGTGCCTTCCTCCACCAAATGGACAGCACCTCATAACACACACTTGTGTAATAATATCACCCCCAGACTCATCTTATTGGTTTTACTTAATTTATTTGTGTCCTGATTTCCTCATTTTCTTAACATTATTTAAAATTTTTTTAAGATTTATTTTTTAAGGAACATGACATCCTTTAGTATAAGCAAAATATAAATGAATAACTCTTATGGAGAATGGGGGGGTCACAGAGATAGTAACATTATTTCCAACAATGGCAAGTAGCCCCTGAGAGCATCAGTGTGTAATTAATATTCATGATGATTACCCCAAGTCATTAAGAAAACTTTAAACTTTGTATGTTCTATATAGGAAAACACTTTTGAATACTCAGATGATTTTTAAATGGTTAATTTTGTACATTTTTGTGAAAAAGGTGAGAGGGTTGCTTGAGGCCAGGAGTTCGAGATCAGCCTGGGCACAACATAGTAAGACCATGTCTCTACAAAAAATTAAAAAAAAAAAAAAATTCTTCGTGTGTGGTGGTGCATGCCTATAGTCCCAGCTGCTCGGGAGGCTGAAGCAGGAGGATTGCTTAAGGCTGGGGTTCAAGGCTGCAGTAAGCTATGATTATGCCACTGCACTCCAGGGCAACAAAGCGAGATCCTGTTGAAGAAAAAGAAGAGGAAGAAGAAAAGAAGAAGAAGAAGAAGAAAAACTTGCTAGAGTTTTCCAAATTATATTTTCAAAAATTATAAATATAATCTTATCTCCTTTTTAAGAGGGTAGGTGTGTCCTCTCGAGCAAGCTATTTAATTTCCCAGTGCCACAGTTTCCTTATTCTATGTAATAAGTGAAATAATAGCACATAGGGACATTTGAAGATAAGATTAAACAAAATAATAAATACATCAGATTTAAAGTTGTTCCTGGCAAATTAAAAGTACTCAAGTATATCAATATTATTAGTATTACTACTAGTTTTCTCAAAGAAGTTTATCACACCTATACAATTAATGAAACACCACCTTATGCTTTCATGGGCATTTTATTTTAGAAGATTTTTGGGATAACAAATGAAGGACTCAAAGTATTTTAAATCTCTGTTAGAAAGCCAAGTGTGTCTGTAAGGTCGTGCTGGGATGTGAAAGTTGCCCTAGGATATTAAGAAGGAAAAGGAGATGGTATGAGATCTGGCTGCAACTTCTACCAAAGTGTCTCAGTTTCTGGAGAGCAAAGAGGAGTAATACTGAGGAATAATAGAGTGTCTCAGTCAATAATAGTAAAAAAAAAAAAAAAAGAAAGAAAAGAAAAGGAAGGAAGGAAGGAAAGAGAAGAGAGAGATTCTAAGCTCAGGAAACAGATAAGAAGAGAAAGAGCCCATGAACCTGTGGTTTAATCACTGGTGTTTCTCAACCATTTCTTGGAGAGCCTATTTTATGTCAACGTACAGAGCACCTTCAAACTGGTAAATGATCATGGAACTGTTATTGAAATAACAGCATTTAGAGAAGAAATAAACAGTGCCCAGAAGGTAGTAAACATATAGCATACTTTTTGATTCAGAGACACAGGTACCTAGCATGCTTCACTTGTTAATAAGGGATGTGGCAGTATAGCATAACAGACTA
Source organism: Cheirogaleus medius (assembly GCA_008086735.1). NCBI lineage: Eukaryota > Metazoa > Chordata > Mammalia > Primates > Cheirogaleidae > Cheirogaleus > Cheirogaleus medius. The sequence goes on from VBSM01000272.1 coordinate 65,812,937, forward strand.
GTTTGAGTTTAATTAGCAGTACATTTTAAATTTATCATTTGGAATAAGAAGAGAAAACAATTTGCTTAATGAAAGTAGTATATTGTTGTTGAGGTATATAAACTGTGCCACCATTGTTTTGGTGGTTTTTCTCCTCTATTTCTCATTAGTTTCAACCCATTAAAATTTTCTGACAAATGTAAATCCTGTAAGGCTGATTGGTTTGATTAACCTAATAAAGAAAAAGAAGCCAGCCACTTATCAACCTTCACTTGACATTGACATAAAGTCTTTATGTGGCACAGTTCCTGGGTTTTGTCATTTGAAACAAGGAGAGGGATGGCGAGAATGAATAGGATTGTAGTGCAACAGACTAATTAAGCAGCTCTCAGGAATGATATTGAAAGGTAACTGATTAATTGAACATTGAGGCCATCTAATCAAATAGCGGACACAATAAATATGTTTCTTCAGAGATAAATTATGCACTGATTAGCATATTCATTTATACAGTTGAGTTAACTCTTTATGTGTGTTTTCAGTTTTGCATAGCCGGATGTAGCTACCTGCTATAGATTCTCTTTCATGTCACTCTAAAAATGCCTAGAGAACATGCCTGTATTCCTTCAAGATTTCAACAGCTTATTCATTAACTATGAAAACGTTTTGTGAACAGAAAGGTGAAAAAATCCACTGAATCAATAAATTGCCATCCTGCACAACCTGTGGTTAAGCAGAGCATACAATAGCACTGAAGATGAATCATCAAGAAACTACTTCATACCGAACCCGGTTTAATAAGAGAGAACATGCCAAAGATCCATCAAGGTATTCATATGGAACTAGGCAAATATACCTTTTGCGGTATGGAAACATAGTTATTGTTTTTTTTGTGTGAACCTACAAAGATAGCCACTTTACAACTATAAAGTTTCAGTAAAATAAAGGGTGGATCTTAAATCTCATGACGTCTGGGGAAAGATAAATTCAGAGTCTAAAGCAGTTCATTTGTACTCAAACTGTCTTCCTTTTTGCCTAAAGTGAAGCCCTGCCCCCATTGTTGACATCCGGGTAAGATCCAGTTGCCACAGCTGTGCAGCTCAATGAATAGCAAGAGTCTGCTCTCTGTGCCTGTGGATGCTCATCATCAAAGGGGGTCTGTCACCCCCTTGTCCAGAAGTGAGATCCCTGCCAGCCTGGAGGAGCAGAGCTTTGTGGGGGAAGGGTATACAATCCCAGAGATAAGAAACATTGCCTTGTCAGCATGTGAACCCTGGCAGTTTCTAGTCCTAATGCAGAGTCCTGATTGGATTCATGTGTCAGTGACTTTCTTACAGAAATTTAAGCTCTACCTAAGGGACAACTCTCCAGGAGAGAGGTCCCATTAATACCTCTGCTGCCACGGATGTCATGTGGAAAATTGGATGGAGCCATGGTTACTCATCACTCTAAGTTGGAATTGGCTAAAAAGGCAGTATCACATGTACAGGCAAGATGTTATAGAGCTGTTGGCTCAAGAGAGATTCAGAAGATTACTAGAGTGCTTTTTTTTTTTCCTTAATGGAGACTAAAAAATGCAAGTGACATTTTTCTTTTAGCTTAAAGGAATTTAATTTTTTTCTTTTAGCTTAAAAATTTGTAGCCTAAAAGAATTTCAGATCAGTCACTAACTGGTCAATAATCTTACACTCTGCAATGTTTTACAAATTATTTCTTTCAGTATATAAAATTTTATCATAAAGCTTTTATAAAGATGGAAATGTGGTAAAAATTTATGTAAGAAAATTGGTTTAAATTTAACAGACAAAGCAGGCCTCTAAGTTGAGAACAAAATAATCTCAGGACTTTACTAAAATATTTACAGTTCAGCTTCAGATGAACTTTATAACTACTCTTCTAAAAAAAAAATCTCCACAATCCACAATCCCAACATTGTTGTTGGTGGTTAAGTCGTCTATACATCAAGGATTCATGAGTTCATGTAAAACAAATCCAACTGCAGAAATCTAATGATCTGTATGAAAACAACATAGTTGGAATTACCAAACATTCAACATCTTCTTCTTCATATTCTTTGGTCTACTCCTTAGAATGTTAGAATAAGAAAAATAAATAATGCCTTTCATTCTATTCACATGTATATTGATAACAATGTCATGAAGAAAGACTGAACCTCATTCCACTGTCAACACCAACATTGATAACAAAAGCAAAGCACTTAGCAAAAACATACTACAGTTTTCAGAATTATATTTTAAAAACTACAAACATAAATGTTTCTCCATTTTAATAGAACAGGAGGTGATTTACCTTTAAAAATATAGTCTTTTTAAAATTCTGAAATCCACTCCTGCTAAAGTACTATTTGTTTTCATTTTTCCTTCTTAGCTAATGCTTCAAATATTATTTTAGCTTCTAGGATATACTGATTTTAATTTTTAACATGTTTTAAATTTAAAGGGGTAACATATAGTATATAGTATCCTTTGCATTTCAAGAAACATAGATAGCTCTATATTAAGATCAAAAGATTATTTGTTTATTTTATTTTTAATTGACACATAATAATAGTGTATATTTATGGGGAGCAGTGTGATGTTTTGATACATGTATACTTTGTGTAAAAAACAAATCAGGGTATTTAGAATATCTATAACCTCATACATTTGGCATTCTTTTGTGGAGAGAACCTTCAAAATTCTGTCTTCTAGCTATTTTGAAATATATAACACAATACAATATTGTTAAACATCATCACTCCACTGTGGAATAGAACAAGAGAACTTATTCCTCCTAATTGGAACTTTGTACCTGTTGACAAATTTCTCCCCAACCTTTCCCCTTCCCAGTCTCTGGTAACTACCATTCTACTCTCTACTTCTATGAGATCGACTTTTTTGGTTCCACATATGAGTGAGATCATGCAGTGTCCTTCTGTGCCTAATTTACTCCAGTCAACATAATGTCCTCCAGGATCATCCATGTTGCTGTAAATGACAGAATTTCATTCTTTTTTATGGCCGAATAGTACTCCATTGTGTATGTATACCACATACCACATTTGTTGAAGAAGACCTAGGTTGCTTCCATATCTTGGCTATTGTGAACAGAGCTGTAATAAACATGGAAGTGCAGCTGTCTTTTTGACATACTGATTTCATTTCCTTTGGATATATACCCAGTAATGGGATTGCTGAATCATATGGTAGTTCTACTTTTAATTTTTTGAGGAACTTCCATACTGTTTTTCATATTAGCTATATTAATTCACATTTCTACCAATAGCATATAAGGAGTTCCCCTTTCTCCACATATGTGTCAGCATTTGATATCTTTTGTCTTTTTGATGACAGCCATTATAATTGGGGTGAAGAGACATCTCATTGCAGTTTTGATTCACATTTCCCTGGTGATTAGTGATGTTGAGCATTTATTTATTTATTTTAATTTAAGCATATTATGGGGGTACAAATATTACGGTTATGTATATTGCCCATGCCCCCCTCCCCCCTCGAGGCAGAGCCTCAAGCATGACCATCCCCCATACGTTGCACATCTTACTCATTATGTTTGTATATACCCATCCCCTCCTCCCCCCTCCCACCCACCTAACACCCGACAAATGTTATTCCTATATGTCCACTTAGGTGTTGATCCATTTTGTATGGCTTCTTTTGAGAAATGTCTATTCAGGGATTTTTACCCATTTATTTCATCAAATTATTTTTTTTTTGCTATTGAGTTGTTTGAGTTCCTTATTAACTCCTTGTCAGACACATAATTTGCAAATATTTTCTGCCATTCTGTTGTTTTTTCACTCTATTGATTATTTCCTTTGCTATGCAGAAGGTTTTAGTTTGATATAATCCCATTTTTCTAATTTTTCTTTTGTTGCCTATGCTTTGGTGTCTTATCTAAAAAAATCTTTGCCCAGACCAATGTTATAAAGAATTTCTCCTATGTTTTCTTTTAGTAGTTTTATTGTTTCTGATCTTACTTTAAAGTCTTTATTCCATTTTGAGTTGACTTTTATCCATGGTAAGAAATAGGAAATCTAGCTTTATTCTCCTGCAGGTGGATATCAAGTTTTCCCAGCACCGTTTATTGAAGGGAATGTCCTTTTTTCATTGTATGTACTTAGCACCTTTGTCAAAATCAGTTGGCTGTAAGTTTATGGATTTATTTCTGCGTTCTCTATTGTGTTCCATTGGTTATTTTAATGCCAGTACCCTCCTATTTTGGGTACTATAGCTTTGTAGTATATTTTCAAGTCTGATAGTGTGATGCTCTTGCTTTGATCTTTATGCTAAAGATTTCTTTGGCTATTTTGGGGTGTTTTGTGGTTCCATACAAATTTTAGGATTTTTTTTCTGTTTTTGTGAAGACTAACGCAGAACCTAATGCAGAGGTTCTGTGATAAATAGAACCTAATGGTGTTTTGAGAGGGATGGCACTGAATCTGTAAATATCTTTTACTATATATATTTTAAAAATATTAATTATCCCAATTCATGAGGATGGAATATCTTTCCATTTATTTGTGTCTTCAACTTTTTTGATCAATGTTTTATAGTTTCAGTGTAAAGTTTCAGTATAGAGATCTTTCTCCTCTTTGGTTAAATTTATTCCAATTATTTTACAGTTTTTTGGTAGTTATTGTAAATGAGATTGTTTTCTTGATAATTGCTTGTTCACTTATTAGTTAACCAGTAATAATCTGAATATTCAGAAATCATATGGTAGAACAACTTGATTCATTTGAAGTCTTCAATATTATCTCCAATTTTATTGTTGTTCTTTAAGCTCATTATAAATACCATTATTATCTTATAGACTAAGATAAATGAACTTCACTTATATAATTTGTTTTATATATTATACATCAAATAAACTGTTGATTATCTCCAGATGTACTTAAATGTATGAGTCACTAAACATATATATGCATATATAGACATATATCTGTATATATTAATATATGTATATAATTTCTTTCTTGGGATGCTTTCAATATTCTCACAGGAAAAGTCACTGTTCAGATTTGTTAAGACAACTTAGGTTGGTGTCATGATTTATTATCATATAAAACTGTATCAATGATTGTTTAACTAATTGCTTAGTTTAAAAAAGATATATAAAATTAGGGAGATAAATAACATGAATATTCTCTAAAGGCATATATAAGCTAAAATAATATTATTAAGTATTTTGGTCCTGACTGTGAAGACACTCACTTTGCAGACTAGAGGGCTCTGATTTAAATAGTCATAACATTTTAAATTGTTTTCATCTTTGGAAAAAATTTTAGGATGTGTTTTGAGGTCTTTTGAATTGATTTTATATTATGTTTGGTAAATATTTTTGCTTATTTATAAAAAAATATATTGCAGTACCACTGTAAAATGACACAAAAACTCCATTTTGAATGCATGATAAAAAGTGGCACTTCTTGCTCTATGATGGACATACCATGTTATGCTAACAGTAATTTTTTAAAAGGGCTCTTTAAGAAACTAAAGGTGCTTTACTTTTATTTGAAAGGTATAGCATGAGTTCAGCTCTTAGACTGTGCTATAAAATTACCTCAGATTTTCTTTATCATATCAAAAACATTATTAAAAGTTCAGTCTGTATTTTTTTGGCATTGTGGCAGCAGTCTTCCAAAATCGGGTATGGATGGATTGAATGAAAGTGGACATTGAAGATGTATTTGATTCACCTCTCTAATACTGTGAAAGTAAGAGAGTTTTGAATTTAATTCAAAGAATGAAAGCTATAACTAGCCTGATCTGAAATTATGCATGTCAGCAAGTTTATATGCAGAACCATTTTGAAACCTGTCTACATCTTTTTAAATAGCAAAGAAATTTAGTTTTACATTTTTCCAGTGTTTAAGATGGGCCTACATTTATATTTTATTATACTTTCAAAAGAAACCATTTTAAAATGGGTATATTTTTCCTGGTTTAAAAAATCTGTTATTTTAGAAAAAACCCTCATTATGTTTTTTAATATTAAATCCTATTGTAAAATTCTTATTAATACTCAATGTCTTTTAGATAGCTATGATTTAATTCATTGTTTCTCAATATTTTTTCAGCTTCTAGAAGTCTCACTTGCATAACATACTCCACTCAGACACACTTCACATTGCACATTTGGTTTTTAACACAGTGGAACTGGAGGGACCAGGGAGGAGATATATCAGGATCTGAAGGAAGTTGGGGAGGTAGAAATGCAGTTTGAGTAAAATGCTGCTAAGGATCATAATTTAGCTCTTTGGGACATATGCTACCCCTCATGTGAGAATCAGAGATTAAACAGATAATGTTTCAGTTTCAGTTTCCAAATAATACGCATAACATGTTAATGAAATACTTGATGTCTTAGAGAGGATGCACTCAAATAGGAATAAGAAAAAAACCTTTAAAGTTGAAAGAACCATTTTTTATTAAACTGTAATTTCTAACTCAAATAATAATACATTTTGATATATTAAGTGCCTCTTCCAATCTGAAAACTTGGAATTTACTCATTTTTATAAGAGTAACCCTCTCTCTCTCTCCTCTTTAAATCTTTTTCTCTCAAATATTTGATATTTTTCTCACTTATCCTAAGGAACAAAGTGAAAAGGTATCTTTATTATTCACTTAAAGTAGAATAAATAACTATAAAAATTCCCTTGGTCAACATCCTGCAATGCCATAATACATTCTAAAAATAATAAAATTCATTCTATTAATACTTAAGCCCATAGTGTCTCTAAGAGGTAGGAGGGCTCTAAGTGTGCCATAATACCTCAAACCTGAGGGACAAAAAGAGATATAAAGGCCCAAGCTACATTGGTTCTGGTCACATTCTAATCCCATTTAATAACATAAAATCTCATTCAGTCTCAGACCTAGCAGCAAACCATCTCCAATCTTTTAATCTTCCCAGTAAATTTACAAATATAATACAGAAAAAAAAATGCAGTGATGTGTGTTAAATACTCTTGGTTATTATTTTAAAGCTGATGATAGATTATTTTTTAAAGCTCAAAAATAGGTTCTAAATGCCTTTTCAAAGGAACAGCAGCAATAACCTATATGCAAAGGTAATATTCTTAGAATAAATGTATTGCCACTCAGGGTGACTCCTTGGAAAGATGCAGCATTCATTTAGATATTTAAGTAGAGCTGAATTTCTTAAAATACCAATCTTGTCAACTCATTCTTTAATAGTAATATCTCAATTTAGAGGAGAAATGCTAAACCCTTCTTTTATGAAACTTATAAAGAGGATTGGAGCCCATTACAGGGGAAAAATGTTTCACAGAAGCTTAGATAATATGTGGGAAAAACAGACATTTGAAGGTGAGTCATGAAGGGAATGGAATAGTATTTCATGTATTGATCACAGGATTTACAAAAGGCAACTTGGGAAGGATGCATACTCAAGGTCAGCTGCACCATAAAATATAAGTTCACACATTACTGATGAGCTCCATATGTTTCCCACTGAAAATCCGTGAAGCCTTTTTCTTTCAGTTGATTAAAAGCAAAGGAAAGTTGACAAGGGAGCTAATGAGCTATCTATAATGAATAAAGTGGCAATGTTCTCATCTAATCATTCCTCCCTTTGTAAAAATGGGAGCAGAAAGCTGATTCAATGCATTGCTATAGACACTGACCCTGGAACTTCAGCCATGGTAGCAACTGCACTGTTGAGACCATTTAGTTACCATGGTTAGATAAGATGTAGAAACATGAAAAATTGAATCAATTACTTGGTTCAGAGCTAAAAGAAATAAATTATAAACCCACAAGAAAAGCCATATATTAAGAACTTACATATTTTCTTTTATTCTTGTTTTGTCACAATGTGTCTTGGGTCTTTGGCAAACGCTCTGTTCATAATCAAGTGACTATGATTGATGTGCAGGACCAAGTCATAAAGTCAGGTTTATTATTTTACATTAGCTTAAGCATTAGCAACTTACAGTAAATGTTCTTAAAAGGATGTTCTAACTCACACAAATACCCTAGGTAAAAATAAAAATCAGAGCAAGTTTCTTTTCAGTGATTTCTTTCTGCTTTACCTTCACCTTTCTTTCTTGTTTCCCTGCCCTCATTCTGTTTTCAGAGCAGGTTTACCAAGACCTGAAGGGTCAGGATTCCCAAAGAAACTCACACCTGTCCTCCACTGCCTGAAAAAAATATCCTCAGGCAGAAGATTGAAGATAGCATAACAAGAAAAGCAATTTGTTTGGTTATCTGATGGAGGTAATTTATATAGAGGTGTGAATCTACTTAAATTTCCTGTCTGACTTGCTTTTAAAAGGGGGGTTATTAACATAAATGGATCTTGATTAGTAACAAGAGGTGGTGGACCTATTGCTCTTTGCTAATGTCTTTCCTAGGGTGTGTTGGAGATAAGAGGTCAGGAAAACTCAGCAACTCTTTAAAGACTGCCAAGCACTACACTAACCTTTATTTTTTTAATTGAAAGTTTCCCATTTGCATGTCCCTGAGCTTTGTCCTGAGGTAGGGCTGTAACAGAGATACTCTCCAGCTCTTGTGTTTGAGAAGTTATAACTGGGGAAGTTTTCTTCCAACCCATCTCCCTCCTCCTATTTCATCATAACCTCAAAATTTAGGCAAAATAAAATAAATCTCAAAAGACTCTCTGTGCTACTCTAGAATGGGCAGTAGATCATCAATACATATTTTGCTCTTAACTTTAAAATTGTTCGACAAATGATACCTCCTAGGAGGAGCTTTCCCTTCCTGTTTCTTGTTCTGACTTCCCTGCCCCCCATTTGACTCAGATGCTAGTCCTTCCTATCTCCCCAGCTAAACTACCCTAAGGTGATTTCTCTAGTTTTGAGTTTGTTTTCTCTTTATTCCCTCAAGAGGTTTAGCCTGAACACTTTAGTGTTCATTGATTAGTACAGCTCCTGGTAAATACTAAGTGGCCTTCACATATTGTCAAATGGATGGTTCATAACTAATGTTTTTCCTATAGAAAAGAAATAATACTGTGCATCTAAATAATCTTTAAAAATTAAAAAGTTTACGGCAAAGATGATGAAATAAAATAATTTTCTTTTCAGAATACAAAATAATGTCATATAAAACCTTATGTTTAGAAAATATTAAGAAAATATTTGACTTTAGTGTTAAAACTTTTAAGTGTTAAAAACTAAAATGTAATTTATTTTTATTCATTTATTTCTTTCTATCTTTTTTGGAAAAAGAATTAGAAGAACTGGTGTTACCTATTTAAGGCAATCTAGTGTTATTTTAACTTATGTTACTTTCATTAGCTTTCACTCATGAAAACTTTAATTTCTTTTTACATTTCTTATTTTACTTTTAAAACAGCAATTATTGATATACATTTTTCTTATGTTGATGTATCAGAATGAAAAAAAGTAAAGAAAAAACTAACAAAAAGAAGGCAAACTGTTTGCCAATTTCTGCTAGAAATTTTCACACAATTTCATTTAAAAAAACCCTCAAAATCAAAGAGAATCACTGCTATGCACAAAGATAGCACATGTGATTTAAGAAAAATAGATTGTAACATTAGAATGATAATTTATATTGTTATGGTAAATAATGTGACAATTATTTAATAAATAATTAAATTGATTTATATAATAAATAATTTATATGCTAATTTATTTACAGTTATTAGCCTTATTTTTTATAATACTCACAGAGTAGAAAAGAAAATATCTCCATAAACAGCCTTATCCTCTTAAACTATAGCCAAATATCAACAACAATAATGACAGTAACAACCACCACAACAAATACAACAGGCTCGGCAGCCACAGGGATTCTACTCTCCGTGAAATGACTATACTTTTTGTGCTGACCTTCAGTCTGGAAAGACTCCTTCAGAAATATAAAATAGGCTGTAGAAGTTACTCCCTCTGCCTTGGCATTGGATTCATTCTGCTCTCTGAATGCCTGTATCCTGATCTCAGCGCATCTGACCTTTTAGATTCCAGAGCAACATTTGCTTCAATTTGCCATGTGAGAATGGAAGAACTTCACAATTGCACACTGATCCCAAATTCTTCACATCCCCTGTTCCATTCATTTGTATTATTTACTGTGACTTTCTTCCCAACTGATCACAAGCTCGTTTTAGAATTAGACAATTTCTTTATCCATATCATAGTAACTATAATTCGTTTAGTAGTTACCATGTAGCAGGAGCATGCCTGTGATTTTCTATATATGAAAAAATATCAAAGCAGAAGATGTTTTGCTTTGTTTCATTTTCCATCCTTATTGATAATAAAACTGAGGCATGTCAATTGCACAAGCCATTCAAATAATGACTGCTCTGGGATTCCAATATAGTCTGTGTTATTGCCACTAGGAGACTTTGTACTCAATATATGTTTATAATTTAAATAATTAAGTAGAAACTCTGAGACCTGCTTACACTTCCCACTGTGAATTAATGATTCTAAAATTCTTTGGCTCCAGACTACTGAGAAATGCAACTCCTCTGTCATTTATCCTAAATTTCTAACTCATTCCTCTAGACATTAGCCACTCGAAAGCCATAGTCCCTGCTTCCAATCTTTGACTACTCACTGTCTAAGGCTGTGCACACTTTCGCCTATTTTGCTATTATCATATAACATCCCGATTCCATATACCTTGGTCCATAGTACTGCATCTTTCTCTAGAGTATCTTTAGCTACATGACTGTCCCATTATAGGGACAGTGTTTGACATTTTTGTCAATCAACACTTGCCAGTAACACTTGACATAACATTCAAGTATTCAGAATTTCAATAAAATAATTAAGCCTACATAGCTAATGAAATGTTTGTATAATAAACAAATTCATTAACATGTTATTTTGATATCTATTCCATGATGAAACTTTTTTTTTATAAACCAAATCCTCCCTACTAGGTACCAAATAAATGTTATTGAATTATAGAGACTTTTTATGTTCTTCTGAGTGACTTTTAAAGTTTGATTAACATTTTAAAAATAAAATTATTTGTGTCCATCGTTTATAGCAATGGGTAAGTAAAATACCAAGAAATCATAATGTGTTATGTCAGCAATATGAGGGAATTATGTAAAAAAGCAAGCATGTTAAATTAATCCTATGCCAGTATGTAGTTTATGATAAATTAACCACTTCGGTACCGCGCTCACCGGCCGGGAAACCTGGCCCACAGCCTACACTCATAGTCCGCACGATAGTTTGTGCTGTGCATTGACGACGAATCCGTTTTGCTCTTGTGTGATGAGGAAAGCTTTAAAGCACTGAAAGCTTGTTTTATTTTACAAGCAGCTTTACTTGTAATGTAAATCAGAATAGGTAACATATACATATATGTTTTCATTACGTTATTTTTAAATGTTCACAATTTTATTTTGATAAATGAAAAATTAGAAAAGTCATATCATAGCTGTCGGCTAAAGTCGATGCTCGGCTGTGCACCTTTATATCATGACTGCCAGCTAAAGTCGCTGTGCGCGTTCATCTGTGGCTATCGACTATAGTTGATGCTAGTACCAAAGTGGTTAAGAATTCTCCATCACACTCAATAGAAGATCAGTAATCGGAATATCAAACCCGTACTTTAAGAAGGCTTACATTCTTTTTAAAGAATATGACAGATATGACAGAATATTTAGACAACAAAGGCTAAGAATGGGCAGCAAAGGGAAAATTCATGCTTTCAAGTTGATTTTACATTAAAGGAGGGGTAGTTTTGCAGATCTATTTATTTACAAATAAGCTTTGAGTTTAGGCTACACTTTTTCCTTTAAAATTCAAATGTGCCCTAAATTTAAGACTGATAAAAGTATATATATTCCTACTATTAAACATGAGAGTTTAGGAATCTCTTAATATTTGCAACTATAAAAATAAGTTGCTTCTAATTTGTATAGAATAGTTTACATATGGTATTTTGTATTCATTCATAATTTAAAAAGGAGTTTACTACCATTGCAATGAATTTTGCAGTAGATTTTTTTTAAAAAATGCTTTTCCACATTAATTTACATCCTTTTTCTTCTTTCAGAGGAAAAAAATGTGAACTCAGATCCAGGAAGAACCTATTATTTCAGGAAGATGATATACCTTTTAGGACAGCAGTCCTTTAAATATTACAGCTAATTAGATTTGCCTACCGGCTACATACCAAAGGGTTCATGTAATATAGTTGAATTAATTAGAATGTCTTTATGCATTAAGCTTTTCTTCCTTATTAACTATTGTGGATGAAATATCCTAATGTTTTAAAATTTATGAACTAGCCAACATTTCCTTTACAAAGCACCTAGGATTTTTTTTTAAAATCATGTTGTTTTTATTATTTCAGAAAAGGAGAAAAATAATCATCCTAGATAATATCAGGAATACTAAGGAATAATTTTTAAAATTTTCCTTGCCTCAGTATATACTCTGGGGAGGTGAAAGAAGGGTAGAGGGAATAGGAAAATCAAACTAATCTTATTTCTGCCATAAAGTCATAGTATTACCATTGAAATACTTAATATTTCAGAAATTGGGAAAGGTTTATAAAAATAGCTGAAGAGTTCTCTAAAAAGTATATAAAATAATCATTTTACTAATAAGAAATAAGCAAATATTACCAATATGATATAGGTAAAAATTCTAGAGTGACATTTTCAGAGATTTATAACTGTTATAAGCAACAATTAGTTGTAAGGAGAATAAAACAAAAATCCTTAGCAACTTGAACATCCTCAAAATTACAGTGGGTGGAAGTGAGAAATAAACTCATCAAGCAAATACAGTCTGAAACAAATCTGAATCCACATAATTCCCATATCATTAAGTATATTGCACCAATATTTTGCCAGAGGTCAGAACATACTCTGTCTCTCCCATCAGACTAAGCTACACAAGGACAGAGGTTTTTTTTTTTTTTGTCTATTTTGTTCATTTCTGTGTCTTCAGCATATAGGACACATAGTAACATTTAAAATATAGAAAGAATGATACTTCTCTTTCTGACTCTCCTTTTCTTCCTCTTTGGCTCTCCTTTGGAGTAGATATCTACTGCTTGTGCCAATCCAGCAGTCCTTCACCCTTCTGGGAACAGCAACCCGATTGTCATTGTGTCATCACACCTCCCCAGTACTCAACCTGTGCAGTTCAGCCAGGTTGACCTCACTGCCATCTCCAACACTGCCAAGCTCCAGAGATGAGCACATATTTGATTAGGGCAATAGGCAGAGTCCATCCCATTGAACCATTTGATTGGTTCAGATGGGCATGTGAACTACCTCAAGCCAAGGAGACTCAGTTAAAGAACATTTGCTTGAACTAATTTTTTAAAAGAAGCTACTTATACTAAAGTTGCTGAGTGAGTGAATTATAATCCCTGCCATCCTAAGACACCATGTCAAGAAATTGTTCAAACGAAGTCAAAACAATGGAAAACCAAGCCAAACAATGGTATGATGTGTTTCTTGGCATCATATAAGCCTGGATTCCAGGCCTACAGCCAGTCCTAACCCATAATTGGAACTTATGTGACCTAATAAATTTCATTTTTATATAATGCAGTTTGAGATAGATTCCTGTTACTTGCTACTGAAAAAGTCAAAACAAATACATCCTCCAATACCATTGTATCAATTACTTATGTCCCTATATAGAGTATTAATAGAAATGAGTAACACCATGTGGACATTGAGTGATCTGATAACAATGGGAGAAAAATGGTGACAGCCAGCTCAGAAATGTCCAGCAGTGTTTGTGTCCCCTCTTTCTATTTACTCAGATTAAAATTCAGAAGGAGAAAGAGTGGCATTTATTTTGCTGTTAACAACTCTAGGAGATATGTTTTTCCTTCTGTGTCTTGTCCCTGGTTGTTTCAGCACTGCTGACTGTACAACTGAAGTAAGTTATAATTAATCATTTTTTTTGGTAAACAATCCATATTTTAGAAAGAGTTACAATTTATTAAATCTCACAGAAGCATAAAATGACCTTAGAAATCATTAACATTCAAGCCTTCATTTTACAGTTGAAAAAGTTAGAGACTTGCCCAATGTCAGCTCACTACAAAGGCAAACACTATATAGTACAGCAAAGAATACTATGTTTTTACTTATTTTCACACTATAACTTCTTTCTAAAGACTTGCTTTTAAATTACATACATAAGGATTTAAAATTTTTATTTTAGTTTAGAATTCCATTTGTGGGCAGAAAACTGGTTCACAGTTTCTACATACATGCATTATCACTGGGAGGAATGACAAGAAATTTCATGTGTGCTCTACTAAATAAAAGCTTATGAGATAATGATTTCATGGGCACCCTCACAATTCCAATATGAACTTAAACAAGAGTTAAGAAATAAACTACTTCATTTCTACAGAATTAACTCTCTTTTAGGTCAATGGAGAATAATTTATCTAATTCTACTTTAGTGTCCTGACAAATTTAATTTATCCCTACTTACCAGTAAGAACAGGTCTATGAATTACTTTAGTAATTGCCCAAGAGGATAAAATGGCCAATGTAGAATATATTTACATATATTAATATATAAGATTTTTAGTGAAGGAAACTCAAAATCTGAGGTAAAATATTCTCTGTAATATATTTTTAAAATAAGGACAAGCCATTTTAAATTAAAATCTAATTTAACAGAAACAGATGTTAGCAAAGCTAAATTTTAAGTGCAAGCACATAGCACATTTCATTCTAATTTACCATAGGCTATAGAAAACTAAGACAATTAGTTGAGATTAAATCTTACGTATTTTAAATTTTTCCCCAAATTATCCTTTGCTTTTCTTAATGTTTTCTACTTCCAATATCAATCACAAAAACAATTTATAGTCATACTAAACAACCATAACATGACAAATAAAAAGTGCTTTGAAGTCCTCAGATGAAAGGGTTTATGTTAATGCAAAACATTATTAATTCCATAAATACCAAGGACTTTAAAATGGGACTTCATAGGGAGAATAGACAAGATTTTAAAGTTCTTATGAATCATAAGGAATTCTTAATCTCAAGGGCATCTTAGTCTTATGTTTTCAGACCAGACGGTCTTATAATTAAGACCTTTCCATATATCCCCCTTGGTAGGACAATGAAGTAAGTGATTTTGGGGGGATAGAAATGGGAGTATAAAGAAATACCTACGTTGTTCTTAACCAGTCTTCTTCCTGGCAACAGATTCAGAAGTACTTCTTTGCAGTGGGATAAAGGCTTTAATTGGTAGATTCACTTATGTCCATCACAAAACTTAAATACACCATCTATAATCCAGTGTTCAGTGTGTCAGCTTGTCTGGGAGTGTGCATATATTTCTTCAGGTGATGGAAACAAAGCTAAGTGCTATTTAGCTATTTAGCATTATCCCAAAGAAGTAAAGGAAAAATTTGTGGGCTTGGACATAACTCTTACTCATGGATTCTATGCAATACAGTATTCAGGATCTTGTAGTAAAATACTTTTTGGCTGGATTACCAACATATTTACTTGAACCAAGGAAGGTTCTGATTGGAAAACTGCACACTGAACATTGATTTATCAATTGGGCCTGTTTCTCCTTTACTAACTTCAGCATCAAGGACTTGGCACCATCTAGGATATCTTTTGACAAGCATCTGGCAATAGCAGAAGAATTAAATTAAAAACTGTCCTTAGACTTTTATCTCACATTGTAGCCTGATTATTATAGCCATAAGCAAGAGTTTTCATTGTCTCTAAAAGGAGAAACAAGTGACATTTAAACCAAAGTTTATATTTGCAATCCTGTTTGCTTTTTTATGTGGCTATTTCTTCAAGTGTTCTGAACAAAATTCTCCAGCTTAATATACTTGAAAATCTTTTTAATGTTAATATTAGCTGGGAAAATTGGTTATATCAAGCTGGTTAATGTGTGCTCCTGTTCAGTTTAAGAGAATATGATTAGAACAAGAGTGTATATAAATCCTTGTAATAATATACTGGTTTGTGCCAGTCATTTATTTTGCTCAGACTCTGCAGGACATTTTACTTTCTAATATGCATTTTGCATTTTAGTATGCAAAAGACAACTACTGGGAAAAAGGTATTAAGTAAGTAAATGCAAAAGTATATATAGTGATATAAAAGTGATATAAAAATATTAGAATGGATCTTGTTATGTGTGAAACACTGTGCTAAATTTGACATTTTATATAACTTTTAATTCTCATTACAAACAATATGAGATAGATATATTGATTCCTTTTTACAGATAAGGAAATTAAGGTCCACAAAGGTTAAAAAAAAAAAGCTTCCAAGACAATTTTACAAAAGAGAGAATCAGGATTTCTACCTAGGTCTCCCTAGATCTGAATCTCAAACCTTTCTCACTACAAAGTGCTACCTCAAACATAAGCAGCTTTTTATGATAGGTGTAATATAAACTGTTTCTTTCAGGACTGTATTTAGAAGATGAGATATAAACATTGAAGTTTATGTTTAATTATATCTCATATATTATTTTCAAATGCTTTAAGAAAAAAATGACTTATTTAAGTATATTTTATTTACATTTTTTACAGAAAAAAGGAGAATTTGATATGCATCAATTCTTAAAGGCTTAATTTAAACAAACTCTAAAACAATAAATTTGCATGTTGTATATTTTACAATTGTCAATAACTCTATTTGAAAGAGCATTTCCATGGAGACCTCATTATAAGTAAGAGTTTATGCTTTATGGAATATTGTCTAAGAATAGATTATTCATATGTCTAATTCTGGCATAAATGTACATGGAAGAGATTTATAGGCTTAGCTGATTTTTTCATTTTACAGACCTGTTCATTATTACACTTCTAGTTTTGTTGCATGAAATCCTCATTCATATTGGAAACATACCCCTGTTAAAAAGCATTTGTTCAATAAGATTTCATTATAATCTAAGATGTGTGCAGAATTGAAAAGTAAATTACTATCTTATACTTTTAAATGATTTGGTAGTCAGTTTAGAAAGAATAGCTTCTGAAATATGACATAGTTAATGATAATGCTGCACTTCCACTCACTGTCATAATTCATAACAAAAACAGAGTGAAAACTTATTTCAAAAACAATAAACACACACCCATAAGAGCTTAGACATTTTCCCTTGCACAGTTATGCTTGGTAGATTGATTGCTTTAATGGTCCCTATTCTTAACTCTTTCTTATAGACACTACATTTGCCATGTGACTTTGCAGTTCTCTCACTAAAGAGGCACAGTCAACTTCCCCACTTCTTGAATTTGAGCTCACCTTATGCCTTGTTTTGGCCACTGGAATGATATGATACAAGAGGCTTTAAGAAAGAACTTGTACATGTCTGCACACTCTTGCCATTGGCCGTCACCATGAGAACATGCTCAGGCTGTATCCCTTTGTGATAAGAGGCAATCATGGACCAGAACTGGGTTGCTCCAGTTATGCCTGGGCATCACTAGCTCCAGCTGACTCCCTCTGACTAGTGTCTCACCAGCTCACACCTGCCATATGCACATATAAGTGAGTCCAAATCCAAATCCACCCAAACTTAGCCCAGATCTGTGGTTTCCACAGACTCATGAGCTAAATAAATGTTTATTGTTGTTCACCAATATGTTTGGTTGTTGTATATAATGCCGTATTACTGTGGCAACATCTACTAATGTATTTATTATGTACTCTTTCAATTTTTTCTTTCTAAAAGTATAAGTGGAGATCTGCAATTAGAGATCAAGTGTATCTTAATAAAGTGCATTTCTTATGTCTTAACTGGAAAATAGCCCATGAGCATATTAATACATTTAGGTTCACATTAAGTTACCTGTAAAATCTACTATGGTTCTAGCACTGTGTTGGGAACTTCCAAATATAAGTAAGTAGTTCAAAAGGTAATGTTTGGAGCTATTTGAGCAACATGGTCAACAAAGTAGTAGTAACGGATTATAACCTGAAATATAAAATAAATATCCATGAATCCATACTGACAGAAATAAATGATTAAATAAATTTTAAAATGGAAGAAAATAGATAAATCTCGCAGGTAGAGTAATTCCAAATACTTTAAGTAGATACCCCATGCTCAAGGAGGTA
The DNA here is from genome assembly GCA_008086735.1 of Cheirogaleus medius. NCBI lineage: Eukaryota > Metazoa > Chordata > Mammalia > Primates > Cheirogaleidae > Cheirogaleus > Cheirogaleus medius. The sequence continues at coordinate 65,831,006 of VBSM01000272.1, forward strand.
GAGCATAAATACTCACTCACTGGAAAGCACAGCTTCTGAAATATGAGGTGTCCTTATGTGTGAGTTTTGCATAGTGAATTCCTGCCAAACACCACAGAAATGAAAACAGGGAAAAAAGAGTAACTTCACAGTGGAAAAACACAACAAGCACCAACTTAGCCAGGTGATCAAGGTTAACATCAACAGTATTAAATCATGTTAATTTTATGTACTTTTGATATAATGTGATGAAAATGCATTTTGCCTCTGTGGTTTTCCTCCAAAAACTCTAAAACTCCAATCCCAATATCATCATGAGAAAAACATCAGACAAATTAACTCCTCAAACTGTAAAGATGATAAAAAAATAATGTAAAGTCACAGCCAAAAATAAATTAAAGAGACAGGATAACTAAATATAATGTGGTATCCAAATGTCCCAGTAGAAGGACATTAGGTAAAAACTAAGAAAATCTGAAAAAATGTATACATTTTAATTAATAATAATGTATAAATATTGGCTCATTAATTGTGACAAATGTACCACAAATGTAAGATGTTATTAATAGGGGAAACTGGTTAATAATAAGAGACTCTGTACTAGCTTTATAACTTTTCTATAAATTTAAAAATATTCTAAAATTAAATTTTTACTTAAGCATATAGTGTCTATGAAAATATGTGTAAATAAAGCATGTGTTAAAATTATCATTGTCTACTGCATACATTTAAAGTAGTATAGAATTGGTTAAACACAACTTTTTTGTATATATATCATTGATTTGTGCATTTTAACTTTCATTACCTAATTATATTCTCTTGAACTTGCAAGCACAGTTTTAAAAATTCAAAAATTTTCAATTTCCCAAACAGTACAATTTAGAAATGAATTTTAAAAGATTGCTAATTGCATGTAGATCAATAATAAACAAAAAGCATCTCATTCTGAAAAATAAAATAAATTTTGTAGGTGAAAACAATTAATTTTTAATTCTAAAATGCTTTTAAATGAATAGTTGAATGCTATTTAATATAATTTTGAAAATAAAATGCAAATTGCATAATCAATTGGTTCTTATTTACATTTTCTAAAATTATTGTTAAATATCACTTGCTGTCACACTCTCTCTAGAGAAGATTAATGGTAGCGTCAGAGAGATACCAGCTGTTTAAATATTCTTTTCGTTTACTGTGCTAGCTTAATACATAACCAATCTGCTTAGCAACTATAACCTTTCTTCAGCTGAAAAGCATTCATGGAGATCCCCTACACATGGAACATTACTTTTTTTATACTACGCCATTATCTTTAATAATTTAATATATGAAAGAAATGTTCGATGCAGTCACAAAATAACTACTAGCTTATAGCTTAAGTAGTGGCTTAAAAAAATTCAGGATATCCAACAGGCTTTAGTAAATAGGTTTAAAAGATAAAGGAAGCAGGTGTAGAAGACATTTAATAAAACATGTCTCTCGTTTTTATTCCTTTTCTGTTTGGTTTCTTGGGAATCTCTGTTTGACAGTGAACTACGGTGTATTTGCTTTGGGCAGATACTTTTATTCTGACTCTACTGATGTGGCAGCCAAAAGAAGGATGGCAGAAAGTATGGTTGAAACCTAATATTAAGTTTTAAAAATCAAAATAGAGGTTTTTTTGCAGACAGAATTATAGTTTTAACCAATTTAAAATGTTGGCTTAATGTTTATTATCTGAACCTAGGCATGATATGAAAGCATAGATTATAAATTATAACCATAGGTTTTAATGGATGACATTAAGTTTAATTTTTTTAATAAACCAGAATATTAACACAAATTCATTGAGAGTGTTTATTTTGTGCCTAATGTGAAGGTTATATTGAACATAAATGGAAAAATTTAAGCTACCAAGTCATAAAGATTAAAAATTCATTTCTTCCTTTCTTAAGGGCTTATTTATACCAATTCAGGTCTGGTGACCAACTCCAGTGCATATAGCACCACCTTGTTTTCCTGTATACACTCACAATGACATTTAACCACACCTTTTAGGTTGTTTTAGAGATGGGGTTTCCCTCTGTCTCCTAGACTGAAGTGCAGTGGCATAATCACAGCTCACTGCAGGCTCAAACTCCTGGACTCAAGCAATTTCTCCTCAGACTCTAGAGTAGCTGGGATTACAGGTGCTATTCCATGCCTGGGATTTTTTAGTTATAATTTTTTTTGGTTCACTATTTCAAACACTAGTAGTATTATTCTACTTTTGCTTTGCATGATGGTCTACAAGACATCTGCCATGTTTCTACAGGAGAGACAAATAGTGGGCTTATTAAGAGATATTCAAACACAATGTTCCTTGAAATACCTTTTAAAAGTACTAATTCTGAAATACTTGCTGGAAGTCTATACTATAATGTCTATTCCTTGAAATTTGTTCAATATCTAATTTCCTTATTATTGAGATTAGCAGAAAATTAAATAATGGTGTTTGTATATATTCCTAGTATTTATCTATTATATATTCATTTTATATAATATTTTAAAAATATTTATAAGGTACTCAAGTAATCTTCTCCAGTGCCAGAAAACAAGAATATTCCAATATCTTAGAAAGATGAATTTTTAGAAAAATCTTTTCAAATCAGTGGTTCAGAGACATAAGGGTGAGAATTACAGTGAAAAAATAGAAAACTCTTGATAATGCATGATTTTCTTTTTAGACTTCATTGTTTCTGGCTTTGTTAAACCTTATGAGGATCATTGTTCTGTCAGAAAGGCCCTTTAACCCTAGAAAATATTTAGGTCAAAACCCCTAAGCTTCTAATTTTAAGATTGTTAATATTTACTCAGTCATGGTGAAAGTACAAAGGATATGAGTAGTGTGGTCTCAAGAACACACAGCAAACCAGCTCTTTGTAGGCATTCAAATATTTAGCTCGTATGCTTCAAGATTACAAATGAAGGATTTAATTTTTTTTCTTTTTCAAAATTCTTTGTGTGTCTAGTATGGGAAAATACATGTAATCTCAATTTAGCATTTGATTTCCCTACTATTTTATTTTAATGAATATTATAGGTTGCTTCCAATCTTGAAATGATTTATCTGGAAACTTTCTTTGCATATCATTTGTAAGCATTTTTAAATGGAAAGAACTTCATGCACCTGGTGGTTAAGTTTTCAGAAGAGCCCATGTAAGCAAGGAAAGGGTTGATGAAGCCAAGGACGAGCATTAAAAAGCACAGATGAATTAGATTATGCTAAGTCCAGGGTAAATCTAAAGATCTGAGAAGTTCTATGGACTCTCCCTGCCCCAAACCCTCAATGACATCCAGACTTTGCTTACAATTTTACAAAGTGAAGAACATGGCGAAGCTCATATAGGGGCTATTGGAAGCTTAGGGATAAGAGCCCTTGGTCTAGACAAGGTGTCAGACAAGACAGGAGAAATAGGTGAAGAACAGTGTATACTAAAGGACAGTGGAGATTTCTGTGCCCAGGTTCCCCTTTCTTTTCCTCCCCACTTAAAGGCAATCTTCAGCCTTCTGAGATGAAGCAGTGTGGACAAAAGGAAGAAGTGGCAGTCATGGGACTTTTAAGAAAATCTAAATTAAGAGTTTGCCCTTCTCCTCCAGCCCTCTATCTTTTCTCCACCTTCCAGCTGTTCCTCTTCCCTTCTCCTCTACCTCTTTATTACAGATGAAAGAAAGACACATAGGGGCAGAGGCAGCTGAAGCTTGCCAGGGAAAGGAGGTGCACAGCCAATGCTAGTCCTTTAGTAAAGGGGTGGTAAAGATTACCTTTGCTTCTCATTCTGTCCTCCTACTTACCCTGGCTTTCCTCTCTCCATATACTCTCTTCCTCCTGCATTTGCTTTCTCTCTATTTCCCCACCATGCAAAGAATTACTAAGAACTAGAGGAGGGGGTTCTTTGGAAAGGGGGGGCAATGGTGACAATAAGAAAAATTTATTTTTTCCACTTCATTCCCCATTTCTTAAGGATCCTCCTCTTAGGACAGAACAATCCCACCTGGCACCAGAGAAGACAGTAGAATTTCCATGTCTCCCCAGAAGGATTGTTGTGTATAAAGTACAAGACTGCCTATATTTTAAGTTGTGTTTTTATTTAATTGATAAGACATTAAAAAACAAGTTTAAAAATTATTTCTAATGATTGTTTGTTTCTTTATTTTGGGCGGGCAGTGGCAATTGTAGCAATATTTACAATGTTCAGGGGAAAAATACATGTATATGCTAATTTACATTTAGCATTTGCAATGAGTGGTAACTTTACATTGGCCAGACCTCCTCTAACGTATCCAAGGTCAGTTATTGTCCCCAAGGAAAACATACAATGACATACACTCTTGAACTTTGTTTGCCAGTTCCATTTTCCATTAATCCTAAAGTAAACAAAAATACAAATAATTATCATTGCCCAGTTGTGATGTCTAGGGATTGGATCTAAATCTTATTGAACTGGGTGAGCTTAAGAATTTCATGGTATTTTCCTCAGAGATCCAAAGTCTAATTTGGACATATCCTAGATGCTTAAAATGTTAACAATCCAAATTGCATAAATGGAAAGCAAATTCATTGTTTTTCTTCATGTTGGAATATTGATGGGTTCCTTTTTTTAGAAACACTTGTTAATAGATTGGTCAATGGGTACAAATAAATCTACAGTTAATTAGGAGAAATATATTCTTGTGGTCTACTGCATAGTAGGATGACTAATAGAATATACATGAGTAATATAATATACAGTACAATAATGTATGTTGCAAAATGGCTAGAAGAAAGGTTTTTGAATGTTCTCATCATAAAGAAATAATAAATGTTTAAGGTGATGGATATGCTAATTACCCTGATTTGATCATTACACAATATAATATATAGAAATATCACATTTTACCCCATAAATATGTATAATTATTGTGTGTCAACCATAAATTTAAAAAAAATAAAAAGTTTTGATTTCCAAAATACTATTGAAAGAACCTAGGTGTCAAGAACCCTCAAAAATAGGATGAACATAGGAACATGATTCTTTTGATTTGACATTAAATATAAAGATCATTTAACATTCTAATTTTACCAATTAGAAAAGCTGGAGAGCTTAAATGATTTTTCCAAGGTAGCTCAGCAAGTTAAAGTAACTAAATATAGTTTAAAAATACTATGACTCTAACTCAAACTAAGTTTCCAGTTCATAACTGTAACATCTGAAACACAGATGAGACAAAAACAAGATAGGAAAAATAAGGCTTAGTTTTGTTATGATCCTAAGGTTAGCACTTCCTTCAACTGGAGGGACAGGTCTCCTATGAAAAGTAAGAACAAAAGTAAAATCATATAAGGATTTCAGATTTGAAAGAGAGTCTAGTCATTTTTTAAGAGATGAACAATACACCAACCACATTGCTGGCTGGATAAAAATTATCACTCAAGATCTGAAAAAATATTTTGCCATTCTAATAATTATGTGATTGATACCCCAAGTCTGCAGAATCCACCCTCCTTTAAAGTAAAAAATATCAAAATTATGCTAGCAAAAATCCCTAGTAGTTGTGATATTAAAATTTTTACCACATACATATTAGTGGCTATTTAATTTATGCCTACTTGTTATAAGGTACTGCATGCTACATTTAAAACATAAGCTTACAGCTAATCAGAAGCTAATTAAAAACTTTACACTATAATTTTCTGTGCATGCTTTCATCTGTAGTTTTATAGGAGTAATTATATGATTTTTACAGTGCAATCTATTTAATTTTTGTGATAAATTATTCTCTAAATCATTGCTGGAGAACAAAAATCAGTTCTCTAAGATCAGAAGCATTCAGCAGAGGCATCAAAAGATATGATTTCTCTAATTCAGGCTTCTCCTCTGAAAGATTGTGTGGTTCTACTGTGAAAGAGGAGGAAATTATGGCTCCCCTGCCCTGCTCAGGCCTAGATTGATAGCACACACGTGTATACAAACACACACACACACACACATATACAAGCACGAGTGCGTGAGCAAATGCAAATAGAACTAAGTACTATCATCAGACATATGGCACAGCCTGACCTTAAGTAAGAAAGTAATTTTTCAGAGATATTAACACTTATACTGAAAGAATTATAGAAGTATTTAATAATAAGATCTAAAACAAAATTTCAAATGTCTTGAATTTTAGTAATGATTCCTCTATTTATTGCTAAGACAACTTGAGGGATCTTTGAGCCTTATTCTCCTCATCTCTACAATGAGAATAAAAATAGCTAAACATGCTGCCATCCATAGGTTGGAGGCAGGATAGTGAGATTAAGAGGAAGGGACTTCATGTAAAGCACCCCAGACTTCAAGTTCTAGTTCTACCACTGACTCCATGGGGCTAAATATAATGGCAGACACATAGCAGGTGTTCAGTTTTGGTTTGTTTACTAAGTGAATGAAGCCAACCACCCTGGTTAGAAAGTAACTTACTTTCTCTTCATCATCGGTCATAGTCTATCATCATATCAACAAATCATTTGTTTCTTTGAAATAGCTAGGACATTCTGGACATGGTTTCATTGTCTGATGTCATTTTGGTCTGGCTGTGTGACCTCACATCTAAATTATTGTAAAGTCATCCTCATTTCTCTTGCTAATCACATCCTTTCCAATTAAATTTGCCTTCTTTCTGTCACCATAAGACACATCTAAACATTATCAATGCCTTCAATTATCAATCTCAACAAATCCCAAATTCTAAAGCCTGTCTTTTAAGATATTCTCTAAACTGGCTGTACAACTTCTCAATATTCTCTACTCACAACTCTACAATCAAGAAAGGTTAATTTCTCAGTATACCACCAGAAAACATTCTCATTCCAATAACAACATGCTGTTGCTCACAATATTTATTTTGCCTGAAATGTTCTCTCATCAATATAGTGAAAAGATCATGATTTTTGGATTCAGACCGACGTGAGGGTTAATCTGAATGCTGCTACTTTACTACATGTGTAATTTAGGATACTGTGGCTCCTTGTAAAATGGAAATAATAACAACTACCCAACAGGCTTACTGTGAGGATTAAATAAGAATATAGCAATTAATAATATCTAAAATTTATGTGTTTTACATGCATTTATGCATTTGATACTCAGAAAAACCCTGTGAAGCAGATACAATTTCTCTTACACAAGAGAATTGCAAAATGGAGAGCCGAAGCAAATTCTTAGTAAATAATAGCTGGCTTCTAAGCTGACACCCTTACATACTAAAAAAAATATGTATCTAGAATAATGTACATAATGTATACACAAAAAGTTAGTGAATTAATGAGTTATCTGAAATTTTAATGAAAATGCATGTTTTTTTAAAGCTACTAGTTGGATTTTTCCCAAATGATTCAATAAGGGTAGCTTTTTTGATTCACAAAATAGTCACCATGAATCAAAGTTATTGACTTTTATAATTAGGTCCTTACTAGCTCTGTTTCCTTTCTGTGCAACGTGTGTGGACTCAAAACTACAGGTTCAAGGTTTATGAAAATGGTGATTACTTTGGACTTTAAATACTAAGAGGTGTTTTTCCTTACGTTATAGAATTAGGAAACACTAATTTATAAAATAAAATAAAAAATGTATGTGTATAAATTTCTCATTAAATTTTTGAAAATATTGTATTACCAAGTAAAATAATCTTAAGATTAATACTTATATAATAGGAATCTTAGTCATTAAAGAAAAATCATAGTCCTGGTAGATCATTAGGTAGAAGCACACTGAACAGAAATTTAGGAATAGTTGATTACACAGATTATATATTTTTTTCTGAAAGAACAGATGTTTAAAAATGCCTGGTAAAATGTGATTAAATACTACCCACAGTTAAAGACTAATTCAATACTGAAATCCTAGGATAACTGATTAACCCTAATATCTTTATTAAATCATTGTCCCTGATTATCTTCCATTGAAAGAATCTGTACACAAATGAGACTCCATAGACATGCTAAAAGTTATTCTTCACAATATTTAGTGTTTTCATAGGCCCTGAAAAAAGTGCATCAGATATTTTTATTGAATAGTGGAAGAGGGAGGATTTCCAAAGAACCAAGGATATTATAATGAATCACTGAAGATATTATAATATAATGTTTATAATAAATTATTGTAATAAAATTGTTACCCTAAAGACATTTTGATTCATCATCTATAATATAGGAATATAGATCTTATAGGAAGTTTCTGTTTCACCTTTCTATTTCAAAAAATGCACTACTGGCCAGTTATTCCTTTCAATGCTAAGAGTAAGAACTTACATTAGAAGATTGCAGTAAAATTATATGACTTAACTATATACTATGTTATAAAAGTGGATAGCTACTATATTTTCGAAGCAGAACTAGTACAACTGTTAGTTATGACTCTAATCATTTCTGAAAAGTGCATGAAGTTGTTGAACTATGTCATTCCCTAGAGTAATGACTACACTTGCTCTTTCTGTCCATTAGTGCTTTTCCCACTCAAACATTTTATATCCCACTGACTCTTTAGGAAGTGGTTGGAGAATAAAACAAGGTCATCTGGCATAATTTCATAATTATCAGTGGCTTGAACACAGGTTGTCTAAAAAGCTGTTCTATCTTATTATTGTTCAATATTCTGCTCCAGAGTACAGCAAAGAAATCCAATACTGCATTGTAATGACAACATTTAGCATGTTGCACACATTAAATGATTACTACAGCTTCCACAAGAGGAGGGAGGCACTATTTTCTCCATTTATCACTTGTGGTTTGGAAGAGCACATTTTTTCTTTTTGTCCCTGGCTATAAAATATCTCAGGGGCAAAGCAAAAATTCAGAAGCATTAATTCATTAATTGGGGTCGCAAAAGTGCCTTGGTTCAAGTAAAAAAGAGGAAAGTCAAACAAATGTTTTACCTGAGCCCCTTACCAATACCACTGGAAATAAATGTTGGAATTACCAGTTGTTTTAAAGTACTTTTACCCTAGAGAGGCCAAAATTGTTCACAACTGAGGTCCTAAAATTGGAGTAAAAAGTTTTTAACCTCATCAAGTTTTTGATTGAGAGCACACAAAAGTCTTCCAGGAATTTTCTTAATAGCACTTTCCCTTGGGAGATCCACTTTGAATGCCGTGGATTGGTCAACGTTGTAGATTCTAGGATTTCTATGAGTGAGAAGTCTCAACACACTTTTCAAGGTGGTACTTTTCTCTCACAGACCAATTTCCTCTTGATCCTCCATCAAGAAAGAAAAGTCTGAGGAAAAGAATAAATATTATTTCAAGTAATTTATTTGTGTTCTCAGGTTAAAAACAGAAAGAGAAGTAATTCTTTAAATTACCAATTTTACTGGCATTTATAATATAATAAAAGCATATTATAATATAAACAGAATATGTGGTTATTAAGATATGGTATTTTCAGCATTATATTCAACACAAAATCTTAACTAATTCCTTCAGGACCTCAAAGGAAACAGCATACATACAATTCTCCTTTTCTATCAATGCAATAATTAGTCTCTTCATTTCTATCTGTTCTTCTCTTACATTTAATTCAATCAGGTAGACCATTGGTGGTGATTAACTGTGAAAACTGAATCATTTGCTCATTCACTCTTAAGCTATTTATTTATCTCTAAAATAAAGCTAACAACTCTTACCTATGAAGGTTGGTGCTACTATTAAAGTAGATAATAAAAGTAAAACATCCAATTCTGAAAAACATTACTAAGTAGAGTCTAAGGAATAAAAACAAATTTTTACTAAAGATCATTTTCTTACAGGTTACCAATCCTAAACATTTTTTTAATTGCTCCAGAGTAAAGTTTCTACTAATCCATCATTGATTTCCTAGCTTAAAATACAATCAAACAGTGTCTAAAATCCCTGAATCCTCTTCCTCTATCCTCCCTCAGAGCTGACAAATCTCCTCCTTATTTCTTTTCTCTCTTCAGCAAATACACCTTCCTCACCTCCACCAAAATATATTGTTCCCTCATTAATGTTCTCCTAGCAGTATCTCCATCACAACCCTCAGTCCCTGTGCATTATAATTAGTTGTAAATATGCCTCACATCTCTGCTGCTCTGTAAGTCATACAGAGAAGTCAGTTCTTGTCTCTGGATCTCTAGAAGCTCGTACTTGCCTGGACCCAGGTAGGTTCTCTCTAAATAGTGGTTGAACTGAATGGTGTGGGAGTGGCATTAAGAAATAAATGCACTATGAGCTAAGGAAGCTATTACAACAAAAGTTACTTTTTGATTGAACACATAATTTCCAAAATTCAAATATATAATTCCAAATAATCTCATTCATCAAATCAATTCATTCAGCTCCATTTTGTAGTTAGCTCATTTTGGCTGACATTTAGAAGCAGTATTTCTTCAAAGCAAACATTCTCAGAGGCAAAATTGGGTTCCTTTATAGTGGAGACTAGGATGTAGAACCTGTTTTTGAATTTCTTTAGGTTAAAATAGTCTTCTCAGTATTTTTCCATATAGAACTTTGACAATGAAATAAAGGACATTACTTATGCAGGCAGGCACAAACACTTAAAGCTCTTTTTTTTTTTTTTTTTAAGAAAAGCTTTGAAAGCTTTGTCTTGAATATTTCTTTGCATAGCAAAACTAAGTCTATATATGATATGGGGCCCAAAATCCAGGCATTTTGAAAAAAGCTATCTTTTTTCAAAACACTTCTTCGAAAGGAAATTTCAAGTGAACATTTTTACCAGTTAGCAAAGGTCATTGATAAGCAAGATGATATATGTGAATCATTTGAAGAATATACAGCTGTTATAGATCTATTAATTGGAGAATACAGTGAAAGGTTCACTGACTTTGAAATCATGACATCACACTCATATTAGCATTTCAGCCTCACCTATTTGATATCACTAAGACACCTAAAGAACTGGAGATGGAACTGATTGAGCTCTTAGTAGATAACATTTTTAAGTCATTGTTTGATGCTAAGAAAAAGCCAATTGAAATATGGAGAAATGAAGTAGAATACCCCTGCCTTCAGTAATATGCCTAAAAAATGCTTTCTTGCTTTTCAACCACTTACTGCTGCGAATTTACATTATCCTACCTAACCCAAATCGAGATGCCCTTAAGCTCACAAATAACTGATACCCATCTAGAGAATGAACTGACACTGCAGACCTCCGCACTGCAATCAAATACTCAAATGCTTTCCAACAAAAAGTAGACACAACAAAGTCGTTTAAAGGTTAGTTAACTTTAAAATTAACAAATAGTTATCATTTTTTGGAATTATTAAGTACATAGTAATTAGAGTTGGGCAAAATAATGTACATTTTAAAGTATACCTAATTGAAATTTCTTGAATATAGCCAAGTTTGATTACAGCTAAATTAATGCAGCCTTCCAGCATGAAAAGCTTCCCTACCTTGGTCTAATTTGTTGAAGATGTTCTATAGATGGTGAGTGAGAAGGAGAAAGCTGCCTTTCTGAAGCAAAAACAGAGGGCAGACTTTTCATGTTCTACATTAGGGTCATGAGTATCTTCATTCCTAGTAATTAATTTTTAGGCTTTGTGCTATTTATGGAATGAAGGAACTTCAGTGAATCTTAGGGAGCACAAGCCTGAATCAGCTCCTATCTAGTTCCTCCCAAAGTATTAATACTACAAATCAGTTACCTAATATTTGAAAAAGGCAGCCACAGAGATCTATGAACTGTTCTTTTCTCTTGGCTCTTTTGTCTATTATATTGGCTTTAGTCCTTTAATATATAAAGGACTTTTTGAGAAACCAAGAAAAGCAATGAAAATTCTCAGAAAACTTCAAGCAAGCAGTTGCCACAATTTTTTTCAAAGAACTCAGACACTGTAGCCTGTCTATGGAATCTACATCAAGAACCCTGTATTTATATTGTCAGATCACCAAAAACATGTATACACCCCATCAGTTCAGATGACCATAAATATGACTTAAATTGATTTACATGTCAATAAATTGTCCTAAACCTTTATTGAAAACCAATGTAAAAGCGGTTACTTTAATAATAGATACTTTTATGTTTTTAAACTGCAGCTTTAATCTTTTGTTCATTATGCCCCTCAAAGTCTTTTAAATAAGAGAAGAAACCAGTTTTTATATTTTCCCTAAAATTTATAATTAAAATATATATCTTTAAATGAATTCTTCTCCATTTATTTTTTTAAAAAATGGGAGCTACATAATTATCTTTTTCCTCAATTTCCATTGGATTCAATGAAGTAAAAGGGAAATGACCATGAACTTCATGAGTGCCTTCTACCGGAGGGACACTACATATGGTGCAATGCTGACCTAAATTTATTTGATTACTATAATAATGCTAAAAAGTAGGTTTGTTAGCTCTAGCAATGAGAAAACTGAGATGCAGTTAGGTTAAACCATTTTCCCAAAGTTATCAATTTGGCATATGGCAGGGCATTTCAACACCCTCTGTGACACCAAATTATACCATGTTGTCCAATGATACATTTTGTGAACAAAGACATTACTACCTGATGCATATCTCTGGTATAATGGTACCCATTTTCCTTTCAAATCATTTCTGATCTCTCTTTTACCCTGAACTCTCACCCAATGTAGTTTTACTTTCGTAAATTCAACTCATTTTTATCAGATGAGAAAAATATTTTAAAAAATTCTTCAAAATGAAAGTTAGAAGGAGGAGACAGAGAAAGGAAGACAGAGAGCAAAGAGGGGAAACATGGAAGGGAGGTTAGATAAGCCAACCATGTCTCTATGATAAAACTGGAACACTTATCTTTTAGAAAAAACTTTCTAAAACTTCGACAATCTTTCTGACTTTAAAATATCAAGTAATATTAATATTCATGATTCTTAAAAAGCTCCAAAACAATTTTTGTGTTTGTGCTTGTACATACAGAAAGGATTTATCTCTTTCTCTGCCCCATCCATCTTCCATATACGTATCCAGAGAATTAGCACAGTGAACCTAGAGCTGTGCCAGGAACAGCAGCAGGTACTTAACAGGTGTTCTTCTTGGGGGATGGAACTGAATTCTATGTTTACTATTTGATATTCTTCAGAATGTGAACTATGTGTTACCATAACTACTTGTATGTCACTATTATTTATTTTTTCTCCAGAGAAATTTAATTTCTTATACCCCCACAAGATACTGTTAAGTTTCAGATTAGTAGCAGCCACTTCAACTGGAAGAATAGGACTCCTTTGGGACCACTTATACTTTCTAGTCTGCTATATTTTTTAAAATTCCCTATGGGAAATTTTATTACTATCTGTTTTAAGGCTAAACAAAATTTATCTTTGTATTCGTTTTCCTTCTTTGCCCCTGGACTTTCCCTGTCAAAATGACCATTGAAACATCTGCAGTTATTACAGTCTCTGTAATGTGGTTTGGGGCATCACCTTTACCAGCTGACAAAGTAAATGTAGTGTGGCTTTCTCGTGACATCCTACCTCATTTTCCCCTTAGTGCTCTGGAATCATTAGTGTTTTCTTGACCCTTGTTCTTTGTATTCATTTTTTATTAGTTATGTCTATTATAGTCTAAACTGTTTTCATACTATTTTCTCAAATGCAGCAAGGAAGAGAAGTGGCACCAATCTGAATGTGACTCAGAAATCATGTTGTCTGCTTAACTTACGCACATTCTGGAATTATTCCCTAAATTCAATTCATTTGACCTCACTGCAGATTTTCAGGAAGTAAATGAGGAATACTTACTTTGACTTATAATACCACATAGTTTACTTTTATGAGAATAATGAGGGGAAATTCATTATTTTGTATATATAGGTATTATATAATTTTATCCTATATAATATAGCCTCCTGTTCTAATGAACTATAAAATCAGAGATCCTGTGGATGCATTGAAATTTGAGAGGAAAGGAAAATGATTGTAAAAGAAAGTAGGATGTGTCAACTGTTCAAGGAAAACACAGAAATGGAATTTGATAAGGAAGGTTTATTTGTAAAAAGGAAAGAAAACAGTAGAAATGAAAGAGTAGGTGGATAATGATACATAAATGCAAGGAAATGTTTTAGTGTTTGATGTGAAAAAAATAGAACTCAGGAAAAATTTCATCTGTGATCAGTAGTATTTTTTTTAACAGTGAATACTTAGGAAACTAAAAACTAAAGATGAAACCGAATATCTAAAACATCAAATATTGCTTTTCCTCTATATTTAAAAATACATTTCTCTCCTCATTTGTATTTTGGTCAGTGATCTAATGCTAACCCACTCCTCCTAATTCTGAGGCAGGTGAGCCTTAATGTATCAAATTAACTTATTAGCAAAACAAAACGACCAAAAAGCACACACTGGGAGAAAAAAAAATCCAATTCTTCAACATACCAAGCCACTGTTATAGAAAACTTTGCTCTACAAAATGAATTTGAACTGTCATTAGCTAATTCTTTTTCTGTTTAATCTCATGGTAGTACAGACGGATTGAAAGAAGCACATCTGCTTGACTGCAAATTCAAGGAGAAATGGTGTCACACTCAACATCTCAGCTGTTTCTTAATGTAGAATTAACTTCAAAGCCTTTTGAGCATTTAAATTCTTAGTCTAATGCTAGCCAACACACACAGTGGCCCCATAAGAAAAGCTGAAATCTAATTTAAAAATGGACAGCTGGTGAAGACTGCATTTTAATATTCTTAAAACCAGAAGAGTCACCTCTTCAACCCTTTATTCCCTGTTTTACTTTTAAAAATCAAGTAAGAGACATTTTACAAATACACAAGATTTGTGTTAGAGCATATACTTGATGAATTTAAAGACCTTTGTAAGAAAGTATGAGCACAGCCATACATTAGGAGGAGGAAATGAGAATGAAACACTTTTTTTTTTTTGCCAGGGTGAGTCAGCACCAATGAGCCACATAATCAGTCCCCTTAAATCAATCAGCAAAAGGACAATTTTTTTTTACTGGTACTTTTAACCATGAGATCACTTCATCTCCCCAGGTTATAGCAAAGAAGAGAATACTCATTCCAGAAAACAAAAAAAGGGTAGTAATTCCTTCATTCCCAGGGACACTAAAATGGCTCCTCATCAATCACTCAAAGAATATTGACAAAAAGAGGGAACAAATTATCTTCTGTATGTCCTAAGAGAATATACAATAAAATGGCATGGATTCTTTACACTAATCAGCAGTACTGCTATTACCTCATAAGGACAACTTCAAATATAAATAAAAAAGAGGAAGTAATGTTTAGAGAAAATGCACTCTGTGTCAAGTGCTTTACATATGTTTCCTTATTTAACTTTCATAACAATCATGAGGAGAGTATAATTATCTCATAATTTTCTGGCAAAAATCCCAAGGCTAAACAACTTGTTCAAGATAACAGAGTTACAGCTTTTTTAAAGTAACAAAGTTAGAATGTGGTCTGGCTGGGATTTGAGCTCAGTTCTGAATGGTTAACAAAGTCTATCATCTTCTCAGGATAGTCCATTCATTTTACTCAAAAATTATTTATTAAATATCTATGTTTTCATCTAGGTTATATATTTGAACCAAAATGGTGAACATCTCTGTCCTCGAGGAACTTAAAAATTAGAGAAGACCAGACCCTGAATAAGAGAACACAATGCAGAGAATGTAATGTAGAAGTATAAAATCCTAGAAGATTTCATAATAGATCAGCAGTGGGTAGAATGGGGAGGGAGGACGGTATCAGAAAATTTTCTGGGAAAAGTCACTAGACCTGAAGAGTAAGAGTTAGCCAAGTGAAACAGGATTTAAGAGATCCCTTCCAGGCAGAGGCAATGTGTGAGTAAAGGCCGTAGTTGGGAGTGGGGCTGGGGAAATTTGGGGGAAATAAGAAAAGTTCAGTAAAGCTGAAGCTTGAGTACAAAGGTGGTAAAGAGGACATGAACGGCACTAGGGAATGAGGCGAAGAGTACATTGTACTAGGCTTTTATTATAGCTCATTTCAAGGATTTTAGACTTTATATTAGAGGTTATGAGATGCTATTGAAACGTTTTAAGAAAGAGGTAACATGATCAGATTTGAATTTTCGAAAAATCTCTCCAGCTGTATTATGGGAATGAATTGTAAAGCATGCAAAAGAAATGTGGGGAGATGAGTGAGATACTGCAGTAGTTCAAGGAAGAAATGATAGCGAACTGAATTAAGAGTAAGGTAATGCATAGAAATGGAGAAAATGTGTTGAAATGCAAGAGATACCTTGGAGTAGAATCAAGAAAATGTGTTGAATGACTATATGTGGGATATAATGGGTGGAGATGTGTCAATGATAATTCAGGATACTGGTCTAAAAACTAGTTGGACATTGGGGCCATCTGTCAAGATTGGGAACACAGAAGGAGGAGCAATATGGGGCAATTTCATAAAAACAACATTGTTACTATTATCAGTAATAATAATTATAACCAATTATTGAACTCTTCCTCTGTTCCAGGAACTGAGCTAAGAGCCTTATGTATATATTATTTATGATATGATATATATATATAATTTTCTCACAACACCCCCTCTAAAGCCATTATTCTTATCTAAATTTTATCAGTGGAAAAATTAAGAACTGAAAAATTTGTGAACTTGACCAATATCATACAACTGGAATGTGGCAATGCCAACAGGATAGAATGTGGTAAAAAAATAAAGCATTAACAAGAGATTAAATGTTACATTTGGAAATACATAGCTCACGGCATGTCAAAGTCTTCCCTTAGTAGTATAAAGTCCTACAAAGAAATCCTAATGAATTAATTCTTCAATGGAAATAGTGGTAAAGAGAGTCTATACCACATCTTTGAGAAATAGAGTAAAGTCAAGTTGGCAATGACAGATGGAGCAAAGAGTCAGGAGCCAGATAGAAACTAATAAAAATGGGCTGAATTTGGGGACAAGCAGGAAAGTTGGAAGACTGCCCCAAAATACATTACCCGCAACAAATGCCTTGTCTGTTGGAAGGTAGATAGTGCATAAGATACATGATTATTTTACCTGGGTGTCTTAATGTATAGAGATACAATGAAGAATATTAACTTAAAAATTCCAGAAACAAAATAATACACTTACTTTTGGTCTAAAAATATTTGCGTTATCTTTTATCCAACCTACAGCATGACAATAAATCCCAGAAGTGAACGCTCTTTGTAATGTCTATTGATGTTCATTTATGGTTGTATCTAAGACAAGCCGCTAGTAAAAATATAATAATGAACATACACCTTGGACATAAATTTGCAAGGATAATTTGAAAAGAAAAAGAGGGCGTGGAAGAAAAAACTCATGGCAGGAAAATATAATTCTGTCAGTAATAAATAAAAAGTTATAGATTCAAACCTATGACCACTTTGATTCAACATGCTGGTTCTTATGGTTTTCAGAAGAGAATCAATCAATGTTTTCATGGCTAATATTGATGTGGCTGTGAGACTGATTAGAAGGTTGTTTTCTTTAAAAAAAAATCACCATTGCCAATGGATAGAAAATTTTATTTCCTATACAAAAATTGGTCTTTGGGGACTTATTTGGTGGTCTCTGCTTCTCTTCTACTTTATACAATTTCTGCATTTCTTTTACTTGCTGTACTTTCAAAGGACAACCTAGAGACACTTGCAAGATATGTTTATTTCAGGAAAACCATATGTTCCATAGTTCTTCTTTTTGAAGAACTTCAGCTCATCTAATTAATCCTTAAAACTCTCTGAGACCAAAGTGATGAAGACAAATGATTCAAGTTTACAAAGAAAGAGCAAATTTAGGCACCTTACCTGGAATTTCTCGGTAAATATGTATGGGAAAATGTGCATCTGTCATTCATTCCAACATGCTCTCTAAAGAGAGCTATGAAACATTTTAAGGCTACTAGCCTTACAAATCATGTAAAACAGTACTTTACAGAGCAGCCAAAACTCTCTAAGCTGGCTTAGATCTTGTTGGTGCTCTATCTATAGTATTTCTTGAGTTGGCTCTATTCTCACTGCTGAGGCTCTAGGATAGGCTATATCTACCTTTTCCTCTTATCTTCACATTAGCTTTCTAAATGCACTCTCAGCTTCCTACTCACTCTCCACAAACATATTTTAAACAGCAGCATCAGAATTCTCTTTCTCAAAAACAAATTGGTTCTTTTCACTCCCTTGGTCAAAAGTCTTCCATGTATTCCTAATGTATATGAAATAAGATCAAACACCTTGGCCTAGAATTCAAATCCTTCTTCAATTTAATTATAAATTAAGCTTTTGAAATTTATCTCCCACTATACTCTGCCCCTTAGCCCATTTCTTACAAATAAATACCACCATACATATTCACACACACACAAGCACCCTATATTCCACTGCCCCGAATATGCTCTGAGCTTCCTCAAACCTGAGTCTTTGTTCACACTATTTTCTAGAATTTCCTCAAACTTCATGGCGGGCCTTCCCGTTCTTCATAAGTCATCAATTTAAGGAGGTTATCCAATTCTTTTCATTTAGATCAAATCTCTGTTTCTCTTTAATCTCATAGTACTTTGAATATGCATCTCTTCATATACTTTTACTGCTAATCTAAAACTCGTGTTTCTCTTAAGCACTGGATTTTAAGTCACTAAATAGCAGGACTATATTAATTTATTTACATTTATCAACCCCCTGACCAGCATTGAACATGATGTTTTGCATATAGGAGGCATTACATTCGCTAAAAATACCATTTGATAAATAACATCATAGCACATGACTATTTTAGGCCTAAGTGAATTAATTATTTATTATAATTATTTATTATATTCCTCCATTCAGTGAGTACAAATTTCAGTCAAAAATATTACACATACTCTTGTCTAATTACTTTTCTTTTGCATTTATTCAATTAAAAGAAATTCTAATTAAAAGGAAGCCTACAATGATCAAACACACATTGCAATAAGAGGAAATGCAGACACATTACTTACTCAGTCTCATACCTGCTTTATATCAATCATGGATATTTTTGACATTGTTATACCTGCAATTCCAAACAACCTATGGGTTAACTATTAATGACTTTATTTTACAAATGACAATTGAAGGTCAGAGATGGGATATGTGACTTATGCATCACCTACCTATTAATTGTGGAACTAGAAGTTAAATATTTGTGAATACAGAGTCTACACATGTTCTAGGCTATATGACAATCCCCAGGTTTGCAAGATTGGAATGATGTGCAAATGTGTATAGAGAACATGAAGAAACTATTTTGTATCCTTATTTATAAGCAAATTTATGTAGAAATTTAACACCAAAAAGAAATTCTATACAAATATATCCCTCTATAATTGTCTAACCTATAATACTTAAACCTAAACTTTATGGTGTTATTGGACATATCTTAAATCATATAAAAATTACAAAATGTAATCTTCACAGACACATATTAAACATCAGTCACTGTATGAAGCATTTAATTTACTAATTAATTTAATCCTCACCAGAACACTGAGGTAAATACTATGATTATGCACAGTTTACAGATGAAGAAATGGAGAACTTAGAGATGTCATTAACCTGACCAAGGTCACAATGTCACAATGCTAGTTAGTGGTAGAACCTTGATTTAGAACCAGGTATGCTGGAATGGAAAGATATATTTTTCAAATACATGCCAAATTTTATAGAATCCAAGCAAAACTTAAGCAACTGAAAATGTTAAATTTAGATAAACATTTTATCATTGTTTATTATAGGATGAGTAGTCTATATGTACAAGATTTATGATCATTTACTTTACAATCTTTCCTCAGAGAAATTCTAATTAATATTCCTGTTAACACACCCATAATTTCTTATTTTATGTCTAATATAAAATATGAAACATATGGGATGAACATTAATATATATTTTATATTTTTATTCATATGTTCTCCTAGTATTTTCCAAAATTAGGAGGCTAGACAAAGTTTTTCTTAAACTAAACAAAACAGCATTTGTTTTCTGCCCATGTTAATTTTGGGGTGGAATATGTAAGTCAATTTTCTCCTGAAGAGCACAGCACTTGAGGTTGTAAATCATGTCATGTGTACAAGACACAATATGATACTTTCAAAATTCTAATTCTGAATTACAATTCATGTATTTCTCAAACACAAAAGTACAAATACAAGATTAATAATGTGCATTTAAACAAGTGCATATGAATTAAAATTTTTACTAGTTTTGAGTATAATATCATTCTACTTTGTTTTTCCTTGAACAATGGTACAGTGAGAGGAATATATTTGCTTAAATTTAGAGTACTACATTTCAAATTAATTATAATTATACAATTCAAGCATTATCAGTCATATCAATTCACAATGAGAATAAAGCACATTTGCTTCTAATTCTTTTTGACCTTCATGTTCTTTTGTTTCACCACAGTCTTCAAGGTTGTTAAGGCAGAATCCTAAAGAAACCAATGTCCTAACTATTTGGACATGGGTATCTTTTTCTCCCATTATGAATACTGTTCTGAAATATTAAAAATTTAAGAATTACTTTATAAAATCATAGTCCTGAAAAGGACTCTAGAGGTTTATTCCTTCTTTCTCCAAGTTTTACTTATATCATTCTATTCTGATGCTATCAGTCCTGGCCTTAAATATCTCCAGAGGAAAAGATTCCATTTCCGCCTTCAGCAACCTGTTTCAGTTCATAGAAATGCCCTCACCACTATGAGTTTTTTCCTTGGTTCCTGTTTACAGTATAAATTTTTATATGTGATTGAATCATTCCTTATACTTTCCATCTTTAGGGTAAAAAATATTCTCCTCCTTCCTTTTTGGTTATATTCTTCTCCAAGGTAATGGGATCCAAACGCAGAGGACCATACAGCTTTCTATGATCTGTCCATGCAAGCAGGTGCTCAGTCACCTGAAGATTTATGTTGTTTTTTAGGCAGCACTGCTAAGAAGCCCTGTTTATCTCTGTTCAGATGACTAAGTGGTATCTCTAAGCTTTGAGCACTGCGTACCAATTTGGTTTTTGGTTTTGCCAATTTTTGATGAATAATGTTCACATAGACAATATCCTCTCAAATGAGAATTGCCCATGTTTTAAGGGCTACTGTGACAATTGAATGAATTAAAACATGTAATAAACTTAGAACAGTGCCTGGCATATAGTAAACAGTCAATAAACATGAACTATTGCTCCTGCTGCTGTCGCTGCTGCTGCTACTACTATCACTACTACTCTTTACTATTATACTACTACTTCTGTTACTTCTGCTGGTGTGGTTGCTGTGATTGTACTCTGACAAATGCACTTTCTTCTACTAAGTGAGATATCCAGGAGTGAACTGGAATGCCTTGGGGAATTGGTGATCACCTCTTTCCAACTCCCAGCTCCTCTTAATTATACAGTTGAGCTGGGTTCTCCCTGATCAACACCATTATTATCTACCTGACAAAGACACTGCAGCAAATGTATATGGATCAGGGACTCTCGGTTTTCTGGCCCTTCACCCTTCCTAAGATCTTTCTGACAGTCTGTCATGTTGTAAGATCTGCGTTAATGCTCTTCCATTAACATGAATAATTGAAAGCTCATCCAGTAGAAATATCTTTCAATATTATATGATGTTTACCAACTCCATTAATGGGATAGGAGAAGTATGGTACACACAAGTATAGAAAATTGTAGAGATAAACTAAATATTAAATTCCTTGAAAAGATCTATAACAGGAAAAATTATACTTTTTCTCTATAAGTGGATGTCAAAGGATATTTTGAAAATATCTTTTTCATAACAATTTATATTTTCAAGGTGCTCTACAATCATTTTAATATTTTAATATTTATTCTTCATACAAACCCCAATGGGATAGTATGACATTCATCAAACATTTTTTCACAGATGAAGAATCTAAAGTGTAGAGATAAAGCAATTTAAGGATGGGTCAAAATATGATTAGATTTCACAGTCTTTGAGTTGCTAGCATGCTGTTAAGTCAATTGAAGCTTGGCTGCCTCAGAAAGGTAAACAGAATAAATGAGTTAGCATTTAGATTTACAAATGTATCAACGGTGGATCATAAACCAAGTTAGTAAAGCCTATTTCCACGGAAGTACAGACAATATTGGTGGTTTACAAACACATACACACCACATAAATACTCACACTCACACACACACAGACAAACACAAAATGGGCATTAACTTCTGACCTAATTCACTTTGAACCAATTCTAATTCTCTGATGGATTTTATGGTAGATGTCACAACAGACACTACCTCCTTTCCTTCAACTTAAGACAGATTGTCTTTGTTATTTCTAATGAGGCCTGCCCAAACTGCCTTTCTTATTGTGCTAATTCTGGGTGACCCAGATTGGTGATCTTGGAGACTAAACCTGCAAATTGTACAGTTATTCGGAAGGCCCTGTTACAACATCAAAAAAGTGACTATGAGAGTAAAATGAAACTACAAATTTTAGTATTACTCATTTTTCAAGCTACAAGTGCCAAATTCAAATTCATGTTGGTACTATTTTTAAAATACAGATAAATGTCAGTATACATTTTCCTAAACCCATAGAATGTACACCACCAAGTGTCAACCCTAATGTAAACTATGGCTTCTGGGAGATAATGTTGTATCAATGTCAACTCATCTATTGTAATAAATGTACCACTCTGGTGGGTAATATTGATAATGGGGAAAGCTATGCATGTGTTGTGGAAGTTAAGTGTATAGGAAATCTCTGTACCTCTCATTCAATTTTGCCATTAACATAAAACTTCTCTTAAAAATAAAATCTATTGAAAATATGGATCCATGTGGCCTAAACTCATTGTAGTCATATAGCTCCTGTTGGCAATGTTATGACATAATAATCTATTTACTAGTGGGACAGGAAATTCCTAACAACATGACAAAGTTTCTAGAATTGGCACATTTCTTGACAAAAATCTACCATTGAGTATCAGTGAAATCACTAGATTATTTAAGAGTTAGTTGTTTTACTTGCTCTCTCTATAAGCCACATACTTAAAATCTATGATGTGGATGTTTGGTAAAGTTTCAGAAATGTTACTTCTATCATTTACTTTGCCTGGTGTTTGTCATTTTTCACTATCCCAGAGTTATATATAGTCATTGCCATCTCTCTTCTTTGTTTTTCTGTCTCAAATAGTTGTTCTCAATCATGGCCACACATTAGAATCAACTCCAAAGCTTTTAAATAATACTGATGCCTGATCCCAGGTCCAGAGATTCTTATTTAATTTTCTGTGGTGAGACTCAATTATTAGTATTTTTTAAAGCTTCTGAGATGATCCTAAGGTGCAGTTGGTGTTGAAAACCACTGATCTAGAGGCATTTACTTTGCTTCAGGGCATCTAAGTCACTTGGTCATAATGAGAAAGCAGGGATCATTGAAAGGGTTATGGGATGACACCCTTATTCAATTTCTTCTACCTAGTATGAAGAATACACTCTGAAGGAGTCAGAACATATATTTTTAAAATTTTTTAGATACACTATAATTTCTATGAAAGCAAAGACTAAACCTATCTTGGTTACTATTATATTTCTAGTTGTATGTTAGTTTCATGCTGATAGCATAATAAGCATTTGATAATTTACTGGGTGAATAAATGGATAAGCAACTGCAATGATAGCAAGCATGAGTTAATTGTAAAATAAAATGTATTTCTTATGACAAAGATATCTAAATAGTATGATAGTATCTTTTTCTAAAAATTCTTAACTGCTCCTATATTGCGTTGCTCCTGTGTCATCATCCCTAAAGAAGCTTCCCTGTAGGAGTCAGCAAGGTTCATAAGTCTCAAGGGTGGTCCATCAAATATAGGATGTAAATTACAGAGAGACAGCACATATGTCAATTTGTTATTTAGAGTCTAGTTACAGTCATCTCTATTCCACACAAAAGGGAGTTACTAACTACCAAGATGTGGGTGATCCTTGTGGAAGCAGTAGCCAATTACTCAGAAACTATCCATGCCTGTAGAACTTCCTTAGTATACCCTCATCAAGGATCAACTTACATGGGAAATATGCCTGAGGTGTAATTGACAGGTCAGAGTTTGTTTGCTTTCTTTTAAATAAATACAGTTTTTATTTTATTTAATAATAAGAATTTTTAGTAATATCTCTCATTCTTGAGTGTCTACTTCATGATAAAGTGCTTTCATACACATTTTCAAAATTGATTCCAATAACTTTGTAAAACAGGTATTACTTTCCTCAGTTTACAGAAGGGAATCAAAGGATCACAAGACTGAAGTAACTTTCTCTAAGGCACGTGGCTAGCTGGTGACTGAGTAGGAATTTAATTCCTGGTCTATTTGACCTCATTCTCTGAATAATAGATTAGTTTCTCTTCTCTTCTCTGTTAATCAACAAATCCTACCACCACCTCTACCACAACCACCATCATCCCATCTTAAGGGAACTTTCACTTGAGCGTTTCTTCAATTCTGTCCAGGAAGAGTTTTCTTGTCTTTTTGTATACCCTGGGGGCTTTCTACGCATCTCTGAAACTGAGACTAAAAAATGTTAAACATTCTTACCATTCCTGTATTACTGTTCTAAATTTAGAATATTATAGAAGGGCAGTAATAAAAATAGCTATATAAATGCAAATGATACATTATGCTCGATCAGTCTATTATTCTAAAGTTCTCATTCGACACAACCAATGAGTAAAATTAAATTTTTATTTTATAATTCTTTTTAAATATTTTGTATATATAAAATGATACTGCTTTGTTTCTATTTGTTATTTATAAATTAAGTGACATTTGTAATAGATTTAAAAAAAATCCAGTTTTCAAAACTTAATAAAATGTATGTTTAACCAATGTCAAATTAGAAGCTTTCAAATACTGTACCTACAAAGAAGCCATAAGAAAAATAATTTTATCATCTCATTGATGATTCAAAAGAGGGATATTTGCTTTTCTCATTCTTCTTTCATATGTTTCAATTCACCTACATAATTTCATCAGCCTTCATAAGACAATGTAGTTATTCTTTCCAGCTAGTCTGTTTTTAATGACCTCAATTATTTAAAAACAGGAGTATTAGTTCATACTGTAAGCCTGCATCAAAATATAACATGTATGCTATAAAGATATATAACTATTATGTACCCAGAATAATTAAAAAATTAAAAATATTTTAAAATTTAAAAATTTAAAAAAACAATAAAATACAGGACTAGTGACAACATATAAAATCTTTATGTAAGAATAAAGGTATTAACAAGTCAGTGATAGAAAGTAGACGATGATAGTGGGGGATAGGGTAAAGAGATTTAGGACAATGTTTTCTACTTTTTAAGAACAGTTTTTATATAAAGGGATGGAAGCTGTCTGCTAACCAAGTTAATTTTAGTTGGGGGTTACTCTGTATTCTCAGGCCAATGGCAACTGCTGAAAAAGAGCCAAAGTTTTCCAAACAGAGCAGCTTTTGTTGTCTTTGTGCGAGCTGACCAGCTCTTTTAGATTTTCTGGGAGGGCAGGTTTTCATGGTTTGGGTGGTCAGAAAAGGATAGCCTGAAAGATTGGTCCAAAAACATAAAACTATCAAGGTATAACATTAAACCATTAAGAAATTGTGAAATTAACATTAATGAAAATAATTGAGTATAATGTTTTGCTTATTTCATTAACTTTTTAAATATTCAAATTTGATAAGAAATTTAAAGAACTGCAGATAATAAATCTACTAAGGCTTATATGTGTATATATGTGCAACAATATTTATTGCTACTAAATATGCCTTATTAACTAGTCTGAATTATTTTAGCAATTAGTTATTTGACATATGGATAATAACTGACATATTCTGACATAGTATTACATTTTATTTATGTTTTCAGAGTTATAAAGTTTAAAAGGAAAGATAAGCATTTTAAATATAGCAATAATTACTACACTAACTCTCAGAAAGATTACAGGCATGCAATTTCCTTTGAAGCTAAAATGTAAAGAACAAAAATAGTCAGGTCAGCAAATATTTACTGAAATGTGTTGGGTACTATGATGGATACAGAAATAACACAATCAGTGTCCAAATTTTATTCGAATTTCTGTTGAACCTGAGATATATTTATTTTTGAAATTGAAAAGACTACCAAACTCAAGTAGTATTTCAAAAAATGATAAAAATCTATTGCTATCTGTGTTTTAAAGGAATTTCAAACATGCCTTATAAGAAATTCACATTTGGGACTGCATTTCTATGTATTTCAAGTGAACTGCTCAAAGTCACTTAACATTCACAAGGAAAAAGGTTGAGAAGCAGAACAAAATAAAAGAAGTGTGAAGGTAGTAAAAAAAAAAAAGAAGAAAGAAAGAAAGAAAAAAGGCTTATGAGTCCTGGAAGGCTTTTATTTTGCTGCTCTTGGCAGAAGGAGCAAAGTGACAGGCAATCTCCATTGCTAAGAAAAATGTAGACATGAATTAATGGTGATTAAAATTGGTAAATATTACTAGCCTCTTTATAAATAGTACTCCTAAACATGCTATGGTTAATGGTGTAGGGTACAAAAGATATGACCAAAGCAAAAGCCATAAAAGAGGCTTTCATACTAGGAAAATAATTTATACAATAAACACAAGTGTAGTCATTCCAGCTGGCATGCTGCTATCCATCTTAATTATTGCAATAAATGAACCACTGGCCATCACATTTAAAAGAGTACAGAAAACTGGATGGCTACCAAAATATCAGGAAGAAAAGCTTTATGTTAAAATAAAGTGATGATTAAATTGGAAATCAGGCCATAATGCTGATGATACACTTTTACTGGGATAAACAAAGTAATTTCGTCTTTGAAAATTATATTTACCTGACCTTGTAAATTCCTTGATAATTGAATAAGAAACTATATTATTTGTGTGCAACCCACATGCCATATTGCATTTATAGAAAGCACTTTTTTCCTACTGGAAATAACTGCAAAGGGGGCCTGCAGTGGGCTTGAGTCAGTAGAGGGTAGGTTACTTGGTACCCTGGTACATAGCACTGCCTCCTCTAGCACAGCTCTTCTCAAAGTGTGGTCCCAGGACCAGCATCATCATCAAACATATATGAACTTAATAGAAATGCAAATTCTGGGCCCCACATAAGAAATGCTGAATCTGAAACTCTATATGTTGGGCCCAACAATCTATGTTTTTAACAAGCTCTGATGCATGTCCAAGTTTGAGAACCACCATTCCACCAAAATGAAAGCTTCATAGGACGATGTTTTGTTCACTGCTACATCTCCAGCATCCAACTTAGCATAGTAGCTAACCCAGAGTAGTAACTCAATAAATATCTGTTGAAAAAATTAATTAAAAAGAAACCTTTTTAAAAAATAAATTAAAAAGTATAATCTAAATAATCATTTTGGGTATTTTTCATGCTGGCAAATAATTTCACTTATGAACAGAAGTTCAACTTTTAAAAAAAGCATCATTATATATTGGGTGAATTCTTATTTGCATTTAGATTCAAATTACATTTGAAAAACAAAATGTTCTTTAAAAAGATTTTGGGATGATAGTTACAGAAAATAGTTTTGAATTTGTGGATAGGTAGTTAATTGATTGGTTTTTTGTTGTTGTTATTGAAAGTTGGATGGAGGATTATTTGAGGAGAAATTAGTATTGAAAAATAAAATCTACTACCTATTATGTGAATGTATAATATTATGTTGAATAACAAGAAGTGATAGCTATAAGTTTAAATGGATAAGTTTAAATCCATTACCTCTTTAACTGAATAATCTTTTTTAGTTACTTATTTCAATTTATAGCTATCATTTTTTGTTATTCAACACAATATATTCATATAATTTTTTATTATACAACAACTCTAGCACTTTGTATAGGTTCACTTTACATATACAAGTGTACAACTTGCAAAAGATATACTTTGTTTTTTAAAAATGATATTTATAAAGAATGAACAAAAATAAAAACTTTTAAAAAACATAGTAAGAATTGTATCTGTAAATTCTAAACTTATATTGCCAGTTAAATAAAGGAACAAACTCCAAGAGGAAAATTTATGAACCTCAAGGGACAGAGTAATGACCATCATCATTTCACAAAGCACAATTTTAGGAGGCACACTTTATTGTATTTTTTGTTTGAATTATAAATTTTAGTAGAAAATGGGAAATTGGGCATAGTAATACATTTTCACTACACACCATTTGAAATAGCGTCACAAAAAATGTTATTATAAAAAATTAATTCAATTCATCTGCAATAGGAAACCTGTCACCATGAGCTGAAATTGGATGAAAGCCTACAAACAGAAATAACACTTTAATGCCACCTAAGGTATACACATGCTTTTTATAAAAAAAAAATTATCTCACTTGCTAACATTTAACAAAAGAACTATAAAACTGCTAAGAAATTAATCCAGAGGCCATGGCCCTTGGAAAGGTATGGTAATCCTTAAGAAGACAATCTCTTTTTCCTAAATACCATTTGTGCAGTTAACCATGCCAAGAATTGCTGACACCATGAGCATCAAGGACAGGGGAGAAAACCAAAGAAATAGAGGACAGGGCAGTGCAGAGGGTATGGTTCCACCATATTTCAACCAAAAGATAGTACATATTGCTGAAGAATGTCTAAAATGTTATTAAGTCCACTAGAAAGTAATTCTACTTAACTCAATTTGTATTAATGCCTTTATCCACTTGTTGGTTGTGTCTTTTAGGAAGAAGCCCAAAGGTTTCTAAGTAATCTTGTTGCATTTCTTAGTTCCTCTTCCTTCTCCAAATTTAAGACTTTGCTGAATCAATGCTTATGCATTTCCATGTTCAGTTCTGCCCTTTTAGCTAGATCCAACTTTCCTTTCGCCAACTCAGCCCCTACCCCTGCTATGTATCCCGATCTCTTCTATCTCAAACATTTCTTCTAGACCCTTTCGTATTTCTTTCTTTCTGGTCATCACCAAATTCCATTTTCTGTCTGCATTGTACTCCAATGTTTTGTGAAGCTGCCATATCCTTTTAGACTTCTTCAATGTAGACATTGTATTTTACTCATCTTTATCCAGCACAACAGTTATATGCAATAGCTTGCTCATGATGGATGTCCAATAAATATTAGTTAAATTAAATTAAATTTTAAAATGCTGTAAGCAAGTATTATTTTGCTTGCCAGTCTTATTAGCACATCCCCAGTTTTCTTGAAGCTGCACAGCAATCTGCCAACTTCCTCTTCTTTCCTCCAACCATAGCGGATTGGTCTTAAATGGACACCTGATCCAAGTTGAGCCAATCAGAATCCTTTCATTGTGAATTTTGGAACTAGACAAACCATGATCATTAGTTTATTGAGTGGAGGAGAACTTAATCAATGAGCTATTGATGACCATATGGCCTTAGAATCAAAATAAGATAATCTTAAGAAAGAAGGCAGCAAATAAAAAGAAAGAAGAGCTGAGAAATGGGGACAGAGAGAACTAACAGTGTTCATGCCCTGATTCAAATTAGTGCCCAAGTCCTAAGTCCTAGTTTATCCCTCTTGGTCATACAGATTTCTTGTACCCCCATTATATACCCCACGTTTGTGCATAAGCTAGATCCTGTAGACTCCTGCCACTGCAATAAAATATCCTAAATAATATGATGCCAGAATCATGGCTCATACTGAGTTCATTGCTTTTAACTTAATAATAAGAGAAAAGCATATTTTCTGGAAGAATAATCTATAATAGAAAACTTATGTGGAAGAGTCACTTTAAATCAAATAGAACAAATATATCAGATGAGTTTACATAAAGAACAATTTAGCAAAAAACCCCACAAAAACCTCTGCATGAGAGAAGTGGGAGCCTATTTGTTGCTGTAAATTTCTCTACTTTGGTGTATCTCCAAGGACAAAAAGTCTCGAATCTCAATATTGTACTTTATAGGATTAGGGTGACATTGTATGAAACATCACCCTTAACCACTTCGGTACCAGCGTCGACTATAGCCACAGATGAACGCCAGCGTCAACTTTAGCCGACAGCCAAAAGCCTTTACTTTTATCCCTGCAGTTGCAGTGTGTACGTTCAGCTAATAAGTTACTACAAACCTGTGACCTTTTAACAAGTCTTTAGTAGGAGTTATTATAGTTATTTTCCTAAAGCTGCCTGTAAAGTAAAACAAGCTTTCAGTGCGTTAAAGCTTTCTTCATCACACAAGAACAAAATGGATTCGTCGTCAATGCACAGCACAAACTATCCTGCGGACTATGAGTGCTGGCTGTGAGCAAGGTTTCCCAGCCGGTGAGTGTCCTACCGAAGTGGTTAAAAAGTTCCTTTGAAGACTGTTTAACCTAAAGTGTAAAAGCATAACCCATTGTGATCATTGAATATATTTTTTAATGGAGAGATATAAAAGGGTCCAAAGTAACTGTTAAAAAATTTTAATATCAGAAATTCATTGTTAATAAATTAGCAGGAGGGTCATTTAATAAAAAATTCAAATCACACATTCTGATTGTTAAATTATGATATGCTTTGGGAACAAGTTTATGGCATGAGCTGCAGGCTTTATTTATGGTGCTTACAATAATAAATTTATTAAAACTCTGTTAAACATGGTAATTATTATCCACCCTGCATTTCTTTCCCTAATTATAAAACAATTACTACTTTCTACATTATTGAAAAGTATAACTACATAGAGCAAAACTTTACAAGGCCATTATGATGGATTCAGAAAAAACAAAAGCAATTTCAGAAAACCACTAAATTATTTAAAAATTTTCCAAAATATCTTCATTGGCTTATCACACTTTTTGAATGGCTGCAATTAACCTTAAAATGAAAAAAAAAATCACTTCCCTGACTAAACAACTTTTGCACATGTCAATAAATTTATGGGTTGCAGGATAAGGCTTACATAGTTCTAAGTGTACACAATGTAAACTCTAAAATAAGGAAAATTATTTGCAGGAGTACTCTGGGGAATACATTTCATGTCTTGAGTTTTCTTAAAAATACTGATAACTTCTTAAAACTCCTCTGGGACAAAGGCCTGTTTTATAAAGTCAGCCTGTGTTGAAGGATTCTAGGGAAATCCCTGAGGTTTCAGTAAATGTAAATGGCAAAAAAGAAGAGAAATTTCCATGGGCTGTTGAAGATGGAACTAGGCATTTAGAAAAGCCTAGGCGTCTGGGAGAGAAGTTAGGAGTTTCCAGTCCATGACTTTGTGTGTTCTGCAGCATACGAATGTCTCCAGATGCCTATTCTCTCATCCTCACATGTCCGTTTTAGGTATTAACATCTCAGACACAGACATACACAGGTAGTGAATCATATGTTATACACACGGAGAAGTAAAATGGAAACTCAGCACAATCAACCTCATGCCCCAAACTATTTTGTACTTTACTAATGGGTTCAATTATCTAAGAATAAATATTTTTTAGTATTTGTTTAACGTCTGAAAATTTTTTATTTCAGAATGTTAAGGGGGTACACATATTTTGGTTACATAATTTGCTTTTGTACAGTTTGAGCCAAAGTTATAAGTGTGTCCTTCACCCAGATAGTGTGCATTGTACCCGTTAGGTGTGAATTTACCCATCACCTCCCCGCCACCTGCTTGATTTCCGTTGAGTTTTACTTCCATATGTGCACATATGTGTGATCAATTAGTTCCAATTTAATATTGAGCACATGTGGTGTTTGTTTTTACATTCTTGTGATACTTTAAAGAATGGTCTCCAGTTTCATCCAGGTTGTCACAAAAGATACTAGATCACCATTTTTTTATGGTTGAGTAGTACTTCATGGTATACTTATACCACAATTTATTAATCCACTAATTTATTAATGGGTACTTGGGTTGTTTTCACATCTTTGCGATTGTGAATTGTGCTGCTATAAACATTTGAGTGCAAGTGTCTTTTTTAGAAAATATCTTTTTTTCTTTGTGTAAGAATAAAATTTTAATTCTTTCAGCTGCAGGTATTAATATTTTACATGCTGTCTCCACACTTAGTGAAAGTACCATAGAAATTGGATACTAGTGGAAGTACCACAGTACTTGGATACTCATGTGGTGCTCTTGATAAAATGGACTAGAACTGTTTTGTAAAAAAACACACAAAGTCTTTTTGTTTGCTCTTGTAGCCATTGGATTGCTATTGCAATTTGAGAGGTTTCATAGTGCCCTTCATAGACTATGCATTGCCAGCTTACAAATTACAAGCTCTTTGTATTTAAATCAGCCCTGCTTCAGTACCTGACAAGTGAGGTCAGTTAAAATAGTCTGGGATTGTTGATTACTTCCAAGTAGATATTCATTATATAAATGAAAACAAAATATTTTTATTCCACATCTTACTTTTAGTATCTTTTGTTTGTCTTAAAGTCTAATCTCTTTTATAATTAATACTTAAGTATCTGGGAACAAAATGTCAGATACAAAGGAAGGCCAAGAAAGCAGAACAATTTGGATTTCTAAATGCCAGAATACAATCTAAAAATAAGACACCATTACCTGGACTCTCATCATATGAGAGATTCATTTTATGAGTTTTATGGGATTCTGAAAACTCATAAAATGAGTCTTATCATGTTTCTGAAAAAAATGGCAGAGATAATAGCTATATAAATAAACATTGTGGCCAAATGGTATCTCTTTGAATTGGTGTCTCTTTGAATACATTTTGTATAAATCTATAATAAAAAATCATCAGCATTGATGTTGCAATGATTTCTAGGTGTGTTAAAGCTATGTCTCACAGAATTTTTCCTGCTAAATTGCTCTAATGAACCTCCAATGAAGAGAGGATTTAATATTCTCCATTTTCTAACACATCTCAAATTAAAATACCAAAATTTCTTTTCATTATGGATAGCTTACACTTTGAAGTTTCCTACTATTGATGAAAATAGTTTGGCAATACAATTTTTTGATATTCAGTGTAGTTAGGTAATATTCTTGAAAATCCCTTAGGCCTCTAGTTTCCTTTTATGAGGTGCTAATTATTAAACTTATCAGTTAAAAAATAACAACAATATGTTTGTTATTGGCTGCTTCTCCAAATTTATAGTGATCTATATTTGAGTGAGCTTACAATCAAAATTTGGTTGATATGAATTCCAAATCATGCAGAAATCTTACATGCATCTTCATGGAAATGAATAATAGGGTTTTATTTGTTGTCTTTATTTGTTTTGTTTTTCTGTTGCATTTTTATTTATACTGCAGAAACACAATTCTAGAAAATACCAGAAATCGAATAATCCTAAATCCAAATACTATGTTTCATTCGTGTAATATATTTTATTTGTAAAGATTGTTTCCCAAAAACTTGTTCTCTAAATCTTTCAAGTTAGAAATAAGATTAACCAATGTTAAACAAATTTCTTTAAATCAGGTATTAGCAAAGCTTATTTTTATTGTGAATCTAAGAGTGAATGTAATTATATACCATTCCTAAATTAATTTGGTCATGATTGAATTATTGGGATCACAGTATTTCCTCAGGAATATTACACCACAAGTTTCCAAAATAATCCATTCTATTAAATGTGATACAACAATCTTTAGTGTTGGAAAAGTATTACTGATATAAAGTTTAAATTCCTTTTATTGTATGTTGTCTTCTCATACTCACCTGTTTGTCATCACATGTATAAATTTATTATTGAAGAATATATGATCTTTTGTTAACTATATGGGCAAATTTTTAGTAGTTATTTAGGTTTACAGTTTTACATTTTCAAATCACTTCAGAACATCAATCAAGAAGTACACTATGCAAAGTCATTTTATTAATAAATTTGATTTAACTGAAATGTGGATTAATATTAAAAATGCTAACACTAATGAAGGATCATTTTAAATCCAATAGGTTTGTTATGTTTATTATAATAAGTTAGAAAGATTTCACCTACCTAAAGAAGGTAAAGAGAAACAAGAAACATAAAAATGAGTATAGCTATTATCCTAAAATTTCATAGGAATCATATCTAATAAAGTTTCCTAATTTCTCAATTCAAAATAAATAAATTACTATGCCAGAAGATGTATCTCTTCTACAGTTTTGGTAGTAGCACTGTTGTTACAATAATTTTGTACTATTAGTTTATTTTAAAATAATACACACATTATAAATATTCAAATCACATAAGAGTATATAATAAAAAATAAAAATGTTTCCATCCTATCTCATGTCCCCAGACTTCCCTTTCAAAGATAATCATTATTATTAAAGGTTCCTGTGTATTTTTCCAGAAAAAATTATCTATGTATATACAAGCATATATATTATTGTGTGTGTTTAAAAACACATTCTGTTTTTAAGCAAATGAAAGTATATAATACACATTGTTTTGTCATCCTTTTAAAAAAACTATTCATCTTTGTATTTTTAATAAATAAGGATAAAGATAATTTTAGTGGGATAATTTTCTACTTTACATCAACATTATTTTCTCTTTTCTATTTGAATATGTGTTATATTTGAACCTTTGCTTGGAAGGTACACTATATTAAAACATTGAGTTTAAGGTGTTGACAATAATGGCAGTATATATAATAACAGCTAACATTTGTGAATCCTATTTTACTTGCCATTCACTTTACTAATCACTTTCAAAAGATTATCTCACTTAGTTGTTATTATTTTCATTTTTCAGATGAAGAAATTGACTTGGAAACATTACATGACTTGCCCACTTAAATGACTTTTTTCAGTTATTCTTTCTTCCTCTTTTCTTTTACGAAATCCTTAATATACCCATTCAATTTATACTATCTAAATATTGACTGTAAAGTCTCATGGTTTTGAATCCTCAAAAGCTGAAGATCCATAGGGTGTGGTTAGAACAATTTGGAATCTAATTATTATATTAAGTTCAAAATGGACCCATTTTATATTAATATTTTAAAAGAAAAAGAAAGAAACATTTGATTTCTGAACTCTAAATAAGTTTTTCTAGAAAAGTGTTTCTATAATCAAATATTTAGTGAAGCTTCAGGTCCAAGATCCTCAAAATGAGAAATCATGGACAATTTGAACCAGAAGGAATCTTATGTTACCGTTTCTTCCTATTACCCTACAAATAAGAAAAATAAGGCCTTTAGTACTAAGTTTATCATCAAATTTTTTATCTTTTCATACTGATCTCTAAACTAAAAGAGACATTAGAAAATCTCTGTTTGGAATATGGTATACATGTAAAACATCCCAGACAGAGATGTGGCTATAATATTTTGTAACACTATCAAATGTAGTAATCCCTGAGTCTTCCTCAAATCTAACAAAAATTCAGGCTGGGCACAGAGGCTTATTCCTGTAATCCCAGCACTCTGGGAGGCCAAGATTGGACATTGCTTAAGGTCAGGAGTTGGAGACCAGCCTGGGCAACAAAGCAAGATCCTGTCTCCACAAAAGTAAAGGAAAAAAAGAAAAAAGCTAGATGTGGTGCTGTACACCTGTAGCCCCAGCAGTCAGGAGGCTGAGGCAGAGAGGGTTGTTTCAGCCCAGGAGTTCCAGGCTGCAGCGAGCTATGATCATGCCACGGCACCCCAGGCTGGGTGACAGAGTGAGACCCTGTTTCTTAAAAAAAATAAAAGTAACAATATACGTAACCGTAATATTTGTACCCCGATAATATGCTGAAATAAAAAAAAATAAATTAAAAAAATAATGTAAGTCAAAAATGCATTTAATATCCTAATAAATGTAGAGTAAAAAATATCCTAATCATAGAGTAAAAAAATAAATAAAAAGTAACAAACTTCTTTCAGCAGTTGAATGCTGTTTTGTTTTTTTCGTGAGACAGTTGTCTGTGGAAACAAGGAACTGGAATCAAGAATCAGTGTTTTCATCATAGCTATTAATTCACCCTTTACTTCTTCCTTCTCTGGGCCTTAACCATTCCTTATAGAACTTGTATCCTCTAAGTTTAACAAGTTTTATTCCTTTTCTCTGAACAAAATTGAGTTCCTCTGTATTTGAGTTCCTCTATTTACAATGTGGACACCGAAATGAAATATAACGTTATACTCCCATGGAAAGTTTATTCAGTGTTAATACAGGAAAGGCTGTATGCCTTCTTGTCTGTTATAACTTTACACTCTGTTAATGCTTTCTTTTTTTTTCTTTTATTTTATTTTATTATATTATGGGGGTACAGATATTGTTAGAGTTACATATATTGCCCCTGCCAACCTTACCCCCACCCCCACTGTGCTAGAGCTTCAAGCATGTCAACCCTCTGGTGGTGCGTGTCACACCCATTATGTAAGTATACACACTTCCCCTCCCCACCCACCTGCCCACCACCCGATAAAAGTTTTTTTTTTGTTTTTTTTTTTGACATTTGGTTACATTGTATTTCTTTGCCTCTCCCTAAGAAGGGTTAGAGGTATTCCCTTCCCCCCCACAATGCTTGCCATATCTCAAGGATGTGGGTCTCCCCCTGCCCCACCCCCCGTGAGTACTACCACCATTTGAGCACCATAGACTGTTAATGCTTTCTTATATCATAATGTATTTTTATCTCTATATCCCAATTGTTTCATTTATGGTCCCTGTGACTAGGGAATCTCAATCTGAAAAATGTTACATGCTTAACTCTTAATTATGGATACTGATAAAGACAAAAAAATGCAAATAATGCAAAAAAAGAGACAATGAAAAAATCATTTTTATTTGGCAGTGGAGTAAAATCACACATTAACTGTCACATGAAAGGATGCCCACACAGTTGCAGTCTAATGTCATCACTGAACAAGCAAAGAAACAGAACAGAAATATGAAGTGATTAACCAAAATCCCAGGGCTGCTGGTAAAGGCAGAACTGAAACCTGGGTCTTCTGTTCCTTTCTCCATACTTCCATCACGTCACTCTGCCATTGATCACGCTAGCCAGCCCTCACCAAGAAGGAAAGTCCTGCTCTCCGTAATTAACTTGAAAATGCTCCCGGTAACCATTACTGATTCAACAATGATGAATCAACACTCATTATTAAATGTTTTCCAGTTTAATCACTAAATAATAAAGTTAGTGGAGTGGGCCATTTGCATAGAACCTGTTTTCTTAATTTCTTTTTTATTTTATTATTTGTGAAACAACTGTATTTAACAATGTAGGTATGTGGCCAACAAGTACACACTGGCTCTGTTGTGAGAATCAATGTTAGTTTTTTAAAAGTTAGCAGTACATTCTGTATTCTTCAAACATCTAAAGAGAAAAAGCTAATAGATTGTGCAATATTTCCAGAAGGCAAAATAAACAAGCAACAAAAAAGTATAGTAAAAGATGATCTTATGTTTGAAGTGCTTTTGAGCTTTGTTTGATGGTTTCTTTGTGTGTGTGTGCGTGTGTGTGTGTTTGCGTAGGTGGGAAGGATTTTTTATTTTATTTTTATTTCCGCTTACCATTCTCTCTAGCAACCTCATTTGGAAACTCAGCCTATGAGACTACTACATACTTCTGTGGAAAATATAATTAGTCTTTAGTTATTCTAACTATTTCTCCTATGGAAAAAAATCTCAAAATTTCTATTTTGAGATTGACTTGTGGTAAAAAGAAGAAGCAAACTAAAAATCTATCAATTTGAAATATCATCAACATTTAATTCAATTTTAGTAGAGTGAAATTTTGTTGGAAAAATAATGTTTATTGGGTAATTTGCTTATGCTGCCTTTAATGGTTGTTTTTAGGTTAAAGGATTAGAAGATCAAAAGGATAGCATTCCAAATATAAGGGATTGTGCTTGGAAAAGGAAAATAATGATACTAGTTATCTGGAAATTCCTGAATTAGTGATTTGTGTCTCAACAGGTAGGCTTATAAATGTGCCTAACTCAGTAGAAAAGAATATAACACACTTTTCACTCAATTTTAACTTTTAAAAGAAAATATTCATGACTAAGAAAATAATTACAAACATATATTTATTCTGGTATAATGACAGACCAAAGTCTAGGCTGTCAGGAAGCAGGGTCTAATGTCTAGAAATATGGTTCATGGGTGAATTGAGATAGAAAGGTAGGGAGTGGAGAAAAGTTTTGTGAAAACTAGCCCTGGGGTGTAATGTCCCCAGCCAATGAGAATGGATTTAACCGGGCTCTATTTGTGAATAGAACAAGGGAGGGAACCTGTGACTAGAACCAAATCTACAGTTTATGCTGGCCTTGAATGTTTCTATTCAGTTGGCCCATTTATGAACCATTGTGCAGTTGATTCAAACAGATGTTGAGACACCTGTTCTAAGCAAAGACATTTCACTGGTTCACCTCTGCCTCCCTAAGTCTGCTTTTCTAATATTCATTTCTTCTTTCGGATTTGTTTACCCATCAGACTTCCCTTTTCAGAATTTGAAAAGTCACCTACTCACCTCTCTATTATACTCATTTCTCTAATTTTAACTTCCTCTGTAAACTTGAGACATAAACTCTTTGGGTGAAGAGAAGCAGAAGCTCAATGCCCAAGACTTATCTCAGTACTACTGATGCCTGAGGTTAGAGCAGATCATTCAATAGTATGTTTCATTCATCTGTGGGGGAGTAGTTTCAAAAACACTGTTTTCCTAGATTCTCATTGGCTGAGGTATGGAACTGAACCTGTATAGACAAGCCTTTAGCATTCACCACAGATCTGAGCATATTCAGATATGCTCAGTTGGAAACCAACAGGTACATGGTATATTTATGTAATCTTATTACTAAATGATATTAACTAGCATTACTTAATTGAAATTTGGTTTCACTATAGAATTAAGCAGACTAATACAATTCAGAATTCCTAAAATTGAATAAAGAACCATAAATTCACATCTGCTATTGTAGAATTTGACAAGAATTGCTAAATTTGAACAAAAATTCTCTGGATTTTAAGACATATTTCCATCAAAATTCCTCTGGAATAAGTTTCCTTACAGCCATTGCTCTTCCCCCTTCGAAATAAAAAAAAATAACTGAATTTTAATTATTGAGAGAAGAGATTCAAATTTGGAATTATTAGAATGTATTATCTAACTAGGTGTCACGGCAAAGCAGAAGAAGAAAAATTATCCTATAGCATGATGCTACCGGGCCACATAAACCATTGTGGTAATTTCTTTCTAAAAATAATAGCAAATTTCTTTTCATGCTAGCATTTGGTCTTTTCTTTCTTTTCTCACCGAAAAGAAGTTCTCTCATCACTCTACTCCCTTTCCTTATTAGTACAAACTGCTCCCTTAAACTTTACTTGTCCTTTATGGCTTTTTCAGAATGCTTTCTTTTACTGGGATCACATATTTTATCATAAAACTTAACTTTATAATACTACTTATAGCTAAAATAAGGCTTGTTAATGATGAAAATTATTTCACTACATCAACTCTGGATTCTATTTCTACAGAAAATTGAGAACTCTATTATTTATAAATGTTCGTATGTTTGTGGGAAGATTATTTTTTGGGTCACAATATTGTGAATGTACAGCCTATATTACATACCAAGAATAAAAAAATCCAGGCATTTTTTCCCCACATAATACAAGTGATTAAAAAAAGACTGTCATGTAGTCTACTAGATTAATCCAGAATGTCGACACATGACAGATATGGCTCAACTAGTTTTACATATTTAAACAAAGAGAAAGTCTCATTTACTTGATTTTATTTGATAATGCCTTTGCTTTGACTACTTTTTGATACATAGACTATACTCCATTCAAAGTCTTATATTGAAGAAGCTGAAAGTGAGATTAGATTTTGTAATTTATAAAATAAAAAAGCATAGTTTTTAAACTTAAAATTGGTTATACAAATATATTAGCCATTCTTTTGTAAAGTACTAATTTATATGAAGCATAGCAATATTCAATAAATGAGAGCTATCAGTAGCAATGTGTTGGATTTATATTGGTTTAACTGGACAAGTACTTTTATAATATATTAAAATATTAGA
Organism: Cheirogaleus medius; assembly: GCA_008086735.1. Lineage (NCBI taxonomy): Eukaryota > Metazoa > Chordata > Mammalia > Primates > Cheirogaleidae > Cheirogaleus > Cheirogaleus medius. The sequence goes on from VBSM01000272.1 coordinate 65,870,879, forward strand.
ATTTCTGGACAGAAATTCAGGAGATAGCTTGACTTTCAGACCACAGAGTAAAAATTTACCAACAAGGTTGTCTATGAAAAGCTAACAGAGTAAAACCATCATATAAATGTTAAAATTTGATTTAATCAAGTCCCATTTATTTATTTCTGCTGTTCTGTTATTGTTTTGGGGGTCTTAGTCAGAAATTCTTTGCCTAGGCTGATTGTACAGAAGAGTTCTTCCTACATTTTCTTCTAGAATTTTTATGGTTTCCTGCCTTACGTTTAAGTCTTTTATCCATCTTGAATTAATTTTTTTAAGTGGTGAGAGATAGGGGTCCTGTTTCATCCTTCTGAATGTGGCTATTCAATTTTCCCAGCACAATTTACTGAATAGGGCTTCCTTTTCCCAGTGTATGTCATTGTCTTCTTTGTTGAAGATCAGTTGCTTGTAGATAAATGGTTTTATATCTGAGTTCTCTGTTCTGATCCATTGGTCTATGTCTCTATTTTTGTACCAATATAATACTCTTTTGGTTACTATAGCCTTGTAATATAGTTTGAAGTATGGTAACATGAGACCTGCAGACTTGTTATTTTTGCTTAAGATTGCTTTGGCTATTCGAGCTCTTTCTTGGTTCCAAATGAAGCACAGAATTATTTTTTCTAGATATGTGCAATATAGCATTGGTATTTTGATCGGGATTGTCTTGAATCTGTAAACCATTTTGAGCAGTATGGACATTTTAACAATGCTCCTTCTATTGATCCATGAGTATGATATGTTTTTCCAATTGTTTGTATCATCTGTGATTTCTTTCTTCAGGGTTTCATAGTTTTCCTTGTAGGGATCTTTCACCTCCTTGGTTATGTATATTCCTAAGTATTCTATTTTCTTTGTAGCTATTGAGAATGTTATTGAGTCTCTGATTTGACTCTCAGGTTGACTGTTACTTGTATATAGAAATGTCCACTGATTAAATCAAAAGCTTCTGCACAGCAAAAGAAATATCAACAGAGCAAGTAGACAACCTATAGAATGGGAGAAAATATTCTCAAAATATACATCTGATAAAGGGCTAATTTCCAGAATCTATAAAGAACTCAAACAAATCAATAAGAAAAAAAATCCATTAAAACATGGGTAAAAGAACAGAAGTTTTTCAAAAGAAGACAGATAAATGGCCAAAGGACATATGAAAAAATGTTCAACATCACTAATCATCAGGGAAATGCAAATGAAAACCATAATGAGATATCACCTTATCCCTGTCAGAATGGCTATTACTAAAAAGTCTAAAAACAATAGATGCTGCATGGCTGCAGAGAGACAGGAACGCTTATGTACTGTTGGTGGGACTGCAAATTAGTACAAGCTCTATGGAAAACAGTATGGAGATTCTTCAAAGAACTGAAAGTAGACCTGCCATCGTATCCAGCAATCCCACTACTGGCTAACTACCCAAAATAAAAAAAGTGATTTTATCAAAAAGACAATGGCACTCAAATGTTTATTGCAGCACAATTCACAATTGCAAAGATGTGGAATCAACCTAAGTGCCCATCAACTCATGAGTGGATTAATACACACAAACACACACACACACACACACACACACACACACTTTGGAGTATTACTAAGCCATAAAAAGAAATAAATTAATGTCTTTTGCAGCAATTTGGATGGAACTGGAGACCATTTTCCTAAGTGAAGTATCTCAAGAATGGAAAAGCAAACACTATATGTACTAATAATTTGGAACTAATCAATGGTCACACATGGGCACAGAAGGAAGTAAAATTCATGGGAAATAAAGAAGTGGGATGAGGGAGGAGGTAAAAAACTTACCTAACAGCTACAATGAACACTATGATGGACACATTAATAGCCCTGGCTTAAGCGTTATAAAAGCTATCTATGTAACAAAACCATTTGTACCCCCTTAGTATTTGAAAATTTTAAAAAGTTAAAATTTGGAACAGCTGGAAAGGATTTAAAATAAGGAAATAAGTCAAGGCCAATAAAAAATAATTTACATATAAAGATTATAGGAATTTAAGATTATTTTATCCAGAGAAGAGACATCAGAAAAACTTAAAACCATTAAGTTTTCAGCTACAAAATACTATCAGATAATAAAATCTATGATAAATTCAATTCTGTACTGTTTTTATCAGTAAAAACCAATTTTTTAAAATGATATGTTAGTTTAAAGAGCATGAGGTGTTTTTTTTTAGTAAAAATGAAATGTGATTTAAATTTTTTTATGTATTATTGTTAGGTTTCTGCCTGAATTTTAAAATCCTTTTTCAATAGACAATAGTTTTGTAAAATAACACCAGATTTTCTCCAAATTATTTCTTATGTTTTACTGTTAACAATATTCAATGCATGGTCTGCAGTACAAATGTATCTTTGGCGGTACAAATATATTAAATACTGGCTACACGACTGATCAATTTGTTTATGAAATCTTTCCTATACTATTTCTGCAATATTCTGAGGAATGCCCTGATCCAAAGATTTAATCTATGAATGAAAAATAGGAGAAGTAAAAACATTGCCATTCCCTTCCTATTCTGAATGTGTCCACAATTATCCTGGGGAAAATAAAGTATAGTTTTAGTATCTTCACAACCTATAGTTTTAAAAATAAATTAGTTTAAATAAATTTCTCTATTTCTCTTGATGTTCTCAAATTTAACAAACAGACTATCCTCAATTCCTTTGGAAGCTCTATAAGAGTACTTTACAGTCATCAAAGTTTTTATTTGTGTCAACCTGGATTGCCACCTGGAAGAAATCTAACTTTATTTCATTTGCCTTTATACTTCTTTTGCATATCTTTGGTATAATATGTCAAAATCTGTTTTTGTTAAATAACATCCCTATTTTAGGAGATTTATCATTCTCTCAATTTTTAAAAGAAATTGAAAAATTGTCTCAATACAGATATTTGTTTTTCTATGAAAATATATGTTGCTTTTTAAAACAGGCCTCCTTAATAATCAAGAATTCTAATTTTGACAAATGCATCTATTCAACCATGTGGCTTATACATGGGGATATACTATGTGTCAACAGATATTGGGTGAAAAAAGATTATGAAAACATAGCCCCTGCCTCCAGGAACACAAAAATCCATCAAAGGAGAGAGACAAGAATAAATGGGAAAAAGCAATAAAGGAAATGAACTCTGGAATTGCAGAGGACAGGTACCTTAAAGAGTTCAGGCAAGAATTTCTGGAGGATATGGCATCTAAATGTGTTTTGAAGAATGCAGATGCAAGTTATTCAGGCAAAGGGAGGGTAATGGGAGAGGATGTAAAGAAAAGAAGGACCTAAAACAAGACAGAGACTTGAATAACCCAGGGAACGAGAATGACATGGCACATTTAAAAGTACGGCTAGTGCATGGAATTCCAAGAAAACTGTTCAGAAATGTAAGAACCTTAATGATATACTAAGAAGTTTGTATTTCACCCTGACTGTATGAAGGAGCCTTTGAAGTAATTTTAAGCAGAGCAGTTACAAGATTTGATTGATATCTTATATCATTCTGATGGCAAAAGAGAGAAAACATTATAGGGAGGCTAAACTGAAGTTTGGGAAGTATGTTAGACTATGTTTTCTTTTTCATTTCCCTAAAATATTATGATCATTGGGCTCTATTTTACTCTGAATTTACAGAGTCTATACAAATCTTTCTTTTAAGCACACACACTTTTTTACTCTTAAGTTCCCTCTGGCCTACTTACACTAATGACCTAAAATACCAATTGCACTCAGAGACTATATACTATAAAATGCAAGGTGTCTCATTTTTAGCTTTAAATTTCCTTTTAAATTTGGATTTCAACCTTAAAATTCCAATGCATTGGTGTTTCATTATCAGATGGGAATTAAAACATAATGAAGATGATACTAACAATTGATGGATGAAGTCTTGGAGTTTGTGAATAATTTGTTTCATAGGGTAAATAGATTCAAGGTTATGCCCAATTACTATTAATAATATGATATTACTCTCATTCATATTCCATTTTTTGAGTAGAAAAAGTCTTCAGTAGAGAGGAGCTAAAGTTGGCAATTTTATAATTTTGAACAACCTCTCCTCTTTGTATATCTATATCAGTAAGCTGGGCATATAATCACATTTTGGGGAAAGGGAAAGATTGAAGATTTAAATACTTGAATAATACTAGCATTTATTAAGAGCTTACTATTTGGCAATCATTCTGTTTAATGAGTTTTATGTGTATCAATTCATTTGAATTTTACAACAAGCTAACAAGATAGGTACTGTTATCTTCACTAAGTAGATTAGTACAGAAAAGGGAGGGTTTAAGTAATTTGCTCAATGTCATCCAATTGGGAAAGTGAAGGGTGGAGACATAGGTTTCAAAACTATACAGTTTGGCTACAGAAACCATATTTTCAAATTCAAATCTATAATGGAAAGTAAATACAATAAAACTAGCACTTACTTTAAAAGATACTTAAAATTGTGATTTGTTAAAATTGTCATTATGACCAACCTACAGGCTTCCCTCCTAGTATTGCCATGATGACAGATAATATAATTTCCATATGAAATGTTAAAAAGCTGTTTCTGTGTTGGCAATTTTTAAATGCACCAGAGAACTGAATCATTTATTTTACTGATAGCATTTTAGTAATCAATTAGGAAATCTAATGTGTGGTATTATGCAATTTTCTCTAGAATGTAATAAAATCATTTCCACTTTGAATTAAAAAATGAGGATCATCATTTAAAAATTGTTTTCTTAATTGGACCTAGAGTAAAATTATTGCTTATTAACAATTCAAACTTACAAACCTGTGTGTGCATACTCTTTTTAAAAATCAAATTATAGTATTGAATCTTAGAATTTTTGAGCTGCAAAGAAACCACATGCTACAATACTTCCATGACAAAAATAAATGTCATAAAAGGTAAATGAATTGTCAGTGTCATATAGAGAGTAGATAATAACTCCTTTATAAAGGAACACCTTAGTAGATGTCTTATACATTTTTAACCATTTAAATTTTTTAACCATTTTATTGGATTTGTGACAAAAATTATAAGATTTCGTGAAAGAAAAACCAACAACTTCTTGCATCATAACCAAATTAAAACTTGCCTTTACAGTCAATAATAGATAAGATGATGAATACCAACTTGATTGAAAGTATAACTGAAGTTATCTAAATTAAGGAGTTATTTGTGAAAATAAAAAAGAAGGAAGGATTTGAGTATTGACTGTTTCCATGTAGAAATATATAATCATTTGGTTAAAAATCTAGGCAGAGTAATTAAGAAAACTTGACTTCACATATTTAACAGTTTGAACTTAATAACTACCACAAAATTAATATCAAAAACATGCATTATATTATCATTAGAAGTAAATTTTTTCTTTTGGTGCCTTGCTTCTCAAGTGCATACTTACTTTATTTCTTCTAGTGATTTATTATCCAAAAGGTACAGAGAACTAAGAACTGGGATTTTAATCATATTATTGCAGAAGCATTTTTGAATCCTATGAATAAAAGGAGGCTATCGCTCAATTACAAAATATCCTTAATATTAAAATTATAGGTTTTTGATAATTTGCACTATTAAATTAGAGGTCAGTAGAAAAGCATAATAAATGGAAGCATCCTGCAGTGCTCATAAAAGGAAAGCAGTAGAGCTCCCTCTATTGAATTATATTTGAGAAAATGTCCTTGTATTTATCATCAAATTGACTACATTACAATAATTGAAAATGTTTTCTCTCTCTAAGGTCTAATATTTTCGAATTACAAAAACACATACAAAATCTTAATTTCTAAGAATAATATAGTACATTATCTATGTCCTTATAATTTAGAGCATATCTTTTTCTTAATGGCTTTTTGTTTGAATAAAATTAAATTTCAAAGCTGTAATTTTAAATTTATGTTTTGCTTTTGCTTTTTTCTAAGCTGATAAAACTGAAAAGTTACTAGACATTTATTGAGATTATAAAACATGCTAATAAAATATGCTTTCTAGTTTTGTTGTGAGAACCCAACATGTACTCAAAAGGAACTGAAATATATCCCCCAATCAGTAAAATGAGGTATTTCACAAGTTTTCTGATGTGAATAAACTGACATTATTAAAATAGTATGATTACTGTAAAATGTGATTCAGAATAATTATTATTGGTTGAGTGTCCACGATGTTCCAGGCACTGAGAAACACAATATAAACTCATTACCTTCTTAAATATTCAAATAAAATCAACTTGGTAGTATTGTTTTCTTCAATTTGTAAATGAGAAAACTGAGACAATATCTTGAAAGCAAACTAATTCTCTGATCCATAGCCCAAGCACTTGAGCTCTTGTGCAGTGGAATCTAGGCTATGCATTGACAGTGTGGAATCTGTAAGCATGGAAAGTTCATAAAAATCAAGCAGAGAATTATTTTTTTAATACCATGAAGATATAACTATACTGTCTACAAAAAAAGTCACTACTAAAACAGCTGAAATCCTTTCTAACCAAATATTTTGGATCGATTCTAGAAAATGATAACCTTCAAACTGTACTCCAAAACTGTATTTTTTTATTGTTTTATCATTTATTTTAGAAGGGAGACATTTCTTGTCAGCAAAGAGGAAAACAGCTAATCAGGTAAAGAATTTGTTTTAATAATCAGATACTTATTTGCCATTCTGGTGTCATAAGAAAAGCAATTTATTCTTATACTGAACAGGCACTTCTCAAAGAAACTCTATTTTAGAACTAGGCTAGCATCCACTGTCCACTGATGTTGGGTTGAGGAGGGGATTTATTTAATGGGATAAATACAAATATATATTACATTTTACTCTTAGATCTGATATCACAAACATTATTCATATGTAGAGCCATGCCCATCTCTACAACAATATAAAACATATGTCTATAACCACCATAAACAATCTTCTTAGAAAATGTCACACCTACCACCAGGTAGAGAAAATATTTGCAGAATAATATATACATGCCACAAGTTTGAACATTTAAAACTAAATGACTAGCAGAAGCAGCTTGATTCATGAATATGTGCATACTAATATTAACTCCAATATAAATATTTGTTGCCTTCTACTAAAAAATTTACCTTCAGCATATACTTGTGGAAAACTCTTTGTATACATATCGCTATGGTTTTTATATATAAAAGTGGCTATAAAAATAGATTTTTATTCCTACTTTCCATAACAGGTTCAAAAATCACAGAAGCAAACACATTTGATACTTTTTTTAATTTTCAGAAGACTGTACTTTTTATAGTTTTTAAAAATTTCTGTTGAGCCTGTTGGAACAAACTTATTGGAAGAATTGTTCAAAATATGATTTACTTAAAATAATTTTGTTTGATAAGACATATTAACAGAATTTACAAAATGACATTAGTCCCACCACTCACACAATGTATATTGTACCTACAATGAACTAATAAAATACTTTGAAGTCGTTCTTTGTAATGATAAACAGTATCAAATACTCCAGTCTATACAGCTCTTTCCCCTTAATCCACTGTTTCAGTTTAGCCAATCTAATTTTACAGAATATGAATCTTACAAAACAGAAGAAATGATGGCTTACACAATTAATGTTCTAAAAGTTAACAATCTTATGTGGAAAGAACAATGATAAAAAAAATCATAGTAAACACACTTCTTTTCCCCATTTTTGACCCCATCTCATGTATGGTAAAGTTAGGCACCAATATATCTATAACTTTTGCCTTATATATGAGTGTGTGTCTATTACTTCAATAATTCTATTTTTCCCATAAGGTTTAAATAAATAAAACCCAACTTAGTATCCTGGTTAAAAATATTATGTTAATAATACAGACTTAAGGAGGGAGTGTAAGAAAGAGGCATCCCTACATACCTTTGTTGGGATTCTTTAAAGGTGCACACTCTTTGAACTGTAAATTTAGAATTCCTTTCTAAATGAAAAATACATATATTCTTTGACACAGCAATACACTCCCAAGACATCCTACCAACATAACTGCTCATATGAACAATAGCACGTATTAGGATGTTCAGTGCTCTAGTTGGTATTAATAGAAACAAATGATTGAAAACAAGCTACACTTCCAAGAACTGGTGAAATGGTTAAATTAGTCATGATGGTACAATAAAATCCAATATGCCATTTAAAAAAAAATGAGGTAGAGCTACATGTCTTGATATAGGGCAATCCTGTAATCTTCAAAATGTTCTTCTAAGTGAAAGAGGAAGGGTGCAAAATGGTGTGTATAGTATGTTTCCACTTTATTTTTTTAAAGGAGGAAGGTATATATGCAAATATTTCCTAGTACATGAGTGTTAGAATAAGACAAAGAGATCGTCTCCTTCTAGACCCCAAAACTTGTAAGTCAACTAAGGAGGTTATAGGAAAGTATTTGAACAACTTCAAGGAATCCCTGGTTTTTGCGTCAACCTTCAGAATTTCTTTAGTTTCTCTGAAAAGGGACGGGCTCTCTTGCAATTCCAGGAGTTAGAAACCATGTTCCTTCCCACCTTAGTGCCTTCACTCATGCTTTTCCCTCAGCCTACATCCTCAGCACATACCTCAGATATCACTTCCTGAAAGAACTTTTCAGAGTGGCTCCTAACTTTAGACTAGATCTGGCCACTCTGATGTAAAATGCTTTTTTATAGTTTTTGTGGTATTTATATAACAAAATTTCTATCAAATAGTTATATATTTGGTTAATTGATATCTGTTTTCCAGAGAGAACATAACATCTTTGAGTGAAAGGACCTTGACTGTATAGTAATTAGTTGATTTCTGTATCCCAAAGCACAATGCTTTGCACATATTGAGCACTCAATTAATATTTGTTCAATGCTGTCATATATGTTCAATGGTTAATTTCAGTGAGTTTTAATTTTGGATTGGCCAAAATGCAATCTTAGACAAGTAGCTAAGTAATTTTATAATTCAAAGACAGCTTCGAAATCTTTAATCTGTGAATCTAAGCATAAATGAAACTAAAAATATTGCTGTCTCTAAGAACTGTGGTTAATTTGCTATTTAGATTTTAGTTAATCTCTCAACCTGTGGCTTCATTTACCTCAGCTCTCAAATATGGGCTAAACAGGATGAAAATGTAAGAAATTTTCTCATCTTTCCAACAACCTTCTACCACATTTTAGCTTATGACCATGAATTGGATGCCTGTAATCCTTCACAGTCTCTCTCTCTCTCTCTCTCTCTCTCTCTCTCTCTCTCTCGCGCGCGCGCGCGCGCGCGTGCGCGCGCACACACACACATACCAACTTTCCATAATTTCATTCCTGGAGAAGTTAAGGTTTTAGCAGTAGGAAATAGTGTTCTTATTGGACACTGCTTGAACTTCTCCAATAGCTCATATTTTTTTGCCCAAAGATCTCAACGAGAAGGGTGTAAATTGTGAATGTGGGGCCAAGGATTCTGCAATAAGGGTCCTTGTTGCTATCACATTCCCTATTACTATTGTGAATAGTAAACTAATTGCAAAATGGTTCAAATTATTCCTGCATGGCCTTTATCCACATCCTTTGCAAAGTGACTTTTTAGCTCTTTCCATTCAATAAGTGGAGATGATTTCCCCACATTTGAATTTGGGCTTGGTTTGTGATTTGTCTTCACCAACAGAATGTGGCAGAAGCGATGGTTTGTCAGTTCTGAGGCTAGGCCTCAAGAAGTCTTGCACACTTCTGCTTTCTCTGAGAACTCTGCTTCTACCAAAAGAACAAGTCTAGGTGAGCATCTTAGAGAATTAAAATACATTGAGATGAATTTTTTTTTTTGAACAACAGCCAGACACCTCCCAGAAGCAGAGCTTCCTACGCTGACCCACTGCAGACTGCAGTAAAATGAAGTCATATAGCTAAAACCAGAAAACCCCCCAACTGAGTCCAGACTAAATTGCCAACCTGAAAAATAATACACTAAATAAATAAATGGTTGCTGTTTGAAACCACTGTGTTTTGGACTTCTATTATGCAGCAATAGTTAAATGATACACTGTGGTTCAAAAATTTAGGAACAGCATCTAGACATCTTCTTATGTTCTTTGACTGATTTAGAGTGAGGTAAATCCTATTCCCAGAAACTTCCCATTAGGGGACATACTTGGGTATGTGCTGACAAGAGTTTTAATCACAGTGGCCAATGCCTTCTCCCTTCATTCTATCCTGCTAATGAGAGCAAAACTATGGCATCCTTTACCTTGCATGCTTAGATAAAGCCCTTTCAACTTTCCTTACTTCCATCCATTTCTGAGGTTTTCTGAGTACCTGAGACATTCTGAGATAGTTGAACCAAATAACATATGGATGCCTAATTTGGTAAAAATGGTCAGTGTTAGATCAACTGTCTTAACCATACTCTTGGTTGTCCAAGTCAGTTCACCATTTCTGAATGATACAACTGTAGCTTACATGTGCAGATGGACTTTGGGGCTTCTTTCAATGTTATAGACATCCCTGATAATTTTTTTAGATATAATCTGATAATGGAGCTATTGAGAAACATCATAGAAGAACAGAATGGAAGTAGTATTATTTTCTGCAAAAGGATTTCAGGTTCAGACTAAAATAGGCATCCTCTAAATAACCTCATAGCTAAGTGTAACTCCCAGGTGAATTTCAAGCACTGTTAATCCTTTGGCATCTCAGGTAAATTCAGTTTCCATTCAAAACCATAGGATCCTCAATGTTCCACATCCACAACATTCTGGAATTTCAGGCTACAACCTCATGTTTGTATTATACTTGACATGAAAGGGACATGTAACTCCTTAGTGATATTTCACTGTAGCTGCTATTTAAATTTAAAAGGGTTAGAAATATGCACTTGTTCAGAATGATGAGTGTATTTCTTATAGTTAAGTACTCTAACACAGACATATAGACACACAAATTATCTAGGTGACCATATAATTTGCCATCCAAACTGCACTTGTGAGAGTGAAGGAGGGTGCCATTAATAACTGCACAGGATATCAGGCACAAACCAGGACCATCTTGGGATATACCAGGATGTATGGTCCACCTACTAATAATGTGCATATGAAGCCAGATAGTATCAAAATACATTAAAGGAATATTAATAAAAATAAATTTCTACAATAGGAAAAACAAAAGGTGACAACAGGTGACACAATAGGTGTCTTCTGGGGAATGGCTAGCTGATTGTACCTTAAGAGAGCTCACAAGATAGATTGTCCATGTTTCAGTGTATAGTCTTTAGCCCTAAAAGGTTAGAAACTTATTTTGGTTGTATACTAAAAGTTTTCCCATCTTTCAGGTATAAACTCTTTCTACCCAAACTCATAAACCAGCTTATTGTTTTACATTAAAGTAATTATTGCCAAGGATATACAGTGCTCACCATCGTCCAGCCAGGACATCCTCTTCCTGTAAATTAGCTATATAAGAAGTCACATTATAATTAGATAATTTCTTAGTGACTATGAAATTTTCCCAGCATGGGAAAATTCATTATATGATTTGAGTACTTACAGCATTAGGCCCTTATAATGAGTTTCATCTATCTCTACAAAAAAAGCTACAACTGCTAAGGGAGCTGGAAAAGTCATGTCTTCCAGTCAGAGAGTCCACTTTCACCACAAGAGAAAGTGTTTGGATGCATAAATATCTTCAATAAACATATTTTGATCAACCACTCTACTTTTTCTATGTTTTCTCTACTAACCAAAGCTTTTTCCATCCTTAATCACAAGTTCCTTACTAAATACATAATCTTTTCTTTTCTTGTTTTCCCCATAATACACTGTCAAAGAACAATCATGTCTTGATGACTTGTGAATCTTTCTTCCTACTCAGACAGTTTTGCATATATCTGTGCTTTTATGATGGTTTATTTTCCAGTTTAATTCTCAGGGAGCAATATTATATCCTCAATTCCCAAGTTCTTTGGGAAAGTTTCTTGTAATCATTTATGTCAGGTGCTACCCTTTGGACGAGCTTAATTCCCCATATATCCATCGGTCCTATTTAATGCAAAGAAAAAGAACTTGAAGCAGCTTCTAGGTGGTAAGCTCTTTACTGTACTTGAGGATGCACAGATGAAGATAAGATTTGGTATTTAAAATATTCATGGTAAATTGAGATAAAGAGTAACCAATATCATAACGCAATGTGGCAAAAAAAAGTACTATAAGAAGACAAGTACAGGGATATGGGAAAAGTTAGGACACACTTAGGCATTGTTGATATTTCAAAACTGATTTTGTATTAAAGGCAGAAAGTACAAAAAAGTTATTTTTTTTATTCACAGTTTACATAAAATAACCTAAAACTAGTACTCTTTAAAACTATAACCTACAGGCCGGGCGCGGTGGCTCACGCCTGTAATCCTAGCACTCTGGGAGGCCGAGGCGGGTGGATAGCTCAAGGTCAGGAGTTCGAAACCAGCCTGACCAAGAGCGAGACCCCATCTCTAAAAAAAAAAAAAAAACTATAACCTACAGATGAAAAGGATAAAAATCTACTTACATCAATTTCTGTGGTGTAAGCATCTTTGGGAATTATTCTAAGAAAATGTTGTCTTGGAGTGCTGGTTGGTATCTTAATCTACCAATTTAGTTAACTTCTCTGTTGACATCATCACAGTAAGGTAAAGTAATAAAAAAGGAAACCTTTTTAATTCAAGCCCCAATTCTCCTGCCATTTATGAATTTGATATAACTGATTTTGAGTGTGTACAGTGACCCCATAATTCATTATAAGTAGCATTTTTTCCCTAAAAGAAATTTTGTGAATATCCTGCTGGGGAGTCATTCTACTTGGCTGCCAAGCCAACTTGTATTAAGAAAAGGGGATTGCTTCTGTATTCCTTCATGGAAACTCATATGAAGTAATGAAATAAAACAAAACAAAACAAAACAAAAAGAAACAACTCATTCAAGAAAAATGGTCATCAAGTGAGGGTAAAATCTTTCTAAAAATTGAAAATGTGATTTTTCAGAGGGAAGCAAATGATTCTTAATGGAAGTGCAATTGAACAAAGCCAGAAGAATGTATCAATTGCCATGGTCATAGTTTGTTATCCTTGTGAATGAACATCAAGAATCAATGATATTTCTATGATTTGCAAAGCCTAGAAAGACTTAATTTCATCTCATGGATGTTTGGATGTTTGGATGTTTGGATGTTTTTAGTTGGATTTTGGCCAAAATTTTACATCAGTTCAAGGAGTAATACAGGAAAGAGGAAAAATAATACTAATGACTTTAATAGAGAAACAAGCCAGAGAAGCTAGATATCTGTCTAGTTTCTGATTAATCTATTTCCCCACAGTTTAGTTTCATTATGTTGAAAAAATACTATGAATTCTTAGAAGACCAAGTATAGGCATGTTCATTAAAGTACCTCAACACAAAGTCAAATTAAGTAATCCTTTGATTAGAAGCTGTTTTGTATTGTGCACAACTCTGATTTCCCCTTCAATGGAATGGATAATTGAGAACTGTCTGGATAAATAAGAGAAGAAGCATTAGAAGCTAATTTCATTCTTGGAACATACACTACAATAATGGGCTATGATAATAGGTTACCATAAAACAATTACTGAAAACCACAGCACATTTGGAACTAGTCTTACCTAAAATATATAAGGTATTCCATCTAACAATAAGGTGGAGAAGAGAATATGAAATTTTTTATTTAAACAGAAAATTAGCTGGATGAAAATACCAGCAACTCAAAAAATATGACTATACTCTGTATACTGCAGGGATACTATAATTGTAGAATTTAACTTTATAGAAGAGCCTATGTTATTTTCTTCAATATAGAATATACATTTTAGTCTTGACTTTACTCTCCATTTGAAAGGGGAAATTCTACTCTAATAAAAAAAGGAATGAAAAGTATAAATAAACATTTTTCTGATCTTTTAAATTTCTTATTGAAAATAAAATGAGCTGAAATACAAAAGTAATAATCAAATAAATATTAATTTATCATCCACCATTCCCAAGAAAACATTCTTTAGTTTTCCAGTAAGTTAGCTCATTCTTCATATGTCACATACATTCATGCATAAGAAATGAGATGAGCATTTGTGAAAATTTAACAATGAAGAATAAAACTAACACTGTGAGAGGAATTACATTTTAAGTTTCTATGTATACAAAGAGGCACAGAGATACTCTTTTATCATAGCTGTACCTATGTGGTTCTCCTGCATATTTGGGATATAAATTGCATGTGTCTACTTGAGTTAATAGCTTCAGGGAGCTAGAACTCTTTGATGGTGTTTTATGTTAAATAAATAGCCAGAACAGAAAGTGGTGTGTTTGGAAATACAAGACACGGTGATTATAAAGCATTTAAAATACTATCTGACAAAGTGTTGCCATCTTATACCAAGTAATGATGACAACTTACATAGTGCTCAGTTTTACAAAGGCCCATGTTTAGTGGCATGAAAACTTGAGGGAGGAAAAACAAAGAGAAGGTAAAAAAAATACACTTTGCCTTCTTTGAATAAAATGGTCAAAGTAATAATTAAGTGGAATAAATTAAAGGGTGTTTTTTTTCTATTAAAAATATGATAAAAGTGTTAATTAATATAGCATGTTTTACTTGAAAAAAATCAAAATGCTGAGCAAGGGAATTACTAATCTCACCAGATTCAGAACCATGCCTCACACAGAAAGAAAATTTTACAGATGGGAAATAAAAAGGAGCAGAAAAATAACTCAACAGAAGATCACAACACTCTCATATGGCATAGCTAAAAACTGAATACATGACTACTGACTACAACTTAAATAGTTTTCTGATAACACTTAAGACTATTAAAGTAGGTTTTTATTAATTTTCTTCTTTTTCGTAAGTAAATGGTACACATACATTCTCATCCAATTTCTATTACAAAAGATAAGCTAGTTTGAATTTTCTAAAAAGTCAGAAAAAGTTTTGAATCTCGTAAGGCCAAATATTTTAGATTTCTATGTTTTAAAATAACAGAAAAATATTAGCATTTTCTATTTTCTTCTATATTGCATCTATAACCGTAGTGGAAATCAACTTCTTTCTTGAGGAGCAATTTTAGGGGATATATATATAAGACTTTTTTACATGAACATTTTAACACTAACCATCATTTAAATCTCATCTTAGGAACAATATATGCAGTTTAAATAAAGGTAGGCTTGCAGGAGAGATGGGTTACACTAACAGAGTTTTCTGAAACCTAAAAATCTTTCCCACTTTTGGGGTATCTTTTCCTAGGAGAGTGGGAGACTAATTCCCTTATGTTACACTTTCTTTTAATGGCCCTATTCAGGGCTGGAAGAATAAGCACAGATGTTATAATGAATTTTTAAAAGTAGAAGAAAATAGAAAATTAGCAATTGAAGTCCATAGATACTTTTCTAGTAATACGATTTATATGAATTTTATCTAGACTAAGATTGTTAGAAAAATGCTATTGGAAAATGATTCTACCTGCCCAAATCAGCTTTTTACCTTAAGACTTTAGAAATAAAGAGTTTTTGAGCTGTAAGTGATATCAGAGAGTAGATCCTGAGTAGATCCTTAGCCCATCCTTTTATTTTACACATGAGAAAGCTGAAGCTCAAAAAGGTTAAATGACTTGCACAAGTGTCTGAAGGTAGATGGTCCCCAGCTAAGCCTAGACAACCAATTTACTGTAAATAATACCCCATTAAATTGTAAACTGTTGTTGGATTAAACAAATCACCAAGGAAAAAACAATATATATTGGCTACTAAACAGTTTGCAGTTTTTCAATTAATAAATTTTAATAGTCCCACATCAGTAGTTTGAAAGGACATTATTTGAATTGATGCTTTTCCGGAGGCCTGTTGAGACATACTGGTATGTTCCAAACATAATATCCCACTGAAAAGCTTTCTGTGTGCTTATGTCTTGGAATGAACCTTGTATCAGTGAGTAGTTACGAAAAATCCGAGAGCAGTGCACACAAATGACTCAAGTAAAGAAACAGTTAACTGCAGCGCCCCACCTCCTTGTTGTAAATAATCTAGGAAAGCCTTTTTTTTTTTAAGCAATACAAAATGTCACCACAGGCTGACGCTCTTTCTACAAGAATAATGAGATTCTTGCTATCTCGGATGCTGAGCACACACACTTCACTGCCTTTATCTCTGAATTCAGTTTTCGCGGTTTATATATATTCTTCCCCTCCCTTCAAAACAGGTAATATGGCATGCCTAAAATATACCAATGACCATGTACCGACTGCAGCAAAACTGGAGGAGCAGTTTCACGAACTAGAATTTTGGTTCTGTAGTCCTGGGCACACAATATTAAAACTGCTCCGGAAATGAAGGGCGGTAGGCAGGGAAGTCAGTGACACCCCCCC
>VBSM01000272.1:65887294-65985056 GCA_008086735.1 Cheirogaleus medius
GGCACCGCACCCCACCCCACCGGACTCCTGCTACGCAGAGGGCTCTGAAGGAGGCGCGCTTGCAGTCCAGGACTTGCTTTCTGAGTGTAGACACGTCTCCTTTAGTGTCATAATTCTTCCTTTTAAAACACAGTGACATCTCACCGAGAATTTCGCGCAATGTCAGCCTGGTAATTCAGGGAAACCACAGATCTGAAGGTCTGCGGCATCCGACCCCGAGACCAGCGGTGGTTGGAGGCCGTGCGAGAGGGCTAGCCGCTCGCCAAAAGCGCGCCTCTGTGCCCGCTGCACACACTAGCATGCGGCTGCAAAAGAATCGCAGAGGAGATCTGAAAGCGGAACCTCTCCCCTTTTAGCAGTTTAGTGTGTGGAAAGACCTGTCCTCTGACGTGGCCCAACTGAAAATACATTCCAGCGCGACCGCACAGAAAGGGTAACGGGCGTGTGCCTGTGGTCAGGGGGTGAAGACGTAGGTGAGATTACATTCTCAAAGTCGCGAAAGGGTTAACTGAAAACCAACTATGGGTGTGTGGATATTTGTATTTCACAAACCTACATCACCCTCATCCTTCTTTTTTGACTCTCCCCTTGGCTCCAGGGTGCCCTTTCTTCCTCTATCGGTGAGTGGAATCACGAAAAAGTGAGATCCTCCACACTGTGCCAGACCCAAGGGGGTCTCAGCTTCCCAACTCCCCAGTGTTCTTACCCTACCCCACCTGTTTTAAATCCTGTTGAACTATGGTTTCACAGTCCCCGCCCCAGAGCATGAGATTTGTCACTGACGCCTTTTTCTCAGCGTCAGAAACAGCAGGTGAGCTCATTACCTCACCCAGAAATGTAACTTTAATAAAGAGATCTGGAGAGGGCACTCCACCCCACCCCAACAGCGGCAGCAGCAGCAGCTCACAAACACTTGTGATCTTTCCCTCAGGCTCCAGCCCCCGATCCCACTCCCCACCGCTTTCCTGGGAGCGATTCAAAGGCTTTCAAACCTCTCCTGAGGCCTCAGCTTGCTAACAACTGAAGGGATGTGCTGGAATAAAAGATGCGAAAAGGAAGTGAGTTTTTTCTTTGATACAAGCTAAAGAAAAGGGTAAGAACAAATAGGCCAAAATAACAGGAAGTAGGAGTTTAACTGGCAACTGTCTATGAAGGGATAGAAATCAAAACTTCAAAGAAAAAAACATCCACAAAATCCTCAGTGCATGCGAGGAAATGAACCTGCTGCTCTGTCAAGTGACTGTGAGCGCACGGAATGCCAGCTCACAGTCACTTGATTAGGACCAACTCGTGTCAGCTGCCTGGCGGGCCTGAGGATACCAGGGCCAGAGGACGACCCCAAGGGTGTGGAAAGGGATTCCCCGTGAGATATTTTAGTAGTTGGGAATTTTGCCTTTTTTTCTTCTAGGGCTCAGTATAGAACTGAGAACTAACGCAAGTCCTAGAAATCCACAAGCCCATCTCTAAGGTCTCAAGGTTGGCTACTAAATCCAGTTCAGGCTGTGTTACTTGTCTGCTGCCCCTACACTCACCCCTCACCCAGACAATGGACGTGGGGGGGGGGAGGTTGGGAGAGTTAAAATCACAATTTAAGCATTAGGAGGTATTTTAAAGGGGGCGATTAAAGTCCTTCCTTTCTCCTCTACCCCTCCCATCTCTTGCTCATCTCATACCAAGGGGAAGTTATAGGGGATTTATCATGAAAAAGTGCGGGCAGTACTTTCATCCGAGAGCTAAGCGAAACGAAAACTGCTCGGGCGCAGTGCCGTGGACTTTGATATCAGAGACTGGAGGAATTGTCACAGAGAGAGTCTGTCGCCTAGGTGGGAGCCACAGGGCCAAGGGAAGAGAGTCGAACGAATCCTTCCCACGGGTCCCTGCAGCTCCAACCACGCAGCACCCAAAGTTCCTGGAGATTTACCCAGTGCCCTGCTCTCTGCCCAAACTTGAGCCAATCAGCCAAGCCCAAGCGTTTGGCACAGGTGACCGAGCCCTGGGCCAGCTCTGTACCCGGACGGCTGTCCCCTTACCTCCCCCATGCGCCTGGGCGCACAGCCCCGAGCGTGTGAGGCCGGAGACAGGGACCGAGGAAACTGCCCCAGACCCACGTTAGTCCCGGGCTGCTCCCAGGCCCTAGCTCACCTGGCCTGAGGACAGCGGCGGAGATCAAGAGGCAGAAGAGCAGACGGCAGGAGGGGGCCGTTTTGGATTCCATATTCCTCCTCCTTCTGGTGGTCCACTGACAAGAGTCCACGCCGCAGGAGGGGGCGTCGTCCCGCGCCCCGCGGTGCCCGCGCGCTGGCGCGTCCCGACGCAGGGGGCAGCGCCTTCTCCCAGACACACCGTCCCCTGGGCTGTGGCGCTGCACCTTCGGGTCTCTGCCGCACGCAACTTTACACCAGGCAATGTCCCCAACTCCTCCTCCCTTCCCCTCAACACCACCCTCAGTCCCCTTGGCTGCTCCTCCAGGGACTGTAGACCCTCTTTTCAGGAGACACTTGAGTAATTCAGGAAGGTGTACGTGGCTCTTTTTGGCTGTTATCTTCTTTTATTTTCCTTGTCTTGGAATAATGATAATAATGGTAGTGGCAGTGTGCATTAAAAGCCCGGTGCTAGCAAGGAATCGCCAGGGGTGCGACAGGGGGGCGGCGGGTCTCCTCAGGTGGCAGCGGTGGTAGCAGCGATAGCGGCGGCAGCGGTCTCCGGGCTGCTCTGAGTGGAGGGACTGGAAGGCGTGTGTAGGCTGCCTCTTTCCTCCTCCCTCCCGCCTCCTCCCTCCCTCCAGTCTCCTCCCCGCTTCCCTGGACGCAGCGCGGAGCAGGTGGTTGGAGCGCGAATCCGCAGCCTAGAGGCGCTGCAGGACCGAGTCGGAGACTGAGCCCAGCTCGGGGATGGGGAAGAACCGCGGGCCCTGGCCTTGCGGCCCTGCGGGCGGGGCTTCACGGGGACTCCGCCCCCACGGCCACGCCCGCCAATGAGGAACGGACACTGGAGCTGCGCGCGCCTGGGTGGGCTCTCGGGACTCCCGCCTCTCGTGATGTGTGATGTGTGCTGTGTGAAGTTCCCAACGCGCTCCTCATGCGGCTTCTCACTTCCAGCTGCCCACCCAGCCACGCCGAGGTTCAGAAATCCAGTTTGCCCTCTTGTTGCCCCCGGACGCCCATCCCACTGGCTCATTCCTCGGAGAGTTTTCTCCACCGTGACGTTGCAGACTCCCTGTCCTATACGGAGAGCAGTGGGGAGCGCGGTGGGGTGGGGAGCGCACCTTGGGTCCGAGGGCCGGAGTGAAGGCGGGTGGAAGGGGCAGGGGGTGGTGGCAAAGGTGGAACCTGCCAACTGGGAGTTAACAGCGGCCGCTACTGGTTGGCTGGCCGGGAGCAACCCACCGTCTGGACTGATTCCTCCCGTACTTTTCGTACCCCTATCGCCAGCTGACACTCACCGTCTTCCAAAGGCAGACCGCTGGAGTCGGCTGCCCGGTACCAAATAGAAGATACTTGCTTTTTTCTTAGGGGAAATTAAATCAGGAATTTCTAGACCTTACTTCGTCATACGGATTTTCCCAATGTCTACAAAAGCCAGAGCGCGTGTCACTTTTTTATTTTGAATTAAGCGGCGGTTTTAAGTTACAAATGGAAAACCCTCAAGCTACTCAGATTAAAAGCCAAGCTCGTCCTGGTCTGTTCCAGAAAGCCAAGCACCCCGGCAGAAGGATAGGCTTCTCCGGCAATTTCTAGAGATTGAACCGCCTCCCAGGCCGAACATTGGGAAGCTGTGTCGCTTTCAGATCAGGCAGAGAGCATGAAGGAATATTTTCCTTCAGAACACCGGGGTGGAGCTGTCGGAGCCCTAAGTGGCTCTAAATCAGAGATGCGGGATCACAACTCTCATCCGCCGTGCATAATAAAATCTTGGTCCCTGAACCACTTGGCTGGGGCATTAAATAGCCTTTCGTGCACCACAGGGTCACCCTAGTGTGAGACTGGTCTCCAGCAGAGAATTCCAACTAGTAGCCATCACGTATTCGCTTTCATCAGAAGGCTGCGCTAGGAGTCACTAGCTAGATTGGGGACTCGCTACACATACACACACACACACACACACACACACGCACACTCTGATTTTTGAATTCTTTGCCTTTTCGTGCTATTAAGCTCCATCTTCAGCGTGATTTTTCTCCAAAGCCTGTCTGTCTCGTTCTCCAGGTTCTCTTTACATTAACAGTATTCTGGAGTGGAGCTCTTATATTTTTTTCCTCTGAAAATAAGTGCTTTCTCCCGCTTAGTTTTAACATTAACATTTCATTTGCATCTTATGAATCAACAGGAAGGCGATTGCTAAGAGGCAAATGCCTTTTAACTCTATATTCCATGAGCTAAGTTTGGCTGAACTGCTAGCATTCCTTGGACTCAGCAGAATTCTTTCAGGGAATTTTGTTTTAACTGCACCTCAAAGTGGCATGTATTAGAACAAATCATCCCTACAATATATTTAACCTGGATGCTTGGACTTTGTATCTGACCTCTTCTATTTTGGGGTGGGAGTTAATACAGTATAATTTTTTTAAGTAGATTTGCAAAAGGCAGACTGTCTCATTTGGCTTTATCACTCTATGATCTTGGTCAGCTCAGTTAACCTCTACAAGCCTCAGTCTCCTTGTAAAAAGTGAAAACAATAGTGCTGGCCTCATGGGATTGCTGTGGGGATCAAATGAGATCACATAGATAACTGGCCAGATAGATATAGTAGAAGGAGCTTGAACTTTCGGTGCAGATAGAACCTTGTTAGAATCCCTGTTCTGCACTTGCTGCACTCAGCAAGCGACCTTGAGCAAAAGTCGGTCTCTCATAACCAAAGTGTAATGACACATTAGACTACCACCTTCAAAGGTGCACAACTAAATTGAGTCAAACTGCATTATATAAATTAAGAATATTAAACCCACACGGAATTCTGGGAGCAACTATGTATTACATACAGATATATATGCATATATGCAAATGTATAATATAAATTTTAATATACAGTCAGTTGCTTCCAGACTTCCTTTTAGAGAAGAATGTGTCCTAGTTTAGGAAAATGCCTTGATAAACCACTTGGAATATGAACTCTAAAGGTTATTAGCCATATGTAGTAAAGGCCACGAAAGAAATAGTAAAACTGCTCAACATTAAACAAAATAATAAAAATTAAAACATGAATTTGGCAGGAAAGTGAGGGAAGATACTGAGAAGAGAAGAAGGAACAGGGGCCAAATTATATGAGCATTAGTTTGGAAATGGTCAATGATCTTTAAATATATTTTAATTAGTTAATTAGCAATACTTATTGAATACTTACTATATATGTTAGGGTATTCTAAGCAATTTGTGTTAATTAATGGATATAACCCAATCCCCCCTCTTTAAAAAATCCCACAAGGTAGGTGCTCACGAAGAAGCTGAAGCCAAGACATTTGAAGTAGCTTCCTAAGGTCACACAGTGATTCATGGCAATGGTAAAGCCAGGATTCTACTCCAGGCACTCTGATTCTAGAACTGAATTCCTATCCACTTTGCTCATCAGATATGTATAACAATAAATGTATGGCTCTTGGGGGGATTGGTTTACACATAAATTCCTTTATCTTTCTAAAACTAATAAAATCTGCTACCTCAAACTCATTTTCCTTAAGGAAATTAATAAGGCAGCACACCCTATGTATATGGTCCAGGGACAGTGCATATGAGAAGACAAGACCATTTCTAAAGTGATACAATGTAGTATAAGCAAGATCTCAGAGTTAGAAATAAACATGAGAATGTAACTCCACAAAATTAGGTAGTGGAAAGAATTTGTCTTTCAAAATCTAAGAAATAGGGGGTTGAATCTGCCTTACTTAGTCCTTATGAGGAAGAATGTTTGAAATACATAGTTTTCCAATGATATTTATCAGACAGTTTAGTCATGCATCAAAGCATCGTGTGGGTGCATCTTATTGCAAGAGGTAAAATGTCTAATGTTCAGCCAGGAAAAAAAAAAATTCATGTTACCTGGAACATAAGAAGAGGTTTGCATTTTAATTATAAAATACTTAGTCACCAATCAGTACAGTGCACTCAAAGCAGTGACACAATACAGGAGGCAGTACTTAGCGTCTACTGAATCAGAACTCAGAACCCCCAAGGCTTAGGCCAGAACCCTGTGCCCTAGACTAAAATATTAATCCTAACAGTATAGGACAACATAGCCGGGACAAGTATATGTGCATTTGAAGAATGAAGATGCTTTTTCTCCTGCTGATTAGCCTAAAATATTTTCCATTATAGATGAAATTTCACCAATGATACTTTTGAAAGCTGGAGACATTTGTTCCTTACTACTATATATCATAGTGTTTTGTGTGCCTTCTTACTTTTTGAACAAAACTATATGCAATTTTAGAGTGTGCAATAAATCTGATTCACGTTTTCCCCCTTCCTCCCCTCCTCCATGGTGAATACACGTATAGTCATACTTTACAAATAGATTGGGAACTCCATAAATAATTGTAAATGAATAATAAGTGGTGAAATAGAGTTCTTCTTTATAGAACGTAGGCCCTCAAAAAACTAGAAACTTACAAGTGTTAGTAGTATAAGGAACTGAAGGGGATTTCCATTGGGTCTGTAATGATTGGTCTGGGCAAACGAAGCTCTAGGAAAGGCAAAGAGGAAGAGTCAAGTCCTCCATCAAAATGAGAACTTTGAAATATAAAACAAGGAAACTATCTACAGGGGTAAGAAAGCAGAAAAAATTAATTGCCACCAGTGAGAATAAAACAAAAAGGCCCATGCTGAGAATAAAATCCTGATTAGCAAAGGTTCTAAATAACCAGAGAAAAGCCTGGACTAATATGCTAATGCAAAGATTGAAATAGAGTGTTAAGTGGGATTTATATTAAGTCTAGGAAGAAATAGGATTTTAAAGGGGTACAGAGATTACATATGTATAAGGTAAAATTCTGTTTCATTTCTGAATCCCAAGATGTTTTAAGTAAATAATTTCTAAAATCATTCTAGTTATGTACTGGACATGGGTATCTGTCTTCCGAAGAAATAGTCCATTGAATTTTATTGTTTAATTTTAATTGTTAATAGCAATATCTGTCACTTGCCATCAAATTAATAAAATTCTGCAACTCAATCCTCAATAATGCTAGCTAATAAAGATATATCACTGGTGTGCTGGAGGGCAAAAACTTTCAAAGTCTATGGTAAATATTATGTTCTTATTCCAGACTGCAGAATGTTCAATGTCTGGGTACAAAAAGAAATGCATAGCTATTTCAGTCGAACTAGAAATCCACTTAGTCATTTTCCTTCCTGTCTCAGACATGAGGAATGGAAAAAGAATCTAGCTAAGCTATTTGACTATGAAACTTATACTATATAAAATGAGTCAAAGACTCACAGTGTATTAAAAAATCATAATTCATTAGTGATTTCAGTAGGTGTATAACATTTAATAAAAAAAGTCCAACAGCCTGGGTTTACCTCACAACTTGAGAGTTTCTCATCAAAGATTTTCAATTTTCAACTGAAATAAGTAGCTCTTTTAGTTTTGCATAAGTAGAAAATGACTCAGAGTGTGGTTGTTCAAATGTCTGATGCTTTAAAAGAAATTTCAACTTGAGTATTTTTCCAAGAAGCTCCTCAAATTTATCTCTAATTGTTTTGTCTTATACCTACTGGCCATTATGATCTACAATAATCCATTCATCAATATTCAGTGGACATATGCAGACTGTAAAAATATGAAAATAAAGTATATTTGATTTTCTAAAACAAACAAATCACCATGGATCTAGTGGATGTCTGGAAAATCAAATTAATTAGTACTAGGTATCAATTATCCATAATTTTTTCCCTAAAATAAGTAAGGTAGTTGAGTTTACAGGAAAGTATTAAGAAGCAATTGTTGGATAAATGTATAACTCCTAAAGAATTGTTTGTTATTAATTGGCAAAAACCAAAAGATTAATAACACAGAATTAAGGCTCATTGATCATGTAATAGAAGCTTTTAGACTTAATGTTTTTCAGGGCCTTACAAATAATTTAGATTAACAGTTTTCAATCTTTATTTAAAAGAAACATTTTTTCTTCTAATATAGACTTACTCTGAAATCCAGTTTCCTGTTTCCCCCTTGTTCAATCCATTCCAACCACAGTGGTGTCTGCACTGTCTCTCAATATTCCTGGTATACTCCCACTTAAGGACCTTGCACTTGCTGTTTCCACTCTTTGAAACTCTTTTCCACCAGTTTTTAGTGTAACTTACTTCATCACCTCTTTTAAGGTATTTGCTCAAATGTTACCTTCAAATTGAAGCCTTCCATGAAGAACTATTTAAAATTTCAAACCCCAGCCACAATATTCTTTATCTCCTTTTCCTGTGTCATTTTTCTCCTTAGACTCTAAAACCATATAGCATAATATGAATTTAACTTTATGTATTTCAATTATTGCCTTTCTATCTACCAGAATGAAAGCTCAACGAGGGCAGAGATTTATGTCTGTTTTATTTTCTGCTACATGTCTGGAATAGACAGACACATAGTATGCACATGATACTCTTTGATTAATTTTGAAGTCATGAATGCATGAATAATAAATTGTTCTACAAGGCAATTAATAAACTGATAAAAGTAGAGCTGTTTTGAATGAATTTTGATAAGCAGCTTGAGGCTTCACATGATCCTGTAGACACTCTAAGGCTTTCCAGAAGAATGGAAAAACCATTGGGATAGTCTAACTACCTCATATGCCAGATGAGGTAACAGAGGTCCCAGGAGCCAGAACATATAACCAAAATTCATACAACTATGAGTACCAATCTAGTTTAAATGCAAATATACTGCTTTCAAGTAAAGCAAATATACAAGACACCCTGTAATTTTTAAGTCAAAGTCTTGGTATAATAAAAATATTGGATGCATATCAGACAGCATTAATCAATTTCAAATATAGTGCATTTATCCAAAGTCTTTTCATAGCAAACATTCTGAATAATGTTCTGTATAACATTTCACTAAGGCATGATTATGGATGTAGTACCAATATTGCAGAGTCTACAGACTTAGTTTAGTATTAAAGATTTTAAGCCTCAATGTTCTTTATACTTTGTTCTTTACCGGATGAATTTGGCAAAATTATAATTCTAAGCAATGTATTCCACAAACATAGATGATTCATAACCTATTCAGCTAACAGTGCTATAGGACAAATATTTAATTTAATTTAATGTCCAGCATTTTAACATTTCGTAGAAGTGTTTAATGTGTTTACTTTTCTTTGTAAGGGCAAGGAATTCACTTAATAATTGCACCTCAAGGTGAAAAGCTTATGAGAAAATGCAATACATATTAAAACAGCTATATAAGCCAATGAATAAAAAGACTTATAAACATGTCTATGCTTTCACTGAAATTGCCAGAATCTGTGATCAGCTCTAGCTGGAATGGAGGTAAATTAAATGATTCTGACAACTTCTTGTTTTAAAATTCTGTTAAAACTAGTTAATTGATATACCTCTTGTAAATTATTTGTCTTATTATAGAAAATGGCATCCAAGTTACAGTGTGAAACATTTGGTCCAAGAGAGGTTAATATATCCAGTTATAAAAGAATCTCGAAACATTATAATTCTCAATTAATTTTTCTAGAATCAAGGACATTTCAAGAGTTATTCAGTCCAGAGTTATTCCTTAGATTTTTTAGGGCTGAGACCAGTATTGAGGCCAGGAATAAATGAAAACTAAATTCAACCTCTAGAGGCAAAGGAATGTCAAGGGATAGCTTGAGAGCTGGGGATCCATTTCATTTAGTCTGATGGAGAAGGTGAACTTTAGTTACTCAAGTCTTTTCCCCACACCAGTAGCTGAATCATCTTCTATTCTCATTTTTCTCCTCTTACTGCCTTCAGCTTCTGGGATCTTCCCAGGAGGACTAAGAAAAATTCCCAAATTACTCTATCTTGAGGTTGTTCTTCTCCATCTGCACAAATTTCTGCTATGAAATGTAAAATGAAAAGAACTTTTTCTAGTGCTGATTTGTCCTTCTAGTTTGAAAATAATCAACATCTCCTTCCTCTTTTTTCTTCCCAACTTAATGCCTTGACTTTTGCCTGTTCTGTTAAGACTTAGCATGTTGACTTAAATTATAAAGCCATCATAATTTATGAATGAAGGAATGAGGGATGAGTGTATTGTGGTCTGTGTGCTTGTGAAAGAAAGAGATGTCCAAAGAGTGATGAGTCATAGATCAGAGAAACAAAAATAGAATAAATTAGCATATCTTAGAATATAGGCCAAGAAAGAAATTTAGCTCTTGGTATTTCCTCATTCCCTTTTCCCCTCCTCGTCCTTCTTCTTCTTTTTTTTTTTTTTTAAATTAGGGAGACATTATTAGTATAATCCCAGCCAGCCAGCAGGAATCTATCATCAGGTGAGGACATTTTGACTGTGTTTTTTGTAATGGTCATGATACTTTCAGCTGAATGTAACAAAAACCCAACTCCAACAAGCTTAACCAAAAGAAAATAAGAAGAGGGGGTGACTTGCTGATTTAAATGACTGGGAATTCTGGGGGTTTTAAGCATAGCACAGTGTAGGCATTTGAACAAAGTTGTCAAGACTCTTTGTTCTTCTTTCCATATCTTATTTTTACAAGTCTCTGTTTGTCTTTGATTATTTTCTCAATTTCACCAGCTTCCTCCATACTGAAATATGGTTACCTGAAGACCACAGAAATTGAAATCCTAAAGGAAGAGAGACCTTCTCACTCACGAAAAAGGTTTGATTTACTCTACCAACTTCTTGAGCAATTTACTGTGAACAAGAGAGTCCAGTACCATAATTAGCCACAGTCATATGTCTACCTCTGCAGTTAGGGAGTAGGTGGGAATCATGTTTGATGGTACCTCACAATCACAGAGACGGGAGCCATTCCCCAATGACCACACAAAAACAATAGACGATCACTTCATTTTCCTTATATTATGTTTTATTGACTCTTAGGACAAATAATACTTTACCACCCAGATTATGTACAACAGGGCCTTTTGATTAGCAGGGGGAAATATAAATACACTGTAACAAGGGAAACCTAATTTTATTTTTCATCCTTTTCTCTTTGCAAGGGCTAGATTATCAACTCAGAGGGAAAGCAAGCATTATTTGCAGATAACAGCTAATTTTTTTCTTTCTCCTCACTATTCTATGCACTATCTAATTATGTGGGGAATAAGGGAAGCATTAGTGTTGTTTTATACTTAGAAAAGATGTGAAATGAAGTGATAGAATAGATACGAGGTATTTGCAAATATATTTATTGCACCTGGAGACAAGGTCAATATAATGTACACTCAGACAGTCTGACAGTACAAACAGGTTTTGAAGGTTGATACTGAATAACTAATTATTTGCCATATTTTTCATCAATATGCTACTTTTATCAGTTTTCTGTTGTCCATGTCATAAGGAATGAAAACGTTGATTAATTGTCAGAAGTTCATATTGGCTAATCTTTTTGATTTGTCTAACTGTGATTTCAGTATTTTAAGTATGTTTTCAGTTTCAGAAATCATTAAAACAAGTGTCTGCCAAAAGTTTCAGAATGAATAAGCCAATATTTAGGTCTTCTCCTTCAAGAATGTTGCCAACTCTTAAGAATGGTGACTTTAAGGAAGTATCTACACCCAGCCAATCCCAGTTCAGTCTTTCCACTTGATCTAACCAGAATTAGCTCAATATATCTACCTTTTTTGAGTAAAACTAACCTAATCCCCACTCCAGCCTTCATTTGTTATCTTTTCTCCTCCCAAATTTACTCAGATGTCTCCAACTTTGCCTCTAAAATATTGCTCAAGCATCTCTTCCTCTATAATATGCTGGAGCCTCTCCAGAGCTGATTGTGCATGTCTCCTCAACTCTGTCTCTACTGATGTCATGTTGGCAGCTTGAAATTTACCACTGTGCCATTATTTATGCCATCCAGAAATTGGAAATTGACAAACAGTATAAATAAGAGCTTTTTTGCTTTTTTAAAAGCTGATCGTTAAACATTTACTATCTATGGAATTGACTTCAGTCTTCACTAACCACTCTAACAGCAGTAGCACAGTGCTTAAGAGCCTCAGTTTGGTGTCAGATAAACTGGAGCTTGAGTTCTGGCCCATCTACTTAGTATTTGTGTGACACTGAGCACATTATTTCACCTCTCCTAGTCAGTAAAGTAATACATGTGAAGACATTGGCACAAGAAATTGCTGGATAACATTAGCTATTTCTCTAATAGCTAATTTCTCTAATGTCTATATCACACAAAGTTTTGATTTTCTATGTGCCTGGCTGCATGTTGATGTCATATGTATTTGCTCTTTCTTTCACTATAAAAGCTCCAGCTTTTAAAAAGGATCATAATAATGTCTTATGTAGTGTGTTTGGTAGAAATGAATCCACAGTAAAGACTACTTTAGGAGATACAAGTAGAGTAGGCAGACAGTCAGGAATGTGTGCCCAGTGATGCTTGAAATGCACTTAACAGAGGATATGGGCAGCAATGACTAGTGAAGAGAGAGCATTAGATTAGGGGTAGCATGCTTAAGTTTCAATCTCAGCACATAGCATATAAATACTGCATGAACTCTGGCATCAAATAGTACTAGTTTTGAATTTCGGTTCTGTCTCTAAATATCTGTGTGGCGTTCACCAAGTTACTAACTTCAGCTTCTTCAGCTGTTGAATGCAGTTAAGAGTACCTTTGTGCACACCTTGAAAAGTCATTATAAGGGTCAAATGTATTAAAGAATGCCTAGTGTGTCGATAGTAGTCTCTGAATAAAAGGTGGCTATTATTCTTCCACTAGTTGATTGCATGGTTTTAATTTTCTTAAGCTTCATAGACTTTAACTATACCCATAAAAGTAAGAGAGCTGGTTTGGTGCTCTCTTAAGAGGCCATCTTATTTGGCATGAAATTCTTTATGCTAAAGCCTTTTATTCTAGAAACAGATAGAAGCCTTAATATTGATATTCTTTGGAGAACAAAATCCCCCCTTCCCAGTCTCACTGCTCCTAGCCTAGGTCTCATCATCTCACATCTGTATACTAAGTTTATAACCAGTGTCCCTACCATATGGTTCTTCTCTTCACACTTGCCCTGGTCATCTTATGACAGTCAGACAGACACACACACACATTTGATTATGTCACTTCCTTTCTGCTGGAGTCATTTTACCTTCAAGATGAAAGATACACTTACTATAAAGTTCTTGACATTTTTGCCCCTAATTTTGTATTTGCTGCTTTTTGGTTTCATATCACAACACTCTCTCATGAACTCTATGCTTCACTCATTGTTTCCTAAACATATACCATGGCAGCCTTTCTCAACTGTGCCATTACATATATGGTTCCCTCAGCCTGAAATGTACCTCCCCATCCCATCCCTGTGTTTGGGATACTCCTACTCCTCTTTCAAGACCCACCTCACAGTTCAAGTTGTCTGTTAAGCCTTTTCTGATTCCCCCAGGCAGTGTTAGTCACTGCTGCCTCTGCATTTCTACAGCTCTAACTAACACTTACATCTTTGATATATTTATCTGTTTACAAGTCTGACTCCTCCATTAAGACAGGGGCTCCTTGGAAAGGCTGTGCCACAAGTCTGGAGTCAGGCTGTCTGGTTTACAACCCCCTGCATCAACATATGTTAGATGTATGAGTTTGGAAGCTGCTCACCCTCTTTAATCCCCAGTTTTCTCAGCTATAAAATGGAGCTAACATACTACTGATCTCAGAGGATCCCTATAATAATTAAGTGACAAAATGCATATAAAGCTCCCACCCCAATACCTGACATCATTAAAAAATAAAAAAAAGACATCATTAAAAAATGATGACGATGATGCTGACTATAATGAAAGAGATAATAAAGCAGGGGAGAAGAGTAGGTGATACAAAAAAAATTATTTTTTTAGCCCCTAAACCTCTTCCCAATATTTGGCACCTATTAAGTGCTCAGTGCATGTTTGTTGAATGAATGGTTGGTGATATTCTGTGTAACCATACAACAAAGCCAAAATGACTAATATCAGTTCCTTTTTCATATCTGAGTCAAGGACAGTGAATGCCAGAAACCCAAGGTCTGCTGAGAAAGAAAAAGTAGATGAAAAAAGGAGGGACAGGCAGAGAGAATGTCAAGAATTTTGTTGGGGGTGAGAGCATGAGTCAAACTATTTTGCTTCACAGCTTTGTGTTAGCATTTTGGGGTTTTTTTTTTTATTACTGGAAATTGAAACAGAGTAATAATAATAATAAAAAAAAAGATTGAAGATATGTGGATTCCAAATCTAGCCAGAGGTTCCACTGTAGGTACCAACTCAGGGTCTAAGGGCAGTCAAAGCAAAATTCCTTTGATGTGCTTTGAGAGCTGCAGGCAAAACAGCAACTCAGCCAGGGGCTGGAATGCAAGTGAGGGCGGAGGGAGGGAGGGACAAACTTCACCTAGTAAAGAAATCCTTGGGTTAGAAATGACTGGAACATTGAGAGTGGAAGTCTGAATTAGAGGAGTTGTACACTCTGAAGGCATTTAAGCAGATGAAAACTGGGTACCCAGGGCACAAAGTCTGAGAAAAATTCTTTCAATTGGTCCAAAAGACCAATGGGTAATTAAGCTGTGAGCGCAGTGGGAATGGTGCAGAAGAGAATAGATTAGGGAAGGGAGAATGGAGGACATGGAGAGGGAAGTGCTGCTGAATTTATTTCGAATAGGAAGAAAAACAAAACAAAACAAAAAAACGCTGTCTTGTTTTAAATTAAATAATGGATGCTCCCCAGGCCACAGTCGCAGCTGATTCTCTTTTGCGCTCAGTGGAGGGAAAAAACAAAACAAAAACCTTCAAAAACAAAAACAAAATACAAGGCAGGAAAACAGGAGTGCTTCTTATTCTATTTTCTATCTCTCTATCTCTCCTCTATCTATTTATTTATTTTCAGCGTTTTACAGGGGTATAAATATTTACGTTACATATACTGCCTTTGCCCCAACCAGTCAGAGCTTCAAGGTTGTCCATCCCTCAGACGGCGCGCACTCATTAGGTGTGACTACACCCATCTCCTCCTCCCCCTCCAACAACCGGAGTCCTTCCATGGCCCCAGAGCCCTCCGCGACGGTGTTTTTATTTCATTCATTCATTCATTCATTTGCTGCCCAAGAACTTGTGTCGTTCTTGGCCCCCGGTAGCTTGCGAATATTTCCATTCTCCAGCCGGAGTTGGGTTTGGTCCGGAGACTGCACGGCTGGCACAGTTCTCTCCCCCTTTGGTTTTGCCCTCCCCTCCGCCCTCCGCTCCTCCTTATGCGGTCACTCGCTGGCATCTCTGAACCCGGCGGCCCAGAGGAGGGGCTGTTGATGCCTTTGGGGAGTTGGGAGGGTCCCAGATGTTACACCGGTCCTTCCACTTCAAGGAATACCTGTCTTGATGAGCGGAGGGTGATTTCGATGGCTGAGGACCGTCGTCCTGTACTCCGCGGAACGGAGGAAGCGCGCGCTGCTTGGCTCCAGCGCTGGGACAGGGGGACCCAGCATCGCCGGGTTGGCGGCGCCCTAGCTGGGAACGCGCTCGCTCTCCACAGCCTTCCTGGAGGCTGGGGCACCACCGCCCCCGCTAACCATGCCTTGCGCAAAAGAGATCTTGGGCAAGTTGTGGTCCCTACTGATGGTCCAGGGATTCTGTTCCTCCCGGGGAAAGGCCTCAGACTGCCTTGCTGACACGAGCCATTGACTCATCATTTCGTGAAACTGACAGACTGACCTATGTAGATGAATATCATAGATACGTGTAACAAAATAAGCCAGCACATGCCTGTATCTTGCCACTATCACTGGCAAAAAGAAGTCAAAAGTTTTCCCAAATTTTTGCAGGTATCCTCAAAAATGGTATCCGCCCCCTTCCCCCCACAGGAAACTTTCATTAAAAATGGTACTATATTCTTGATAATGTTGTTCAGAAATGGTGATTACACTTAAATGAACAACCTGAACCTACCAAAATTTCATACAATTGTTTTTACTGGAAGGACTTCCTCAGGAACCAAGAATGCATAACTTCCTGGAGGCTGCGACTTGAATTGCACCTCTAAAATCTGGTTACATGGTTGTGAATTACATGACAGGATAGCTGAGTTGCTTTCACTATTTGAAAGTCCTGTCCAAGTTTTAGGGTTCCTGAGGGATTGTTTTATATTTGGGTGAGAATGCTGATCTCAGCATAATTGATGCATAGAAAGGTATTGAATTGATGTGGGAAACAAAATCATAAGAAATCCTCAGGCAATATCTGAAAAAGAGCATTTAATTCTCTGTCACTCAAGAAAAAGGAGCAGTTCAGCTTTAAAAATGTATCCACATTATACAGTCAGCCAATAAAATATAATCCCCATTCAGGCTATTAGAGTGTGGGGTGGCAGTTGGGATTTTTAGCTTGGTTAAAGCAAATAAAGTACTGTAGAAGGAATGAAATCAAACTTGTTGAAACTTGGATTTGCAGAAATAGAAGGCAGCTTGGAGAAGATGAATTCAGGTGGAAAATGACCTTTTTATTATGTTCAGGAAGGCATTCGAATGTCAGGAGAAATAATGGAGAGGAGATTTATTACCATAAGTACAGTTGACAAGTTCCATTTTGTTGAGTCTCTTGGATGGAGGAAGGAAACCAGCATTTCAGAAGCTGATTGAAAGAGCTCTTCAAAGTCTTCAGTAATCCAGGGAGACCAGAGTAGAAAAGAAATCTGTTGCTCCTGATATATTTAGAGGCTTCTGGAAGACTCAAAAGACCATATTCTTTAGTCTTCACCACGGTTATGCTTATTCCTTGTCAGAGTATTTGTACTACATGGACTATATGAGATGTGAGATAGACTGGATCGACGTTTGTGTGTGTGTGTGTATTCAGAAATCCAGAGTTGAAGTAAAATACATTCACATGTGTATACTATCTTACATTTCAAAAGACACAATTTCCTTTTGTGGCCAAGAAGACTGATATGAGGATTCCCATTGTAAAGATGAGGAAATGAGTATAGGAAAGGGGAAGTGATTTGTCTAATGTCCTTTTCATTTTGCCACAAGAACTTTCAAAATATTTGTGATTCATAAACATGAACTAAGCCCACATGAGCCTCAGCCCATCATCATTTCATGACCATTTTCCTTGTCCTTTTTAGTTTGAATATTTAGTTAAAATCCTATAAATGTTCAACAATTTGCCATATTTACTGACTTTCTATGATTTCTTGCTTCATTTTTCTCATTAGCCCTTATGACTATTTAGCGTATCTTACATTTTAGATATTCATATTGGGTTTTGTGTGTGTTTTTTGCCCCAGAGAATGCACTCAATGAATATAGGTAGTTATTTTGGGGGGATGGAGGAATACTTTTTCTGCTGTATTTCTAATGTGTAGAAAAGTGCCTCACAAATAGTAAGCACTCAATAAATATTTGTTAAATGAATCCATGGGTGAATGAATAAATGCTTAAAAATTGTCTACTTGGATCTAATTACCATCTTTCTGCCACTGATTTTTGTAAGAGGGTGGTATTTAACTAATTTCAAGAAAAATAATGAAAGTAAGCTCATTGCAAGACCCTTGACACTTGATGAAGAGGTGGTTTTCCTTCCTTGTTTTCCTTAGTTCTTTCTGACTAAATGAAATACAGTGTTTGGAACCTCGTGTGAGATCACCAAATAATGTCTCTGCTAAGGTAGAGAAAATTTTTGTATGTCTTATGTCTTTGCTGCCTCCTACTCCACCATCACCTTTCTCTCATGTGTGTATAACCTTCAGGAGTTGTCCCTTGCCTACAAACAGCCAGGAATGTATTTTTCCTGGACCAGTGCCCTTCACTTACGATCTTTCCAGACTTTTTCCTCCCTCATTAAGTTTTACTTACCCCTCTTCCCATTGCCTCCCACGTCTTCTTTCCATACTGTTTTATGCTTCCAAGGTAATACATTTTAATTTTGTTAGAATCAAGTAGCCTCAGAATTGGAAGGACACATAGTACAGCTTCCCTCCCAGTGCAGCAAATCTTTTTTACAGCATTGACAAGTGAGAAGCAATGCAGCTAAAATCTCAGCCTCTGGACACAAGACAGACGTGCTTTTTGCCTTTTATGAATGAGTGACTTTGGGCAAATTATTTAACCTCTCTAAGCTTCAGACCCTTAATTTAGAGAACGATGAAATTGTTCTCATCTTACAGGGCCACCATGAGGATTAAATGGGTAAATGCAGGCAGAGTGCATGGAATAATTCCTTGCCAATAGTAAACGCTGTTAGATATTAGCTATATTGGTAATATCCCTGATAAATTATCTTTCAGATTCCGTACTGCCATCAGTATTGGGGAAGAAGACCACTACTTTCTTGTGTCATTAGTTCTTTCAGCAGGCACATTATCCAACTGCTATTAAGAAGCTTTGAAATTGGCCTAAACCTAATTTGTTATAACTTCCATCCATTGGTCCCTAGTGTTTACTTAGAGAAATATAGAGTAAATATGTACAATTTCTTTGATAGGGCCACATGTAAATTTTTAAACACAATTATGATGACCAATCTACATTTTCTCCATTGCAACCTAAGATTTCCGTATTTCTTCAACGGTTGTTCATCCATAGTGATTTCCCACCCTGTCACAAACCTGGCTGCTCTCCTTGTGATGAAGTATATTAAGCCTTGTGCCTCTTTAAGAGTAGCACTAAAATAAGATGCAATAGCCTGATTGTTTTCTAAGGAGTACAAGCTACAAGGGAGTTGTTATCACCCATGCTCTGGACATTCTATTCCTAATGGAGGCAGAGATCTCATTAGATTTCTCAGCAACCTTGTCACACAATTGAGGACATATCTAACTTGCCAACCACAAGTTGAACTTCATGTCTTTTTCATATGAAGCACTGATAAACCAGATCAAGCCTTTGCAGTACATGAGTAACTAAGAATGTGTCTAACAACAATATTTGACATTTACTCCTATTAAATCTCACTGAGAAATCTTCTGGAGACAATGTCTTCAATCTGTTCTTCTCAAACTTTTTCCCCCTTTCAATACATATAAATGATGATATTCACATGAACTACAAATGCTCATAGGCATACCCATGATTAGTTGCAATTCCCATCTGCCAGTTATTACTCCACCCTTTACTCTTCAGTGCAAAAAGTGCATATCAGAACTTGAGTGAGTGAACCAATGAACTAAATGTGAAAATCAATAGCCTAAAGATTTTAGAAGAGCTTAGGTGAATATCTTTATGCTATTAGGGAAGAATTCTTACACAATGTCAAGAAAGAAAGAAAGCACAAATAAATGAAGAATCTGAGACATTTGACTTCATTAAAACAAAAATATGACCAAGACAGCATAAAGAGAATGAAAGATATTTGTGACATATATAAGAGACAAAATACTAGTGTATACACTCAAATTATAAAGAACTCATAAATTACTAAGAAAAAGATAATCAAATAGAGCAATGGGCAAAAGGCTTAAACATGTATTTCATAGAATAAATATGATTGAACAAAAATCACATGAAAAAAATTAGCAATCAGGAAAATGTAATTTAAAACTCGAAGAATAACATTTGACATTCACTAGAGTTAGAAAAATTAAAATGACTAACAATACCAAATATGTGGAAGGAGTTGCAGTAATGAGAACTCTCATTCTGTGCTGGTGGAAGTGCCAATTGATACAATCACTTTGGAAAATGTTTGACATAACCTTCTCAAATTAAACATGTTCCCACTCTATATATTTTATAGGATAGAGGTTATGATACTGTAAAGTAAAACCCCGGTGGTTTTATTCAGTGTACATAACAGTCTCACGTGGATGGTCCAGTGAGGGTGGCTTCTTCCATACAGTCACATTAGGATCCATGATTCTTCTATGTCATTACTTGGTCATTTTTAGGCCATTGTTCATTTTCACATGGTCTATAAGTTGGATTGCAGGCATTTCAGTGTTCCAGAGTGTGGGCAGGAGAAAGAGAGCACAGAGAGTATGTACCAATTTTGTAAGGCCTAGATTAGGAAGTGGCTTACTTCCTTTTCACTGAGACTACATTAGCAAGAACTGAGTCACATGGCCACAAATGACTGCAAGAAGCCTAGGAAATGTCTTCTCCAGTCTTCTATTTTTATGGAACAAGAGAAGAGTGAATAGTAATGAGTATTCTCCATCAAATACCCTGTAACACGGCAATTCTACTTCTAGGTATGTACCCTAAGACTTGTTTCCAAATGTGTACCAGGAGACACAGTTTAAGAATATTCATAGAAACATAGTTTTATTAACAAAAAATCCTGGAAATAATTCAGTTATTTATTAACAATATGCTGAATGAATGAATTGGGTGTACAATGGAATACTATATAGGTATGAAAAACAAACCGATGTGACACCTCAACAAAGATGAATGTCATGGCTATGCTAAAAAAAATAAGAAAGTCACAGAATATACACAGGATGATACCATTTACATTAAGTATAAATTTAAAAATATAGTATTTATGAATACCAACATGAGTGACAAACTGGAAAATAAAAAGAGAATAAAATCATAAGTCAGGATAATGAGTAGCAGCTGTTTTTGTGCAGAAGGAAAAGGATGTGATTGGGAAAGGAACTCAACAGTATTGGCATTGCTCTATTTCTTAACTGGTGGTGATTACATGAGAGTTTCTTCTATATTTTATACTGTGTATATATATATATGTGTGTGTGTGTTTGCTATATTTTTCTCTGTGTATATGTTGAATAACAAAACCTTCTCTAACAAAGCAAATTAAAATAGTAAATAAGTCTTAAAATTCTGTATTTTTTGTATATAAATAAATAATTACTTGTGACATGCAGTTTGCAATACATGCGTCAAGACAACATAATCATTGCTTATTCCAGAGGATGAAATTGTAGCGGCAATTGCAGCCATTCTAGAGCTATAGTTCAGCAAATATATTTTGGGGATGTTGAAGAATGAGTGCTTCTTCCATCACATAATGCAGGTTCCTTCTTTCTCTCTTCTGTCTTCTGAGTAGGTCAACTCATTCTGTGTCCACCTGTAAGCAAATCAAACAACAGTACAGAAACTTCAAACTAAGCATATAATCACATTTTTTTAAAGGTGGCAGCTTCAATGAACTAAATGTCTGTGTCCCCCCAAATTTCACATGTTGAAACCCTAATCCCAATGGTATTGTATTTGTGGATTAGGCCTTTGGGAGATAATTAGGTCATGAGGGTGGAGCCCTCATGAATGGAATTAGTGCCCTTATAAAAGGGATCTCAAGGAGCTCTCTCACCCCCTTTTTCATGTGAGGAAAGAAGGAGGAGACAGAAGTCCACCACAGGAAGAAGGCCTTCACAAGAACCTCACCTTACTAGCACTCTGCTCCCAGACTCCCAGCCTTCAGAACTATGAGAAATAAATTTCTATCTTTTTAAGCCACCCAGTCTATGGTACTTTGCTATAACAGCTGGAACTATGACACAAGCCTATGTCAGTGCTCTCATCAATTCCTTCAATGCAGCACACTGAAAAGAACATGGTTCTAAAATCAAGGTGCCTGGATTAAGATCCTGGCTCTGCTCTGTCACCATAGACAATCTTAACATCACTAAGTCTTCATTTCTTCCTTTATAAAATGTGACTTTTAATAGTACTTACTTTGTAAGGTTATTGTGGGGGATAATTAATATAATATATAATAATCCATACACACCTGATGATTACAAATGTTAAGTTAAAAAATACAATAATAAATTTTTTTTTCAGTTAGCAATTGATTAACACCAAGGTATGCAGAAATTGTACCATACTTTTTGGCCTAACTTTTTAAAATTTCTTAAATTTGTGCAAAAACTAGTTCTGACATGTGGTAGCCCTGGCATGTAATGGGCACTCAATAAATCTTAGCTTCCTTTTACTTTTAAGATATTTGAGTATTTGGAAACTTTGCCTTGTTGCTTTCAATATGTTATTATCCATGAATCTGGTAATAAGAGTCAGAAGTAATAATTATGAGGTAGAATATCCTATAAAAGAAAGTCTATCTTGCTATAATATTGTGAATTTTTGTCCCCAAATTTTTGCTGTCTGGAGCTCAAACTCTCACATGGTCAATGATATAAAATAAAATAGTGTAAAATTAAATGGGATAATTATACATACATTTCTAGTACTGTAACATCATATTACAAGAACTTAGTACAGTTAAGTGTTCTTTCCCTCATTTGGAGTTGCTTTCTACTGCATAAAACATTGTAAAATATATCCCTAATATATCTTTGCCTTTGGAGTTTGGATCTGATTTTTGGAAATAGCTAAAAGCCACTCTGAACCATGTGTGGTGAATAATGTGAGTGAGGAAGTTGTGTCATACCATTTTTGGTAAAAAAATGAAGTTTAATAAAATTAATGAGACTTTTTATTGCGTGGCTTATAAATTGGCATTGAAGACAATTAAAAAAAAAAGTTCCACTTATGATTTAGGCAGTGACAATGTCTTTGGAATAATGTTAAAGACTTCTTTTCATTTTGTCAAGTCATGTTCACATCAGCCATGTGCTGTACAAAAATATTAGTTATTAAAGTATTGGAAATACTCTATACAACTATGAATAGCTTCTGCCTTGAATTCTTTTAAATATGGTTCCTTCAACCACCCAGCTGCTCTAGCCCCTACACTAACCGTGGTTAACCACAGTATAGCAAGGGGTCTCTAACCCTGCTTTAGAACTACAGTAGTGTCAATTCTGATTGGTTGGTGCCAATACCATAAAGTTTGGTAATTATTTTGAATATCACTACTGTCTGCCATATTGTCAGACCAACAATTTTACAAACCTGGCAATGCTCATTTGGATATTAAGTTTGGTTAGTTTGTACAACATCAACAAATTGGTATTACACTTAAGTGCACATATAGTAGTAACAACAGTATTTTTCTGAGATGACTAGAACAGAAAATTAATCATTTTTCTCTGGAATAATGGATCATTCTAAAAATTATTTTTTTTAAAATCAAGTGCTACATGCAACAGATTAAGATTTCAAATATATCTCCCATCAACAGGCAAATGCTTTCTCATCGTTTGCAGGACAGACAGGAAAGTAACCTCAGTATCCTGGAGTTAATTCCAACAACCTTATAATTGTTAGAGCATAATAATTCTGCCAATGATAATTCCATGGGATTGCTAGTTATGATAAAAAAATAAGTAAAATACATTCTTAAATGCTTATAAGTTAGATAGTACAGATCAATCAAATCTAGAGATGTGGTAGAAAAAAAATCTTTGAAAATCCATTTAGGCATTTATGGTCCATTTACTTTCACAATTTTCAGTTATTCCCCATTGTACTCACTTCATTGATATTTTTATTATTCACAAAACAGTGATTGTTTCATTTTTTTCATGAAAACTCCTTCCTTACTAGCAATTTTCTATTAGTTTCACTTAGCACTAATTGCAATTGTCAGCTATTGATGTAATGTGATCATACATTCAGGTTGCAACAGCAGTTTACCTACACTAATCCCAAAGAAATTGTATAAGGAAGTAAATACTATGTTATAAATGGCAAGTTTATGATTGTTTTCCTGATATGTTCTTTTATATACATTTGAAGATAATATCATTTTCTTTTTTTAGTTCCTTGCATTTTACAAGAAAGTGAAAAAAGCAAAAGCAAAGGAAAATAGAATCAAAGGACCTTAATGTGGCCAGGGTCTCCAGCACCCAACATAGTGCATGGCACATAAAGACATTCAATCAATTGTTAGTGAATGGAGAACTATCTCAGCATAGAAACACGTGCCTGAAGTAGTCTCATGAGTTAAAATTTCAGAACTCTTGGCTGCAAGCCCTGTGGTAGCCATGCCAAGAGTGGGGTTTGGAGCCGTCAAGGGCCCTGACTTTCCCCTACTTCATTTTTAGCATGGGTGAAATTGATGATAAACAATATGCAGGAGGTTGATAGGCTCTGTTGTTTAAAGCTTCCTCATTTTGAGAAAAAAAGAACTGCTTTACAGGCTATGGAGTGAAACAGTATGATAGAGATTGCAAAGCCCAGATTGCTACACTTTCCCATAGTGTTGGGTTTGAAATAGCTAGTGTAGACTAATAAAACAAGGAAAAAGAAATGGAAACAGAAAGACAATTTTACATTTATTGCCAAAAGGGCAATAAATAAATATCTTGCTTGGCTTAGGTCCTTGTTACAAAGTGATAGAGCCTAAGCAATAATGTGGTTCTCAACACAGCAGAATGTGAAAGTACTATGAAGCATTATATAATTTCATTGATATCTTTTCCAGGTATGCAAATTTAGTATTTATTTTAATAGTTGGTTCCATTACTCAAAAAAATAAAAGTAGAATTATGTTAATTATTTATTGCTTGTAACAAATTACCCTAATATTTAGTGTGGATTAAAACAAAAGTAAACATTTGTTATCTCTCTGTTTGTGTGGGCCATATTTTGAGGGTGGCTCACCTGAGCAGTTCTGACTCATGGGCTCTCATGATACTGAGTCCAGATATTGGTTGATACTGCCAACAGACTTGACCAGGCCTGGAGGATTTGCTTCAAAGATGGGGCACTCACATGGCTGGCAAGTTGGTGTTCGTTGTTGGCAGGTCTCAGTTCTTCCCTATGTTGGCCTCTATTCTGTGCTGCATGTTGGCCTCTCTTCTGTGCTCCATGTCCTCATGGCATAGCTGTTGGCTTTGCTTAGAGTGAGTGCTCCCAGAGAATAGGAGATGATGGAAGCAGTGTCTTTTATAACTAAGCCTCAGAAGTCACATATTGCCACTTCATCAATATTCTGTCATCAAACAGATCAGCCTTATAATTCATTGTGGGAGGGAACTATATAAGGTTAAGAATACCAAGAAGAGATTATAACTTTTGGGGTCATCTGGGAGGCCAGATGCCACAAACACTAAAAACTTCAATGTAAATACAGTGCACTCAAGGGCTGAACAATGGTTGTACTTTGTCTTCAGTTCTCCATCTTTCTAACAGGTTTTATTAGTTTATATCTACTAAGATGATCTCATTCAATTTCCACCACAAAACTGTAAGGAAGATAGATTATTAATCTTATTTTCAACTGAGAAAATGGAGGCTTAGGGTGATTTAGTAGCTTATACATACTAGATTACACAACGAAGTGATTGAGTCCAATTCACTACAACTCACTGGTTTCATTTAACACAATGCAATATAAAGCAAATAGATTGGAGTACTCCTGCTATTTAACTAATAAAATATAAACAGAAGATGAAGTAGAGTCAGAGGGTTTATGCCCTATGTCTGAGATACTACTCAAGACAGATCTTACTTGACTTCCTATCAAATCTAACTCTAACTCTTAATGTTGCTTGCTACAAACTTGATTTTGCCTGATTTTTTAGGTCTTAATTATATGCCAGTTTTCCTAATCTTTTCAGATG
The DNA here is from genome assembly GCA_008086735.1 of Cheirogaleus medius. NCBI lineage: Eukaryota > Metazoa > Chordata > Mammalia > Primates > Cheirogaleidae > Cheirogaleus > Cheirogaleus medius. The sequence continues at coordinate 65,912,847 of VBSM01000272.1, forward strand.
ACTGACTACATGTAATCTCTGTTTTTATATATTGATTTTCTAGTCTGTTGCAAAATTGCCTTACTTTCAAATTCTTGGAAATGTACTGCCTAAAATACCTTCCAGCCTTCTTATACCGATCCCCAGAACTCAGATTAGTGAGTATGATTGCTCTGAGTGATGGTTGCTACTGTGAGAGTCTGAAATAATAATTAGAATCAGGTTTTGCACAAAGAGAAGAGAAACATGTTTATCTAAAGTTAGGGTTTTGGGTTTTGATTGGGTATATTGGTAGAGTAGAGTACAGAGAAAAGATTCACAGTTGACTACTGTTTTTGAAACACAAAAGAATTGGTTGTTTTTGGTTGTGTATTGTTAATACCTATAACACTATTTAAATGCAAATTACCCTGTTTTCCTGCAGTTAATTTGGAAATATATCAAAAATTAGATACATGTTTATGTACATGAATATGTTCAGGTTCATCCCTCAAAGCAATTAAAAAAGACCATTTGTTTTTTCTGATGCAATTTCTGTGCTCAGCTCTTAGCCATTTACCCTAATAAAAAGGGAGGTGTGACTTGGATAATATTTAAAAGAATGATAACAATAATCTTAAAATATATTAAGTTCCTACCAATGTGCTAAGAAACAATGATTTAAATTAATGCTACTTAGATATGACATTTCACAACACTTAAAAAAAGATAATTTACTTTCTCTATTGTTTGAATTGTACTGACTTTCAATGTCCTCTACAATTAAAGGGATCCTTGGCATAAATAATATTTTTTAAATAATGGTAATGTTTAAAATGTACTGAATGTGCTTTGTGCTAGACACTTGGTGCTACATAATATGTTTAATCTCATTGAAACTATGTAATGACTCTATGAGGTAGATCTAATTTTCCTCATTTTATTGATGAGAAAGCTGAATCCTGAGAGGTTAAGGAATTTGGGATCACACAGCTAATAAGTGATATAGTAGGCCACCCTCATTCAGAACTTTAATATATGGTTTCATTAATTACATTATCCTTGTACTCTACAAATCCTGAATAAATGAGTGGTCAATAAGAGAGAGGTAATTAACAACCTTGTATGATGAGAAAATGGTTCGTGTCTAGATAATCTACAAATGAAGCAAAAAAGAGAAGGAAAAATAGGACAAACAACTAAATATATAAATAAAGATCACTCAAATATAGTTACTGGTAAAATATTCAGAACTTAATTTTCATTGAAATTAAAATCCTGTTTGAATTTATTCCTAACTTTCTAAGCTATGATTACAGAAGCCTGCTATTATAACACAGGAGTAAATGTCGCAACTGTGTTCTGAGATACTGCTTGTAATTACTGGTAGAGATATGGATATTAAAAAAAAAACAACTCTGTAAGATTTATTTCTGTTTCTTTATGCATGGAGAACTAAGTACAGATTACTTAGAGTTTGTATAAAAGATCTATGAATTACTTATTGTATATTGTTTATTTTTCCTGTGTTCCTTACATTAATATTATAAAAATATTTAGAAGGACTAGAAAAAGAAGAGAAAGATAAATTCAGAACCACAAGATATATTTTTTAAAATTAATTTCTCTCCTAGCCAACTCTATTCTTTTATTTATTTAAGTGCCTGCTAGTTGGTTTCCCATAATTTCAGATACCTAGTATTAGAATATATGCAGACTGTACATTATTCAAATATTTATTTTACAGAAATGTGCTTAAAGCTATTAGCAATCTGCCTATATTCCCTGTGTTTTAAAGTCAGCTACATATATACACATTATATATAAATTTTATATGTAAATTTAGTTATAATTTTATGTATATATTTTATGTATAAATATATATTATATATATACTGTGTTTATGCTACCCACATTTCATGTCATCTTCCTTCACAGCAGTCCACAATTATATCTTCCTCTAAACTATTGAAGCATGAATATTTGTAACATTCGTGTCTCACCTGCTTTTTATTTAAATTCCCTAAACAGGGTTACCATCCTTCAAATCATAAGAAATTAATTGATATACAGGAATGTATACTTTTAAAAAGTAGTTCCTGAGGAGCCTCACAATTAAAATTTGTTGTATTAAGTAATAAAAATACAAAAGTTATTCAGCCAACATAAAGCCTTTTCAGAACTTGTGTTGACGTTATATGCTTTAGTTTAGTAGAAAAGAATATTAACATAACATTAATTTATTAAGGATGTTTTAAGCAGAAAAAATTATACGTGAATAAATAGTAAGGCTTCTTTGGCACTTTGGCCTCTTACAAAGCAAAGAAAAAAGATATGCAGTAAAATAATTTCAGAAAAATTATTATTAAAAGAAAAAGAGCACAGATTGTAGCATCGGTAATTCTGGTTCAATGTTCCATAAAACACAAACACAAATTCTTTTGATAAAAAAGTAAAAGTGGAAAAGCACAAATGTCAAAAAGTTAATTATGTCAAGCTTGAGATTTTATAGCTATATGACTCCCTGCACATTATTAAATTAAGTCACTACTTCATTTTCAAAAATCCATTTTCTAGGTGGTTCAACAGATGTTTACTCGTCAGTTTTAAATGGAAATGCATATTAAAATAGCTCAAATTACTAACATGTAATACAATTTGTATAAAGATGGAAAATACTGGACAGAGTGGCAATCTCAGTGTGTTTCTTTGAAAATAAGATTGTGAAAGTATATAAAGTACTCAAGAAAGTTGGGATGGAAGTCTTGTTACTTGCAAGACACTTTTCTAAGTGCTTTTTCATGCACTCCTTCATTTAATATACCAGATAAAACTATGGGGTAGGCATTACTATAATCCCCATTTTATACATATGGAAAAAAGGTCAAGACTTTGCCACTCCCTGCATCCTGCCTTTCACTGGTTAAAGTTAGACTTACCAGATTTTACCTCTCTGCACTACTGGATTGTTCTCTGGCACCCACAGAGCAACATTTCATTTGATCCTCAAAGTGGTAGTGGAATCCATCATTTAATATTTTGATTTTGTTATTCATTATAAATTCTTGCATTAATTTTGATGAATGAATATACACATTGAATTTTAAAAATATTGCTTTAAAATATTTGCAGTACCTCACCTGTCTCACCCTAGTCCTAACTCTTCTACTCAAGTTCATATTCCCATGTGTCTGGTTGCACAAAACAGGACTAATTTAAAGAGGAAAATATAGCATATCACCAAATACAGAGCCTCAAAGATCACGAGGCTTCAGAGAAATCATTCATTTTTTTATTCATTAATTTATTCAACAGCAGATTCATCCATTTAACAAATATGTATTAAGGTACCATGTGCCAGTAAATGTTTTAGCACTGTGGTCCCCAATCCCCGGGCTGCAGACTGGTACTAGTCTGTGGCCTCCTAGGGACCTGGGCCACACAGCAGGAGGTGAGTGAAGTTTCATCTGTATTTACCACCACTCCCCATTGCTTGCATCACTACATAAGCTCCGCCTCCTGTCAGATCAGTGGCGGCATTAGATTCTCACAGGAGGACGAACCCTACTGTAAATCACACATGTGCGGGATCTAGGTTGCTCCCGTCTTATGAGAATCTAATGTCTGATGATTTGAGGTGGAGCTGGGATGGTGATGCTAGCACTGCGGAGTGGCTGCAAATATAGATTATCGTTACCAGAGAGGTTTGATTGCACAATAAATGTAATGTGCTTGAATCATCCTGAAACCATTCCTCCACCCCAGTCTGCGAAAAAATTGTCTCCCATGAAACAAGTCCCTCATGCCAAAAAGGTTGGGGACTGCTATTTTAATAGATAGCTCCAAAAATGACAGACTGAAATTGTCCTATCCGAAAATGTAATTTCTATTGTGATACCCTTCAATTTTTGTTTTAATTTTTTGGTTTTTGAGACAGGGTCTTGCTCTGTCACCCAGGCTGGAGTGCAGTGGCCCAATCATAGCTTACCTGCAACCTGAATTCCTGGGCTCAGGAGATCCTCCCACCCTAGCCTCCCAAGTAGCTGAAACTACAGGGGCACGCCACAACACCCAGCTAATTTAAAATTTTTTTATATAGACAAGGTCTCACTATGTTTCCTTGCTGATCTCAAACTCCTGGCCTCAAGCAATCCTCCCACCTCAGCCTCCCAAAGTGCTGGGATTCCAGGTGTGAGCCAACATGCCTTCAATTGTGTTTTTCTGAGTCTCCTTCAATTATGTTTTTTCTGAAAATTTGTATTTGTATATAACTAGTCTATATTCAGTAATTTATATAGATATCAAATACCTACTACTACCAGGGGAACTGATGCATCATGCTCAGTTGTTTACTTTTTACATCAAAATTACTGATTTGTAGAATAATATTGAGAACAAAGACTGTATGCTTTCCCTGCTTCTGAACCATAACTCAATAATTTCTCAATTTTTTAAGCAAAGTTTCTGTTTGACAGAAATCCCATATTCAAGTATAGGCACTATTGCAGGATCTTATGTGCTAATCTTCTAAATATTTCATTGTATATAATATATGACATTAAAATTTGTATTTATTTTAGTTTGTGTCTTAGTTTGTTCCTACTGCTATAACAAAATATCTTAGACTGGGTAATTTATAAACACCATGAATTTATTTCTCACAGTTATGGAGGCTGGGATGGCCAAGATTAAGGCACTGGCAGGTTTGGTATTTGGTGAGGGCCTGGTCTCTGCTTCCACAATGGTGCCAGAATGTTGTGTCTCCAAAGGGTAGAAGGGCAAAAAATGGAGGAAGCCTGCAGTTTCATAATAATCCCATTCATCAGAGTAGAGTCCTCACGACCTAATCACCACCTAAAGGCTCCACCTTTTAATACTATCACACTCGCTACTCAATTTCAGCATATGAGTTTTGCAGGGGATGCATTCAGAACATAGCAATTTGGGTATTTTTTTTATTCTTCACTTTTTTTTATTGTACATGTTATATAATGGAGGACTTAACTTCTTTGTGAGCTTAGGTGTAAACTACATACAGGGAAAACATATTTATGCACTCTTAATTATATTTCAATATAATAAGTATTGATTCCAGAGAATGGTAATAGTTTCTTGAATTTCCCTTGAGGAACTTTATTGCAACTTATCAGGTTGAAACACTGTCAAAACTCACTTCTAAGTGGACTAAATATACTATTCTTTCTAAGGAAAAAAATAATTTGAAGCAGAAGTTGATTCATCATTACAACTGCAACATATAATTATTTAAAACTAAAATCCGATTGTTCAATTGTTTTTGAGTTGATATTGAGAACATAGTATACCAGATAATGAACAGATGCAGACTTGAATGAGTGACTGAGCACATATGTTAAGAAGAAACTAAGAAAGATAAGCTAGGTATCAGTGGGAATTTTAATTGGTTTGGGAAAAAATGAAAAAAAATTACTGGATTTTTGCAACAGAGCAGGTATGAACAGGGTAACATGATAAAATAAATTGAAATACCTGTAATAGCAATCTGCTTCCCTTATGCTAATTGACGCCTCTGGCTCCTATGTTTTCAAAGACCAGTAAATAAGCCCTCAAAATTGTGGTAACTGATTATGCAGCAGAACCAAGAAAGCAGCTTTTTTTCTATACATTTTATTTTCAGGGCAATCAAGTGAAACTTGAGGCACTGGAAAGAATTATAGTAGAAGAATCCATTTCAAACTGGCTTACCATTTTGGCTTTATGAAGAAGAAATATATTAAAGCCTTAAAATAAGAGATAGAGTATAGATTTCAAAAATGTGACAAACAAAATTAGAAAATAGATTATGGCCATAGCAAAAAAGGTAGCAGTCATATCATCATTTGCTCTGTTACAAACAGCATGAATCAAGGAAATCTAGGATAAGAATGTGCAAGTGATGTTTCTGATAACCTGTATCTCCTGAGTGTGCCTCATGTTTCCTAATTTTCTTTTGATGAATGTATTTTGTGTTATAACCTACTATTTATACAGGACAATGCTCAAATATTACCCATATATTTTCTCATGTGATTAAGATTCTTTGTACATTGTTAATAGTCAATCCTGATTAATCAAAATGAATTAGTGAAATTAAAGTTGTTCACATACATCATCGCTTGTTTTCATATTCATATTTCCAAGAATCAGGGCACAAACTATGCCTTTAAATAATATTCAATTCATTTGTTCTTTTAAAAACAGGAATCTATTCCAAAATGTTTGTATCCCCCATAATATCCTGAATTAAAAAAAAAAAAACTTGCCTCCTATTCAGGTTAGTGGATTGATAAATCTTCATTATTTTTCTACAGAAATATATCCACTTTTGTAGACTTAGATGTTTATTAAAGATAGTACCATTTAGTAAAATTTCATATTTCTTGAAGATTTCTCATTTTTCAATACATTTATGTCTGATGTACTACAAAACAAGGGCATATATGATACTCATAATTTAGTAAATAATGAATATAAGTATATATTACTTCATTTGCAGGACATTTTTATTAATTTCAAGCATTCTTAAGGGAAATATTCAGAATATATTTCATTGTGACTATTACATGATTGTCATAAGTTTTAGTGATTTAAATTATTTATGAAAAATATTAAATTGTGAATATTTCTGTAGTCTCTATGTTAAGAATAATTTAGGGAGAATATTTTTTTCCTGTTATGATTTATTTCAAGCTTCCCCATATTACCATTCATAATAAAATACTTTAAAGATAGCACATTATACTATTGAAGAAATTGTGTTCCTTATGTACACATTATAGTATGGGTCACCCAGAAGATTAGTGATAGCTTGTGTATGAAATGCTATCCTTGCTTTTCAGTATCAGCCCAATAATGGTAAGAATTCTAAGAAAAGAAAAAAAACACCTTTTAGACAAAAGAAAAATTTTATAATTATTTCCACTTAAATCCTACTTACCCTACCATGACTTTATAAGATTCCTTTTTTTAAAAAATCTATTTTTGAGAAACATCGACATTAAATCATTAAGCAATTTATAGAAAAATAAATTAATGGGTAATCCCAAGGGAGTAATCTTAGAAGCAGCTTTGTGGTTATTCAGGTATAGTAACATGACAGTTATATTTTCGATGGTATTTTGGAATCTTTCTGTAGTTTCTAAACTCAAACACTGGAAATATCAAGCACTGAAAATATGAGAAGATTACTGTAGTCAACTTGGATTAGGCTTGGAAGTGAAAGCCTAGATCATGTATCTCACTGAAGCTATAGATATTCAATTTGGCATGATCTACGGGGGTAAAAGACCCACTGTCTCTGAAAAGAAAAATATTGACCTACGTATTAGAGGAAAAATAAAAATTATGTTAAATGAACAGTTTTATGTACATGCATTTCTATAGTCTCGGGTAGATCAGAAGATGACTTTTGAAATAGAAAATATCAAAGATTGTTTTAATACCCATCCCTACTTTGTTGAAGTTTTTTTTAGACTATATGGCATAATTTCCCTTTTCCAATGGTGAGAATACTGACATGATTCGTGTAGTTCATTCAGAAAAGAAGTAAAGGTTCATCCTTTCTCTCACACTTAGCATCCTTACGTACCTGCCCAAATGATCTGTCTAGTCCAGTGGGCACACGTTCTTAGTGTTACGCCAGTCACTGTATCAGGAAGCAGAGGTCCTTTTGCCCAGCCTGGGGGCAAGGAGACCACCACTTAATTCTGTGCCAGAGAGGTGGAAAAAAAGTAGTTCCCCAAATGAAGGGACAAAGAGAAAATTAAAAGAAAAGATGATTCTTCCAAGGATTAACAAAATCTCCTCTGAAAGCAACTAAAATTTAAAGATTGAGTTGTTGATAGAATAAAATAATTTTTGCTTTTCATAAAGACAGCCTAATATTTTTTCAAATTTTATTACCTAGCAAATTTTGCTATGTTGAACAATTATACAGCTTTTTTATCTCAAAAAGAGGAAACATTGTCATCTGTATTAAATTATTAACCCTGATGGAATTAGAGGTGGCATAATTCGGTGGGGATAAAAACAGTTCAGAACCAGAGGTTTGAAAGACAGTCAGTCTTGAGTGATTAGTAACCCGTGATAGTAAACCTGAGTAAATCAACTATAGTTAATATCTTCTCCACTATGTACAACCTAGTGAAATTGTATTTGGTACCATGACATTGTGGACAGATTGTGAGGATTGATGTAAGAAATAAAACATTAAAGTCTTTCAAAGAACAGTGGTATATAAATTTTCCATGCACAGGGAATAGTGTGAGTGATGTGCCTATTCTGAACTTTCATGGAAAATTTACTAAGAGCTCCTCTATGAAGGTTACTTCTCTCAGAAACATGCACCTCATTACCTGTTCTCATTTTAACTTTATTAAATCTGACTTCAGTCTTTACCAATGTTCTAAAACTATGTTGTGATTTCCTTCTTGACAAATCTAAAAACATTTCCTCTTTCTTTATTTCTTTCTCTCTTTCTTTCTCTTTCTTTCTTTCTTTCTTTCTTCCTTCCTTTCTTTCTTTTTTGGTGTGTGTTTGACCTATCTGAGGTGTCTTTAGATCAGTATTTCTTATGGAAACTCTGCTTTCTTTAACTTCAATATCACTAAGATTTTCTTGTTTTATTTCTACAGCTTTGTTTGAACCAACTCAATAGTCCCTTCATAGTACCTTATCATTCATCTCTTATTCTCTGTCTGGGGGGTACTAGCAAAGGCCCCTGTAGACCTCTGTATTCTTCTTTCCTTCTGTACATTTTTTCAGACAGTGTTTTCATTACTTCCTTCCATCTGTCCTTCCTACCTCCCTCCTTCCCTTTTCCCTCCCTTCCTTCCTTCCTTCCTTCCTTCCTTCCTTCCTTCCTTCCTTCCTTCCTTCCTTCCTTCCTTTTCTTTCCATTTTAATCCATCTCCCCCTGTCCCAATCTCCCTGTGAATCTAAATTTTCTTGTTTGTTTTGTTTTTAGTGGGAAAGTAATCTTTCTTTAAACTAATGCCCTTGATAGATTGACAGTGGCTCATACATGTTTTAAGTATCCCAAATCATACAATTAGCCCTAAATTCAATTCTTTCCTATTAGCCAGTTCCAGATGAATGTCTTAGCATTACATCTGTATAAGCTAGCTTAAATCCAAAATTATCTGCATCATTGTCACCATCAAACTCTTCATTTTTTTCACTGTCACCTGGTTCCAAATTCTCAACTCTTGAAAACTCTATTATGCTTCAATATATATTATTTTAAATTAATTTAATTATATTTATTTATTATTGACACATAATAATTGTACATATTTATGGGATACAATGTGATGTTTCAATACATGTATAACTTGTGTAATAATCAAATCAGCATAATTAGCATATCCATCACCTTAAACATATATTTCTTTGTGATAAGAACATTCAAAAACCTCTCTTCTCACTATTTTAAGATGTATGATACACCATTGTTAACTCTAGTCATCCTACTATGCAATATAATACCAGAAATTATTTCTCCTATCTAACTATAGCTTTGTACCCATTCACCAATCTGTCATCGTCCCCCTCTCCTTCCACACTCCAACCTAGAGTAACCACTATTCTACTTTCTACTTCCATAAGAATAACTTTTTAGACTCCACATATGAGTGAGATCATGCAATATTCACCATTCTGTGCCTGTCTTATTTCACTTAACATAATATCCACCAGGTTCATACATGTTGCCCCAATGACAGGTTTCCATTCTTTCTTATGGCTAAATATTATTCCGTTATATATATGCGACATTTTCTTCATCCATTCATCTGTTGATGGACATTTAAGATAATTTCATGCCATGGCTACTGTGAATAGTGCTGCAATAAACATAAAAGTGCAGATATCTCTTTAGCATACTGATTTCATTTCACCTGATATTGTTGCATACGCACTTAATAAGATCCTGGATCAAGAAAGTATATACAAACATAATGAGTAAGATGTGCAACGTATGGGGTATGGTCATGCTTGAGGCTCTGCCTCGAGGGGGGACGGGGGCGTGGGCAATATACATAACCGTAATATTTGTACCCCCATAATATGCTGAAATAAAAAATAATTAAAATAAAAAAAAGAAAGTGAAAAAAAATAAAATTAAATTAAAAAAAAGAAAGTGTACCAAAAACATGAATGCAATGAATTTATGAGTGGATGAAAATTTTAAGATTTTTAAGTCCAATGTTTTCAAATGAATGATAAGGAAAGGTCAGTTCATGACTTATGTTAATGTATATATGTCTAATGATATTATAAACATCATAATTGCCAGTTTTTATTGAAACATTAGTATCAGTTATACTGTACATACATTTTTTAATTTAATCATCAGAAAATTCTCAACAGATAGCAGTTTTTTAAGATTTACACTTGAATAAACAGAGTTTCAGAAAATCTAAAAATTTGCCAATGGGCATACAGTGTCAGAGCCAAAGATTATATGTAGTTACATTCACTTCTGATTCTTATCCACTTCACTATGCAACTTTGCAATAAATACTCAGTGATTAAATACATGTGCCCTCCTGAGCTCTCCTGGGGACTTGAAAGAACAGAATGCCAAATATTATCAGAAAACAAGACAGAACACATCCTTTACCATGTAGACTGAGCAGCTGACACCAGTGCTATGACTGTCATTTTGCTTCTGGTGGTTTATTCCATGTGGTGCTCAAAATTCTCATTTTCCAAGTCTGTTTGTTTAAGTGGCCCTTTGGACCTTTCTAGGTTTTCTTCTGGGAAGAAGCTGAAGCCATTAGTATTCTGCAGTGTTTTGACTATAGGAAGAGTTAGAAATCACAGAAAGATATATGTATCCTAAATCAGAGTGTGCAAATTTTGGGAAAATAGTACAAATAGATGAAATGAGTGCCTATTTATGTATTTATGTATTATGTATCTATATCTATACCACATTTGTTATAATCAAATTATAAACATAAGCTGCACTTATAAAATTTTACTGTGTCCTAAGTTATTATAGGTATACCTTGGAGATATTAAGGGTTCAGTTCCAGACACCATAAGAAAGCAATTGCAATAAAGCAAGTCACACAGTTTTTTTGGTTACCCAGTGCATATAAAAGTAACATTTACATTATGCTGTGGTCTATTAAGTATGCAATAGCACTACATCTAAAACGTACATACTTTAATTAAAAAACATTTAATTGCTAAAAAATGCTAACAATCATCTGAACCTTCAGTAAGTAATAATCTTTTTGCTGGTGAAGGGTCTTGCCTTGATGTTTATAGCTGCTGACTGATCAGGGTGCTGGTGGCTGAAGGTTGGGGTGGCTGTGGCAATTTCTTAAAATAAGACAACAATGAATGCTTTGCTCCATCAATTGACTCTCCTTCCACACAAGATTTCTCTGTAGCTTGCAATACTGTTTGATAGCATTTTGCCTACAGTACAAACTTCTTTCCAATTTGGAATCAATCCTCTCAAATGCTCTTGCTGCTTTATCAACCAAGCTTATGCAACATTATAAAGTTTTGTTGTCATTTCAACAATGTTCACAGCATATTCACCAGGAGTAGATGTCATCTCTAGAAACCACTTTTCTTGTTTTTTTGCTCATCTATAAGAAGAAACTCCTCTTCTGCTTAAGCTTTATCATGAGATTCCAGCAAGTCAGCCAATGCTTCGAGATTCACCTCTAATTCCAGTTCTCTTGCCATTTCTACTACATCTAAAGTTCCTTTCTCCACCAAAATCTTGAACCCTTCAAAGTCATTCATGGAAGTTGAAATCAACTTCTTCTGAACTCCTGTCAATGTTGATATTTTGATCACTTCCCATGAATCAACAATGTTCTTAATGATGTCTGGCATGGTGAATTCTTTCTAGAAGGTTTTCAATTTACTTTGCCCAGATCTATCAGAAAAATCACTGTATTAGCTATCACCTTATGAAATATATTTTCTAAATATATTGAAATTTGAAAGTTGAAATTATTCTTTGATCCATGGGCTGCAGAATGAATGTTGTACTAGCAGGCATAAAAACATTATTATCCTTTTATATCTCTATCAGAGGTCTTGGGAGTCGAAGTGCATTATCAATGAACAGTAATATTTTGAAAGAAATCTTTTTTTCTGAAAAATAGATCTCAACAATGGGTTTAAAATATTTAGTAATCCATGCTATAAAAAAAATGCTTTGTAATCCAGGCTTTGTTATTCCATTTATAGAGCATGGGTAGAGTAGATTTTGAATAATTCTTAAGGGCCTTAGGATTTTCAGAATGGTAAAGGAGTATTAACTCCAATTTAAAGTCACTAATTACATTAACTACTAACAAGAGAGTCAGCCTATCCTTTGAAGTAGTGAAGCCAAGCATGACTTTTCCTCTCTAGCCCTGAAAGACCTCCTGATGGCATCCTTTTCTAATAGAAGGCTGTTTTTTATCTATGTTGAAAATTTGCTGTTAGTGTAACTACTTTTATTTATTGTTTTAACTAGATATTCTGGATAACTTGCTGTAGCTTCTACATCAGCACTTGCTGCTTCACATTGCACTTTTATGTTATGGAGATGGCTTCTTTTCTTAAACCTAATTCACAAACCTCTGTTAGCTTCCAACCTTTTCTCTGCAGCTTATTCACCTTTCTCAGCCTTTACAAAATTAAATAGAGTCAGGGCCTTGCTCTGTATTAGGTTTTGACTTAAAGGAATGTTATAGTTGTTTTGATCTTCTATTTACACCACTAAAATTTTCTCCATATCAGCAATAAGGCAGTTTTGCTTTCTTATCATTCATGTGTTTACTGGAGTAACATTTTAAATTTTCTTCAAAAACTTTTCATTTGCAATCACAATTTGTCTAACTGTTTGGCATGAGAGGCCTAGATTTCTGCTCATCTCAGCTTTTGACATGCCTTCCTCACTAAGCTTAATCATTTCTAGCCTTTGATTTAATGTGAGAGATGTGCAACTCTTTCTTTCACTTTAACACTTACAGGCTTTTTAGGGTTATTAATTGGTTTAATTTCAATAATATTTTATCTCACAGAATGGGGAGGCCCTAGGATAAGGAGAGAGAGAAGGGAACATCTGGTTGGTGGAGCAGTCAGAGCACACACATGTATTGATTAGGTTTGTCCTCTAATATGAGTGCAGTTTGTGGCACCCCAAAACAATCACAATAGTAATATCAAAGGTCGCTGATCACAGATCACCATCACAGATATAATAATAATGAAAAAGTTTAAATAATTGTGAGAATTACCAAAATATGACCAAACTCATGAAGTGAACACACATTGTTGGAAAAATAATGACATAGACTTGCTCAACTCAGGGTTGTCACAAACCTTCAGTTTGTGAAAAACACAATATTTGTGAAGTACTATAAAGGAAAACACAACAAAATGGCATATGCTTGTATTACTTATTATTCTCCTGTAAAGAATATAGCCTTCATTTGGCTTTTGTTTTAAAGATGGAATTGAAGACCATTATCCTAAGTGAAGTATCTCAAGAATGGAAAACAAACACCACATGTACTCTCAAATAATTGGGAACTAAACCACAGGCACACATGGACATAAATAGATGCAAAGGACATTGGAAACCAAGAAGAGAGATGGTGGGAGGGATTGAGAGGTAAAAACTTACCTATCAGGTACAATGAATACTATTCTGGTGATGGGCATACTGAAAGCCCTGACTTAAGCATTACACAAGGTATCTATGTAACAAAAACATTTATAACCCTCCCTCTAATATTTTGAAATAAAAAAAGTTTGAACCATATATTGGAATGTTATAGGAAATATAAAATATTGTAAATTACTTGAACTATGTAGAGCTTCAGATAACTACTTAAGAATAGCACAAAGCCTCTGGTAGACAGCTCGCTACTTTACTACTGAGTCAGGAAAATTGAAGGTAGTGAATGATGCCAACCTGTTGACCAAAAGTAAGGATTTCTCAAACACCAAAAAAACTCTTAGGAGAGTAATTATTAGCTAGAAGATAAATGATTTTATACTTAGCAAGACAACTTACTGAAACTTTTGGCAACTTGAATATCACCAAGTATTTTTTTTCAAGACCTTTTCCCTTGTTCCAAACACAGTGAGAAGTACATATTTGTCGTTATCACCATCATATAATATTGATATTTAATATTAAAAAGATCACAACCATTATATCATCACTTTTACATTTCTATTTCTACTTCAGTGAGTAATGAAAGTAAATAATATTGTGCTCAGTTAAATGTTAAAATTCAGAAGAAGTAGAAAACATGCAAAATACTACTACATGTAATATTTATGAGCAAAAGTATTTGGCTGGTCTACATGACATTAGCATTTTTCAACGATCACAGAATCTCAAGCCAAAAACAACAAACAAAAACTGTTTGATGCAAATCAAAAGATTCCATTCAGTGAAATCTAATAAACCGAGTATTGGCAGGCAGGGTGGGGACCTTGTGGAGGATACCAAAGGGCTGGGTAGATTGAGAAATGCATACACAACTATAACAATTTCATTTGAAATATTCTGGCTCAGTATCAGTTTATTTCAATTCTAACTCGGCAGTTAATGTTCTCAGCTTTAATGGCCCAAGTCTATCTACATGGTAAAGAGTATGTCAGAGCTTGTTTTCAGATAACTGATGCCAGAAAATGCTATACTAAACCTATACGAACACAGATTTGTAAGTGGATGAAATATTTTTATATTATGTTGTGCTCAATTTCAACACAAATGTTGTTCAATGGATCTGTGGCATAAAGATGATATAATTTTTTAAGATTTATCGTATGTTAGGGACATACAAAGTGCTTCAGGTTTCCATTTATGCAAATGCTTCAAGTTGCCATTTCAGATCACTGTGGTGAAATGAAATCCAAGGGATGTGTCTACCCAATGCAGGCACCAGGGTAAAGAGATACTGGTTCAGTCCCACACAATTGAATACTACTTTTGTGCAACAGCTGAAGTTGTTCTTTATCACAGAGTTATGTAATGACAACACAATTAGTCAACAAATACACTAATCAATTATAGAAAATAGGAGTTAATATAAGCATAAATATATGGCACAAATGATAAATATAGATTTGTAAAAAATAAAGTATATCTGAAGACGTCTGGTTATTAGTGTCAATATTTAATGATGAAAAAAGTTCCTAATGTTTTCCAGGACCTTTATAAAGGTCATATGTAAGTGAAGTTTTTATAAATAGAGAAGCTGAAGTTCAAGAGGAAAAAGAACTTTACCAAAGATCACACCAGTGGTTTACCTAGGAAAGATTTTGAATCCAGGCCTCTTTGCAGCAGAATCCATGCTCAATTAACTATCACACATTGCTTTTCTGCACAAAATCATTTCCCACTTGCTTAGTGAATCTAGTAGTATTCTCGTTCAGCTTTAGCAAAGCTTATATATCCTTTGCTAATATTTTTGTTTATTTAATCCATTTTTTACTGCTGTATCACATATTATCTATAATGGTTTGATCCAAGTTGATATGTTTACTGTAATAAACTTATTTTTTCTATTTACAGTTGCTTAGAATTCAGTCCTTAAAATGTTAGACTTTTGGCTTTATGGATAGAGGCTGTGGGTGCTATTGTTGTTGCTCTTTCTTTTCCTTGTGTTTTAATTCAAATCACAGCATGCAGGAAGCATATATATTTTCTGCCTCTGAATGTTTTCTCCTGGACTGAACTACTCCTGCTCTTGATGGGTTTGATAGTAGGAAGAAGATTGAAACTCCATTTCCCTTTTTTTTTCTCTCTCCCTCCCCTCTCCTCACCTTATACTTCTCTTGTATTGCCCTCATTTTATTATGTAGGGAATACATAATAAATGGAGCTCTAGCTGCCTAGGAACCTTAATGCTTCGCATCTGAAAGACACACTGTGACCCATGAAGGGGTTTTCTTCAATAAAAGTATTTTCTATCATTTTTCACCTAAGTGGATTTTTCTCCCTATGTATTGTAAATGGGGCTTTCAACTGACTTGCCAATGTCTTTTTCCTTCATGCTGAAGCAACCAAAGAGCCTTGCCTAGTAAGAATGAGGGTTCCCAAAGGCTTCAGCAGATGTTTGGGTAGTTTCTGTGAAGAAGACTGGTTAGAAATGAAAGTGCTGGAAGCCTAGCAACTTAAAATATTTTCAAGAAATACAGTAAGTGGTTCAACCTCTGTGTGTCCCTAGATTTATTATTACAAGGGCAAGAAGAGATTTTGTCACTGAATGACTCACACAGACATATCAAAGTAAGGAGGTGGTTTAAAGGTTAGTGATAGTGAAACAATGGAGAAACACTGTGTATTAGACTTACTTGATTTATGTATTCTTCTATAGATCTTCTACATGTTCTTTCATTTTGATGGGGTACCAAACTAAAAGATAGTTTATAACAGAGTTTAAAGTTTTGGGCTTCCTCATGAAGAAAGGAACAGGGATTAGGGCTGTGAATAAAGTCATCTTCCTTGAGTTATTGGCTGCATGGAAGAAGGTGGGGACGCTGAGGAAATTGGACCACTGAAGCACGGAAGGTAGTGTTGGTGAGTAGAGTTGGGAGTTAGGTGATGAATTATTGATATGCACTGAATTTTGTATCTCCCACACATATGGACTATGAAATAAAACTAAAGAATTATCTTCAATTAAAAGTCTAACATTATTTCTTAATAATAATCATCCTTTTTTGTTGTTCTTTGGCCCACTTCTGGAAATGGATATTTTAGTCAGGTTTGAAAATGACACAGTCCTTGTACTCTTTAACCTTGTCCTTCATATTGCTGTCCCTGAGTCTGCACAAAGGACAGAAGAAGGTTAAAATAGAGAAAAAGTTGCTTTTATTTTTGCAGATAACATTCTGAGTCCAAGAAATTATGACAAATCCTCTCAGTTGTCTTTTAGAAAGAACTATTGATAGAAAGGCTTAAATAAAATTTTAGCTGCTCTCTGCTTAAATTATGCCTCCCAGCTTCATTTCTTGATCAAGACTTCCAGGAAGTCAAAACAAGATAAATAAATAAAATTATATAATTAAAATAATTGGCAAAGTCAGAGAGACAACACCTCATATGAATTCAGATGAAGTCACACATAAATGTATTAGTTCAAAATCCTTTTATAAGTAACTTATTTTAAAAAAAAAAATTGAATTAAGTCAATGGGAGGCATGGGCTCAGCCATCAGGCCCAATCTAATAATGAAGGTAGAGTGGGGAAGGAATACTGTTGCTCATGGAATTACTTCTGTAATATGAATGATTGACTGGAATCATCTAATGATGACGAAGCATATTATTTCTCTAGGTTTTACAGTTTTATGACACACTAATTTGCATTTTCTAACTTCCAGCATTTTCTCTTAGATAGATCCAGTAACCTCATTGATTTTAAAAATTTAAAGCTGAAAATGACCTAAGAAAAATTTTCTTCCAAAAGAATTTCTCAGTCTCAACACTGCATGGTTGGAACACATCTAAGTTATTATATTATAATTGCAAATTCAGACATATCTTCCTCAAGATGGACTCAAATTTTAGTGTATTTTAGATTAATGGAAAATCCTTTATCTACCTGGAAATAGAAAGCAATATTATACTAAATATTCTCTCAAAATGCAGTACTATCATCTTTCTCAACAAATTTTAAGATTGATTCTTGCCCTATTATCTTCCACAATGATTCTATACATATAACCCATTATTGACTACTGATACACTATGAATAAATACATGCAGAAACTCTTTATGATACAAAAATGTATAAAACTATGTTAAAAATATAAGAACAATGCAAACGTTTTTCACAAATTTATTACTGTATAGTCAGGAACTGTCTATTGGTTAATATGTACAATCTTGATAAGTATTAACTATAATATTTAGGTTAAATCTATACTTAGTATTAATACACATATTTTTAAAATAAATTTGAATTTTTTAGTTTGTTTGCCAAAAGGCAAAGAGCTTTCCTATCATATTGAACTATTTTTAAAAGACTATAATCAAGAAGCAAATGTATTGTCAAAAATACATCCCTTCACATCTCCCTCTACTGGCTTGTGCTAGTGGTCTTGTTTTAATTTAAAGTAAGTCCAAAGAAAGACACTTCAAGTTTATAAGTCTTAATTCAACCTGCGCTAGTAAGATTTTATTCCAAAACTTTTTCTTCCTCATTTCCCAGAAAAAAAATACCCCCCAAAACCTTGATTGCGATGGTAGTGGTTGTGGTTGCAACAGTATTTCTTCCGACTCTTGATCAAATTTAGTTTGAGTAGGCTTGTCATAGCTAATAGTTGTACTTTCTTCAATTGATGGGACTGGGGATATGGGCCAGTCTTACCCAAACTCGTTCTAAGGTCTCAAGACTCTTGCTTGTCCATAGGGGAATTTAGATAGATTCAGAGTCTATTTCTATAAGGAAAAAAATGGGGCTAAATCCCAGGCATGCCTGAGACTCACCTAAGTATAGTTTACAATGTTTCTTTTGCTGAGAATATGACAGGCTTCTAAATTTTTAAAACTGATTTGTCAGCTGCCTGAATGTTTGGCATCTTAAGCATTAGGATTTCTTTCTAATAAACAAAACATAATATCGCTTCTTCAGGCAATGTCAGGAAGTCTAATGAAGAGTTGACTGTAAGCCAACACTTGCCATCATCTCTGTTGAGACATAATAATGGAGACTAAGAATATGTTAACTATTCATTTCTCTAGGTTCTCTGAGCTGAATCTCTGTATCAAGTTAGGTCAGCCAGAATAACATACCTGAGTGTGGGGGAAGGGCACACTTGTAGCTCTGGCTTGGGTGAGGCTAAGGCATTATATGTAACCGAAATGTTTATACCCCTATAATATTCTGAAATTTAAAAAAAAATACCTGAGTGATAATAGCTTAGTTTCTTTCAGAAATACTTTCATGGACATATGATTTAATGTTATTGCCCTAAGCTTTTATAGAGGTTTGATATAAGAAATGTCCACCTAAAAAAATGCTTCTGTATTACTTGAGAAATAGTAGTTTAAGATATTGTCCATTAGGTAACCTAGAATCTCTCATATAAGACTCCACATGATAAAGAGTTTTTAAAATTTTATGTTGAGGAAAAAATGTATTTCCTTAGGCAAACTTGTGTGATTCTGTTTATCAGTGACTGAAAGCCATATAAGATAGCAGGTTTCATTTACAATGATAGTATAAAACAAACAAGACAAAATAAACAAAGAAAAGTTCCTAAAATGATTCAAAATAAAGCTCTTCCCATCATAACTTAACAAGTCTCCCAGAATAACTTCTCAAAATTATAAACATTGATTTTGAACACAGATCCTTTCCCTTCCCCATCTTTCAGGGAAATGGGACTTTGATGCAAACGAAGTCGCAAGTGAAGCCTCTCAGAATGATGGTCATTAATCCCCCTTTACATAAATTTGATGGGAAGTAGTGGAGCTTTTCTGTTGTTAAGACTTTGTAGAATGACTCTCTGGGTTTAATAAAATCCCAGATCACTTTACTTATTAGTTGGGGCCTTGCACTAATTTACTTAACCTTTCATTTTCAATTTCTCATCTGTAAAGTGGAAATAATAAAATACCTGCTTCCTAGGATTGTGGTGAAGATTACATGAGATAATCATTAAAAAATACTAAGTGTGGTACCTAGCCTGTTATGTTCAAGTCTCTATAGCTATGGGTCTTGTATATATGGATGTAATAGTTGACTATGATGATGATGGTGGTGGTAACGGTGGTAATGATGATGATGACATCAGTGAAGGTAAACCTACATGATGATAACTCTCTTTTTTCACAATCTTTTAAATCATATTATGGTGCTACGTGTTTAGCTTTCTGCTAAGGACACACCTGCTGTCAGAGGCTGAGAGACCCAGATAGGAAGAATAAGACTTCTTCAGGAATGACTCTGAACTATAATTTCAGAGAGAATTGTAAAAAGTGATATAAATTTTACTTCTTCAATTGCAGGAATAAAACCTAGACTGATTGGGCATTTTGGGGGCGGGGCCTCTTGCCACTTTTTGCAAAGACAAGTATGTCTGGATTAATCTTGCAGAAAGAAAGGGCCAAGCTCTATTTAGCTTTTGAGGGAGAAAGAGAAAAATGGGCTTTCTGAAGTTCGTGCTTGGCCTGCCTTGCATTAATAGGACAGGTGAGCACATAAGGATTTGTTCAGAATCTCTAGTCAGAATAAGACTGTCCATTGCCTGGAGCAGTGGTTCTCAGACATTTTGGTCTCATAACTTTTAATTTAAAAATTATTGAAGATAACGAAGAGTTTTGTTTATGTGGAATATAGTCATTGATATTTACTGTATTAGCAATTAATATTGAAAAATTAAAATGCTTGTTAGCTCATTTAAAAATAGCAATAATTGTGAGAGGTGAAAGGTGCAGATGACATATACTCACCATCAAATTGGTATTAACTGATCAACACTGAAGTGGGCATATAATAGTAACATTCATCAGGTGTTGGGCAGATGGAAGGGTGGGTACATACACACCTAATGGGTGGGGTGCGCACCTTCTGGAGGATGGACAGGCTTGAAGCTCTGACTCAGGTGGGGCAAAGGCAATATATGCAACCTGAATATTTGCCCCCGTAATATGCTGAAATAAAAATAAAATAAAATTTAAAAAATAGCAATAATTAACCCACTGCATGTTAACATAAAACTACTTTTATGAACATAACTGTCTTTTCCAAAGGAAAAAATATAATGAGCAGAGCGGCATTGTTTTACATTTTTTCAAGTTTCCTTAATATTTGGTTTAAAATAATACAGCTGAATTCACATATCTGCTTCTGTATTCAGTCTTTTGTGATTTGTTGTTTTGATTGAAGTAAATAAAGTAATAATAATGTTCTAAAGATATATACATACTTGAAAAGGAAAGAGTATTTTAATAGCTTTTTTCAGCAATTTTGGATATTATTTTCCACACTACACCTAAACTCTACAAGTGGCCATTTCTTAAATGTTAGTTGCAATGAGAAAACTGAAATCTTACCAATGAACTTTTCTACTCCATTACATTAAAATCACTAGACTATTTTTGTATATTTTGCTATGCCTGATTTTGTAACATCATGCATTTGTCATTTGGAGAATGTTGTTCCACTGAATTATGTATATCTTCCAAGTGCTGAAACATTTTATTATACATTATTAAATAGTAACATTTGTTAATCTCATTTAAAAAGTCTGTATTGAGAAGCTGTCAAGCTTATAGTGATAGATATGTTTGCCAAAATTCTGGCTTTTGCTTAAAAGTTCAAATTTTAACCTTGCCACCAAATATTATCAGTTATTTCCTTAAAGTATCAGGCTCACTATGTTCATTTTTGAGAAAATGTCTACCAAATGCCCAGGTCTGAATAACCATAGTTTTTATGCCCATGGTTCTTTCAAGTAAACTTAGTGCTGCATGAAAAAAGCAGCTAATTGAACTTGCAACTCAAACAATTGCACAAGAGATTTCCTGGAGACAACTTTCATATGTGTTATAGCAAAAGTGATTTAGATTTAAAAAGTCATATACTTCCAGGGACTTTTAGGATTAAAAAAAGTCATATATTCAAGGGTTGGAATGAAATAAAATTAATAATCTTTTTTTGTTAAACTTGTACTTTTAATAAAGAAATGATTTTACAGTGCTTTGAGATAGAAAATGCTCCACCATGTACATTTAAAGTTTTTACAAGCTTGAATATTAATATTAATCTACTTGTTGAAATCATCTATATAAAGGTACTTTTGCAATATTATTTTCTATTTTTATTATATTTTAATTGAAAAATGATAATTATACATATTTATGGAGTACAGTGTGATGTTTTGACACATGTTTACAATTTATAAATGATCAAATTAGAGTAAGTAGCCTATTTCTCACCTTAAACATTTATCATTTCTTTGTGGTAAGAACCTTCAAAATCCTCTTTTCTAGCTATTTTGAAATATGCAATACATTCTTATTAACTATAGTCACTCTACTGTGCAATAGAATGAACAGTAGAATTAGAAGATCTAATTCTTCCTAATTGTAATTTTCTTTATTTTTTATTTCTTTCTTTTTTTTATTTTAGCATATTATGGGGGTACAAATTTTAAGGTTATGTATCTTGCCCATGCCCCTTCTCCCTCCTCAAGTCAGAGCTCCAAGCGTGACCATCCCCCAAACATTGCAAATCTCACTCATTATGTTTGTATATACCCATCTCCTCCTCCCCCCTCCCACCTGCCCGACACCCGACAAGTGTTATTCCTATATGTCCACTTAGGTATTGATCCGTTAATACCAATTTGCCGGTGAGTACGTGTGGTACTTGTTTTTCCATTCTTACTTCACTTAGTAGAATGGGATCTTTATTGAAGACTTGCTCTGTTGCCCAGGCTGGAGTGCTGGAGTGCAGTGGCACCATCATAGCTCACTGCAACCTCTCATATCTGGGTTCAAGAAATCCTTCTTCCTCAGCCTCCTGAGTAGCTGGGACTACAGGCATGCAATGCCATGCTTGGCTAGCTACTGGCTTTTTTGTGTGTGCTTAGGTGTCAACAGTTTCACCCATCCTTGCTTTTGCAGCATCAGTGCAAATATTAACACAGTAAAAACAGCAAACAATACCTCAGTATTATTATGAACTGCTATGAAGCCATTAAATGTGGAGTTGAGATTCAGAGATTTGGGATGATGAGTCACAAGAGCATATGTGAAATTTATGTATTTCACCCAAAGACTTCAATTTTCTACCTCTTTGTATATCAGATAGATCAAACCTTTCAGTTTCTCACTGTAGGCAACAAGATCAGGGGAGCCACCAACACTCTGAAGTCACTTTTTAAAATTATATTTTAATGTTAATTAGTTTTGGTCAGTTTGAAAACTCAGTGTACCTATTTTAAGAAGTATGTGTAATTATATAGCAATTATATAACTTTATAGTTTTCTATAGTTATATGGACTGTTATGAACTAAATTATGTCCCTCTTTCCCAAATTAATATGTTAAATCCTAAGCTCCAGTAGCTCAGAATGTGACTGTATTTGGAAATAGGGTCTGAAAGAGGTAATTAAGTTAAAATTAGGTCATTCACGTAGACCCTAATGCAATGACAGATGTTCTTATAAGAGGAGACTAGGATGCAGACACACAACAGAAGGAAGACTATGTGAAAATACAAGGAGAAGATGGTCGGTCATCTTCAAGCCAAGGAAAGAGGCCTCAGAGGAATGCAACCCTGCTGATGCCTGGATCTTGGACTTC
The DNA here is from genome assembly GCA_008086735.1 of Cheirogaleus medius. Lineage (NCBI taxonomy): Eukaryota > Metazoa > Chordata > Mammalia > Primates > Cheirogaleidae > Cheirogaleus > Cheirogaleus medius. Next base: position 65,936,121 of record VBSM01000272.1, read on the forward strand.
TGGCCTCCAGAACTATGAGAAAATAAATTTCAGCTGTTTGAACCATCCAATCTGTGGCACTTTGTTATGGCAACCTTGGAAAACTAACACATAGACTATTAAAAGAATTTCAAGTATCAGTAAAGAAGTGTTGAAGGAGATCAAGAGTAAAGTATTACATTCAATCATTTTGTAAACTAGAAAAATGGGATACTAAATGTAGATATTTGGCAATTCTAGTCCATGCTTCCCCTACCAGTCTTTCCAGAGTTCTGAGATTCAACCTTAGTCCTCACGCTCCCTATCTTAGCTTCCAAGCTCCAAGAATGTGCTTTTCCTGTGAATAGGCTGTACTTTCAAATATTAATTTTCTTAAAAACAAAACCTTACCAAAATTTATAGATTGCCCAAATAGATTATCAATCCAACAGAGTTCAGCTATCAGTGTAGGTAGAATATTCTGAATCCTTGCTAATCGAACTCCATATTCAGACCAGCAGCATAACATCATCTGAGACTTTGTTAGAAATGCAGTCTCAGGTCCTACCCTAGACCTGTTGAATTATCATCCACAATTTTTAAAAATTCCCATGCGATTCTTATACACAGTAAAGTTTGAGGAGCACTTCCCTAAAGGAATATGTCTAGAAACATATCATTTTCTTTTATTGGCTTCAAATATTCTATAAAAAGGCAAGGCTTGGAATTTTCTGAAATAATGTGCAGTGCATGGGAATTTTCCAGGCCACATGCAGTACATTTGTTTTTGAAATAATTTTTACAATAGTTCAGACACCAGGGTGGCAGTATATTTTGTTTGACACATGACTTTTCTTTCCTAGGAACAGCTAGGACATGATGTGGTCCTGTTGAAAGCAATGACATTTCTCTTTCTATGTCAATACTTGATGGGGAAAAAGCATTTTTTTACTAATGTAGCAAAAAAGAATGAAAATTTCTTATGTGCATTTTCAACAATTGAAAAGATTTTTTGCACCTGCTGTCTTTATTTTATTTTATTAAGTATCCAATGAATATATCCCCAAATCTACTCCACATGCAGTATGTTTTGTGTACATGTGTTCTTTTTAGATCATTGGGAAGTGGTGTGCCCATACGGAACTGCCTCACAAATTAGTTTGTTGAGTTTAGGCTGGAGTCCAGCTATGTACCACAAAGTGATAAACAGCTGGATGTCTCAGTGATTTCTCCTGTACCTTTTATAGATCAGAATTGAATGTATTTTCCCAGAAAGTGTGTGTGAAACTATGGGAGTCTGCTGGAAATCTCTCCTGTCAGCAGCAGTGTTCAATCTGGATATATATATTTACTTAGTGAAAGCACCAAAACCTGTCAAATTGAAAAAAAAACCAATATTTTTTCATGATCATAAAATGCTGTCTATTCAGAAAAATTTGCCAGCTAATTTATTTGTAGATCTTAAAATAATGCATACTGGTGCAATCACAGTAACTGATATTTAGGCTTGCCATTTGTGGCTTTATATTTTAATGACAATCTTAGTTTTGGGCAATAATTTTTACACTGGAAAATTACATTATTTATTTGCATTCTTAAGTTGTTTGTACAATGTGAAGATGAATTTAAACCAAGACGTATAGTCATGTTCTATATTATCATTATCATCATCATTAGTAATTGTAGTATTTTTACAGTGATATTCTATGATAGAGGTATTCACTGCTGGTCCCACAGAACATGACCCCCATAAATCAAAATAACAGTCTTCCTCACCCCCATATGCTGATATTTGGAAAGCCAGCTGGTCTAGCTCATTTTGGAAACTCATATCAGCTTTTGTGTCCTCCCTGATGTTCATAGCGGATATTTGCCAAAACTTGCCCAAATAAAAATGGAAGAATGAGAGGCATTTGAGATCTTTCCTAGAAACTTTAGTGGAAGCTTGCTTTTATACATTCAACATAGTCATTTCTGAGATGATATAATCATTAAACATTTGAACAATTACCACATGGTATCAGCTAATGATCATTGACCTCTTTCAAGTTAAACAATGGTCTTTCTGGATGAATGGACTGATTTTGAACTATATAATAAAGTTGTACAGAATACTAGTCATTTTTCAATGGTTACATTTTCAATGGGTGTACTTATAAAAAATAAATACAAATACATGGCAGTAGGTTACAAATTATTATTCATTTTCATTTTACAAAAAAAGAGATTTTAAGTAAATGCCATTAATTATGCAAAGGTACCAAATTCCTCCTCAAGATTATTTTCTACAGAAAAATGATATATCATTAATAGTATATTTTATTACTTCGTTAGAAATTAAATCAATGTGCACGTTAAAAATCTGTATCAATACAAAACTAAAATAAATATAATAACTACTTTCTATTCTTTCTTAAAAATAAAGTTTACTTAGTTATAATTAGTATTATATTTGTATACAGTGAAATTCACCCTTTTAAGAGTACAATTTAATGAGCTGTAACAAATGGATATAGTTGTGTAACTACCACCACAGCTGTTATGGGGTGAATTGTGTCCTCCAAAATTTTTATGTTGAAGCTCTAACCCCAAGTACCTCAGAATGTGACTTTGTTTGGAGATAGGGCTATTAAAGAGGTAATTAAGTTTAAATGAGGCCATATGTTTGGGTCCTAATCCAATCTGACTGGTATCCTTAAAAAATATATCTTTTGGACACACAGAGACAGCAGGGATGGGTCTGCCCAAAGAAAAGACTACATAAAGAGGCTACAAATCAGTGACTACCTGCAAGCCAAGGACAGAAGCTCAGAGTACACCAACCCTGCTGGCACTGTAATCTTAGATTTTCAGCACTCAAAACCATGAGAAAATAAATTTCAGTTGTTTCAGCCACCCAATATGTATATTTTGTTATAGAAAATTAGTACAACGGTCATCATATAGAACATTTCCATTAGCCCTCAAAAGTTTCTTCTGTCTCTTTGCAGTCACTCCCCTCCCTCTGCTCTCAGGCCCTAGTATTCACTGTTATGCTAGCTCTCTCTAGCTTTGCCTTTTCCAGGCCAGAATGCTGTATTAATGGAATCATTAATACTAATGATTAATTAGTATTAATTAATTAGAAGGCTAGTATGTAGCCTTCTGAGTTTGTCTTATTTCACTTTGAATGAAGCTTTTGCTATTGACCCATGTTATTGCATATAAGTAATTTGCTTTTTTTATTGCTGGGTATTATTTCATTGTTCATATGCACCACGATTTGTTTATCTAGTCATTAGTTGAATTGTTTCTACTTTTCAGCTATTATGAATAAAGATGCTGTGAACATTCTCACATAGATCTTTGCATGGGCATCAGTTTTTATCTCTCTTGGTAAATACCTAGGAATGAGATGCTGGGTCATGCGGTAAGTGTATTTATAATGTCATTAAAAAAACTGTCAAACTGTTTTCCGAAATGGCTGGATCGTACTGCATTCTGTCAGCACTATATGAGAGTTCCTGTTGCTCTACATCATCACCAGTTCTTAACATTTTCAGTCTTTTAAATTTTATCTGTTCTTGTAGGTAGCCAGTGCCACCTCACTGGAGTTTTAATTTTTATTCCCTCAGTGATTAAAAATTTTGAACATTTTTATATGTAGTTACTTGTCATCTCTCTATATATTATTTGGTAAATTATTTGTTCAAATGTTTTGCTGAGTGTAACTGTTTATTTTTTTCTTCCAATAAAAGCTTTATATGTATATATATTCTGGGTTCAAATTATTTTTATTGTATCTATTTAAGGTACTTACCATGATGTTTTGATATACATATACAATGTGAAATGATTACTATGGTTAAGCAAATTATCCCATCACTTTCCACAGTTACCTTTTCTTGTGGTAAGAGCTCCTCAAATCTATTCTTTTAGCAAATTTTCAGCAGACAATACATTATTAACTATAGTCCTCTTGTAAATTAGATCTCTGTACTTCTTCATCCTACATGACTGCAACTTTGTACCCTTTGACCTACTTCTCCCCATGTCCTCCATCTCTCTGACTCTGGTAACCACTGCTCTACTCTCTGTTTATATATATCTGACTTTATTTTAGATTCTGTATATATGTGATATCTTGCGGTATTTTTCTTTCTGTCTCTGGCTTATTTCACTTAACATAATGTCCTTCAGGTACTTCCATGTATTGCAAAAGGCAGTACCTCCTTCATTTTTAAAAAATATTTAATACTGTTTTACTTCATTAGCAAAGATTTTTTATACACACACAATGATGATTGGGGGCATGATAGAAAGAAGGACCACTGGCATGCATTGCACTACTGTGCCACTTGGCACAAATGTATTGGAGACAATTTAACCCAATGATTCCAGGTTTCTGAATCTCCTCTCAATTAAATACACAGAAATGTAATCAAGAATTCCTGCACAAAGACATTCTCAACATGATGAAGATTCAGAAAACTCATACCAATATCAGAGACATAGTTAAATAAATCATTCAATGGCATATGTTGGAATATTGTACATTAAAATATAATATATATTTTACTTTGTTTTGTTAAAACATATAAAATGTTACCATGTCATTTTTTTTTGAGGCACAGTCTCACTCTGTTGCCCAAGCTAGAGTGCCCTGGCGTCAGCCTAGCTCACAGAAACCTCAAACTCCTGGGCTCAAGCAATCCTCCTGCCTCAGCCTTCTAAGTAGCTGGGACTACAGGCGCACACCACCACACGCAGCTAATTTTTTCCTATTTTTAGGAGAGATGGGGTCTCCCTCTAGTTCAGGCTGGTCCTCCTTCATTTTTAAGGCTGAATAATATTCTCTTGAATATATACTACGATTTCTTTATCTATTCATCACTGATGGACACAGGTAGTTTTCATACGTTGGCTATTGTGAATAATACTATAAAGAATATGGGAGTGCAGATATCTCTTCTAGATACTGATTTCAATTCATTTGTATATATACCCAGAAGTGGGATTATTGGATCATAAGATAATTCAATTTTTAATTTTTTTGAGGAGCTTTATACTGTTTTCCATAATGGCTGTACTACTTTACATTATCACCAACAGGCCACATGTACTTCTTTTTTCCATGTCCTCAACAACACTTGTTACCTTTCATAATTTGATAGTAGCCATTCTAACAGGCATGAGGTGATATTTCACTGACATTTTGACTTGTATTTCCCTAATCATTAGTGATGTTAAGCACATTTTCATTTACTTAGTGGCCATTTTTATGTCTTCTTTGGAAAAATGTCTATCAAGTCCTTGCCTATCTTCAATCAGATTTTTTTTTTTTGCTATTGAATTATAGGAATTCCTTATGTATTCTGGATATTAACTCCTCATTGGAAATATAAACTGCAAATATTTTCTCCCAATTCACAGGCTGCCTTTCCAATTTGTTGATTGTCTCCTTTGTGTAGAAGCTTTGTAGTGTAATATAACCCCACTTCTTTATTTTTGCTTCTGTTCTCTGAACTTTAGATGTCATATCCATAAAATCATTGCCAAGGCCAATATCAAGGAGCTTTTCCCCTATATATTCTTCTAGGAGTTTTATGGTTTCAGGTCTTACATTTAGATCTTTAATTCATATTGAACTGATTTTTGCAATGGTGTAAGAGAAGGGTCCGGTTTCATTCTTTTGCATGTGGATATCCAATTTTTCCAACACAATTTATTGAAGAGATTATCCTTTTCTTATTTGTAGCTTTGTCAAAAATTAGTTGCTCTAAATGGTTGAGTTTATTTCCGGGCTCTCCATTCTGTTCCATTCACTGGTTGGTGTGTCTGTTTTTATGCCAATACCATACCATTTTGATTACTATAGATTCATAATAGATTATAGTTTAAAATCAAGAAGCATCATGCCTTCAACTTTGATTTTCTTTCTCAGGATTGTTTTGGCTATTCAGGGTATCTTGTGTTTTCATATTAATTATAGGATTTTTTTTCTATTTCTGTGAAAAATGTCATTGGATTTTGATACAGATTACATTGAATCTGTATATTGCTTTAGGTAGTATAGACACTTTAACAATTTGAATTCTTCCAATACACAAACACAGGATATCTTTCCATTTATTTATGTCTTCTTCACTTTTTTTCATCATTGTTTTATAGTTTTCAGTGTAGAGATCTTTCACTTCCTGGGTAAATTTATCCCTAAGTATTTTTTTTTTCTATTTGACACTGTTGTAAATGGGATTATTTTCTTAATTTGTTTTTTACATAAGTCATTATTGGTGTAAAGAAATGAAACATAATTTTTGTATGTTGGGATTTTCTATTCTGCTACTTTAATGAATTCATTTATAAGTTCTTACAGGTTTTTTTTAAGTCTTTATGGTTTTCTACATATGAAATTATGCCATCTTTAAACAAGGATGCTTTTACTTCTTTTTATTTGATTTGGAAGCATTTTATTTCTTTTCCTTGTCTGATTGCTCTTGCTAATACTTCCAGTACTATAGGTGGATGGATTTACCTTGCATCAGATCTTTGACAAAATGATTTCAGTTTTTCCCCATTGATTATGATATTAGCTGTGAGCTTTTCATAAATGATCTTTATTATGGTGAGTAAATATCCTTCTGTAACTATTTTTGATGGTTTTAATCATAAAAGGATGTTGAACTCTGGCAAATGCTTTTCTGCATCTATTGAGAAAATGGTACAGTTTTTATCTTTTATTCTGTTAAAGTGGTGTACAATACTGATAGATTTGCATATGTTAACAACCTTGTATTGCAGGTATAAATTTAACTTCGTCACGGTGTATCTTTTTGATGTAGTGTTAAATTTGATATGCTAGTATATTATTGAGAATTTCTGCATCTATGTTTATCAGAGATATTGGCCTGTAGTTTTCTTTTCTAATGGTATCTTTTTCTGGATTTGGTATCAGAGTGATATTAGCATCATAAAATGAGTTTAAAATATTGCCTCTACTTCTAATTTTTTGGAAGAGTTAAAGAAGGATCATTATGAATTCTTAGAATGTTTGGTGGAATTCAGCTGTGAAGCCATTTGACCCTGAGCTTTTATTTTTTATAGAGTTTTTTGATTACTACTTAATTGCATTATTGGTTATTGGTCTGTTCAGACATTCTATTTCTTCTTTCTTCTGTTTTGGTATATTGTATGTTTCTATGAAATTTCCCATCCCTTCTAGGTTATTCAGTTTGTTGCTTATAGTTGTTCATAGCAACACTTCTTTATTCTGAGGCATCCATTGTAATATTTCTTGTTTAATTTCTAATTTTATTAGTTTGAGTCTTCTATCTTTTTAACTATGAGTTTGTTGATTTTTAAAAAAACTAAATCTTCATTTTGTTGATTTTTTCTATTATCTTTCAATTCTCTATTTAACTTATTTGTCCTCCAATCATTATTTCTTTCCTTCTGCTAAATTTGAGTTTAATTTGTTTTTCTTCCTCTAGTTTTTTTGAGGTGCAAAAGTTAGTTATTTACTTGAAGTCTTTCTTCTTTTGTAATTTAGGCATTTATCACAATAAATGCCTACTCAGTGCTGCTTTGACGGCATCTTATGAGTTTTGGTAAGTTGTTTTTTTTTTTTTTTTCATTTTCATTCATCTCAAGATATTTTTAAATTCCCTTTTTATTTCTTCTTTGAACCAGTGGTTGTTCAAAAGCATGTTATTTAGTTTCCATATATTTGCAAATTTTCCCAATTTCTTGCTGCTATTGATTTTTAGTTTCATTCCATTGTAGTCAGAAAAGATACTTGGTTAATTTGAATCTTCTTAAATTTGTTAAGACCTATTTTGTGATATGTTATCTATCCTGGAAAATGTTTTGTGTGTCCTTGAGAAAAATGTATATTTCTTCTGCAGTTGGTTGAAAAGTTCTGCACATGTCTTTTAAGTCCATTTGGTCTATGGTGTTGTTCAGATTTGCTGTTTTTTAATTGATTTCCTGTCTGAATGTTCTATTATTATTGAAAGTAGGGATTTGAAGTCTCCTGTTACTGTATTGCTATCAATTTTTTCTTTTAGATCTTTTAATATGTGCTGTATATATTTAGGTGCTCTGATGTTGTGTACATGTTTATTTACAATTGTTATACCTTTCCATTGAATTGGCCTTTATATTGTTATCTAACTATCTTCTTTGCCTACAAAAACAGTTTTTTACTTAAAATGTACTTTGTTTGATGTAACTATAGCTACTTCTGCTTTTCTTTGGTTACCATTTGCATGAAGTATCTTTCTTTTATCCTTTTACTTTCAGTCCGTGTGTGTCATTGAGTCTAAAGTGAGTTTCTTGCACATAACATGTGGCTGGGTCTTCCATATCCATTCAGCCACTCTATATTTTTCTATTGGAGATCTTATTCCATTTACACTTAAAACAATTGTTTATAAGGAAGGATTTACTATTGTCATTTTGTGAGCTGTGTTATGGTTTTCTTTATGTTCTTTTATCTTTCTTTTTCTCTCTGGCTATCTTCTGTTGTATTTTTTTGCTTGTTTGTATTGCCAGGCTTTGATTTCTTTTTATTTATTTATTATTTTTTGGTATAACTTTTATAAGTATTTTCTTTCAGGTTACTATGGGGTCTGTGTAAAATATCTTATAGTTATAGCTATCTATTTTAAGGTGATAGCAACTTAACTTTCCTTGCTTGCAATGCTGTCTGTTCTTACTTTTATTCTCCCACATTATATGCTACTGCTGTAATAATTTATAACTATTTATATTATGTATTCATTAATATAATTTAGTTATAGCTGTTTTAAATATCTTTGTCTTATAATTTTTATAAGAGAATTGTAATCTATTTAGCCATTGCAATTATGGTAACATAATATTCTTTTTTGGCCTATATACTTACCTTTGTCAATCCATATTGTCTAGGCTTTTGTGTTGCTCTTTAGCATCCTTCCATTTCTACTTGAAGAATTCTGTTCAGCATTTCTTATAATGCAGGTCTACTGATTGTAAACTCTCTCAGCTTTTATTTGTTTGAGAAAATATTTTTCTCCATTTCATTTATTAATGACAGATTTTCCTAGTATAATATTCTTAATTGGCAGTTTTTTATTCTTTCAACATATCATTTCATTCCCTTTCCACCTACAAGGTTTCTGGTGATAGCCTTATAGGAGTTTAATTATATATTTTAAGTTTCTTTTCTCTTGCTACTTTTGAAATTCTCTGTCTTTAACTTTTGACAACTTAATTATAATGTGTCTTGGTGTGGGTCCCTTTGGATTTATTTTATTTAGTGTGCTTTGGGCTTCCTATATCTGGATTTCTAGTCCCTTCCCCATGTTTAAGAAGTTTTAGGCATTTTTTTTTCAAAGAAGCTATCTATCCTTTCTCTCTATTGTCCTTCTGGTACTTCAATAATACATACATTGCTCTTCTTGATAGTGTGCCATAAGTCCCTTAGGAAAAAGACCAATCCTTAATCTCTCTTTTTAAATTATTTTTATGCTTTTCAGATTGAGTAATTTCAAATGACCTGTCTTCAAGTTTGTTGATCATTTAATGTTACTTTATTCAGTTGCTGTAGAACTCATTTACTGAATTTTTTGTTCAGTTATTATATTTTTCAGTTCTATAAATTATGTTTGGTACTTTTTAATACTATCTATCTTTTTTGTGGAAATTCTCAGTTTGTTCATGAATTACTTTCCTAATGTTGTTGATCATCTTTGTAACCATTCTTTTGAATTTTCTGTCAGGTAAATCAGATATCTCTATTTCATGAAGATTGGATTGTGGAGGTTTATCTTGTTCTTTGTTTTAAAATATGTTCCTCATAGATTGTAAGAAAGCTCAATGGAATGCAAGATAAAATGGAAACTCAACACAAAGAAACCACAAAAACAATGCAAGGAATGAATGAAAAATTCACTAGAGAAATTTAATTATTAAAGAAAAAATCAAACAGAGTTTCTGGAAATGAAAAATTCATTCCAAGAATTACAAAATATAGTGGAAAGTCTTAAGAATCAGACAGAAGAAAGAATATCAGAGCATGAAGAAAACACCTTTTAATTAAACAAGTCAGTCACAGAGACAGAGCAGAGAAATAAGAGGCACAATCAAAGCCTACAAAAAATATGGAATTATGTAAAAAGGTCTAATATAATAATCATAAACCTCTCTGAGGGTGAAGAAGAAAATACACAAGGGTTGGATAATTTATTTGAGGGAATAATTGAGGAAAAATTTCCTGTCTTTGCTAGAATTTAGATATCTAGGTACAAGAAGCTCAAAGGACTCCTGGGGGATTCATTACAAAGAGTCAAACGCCATGAAACATAGTCATCAGACTGTCCAAAATAAACACAAAACAGGTGCTCCTATGCCTTAGGGCAAAAATAGCAGATAACTTACAAAGGAAGACCGATCACACTAACTTCAGATTTCTCAACTGAGACATTATAAGCCAGAAGGGATTGGGGCCCCATTCTCAGTATTGTCAAACAGTATAATGCCCAACCTAGAATTTCATATCCTGCAAAACTAACTTTCATATATGAGGAAGAAATAAAGTCTTTCTCAGACAAGCAAATACTGAGGGAATTTGTCATGACAAGACCTGCCCTGCAGGAAGTACTCAAAATTGCATTATACATGGATCAGCACAATAGACATTCACTAGTGTAAAATCATGCAAAAGCTAAAGGTCAAAGTCCAGATGCCACAATGGCTCAAGACATAAAACAAAGCAACAAATTCTACTTAACAGTATGAACAGAAATCCAACCCACTTACCAATTCTTTTAATAAATATGAGTGGCTTGAACTGCCCACTGAAGAGACTCAGAAATGCCTAGCCCAGTCATCTGAGCTATGAGATTAAGGAGATAGTCCATTAAGTGGGAGCTGTGAAAGTTGGGTTTTTAATGTGTGCACTAACTGCTTCCAGGAAGAATCTGCAGACCTGGATTTATTGCTGGAGCAAGCTTGGTAAGTTGTGGGTAGTGAGCCCTCTTTCATTCAGGCTCCTGGAGGGTTAATGCTTTCTGCCCTCTAGGCTCCCAGAAGAAAGTTAGTTAGAAGACTGATCTTTGGGTGGCAACTGGGAAAATGTACAGACATACTTCTTCCAGGGAGAAACTGGGAGCTGGGCATTTTGGCTAGTCTCTGCACTGATCTTATGGGTTATTCTCTCTGGAAATGTTTTTACTCCTGTTTAAAACCACCTCTTTTTACTGTTGTGTAGGGAGACTCATGAATTCTGAGTCTCTTCCACTGTCAGAACTAGATAATTTAAGAGCAATACTCTTCAGGAGGAAATATGAAAGTTATGGTACAATATCTGTGGTCCAAATCCTTAATTCCTGAGAGATATACTGGGAATTGGAGATTTCTTCCCACTTGCAAGGCACAGTGCCTAAGGAGGGATATGTGCCCAAGTGTGCCTCAACTTTTTCTACTAATACTGATGTGGATATTTTCTCACTTGCCCAGTGTCTCAGAGTCACTCAGCTAGTTTCTGAATTTCACTCAGAGAGAATAGATCCATGAGTAGATATTTATTTGGTGCATCCGTGAGAGAAGGGAAAATTAGAAGCCTCCTATTCCACCATCTTGCTCACATTCTGGATACAAATTGTTTACTGGATATATGGTTTGCATGTAGTAATATTTTCCTCCAGTCTGTGTCTTGTCTTATAATTTTCTTTACAGTGTCTTTGAAGGACAGAGTTTTAAAATTTTAATAAAGCTGAATTTATCATTTTTTTCTTTTATCATTTATGCTTTTAATACATTGTTATCATTTTCATTTAATCCAAAGTATTTCTTTCTTTTGTGATTTTTTGAATCATGTAAGAAATCTGTTTCTCAATTTTTGAGTATTTTCTAGACATTGTAATTATTGTGTCTTGTTTAATAACATATGACAAGAGTTTATACTTTTTATTATGTCAATCCTTTTAAGTTTGTTGAGATATGATTTATGATTTAAAAGATGGTTCAGTTTGATGAATATTCTGAGAACTCTTGAGAAAAATGTGCATTTTGCCATGTGGTAGAGTGTTTTATAGATTTCAATTTGGTCAGGTTAATTGATAACTACTTTTCAAATTTTGTTCTTACTGTGCTTTTTTTGTTTGTTTTTTTGGTCATCTTTCTGCTATCATATACTGAGAAGGATACGGTAACATCTGTAACAACCATTTTGGAATTGTCTGTATCTCCATAAGTTCTATGTTTTTTGATTTATGCATTTCAAAGGTATGTTATTATGTACATACATGACTATGATTATTATGTTTTCTGTATGAACTGACTCCTTTATTAGTATAGAGTTTGACTTTATGTTCCCTGGAAATAGGCCTAGTTCTGAATTTTACTTTATCTCTTATTACTTTAACACATCTTATTTTTTTTTCTTAAGTATTTGCTTGGTTATATTTTTCTATCATTTTGCTTTTAACCTATCTATGCTATTGTATTTGAAGTGGGTTCCTTGTAGACAGCAATTAGATTGGTTTCCTTTTTAAAAAGTATAATATGACAATCTCTGCTATTTATTTGAAGTATCTATAAAATTTAAATTTGATAAACTAATTGATATAGTTGTTTTAAAATATACTATCTTGTCATTCATTTTCCATTTGTCCTATCATTTCTTAGTTTCTTTTTCCTAGAGTGAGATATGATTTATTTTGCTCCGCTATTGGTTTCTTAATTACAACTCTTTGATAAATTTGTAGGAGTTACTCTAGAGTTTATAATATATATTTTCAATTTTGACAGAATGCATCAAATAATGTTATACAAATTCACATATAACAGAAGAGTTTTACAATAGTATACTTTCACCTCTTTTCAATTCTTTTTTTATTTTTATTTTTTTTAATTTCAGCATATTTCAGGAGTACCAATGTTTAGGTTACATGTATTGCTATTACCTCACCTGAGTCAGAGCTTCAAGCGTGTCTACCCCCAGACAGTGCATACCACACCCATTAGGTGTGAATATACCCATCCTCTCCTCACTCCTCTCACCTGCCTGACACCCGATGATCAACTTTTTAAATTAATATATAAACTTGATCATCTGACTATATTTCATGTATAAGATATGATAGAATATCACTACTTTTTAAACATATCTACCCAGTTGTCCAAACACTGGATAATGACCAAGTTATCTTTTTTCCACTTACATGGCATGCCAGCTTTATTGAAGATATAGTAAAGTGGGTCATTGTTACTGTCTACTTAAGCATCAATACTCCATTATTAGAAAACTATAGTTTCATAATATATTTAATATGTGATAGAATTTACTAAGTTGTCCTTTATCATATGTTCATTTCTCATATAGACTAGGGCCTATTTTCGGGCCTTATTTAAAAATATCGATTCATTTCTTTTTGTGCAAGTTTTACCCTGATTTAATTTTAGTAGCTTCAGATTATTTGTAACATTTTCTTAGGTTAATTTTCCATTGTCACTATTGTCTGGTATTTTTTTCTTAGTTATTTACATCTGATTATATTAATAAATGCACTCAAATATTAGCTTTACTAATGAAAAAAATTAATAAAATCTTCTTAGTAATTATACTAATACAGGGAATTTATTTGGAAAAAAATGGTATCTTTTTATACTTAGTACTATCTTACAAGAGAAAGAGGTCCAGCCCTTGGGGCTGAACTTTCCCAAACCAATCTGAATATAAGTAAAAGCTTAAAAGCCCTTGGTACTATAAAGACCTAAGGAAATGGAAGCTGTTGTGTGTTTGTATGCCGGCCATCCCTGAGGCTCTTTCTTGATGATTGACTTGGATTTTCTGTGATACCCAAACTATTTTTTCTATATCCTTCAGGAACACATTCAACAATCAATACTTTTCCTTTATGTGATTCATAAAAGTAAGAAGCAGGTTTTTTAAAATTGCTGTTTGCTTGTTTTATTCGCTAAAAGAAGTACAATTTGGTCCTTGATCTATTGTCAGTGATTATTTCTGGCCTAGTGGAGAAAAATAGAGCCAAGTAGTTAATAACAGGATAAATCTCAGAGCCTGTCTTATCATAATTCTCTTTTAATTCATTTTTGTAAGTCTCAAAGGAAATTATTATGAGAAAGCAGATATCAGTACCTTTTTCTGTGTACAAACCACCTCAAATCTTAGTGGTTAAAATCAACAGCCATTTATGTAGCTCACAATCTGTGGCTTAGTTACTATGATCTGGGTTCAGCGGGACAGTTCTTCCATTGACCTTGATTGGATTTACTCATGTATCTGTAGTCACCTGCGCATAAACTAGGTGGATCTTCTCCTGGGGATTAGCTGGCTGTTGATTAGGGCAATAGTGAGCCACATATCCCTCATCATCCTGCAGGCTAGCCTGAGCTTCTTCACATGGTATCGGTGGTATACATCCCTAGAGTAGCACGAGAAGAAGCAGTCAGATTTTTGAAACCTCTGTTTGTAATTTTCACAGTGCCAATTCCAGTGCATTGTATGAATCAAGGCAAATCACATGGCCAGTCCAGATACAAGAAGTGAGGAAATAAATCCCACCTAATAATGGGAGGAACCACAAGTATTGTGGCTAATTTTGCAGACTACCACAAGTACCCAAGAACTAACTGTATTTGATAATAGCAGCCTGAGCATAGGTCCTAGAGGCTTAAAGGGTCTGTGTTTTCAGTCCTGTAGTAATGATGGATTATACCCCATGGGTATATAATTTCACCCCCTGGTCCTGCATTTTGTAGATGTGTGGTGCTGCCAAGATTCTGCAATTCCAACAGACTTTGAAGTGATGGTGATGTTGTTGGTCTGCAGTGTACACTTTCAGTAGCAAGTCACTAGAGCAGTGCTCCTCAGGGTCTGGTTGGTAGATTGGCAGCATCAGTATCACTTGTAGAAAATGCAAATTCTTGATCCTTATCCCTGACCTAATGAATCAGAATTCCTGGGAAGAGTTCTCAATCTGAATTTTAACAAGCTTTCCTGGGGATTTTGATGTACGCTAAGGTTTGTTTGGTAAGCACTATACTAGAGAGTATTGGGTAGAAAATGAAGGAGTGCAGTCAAGGAAAAAGAGAATCATAAGAAATCTAAATCACTACACCTATTTAGTACATGCAGTATTTTCTTTACCATACATGAATCCAGGCCATTTGAAGAATGCATGTAACTATAAAGAACATTGCCAAACACCAAAAGGTGGATGTAAATGTAATGCCCTGGACAAAAAAGGTGAGTAATGATGGTTGGCAATACCTATAGAATAATTACCTATGTTTTCTTTATATTTTGGCAGTAGTCTAGAGCTGACCATTCCCGTGTTATGTTTTTTATTAATGTGCTTCATAGTGAACATTGAGGGAAAGCCTTTCTTGTGTAAGACTGTGAGTCTAATCAATCAAAGCTCAGGCATGTTTTACTACTGTCAACTATGATTTGTTCTTTTCATTTCTTTGCCATAGAATTCTGATAAATTCTTTTGACGTGGCCCAGAGCAGGTCAAATATACAGCAGTACCATCATAGCTTAAATTATCTCCCATATGCCAGTCCCCCTAGCACAATGCCTGGAGCATAGAGATTATTCTTAGTACACTTGAGGAATTACATAGAATTTATAGAATTATATGATATGTACAATAGAATTGTAATCCAAAAGTTAAACTATTTGTTGGGGAGTTTGAGTATTCAATTAAGACAAAGTTATTTCACCGTGGTGCAGGTATGGAACAGCACAGGGAAAACAAAGACACATTTCAATTACAGTCCAGATTATTTCTTATCCATTGATATTTGTCTATGCACATCCCTTCTGCTGGTTAAGATAAGGCTTGCCTTCAAACTATTTAAAAGTTTTTTTGTTTAATTAAACTGCTGGTCCACATTACATATACAGGCTCTATTTGTAGTTATCTATAGTTATCTTTAGAATTTACAAAAATAATAGACTTTGATTTATCTTATGTATCTTTTGCCCTAGTTGCTGACACTGATTTGATATTCTAGCTCTGTTAAACTATTGGAGACTCTATTCATACTTTAAAAAAAAAAAGTGAAGAACATGATGCAATATTTTTATTGGTGTGTGACCATATGCAAATGACTTACCTTCTCTAGGCTTCTTGGTGTTGCCTGTTATTTGATGAAGATGCATAGGAGATATTCCTGACTTATCTGAATATCACAGAAAAATTGTCTTTTTTTCTGAGTAACTGGTTTATTTTTATTCCATGGATATAACGAGTACTGTAATTGAATTAGGGAGCTAGCTGGCTAGGTAAAGAGAGAGATAAAATCTAGGTATGTTACCTACCTAACATCATTGACTCTTATTTTCTTCATTTTTACATGTAGAAGTCTTATGTAAGATTCTTCCAATAAAACAAATGAGCAGGATGTTGTTTCCAAATTTTGTAATTTGATGAAAATTTAGGAAGTCAAGTGTGCAGAATTTTTTTTTTTTTTTTTTTTAGAGACGGGGTCTCGCTCTTGGTCAGGCTGGTTTCGAACTCCTGACCTTGAGCTATCCACCCGCCTCGGCCTCCCAGAATGCTAGGATTACAGGCGTGAGCCACCGCGCCCGGCCAAGTGTGCAGAATTTTTGTCTCTATCTCTGTGCTGGCTATTATTCGGCTATTTCAAAATATCCAGGGATTAATTTTTAGTTATTATTTGGCATATTGACATTGTGCAGATGCTTCCTAAATTAATTTATATTTTCTATGTCCTTGGAAATTGAAACACTAAGGGTGCATAATGCCATTATGATATCTTAAGTTTCTCAAATAATTTCAGTATTTTGTTGCACTTTTTGTTTCTTGTAAATTTTTTTATTCAGATTTTTGGAAAGAGTACAGCAGGAACACTAATACATTTTCTCCCAGGAGACAATATATATTTTATATTTCCTCTAGAGGGTCTCTAATCTCATCGACTTCAGTCATATTAATTTTCAGTCTCTACAATAGAAAAATTCTAATAGAAAAATACTGTAAGTTATCATATTAGTAGATCTTGAAATATAAGGAAATACCTAGAAAATAGTGGAGAAAATAATCCATTCCACAAAAAAGATGAAAATGAAGCAATCATGGCATCTTAATTGTAGAAACTTTATTTCCATACAACATATCTGTGTCAGAAGTATCTGGAACACATATATTTGTCACCAGTTGACATATATTTCAGAAAATTTTCTTTAACATCTCATCAGTTTTTCCTTTTTATTAAAAAGTCAGAATAGAAAAAAGTTATGAGAAAATCTACATATAATAGCAAGTGATGACTAGATATGATCTCCTTGGAACTCACATATTGTTTCCAAATGAAGACATAGTATCAGTAAGACGAATTCTCATTCCATCATCAAATGAAGCACTAAGACTGCCAAACCCTCATTCCAAAATTCCTATGTACCCTTGTCATTTTGTGTAAAGGTTTCTCTCATTAAAAGCTGTCATTGATGGCCTGTTTAGGCATATTTTGCTAGAAAGAAAATATCATAAGAGAAGGCAGAGAGAAAGAAAGAAGGGCTGAGATATGACTTTTTGCTATTAATTATGCTCCATATTATACATACTTGAGTCTTCTGTAAACAACAGAAGTAAAAATCAACAACGGGAAATCCTTATGCCTTTACTTCAGTAGGCCACTACTTATGATGCTTAAGAATACAACATGGCATAAACCTGAGGCAGTTAAACATATAATTCCTGGATATTTTTCCTTCAAATCAAATTCAGAACTGATCATATGTTATTTAAGAAATCATCACTTTAAAATCAAATTTATTTCATTTGTGAATATATTTGTTTCCATGCATTATCCATCCTTGACACATTTTTAAAGAACTCGTAGAGTAAGATTGCTATTTCACTATATCTTAATCAATATGAATTGTCAATAAGGTTCAATTTCTGTTAGACTCTGAGTGTTTGATTTTTAACAAAAGTTAATTATCAATTCGCTTTTCCATCTGATTATCTGAAAAAAGAGTGTTTATCCTAGCGGCATCTTCCTTGATTTATCTCATAAATACTTTGTCACTGTGTCAGTGCTCAATTCAAGCCTTTGCAGCACTGGATACACAGAAATCCATGATTTGATTTCATGAGAATCCTCAGTTTTTCCTGCTGTTTTAGCTTAGGCTGGGAGGTAAGGCAAAGCTGGACACTCAATAAGATCCAGGTACTCCTGTGTTTAGAAAGAAGATATATCATTGAAAATGTTTAGCATATTTTCGGAGGGAACCTTCTATTTAGTTTCATCCTTGTCCTCTGTGCTCACACCTTTCTATTAGCAGTTGCAGAGTAGGCGAAGGCATGGGAGTCCCACATGGTGCACTGTAGAACATCCATGCTGTTGTACGTGACTGTTTTCTTAGAACATTAAGCTACAGTCCTGGAATTAATTTTTCTGAAAGATTTTATTTTTTTAGCCTTAAATTCTTATCTTATTGTTTTTAGCTTCCTCTGGTCATACATGTTATCAATTTAAGTTGCTACTTATTTTAGAACTTTGTCGTTCCTAGATTAAAATTTGTACATTTTGAGTATGTGGTTATTTCTAAATTACAAATTCAAATACCTCATTTATATAATTTATTGGGCATGATTACCTCAGGTCCCCTTTCACTTGAATTTCTTTCATTTTCGGTTGCAATACTTTTGGGTTTCCTTGATGATCTTTGAAATCATGGTAATTTGAGAGGGGTGAAGAACTCTCTAAGCCCTGAAGTGGTGATAATACTACGTATATCTACTTTTCATCTTTTGCAGAGCTAGCCAGACTCCAGAATATTGGGCAGGAACTAATTATATTCATGTAACTACAGCAGCTATAGGTGTGGGTAGAGAGGATGATAGGCTGGTGGTTTAAATATGAGGAAAAGCCTTCTTAGAATGTCACTTCCTGGAATGATATTCTTGTCAGAAGCAGATGGCTTCCTCAAAAAAGTGATTGAGGTGAGTTTAATGAAGGCGTTATTTACATTTGTGGATAGAATTAAAGGAAATTAACAAGGATGGTGAAACACTGTGAGCCTAGCAACAGCAGGAAGATATTACCACACTTGGGCCTGAAGTACCAGAGGAGGGAGTGGTTATCAGAATCAAGAAGGGAGCTTGCTTGGCAAGAGCTGTGGCACCTGATAGAGGAAATAGCCTCTGCTAATGTCTCTCCTCTTGCTCTGTGATCTTTTGATGGCTTCCATCAACTAAGTCCAACCAGAAGGCATAAGCAAGGAAGATTCTCAGAACAAAGAGAAGGTGAAAAATGATAGAGGTTGACTCTGGTGGGCTGAAAATCCATTACAGACTACTCCTTTTATCCCTCAGTGTTTATTTCTTGATGACTCTTTTTCTGAATAAAAACCCTATATCCTTTACAGAGGAAACACAGAAATTCTAACCAGCTACTCTATCATCAGGAAGTGATATTAATTCAGTCACACTTCTCCCAGTAAAATTTTAACCATCACTAGCATGTTTCATATAAAGTAGTGCACAGCTCCCTGACTATCCCCAGAATATGAATTTTTAGAGGTTCCATTTTCATTAGATGGTTTTCTACTGATCAGGGCTATGGATAAAGGAGCACTAAGGGGTGCTCCAGTGAATTCCCAGGTTTCAGCAATAGTCCTTCTTGCCCTTACCATGAGGCCACAAACCAATTTCCGCTTGGTAATTGAGATCAATCACAATCACCCATCCTGTAGGGTGATGTCTTTCTTTCCTAGTAGTGTAATGAGAAGTGCAAAATGACTAACTTCCAGTTTCAGCCTCCACTTAGTATAACCGTAACTGTGTTCTTGTAGTGGGACGATATTTCTCTTAAGCACAGGACCACCAATTCATCAAGCTCCTTGTTTCAGAGACCAGAAGCATAAAGTTCTTAAGTCAATTATTTGATGTAATCATAATAAGGGGTTGTCCCATCTCCATCTTTTAGTTCTATTAGTTTTGGCTATGATTATGATAGCACCCTGTACTGACTACTGATTAAACATTTATGCTACATCTTAACTGAGTATAAACTTCAGAAGCCTCACATGATGATTTCTCATATGTATAACTCATGATCCTTCAAAAGTCCACTCCATGATTCTTTTAAGCCAGTTATTTCTTATTATGAAGGCACATGAGTATGTATAAGTATACATAGATGAGTATGAGTCCACAGATGATGGAGCTGTCAAAGAAAAATAGTTACACATTGCAGAGCATCAATGACAAAGCTGAGGAATAAATACTTCAGCTTATCTTTTCTCTCACTTTTGCATCTCCTTCTGGCTATATACTCAACAAAAAGCTAGAGGCAGAGGAGCATATTTGATGCAGTCTATAAAGTCAGTGTCCAGATTTCAGGATACAGAGTTGGGTAGGGAAGGATGGAGAGTGGATCCGAAGGAGTAGTTAGAGAACTTCCCCAAACTGTCAAATAGTCCATTAAGCAGAGTTAAATTTTAATGTAGCCACAATTCTGAAAGCCCTTTTAAAACTTTCAAACTCAATAAATCACATTGAGTTCCTATGGAATATAACTTCATGTCAGAGATCTTTACCCCAAATCTGTTCTCTCTCATTTATTAGTTGAATAACCCTGAACAAGGTTCTTAAACATTCTAATTTTTAACCTCAAAATATTTTCAAAATGGGTACTTTCTACACTCTAAATCATCATTCAATATATTGGGTTGTTTCCCCCATAGCCAGAATTCATGGGTCCAGAAATCAAGGGGTGAAAATGGTGGTGATAACACTAACCCCTAGCAAGATTGTTATACCTTGTGCTTGCAACCTTATTGTTTTATGGGCTTAGAGGACATAGCTCCAAAAAGAAGACTGCCTATCAGGAGACACAATGATGATTCCTTAAACTGGAAGTGGAGACTACAACCTGGCCACTTTGGGTTCCTTATGGCTGTGAATTAACAGGCAAATAGAGGAGTTGCTGTACTGGCTGGAGTAATTGATCCTGATTACCCTGGGAGAATTGAACTGCTAGTACACAATGTAGGTAAGGATGAGTATGTCTGGAATACAGAGGATCCCTTCAGACTTCTGTTTGTACTATCATGCCTTGTGATTAAAGTTGATGGAGAATGATTAATACAACAATACAATTCAGGCAACATTACCAATGGACTGGACTCTTCAGTAATGAAGGTTTGGATTAGTGTACATGGCAAAGAACCATGACTAGCCAAGGTGCTAGCTGAGGACAAAGGGAAAATGAAATGGGTGGTAGATGAAGGTATTCATAAATAATATGTATATGACCACATGACCAATAGAAGAAATGAAAATTATAATTTTTATGAGTATTTTATTTTGTTATGAATATGGTTATGCATGTGTTGTTAAGCAAATATATTTGTTTCTTCTCTTGTACCCTTATTATATAAAACATATTAACTTTACATCACTGTATTTAAGTCTTGTTAAGTTTACATCATAGTGTCTAAATTACAAGATAGCAAGAGAAAGATGAGCAATACTCAAGAACTTTGCATCCTTTTTTGAGAAAGGGTTACTATGTTTTCATTTGTATGCAGGATAGTTCTATCACATTAGGTAGATGTATGACTTTGCTATTGTCTTTATTTAAAGATTAAGTATGGTTTAAAGACATACGTATGGATGCCAAGCTGAAAAGGAGTGAACTATGCTGATTAAATTTTATGTGCCAACTTGGCTGGGCTATGATGCCCAGTTGTGTGATCAAACACTAAACTAGATGTTACTGTGAAGGTATTTTGTAAATGTGATTAACTTGTATAATTGGTGACTTTAAGTAAAGCAGATTACTCTTAATAAAGTGGAAGAGCCTTGTCCAATCAATCTAAAGCCTTAAGAAAGAAACCTGAAGTTTCCCAGAGAAGTAAGTCTGCCTCATGACTGCAACATAGAAACCCTGCCTGAGTCTTTAATCTTTGTGCCTGCCTTAAAGATTTTGGACTCATGACTATAACATCGACTTCCTGTATGAGTTTCTAGCCTGCCAGCTGTTCTACAGATTTCAAACTCAAGACTGTAACATCACTTTTGCCTGAGTTTACAGCCTGTTGCCCTGCTCTACAGATTTTGCAATTGCCAACCCCGACAATTGCATGAGCCACTTCCTTAAAATGTATCTAGCTCTCTGTCTATTTATCTATCAATCAATTATCTAACTTACTATCTTATTAGTTATATTTCTCTGGAGAACCTTGACTGATACAAGGGATAAAAGTACCTCCTTCCTAAAGATATTGTGCACATTCATTGAAATAATATATGCAATATATTGCATATATGCAATGATGCAAACTCTATATGTTAGTTGCAAGCAACAAATAATGTAACCCAGATTGGCTTATGCAATGAATATGTATGAATGCCATGTGTTATAGATTATTTTTTTCAAAGATGGCTCCAATAATACATACTCCACATCAAATACTCTTCTTATTATATAATGTAATGTTTATATACTTCCATAGAAAGGTGGAAGTTTATATTTTATCTCCCTGAAAAGTGAGTACAGCTCTGTAGGAAATTTGATGAATAGAATAAAGCAGAAATGATCCTGCATGCATTTTGATTTGGTCATAATAGGCATCATAGTGTATTCTCTCTCTCTCATTCTCTCTTGATCCTTGTTCTGCATGCTTTCTCTTGGAACTTAGCTATCATGGTGGGAAGAATCCTATCCCACATGGATAGGTCATGTGTACATGTTTCAGCCAACAGCCCCAGCTAGTTCCCCAACTGAAAGCCAGCACCTGTCTCCAAATACATGTGTGAATGAACTTCAAATGACTCCAGCCCACAGTCTTCAAGCTTTCAAATGTTTCAGCTGAGGCCCTCTAATCATAAAGCAGAGATAAGCCATTCCACTGTGTGCTGTCTGAATTCAAGGCGTATAGAAAACATACGAGATAATAAATGCTTATTATTTTAAGCCAATAAATTTTAAGACACTTGTTTTTCAGCAATGCTTACTGAATACAAATTGCTTTACTGAAAAAAAATGTAATATAAGTTTTAGGCATGATTTAATCAAAGATTGGCTATGTTTCTTTGCAATTTTTTCCAAGTTCTGGATTTATTTTTATATTAGTTTTATCCACTCATGGAAGAATAATAGCTACATTTATTCCACTGTTTCACATTGTAATATGCAGTCCAGACCAGAGAGGTCATTTTTGTTCATGTATTCCCAGAAGGAATCTTGACAGTCAAAATGATTGAGCCATCTTAAGGCCCATGGCCACCCCTCAAATAATTTCGGTATCCAGGGATATGGAATGTATTCACTTGCATACCTTGACATACTTGCCATATCCTTGGAATCACAGAAATTCCCAAAGCTATATCAGAAGTTCTTAGGAAAAGAATGGATACTCTGGAAGCAACTACAGATTTGCATTATAAGCAGTGGCCTAATATTTGATATATGAAGTTCCTTATATATGATAGCAATACTTATTACTTTCTGCTTGAATTTATCCTTGGGGTCCAGTAGTTTCTCATGTATTACCTTGGTATTCATCAGTCACCAAATTTTTTATTACTTTTCCATTCAAAACAAATAAAAAGAAAAGAAAAAAAAACAATGTCATTATGCTCTATTTTTTACCCTTTTAATTTTAAGGGTAATTATTTTTATTAAGCTTAGTAAATGTGCCTATCTCTACCTGAATTAGCTACAGCATTCATGGGCTATGTTTAAAATTAAGGCAGTCTATACATTCTTTCCAGAAATTGTCTTCAGAATACTTGGCAATGTTAGGTGGCAGCATATGTCTAATGTTGTTAAAAGCAGAGTTATTCTAGCAAATTTCTGGAGTAGCTTTTTAAAACTACAAAAGGTACACTCTAAAGAGGTCCCTAAGCACTTAATAAGTATAGAAGTAAGAGAAGTTTGGTGAATAACATGAGCACTGTGAGATATGAAAAGTTAGTGTCAGTACTTAGAATATTTCAGAAAGTGTGTCCTGAAGAATTTTAATGTTGTCAAAAAATATTTAGAGGTTAAATATGTAATGTGCTATATTGCCCTTCTGGAAATTCAGAATTCAGATGAACATATTAAAGGCCTGAGATGTTCTATAGTAAAGGAACTGTTTAATTTTGCTAACCAAATTTTTCCCAAACAAGTTTGAAAAACAAAGATGGATCATTTCTTTATAAGAAATAGTTATGAGTAAAGATGGAAAAAATATTGTGGTGTGTCCTAAGGAGTCAGGTGATAAAATATGATTCATTACTAATAAAATAAGCCAAGAAGCAATAAGTTGATATTTGAAATGATAGATTAGTGAAAGAGTTGAAACAATGTGGGCAATGTGAAGGCCATATTAAAATAGCAATTCCTAGTTTTAGCCAAGAAGGAGTAAACTTACTACATCCCATTTCTCCCACTGATATCAGCTAAAATTCCTGGACAGAAAACACAAAGCAACTATATAATGACTCCAAAAAGTAAATGATCACAGAGTCAGGAGGGAAATAAAACTCCAAAAATGTGAACAGTATGGTGTTAATTTTCCTGTTGTTTTGTTTGTATGTAATGGAGAATTACCATATTTTTCTTTCTCTTTCTATTTTCCTGGCCCTGACCTAAGGGAAGCCCCATTCATGAAGTTGCACTCCTGTTTTGGCAGTGATGGTGACAGCAGCAGCTGCTTAGGTACTTAAAATTCTGAGAGGAAGTCCTTCTCTCTCACCAGAGGAACTTGGAAAAGAAATGTATATGAACTGAAGAATGTGATGGGTATCTTAATTAGTTTTACTCTTTTTTGGTTCACTACTGTGTCCAGAAGATGATTCAGTCATAGGAAGTGTGAAAAGCATAGTGAAGTTAAAACCCTGGCTATCTAGCTAGAGTGCCATGGAAGGAGGCCCTAGAAATAAGAATGTGTAAGGGATGACATTGAGGAGAGTTAATTGAATACTTTAAATCTGTGTTTGAAACCTTAGGTGAATCCCTGAGCCGCACTGTGTAACTGAAACAAAGCACCATAGCGAGTATTTGAAAATTAAAGTATGATGTACTTCACTGCCCAGGTCCCAGATTTGTCCCTGGTTGGTACACATCAGAGGTGGGCTTGCAAGATAGCTTACAAAGGCTTTGAAAACTAAACTGATATTGGAACCACAACACACAAAATCCAGGTTGGGAATTATGGTCTGAACCTAACTGCTTAGATTGAATGCAAAAACAAATAATTAATATTTTCCTGAGGTCTTTAAGAGCATCCACAATCTTACAATATTTAAAATGTCCAGGGTTCAGTCTAGAATTGTTTGACATAAAAAGAACCAGTGAAATCTTAATCCTCTTACAGGAAAAGATGATGAACAAATGTCAACTCTGAAACGGTCCCAATGTTGGAATTAGACAAACATTTTAAAGCAAATTCTAAAGCCTTGGTCCATGAAGTAAGAGCAAACACTTTTGAAATGAATAGAAAGGTAAATGTTCTCAGCAAAGAGATAGAAGCTACAAAAAAGAATCATATATGAAATTTTAGATTGAAAAAGATGCAATAAGAGAAAAAAATGTTCACAGGAGGTGCTCAGTGTATATGAAAGAGGAATTGCAAACTTGAATATAGGTTAATATAAATTATTCAAATTATACAACAAAGCAAAAACAGTGTAGAAATAAACCGAGTCTGGAGACACGTGGAACAATATTAAAACATCTAACATTGATGTCATTGAAGACAGAGGAAAAGGGAAAGAAACTGGTACAAATAATATTAAAGAAATACTGGTTTAAAATATCCTAAATTTAGTAAAGGATATAAATTTAGAGTCAAGAAGCTAAATGAAATACTACCAGGATAAACACAAAGAAAATATCATCTATATATGTGAAAACTAAATTGATGAAAACCAAAGATGAAGAAAAAAAAACCAAGTAGTTATTTAGACCAGAAGAGAGTGGAACACTATTTTTAATGTGATAAATAAAAATAGCTGTCAATCCAAAATTCTATAACCAGTAAAAGCATCCTTAAATATTGAAGGTGAAATAAAGACATTGCTGAATGAAGTAAAATTAAGAGAACTTACTGACAGCAGACCTGCTCTAAAAGAAATGCTAAAGGATATCTTTGTCTAAGGAAAAATAATAACAGAGGAAAGCATGGAAATTTAAGAATGAAGAGCAATAGAAATAATAAATATGTGAGTAAACAAAATAGGCTATTTCTAACCTCTTTAGTTTCTTAAACTATATATGCTTCTTGAAAGCTAAAATATAATATTGTATGGCAGAGTTTACAATGTGTGTATGTGTGTGTATATTTATATTTTTACATATATAATATATATCTGTTTCATGTCTATTAGTTTGCTATTGCTGTTGTAAAAAAATTAATGACAACTTTAGCAGCTTAAACTATACAGAGTTGTTATCTTACAGTTCTATACACCTGAAGTCTGACATGAGTCTCACTGGGGACTAAATTCATGTTTGCTGTGTTCTTTCTTGGAGGCTGTAAATAAGAATCCATTTTCATTTTCATTCAGGGTGTTGACAGAATTTAGTTTCTTGTGGTTGTAAGACTGAAGTCCCCAATTCCTTTCTTTCTGTGAGCCGAGAGCTCTTCCCAGCTTCTAGAGAATGCCCTCATTTTGAGGGCCATTGCCCCTTTCCTTCATCTTCAACATCGGCAACAGTGAGTCATGTCTTCTCATATGTCAAATCTTCCTCTTTCTTCTTTCATCATGTCTTTTTGACTGCAGCTAGGAAAGGATCTCCACTTTTAAGGATTCATGTGATTAGCCTGAGCCCATCCAGATAATCCAAGAGAAGATTGGGGTCCTTGTCTTAGTCTGTTTGAGCTGCTATAACAATATGCCACAGACTGGATAATTTATAAATAAATTTATTTCTCATAATACTGGAGAAATAAATTGGCTTAGAAGTCCAAAATCAAGGCACTGGTAGATTTGGTGTCTGGTGAGGGCTCATTCTCTGTTCCCAAAATGGGATCTTGTTGCTGCATCCTCCAGAGGAAATGAATGCTGTGTCCTCACATGGCAGGAGAGCAGAAGGGTGGAAAGGACAAATGTTGTGTCTTCACGTGGTAGGAAAAAAAGGAAGTCCCAGGCGGCTTCCCAAAGTCTTTTTTTTTTTTTTTTTATAATAGCATCAATTTCATTTGTGAGGGCAGAGCCCTCATGGTCTAATCTCCCAAAAGCTCTACCTCAATATCATAACCTTGGTATTTAAGTTCCAACATAAGAATTTTGGAGGGACATATGCATTCAAACCATAGCAGTCCTTAACTTTAATCAACCTTGCACAGACCGTTTAGCCATGTAATGTTACATATTTCCAGAAATTAGAGCATGAATATTTGTGTGTGTGTGTGTGTGTGTCTGTGTGTGTTTGTCTGTGTAGGTGGGCATTATTCTGCCAATGACAACATATGAAACTACAACATAAAGGGAGGGAGGTTAAAGGAACCTAAATGATTATAAGGCTTTTACCTTTCACATTAAATTATAAACTATCAATTCTAAATAGACTGTGATGAGTTATGTATGTATATTTTAGTTTCTGAAGCAATCACTAAGTTATTTATAATACACAGACTCAGACATAAAGAGATAGTAAAAAAGCTGCTAGATAAATTTAAATGGAATTTGTATCAGATATCTGTTGTTTCATAACAAATTACCCCAAAATTTGATGGCATAAGACAAAACATTCTTCTTATTATTATCTCATAGTCAGGATGTCTATCAAGGCTGGAGTCTCATGTGAAGGGTCAAATGGGAAGCTCACATAGTGCCGGCAACATTCAGTTACTCATGGGTTATTAGTTTGAAAGCCTCAGTTACTCATTGCTATTAATCAAAGGCTGCTCTTGGTTCCTTGACACACTGGCCTCTATACCATGGTAGCTTGTTTCATACAGGTGTCCTCAAACTACGGCCCGCGGGCCACATGCGGCCCGCCAAGGACATTTATCCGGCCGCCGGGTGTTTTTGCCGCCACTGCCTATCCTGCTTAGCAGTCAACTCATCCTGGGCCCACAGTGCGCACTCTCCAATGGTCTAAGGGACAGTGAACTGGCCCCCTGTTTAAAAAGTTTGAGGACCTCTGCAACATGCACTTCAAGCAGGCAATAGCGAGAGATTGCCAGTGAGGTGGAAGTCAGAGTCTTTTATAACCTAATCAATAAATTGACATCCCATCACTTTTGCTATATTCTATTCATTAGAGGAAAGTCATTAGATCCAACTCATATTCAAGAAAAGGGGATTATATTGTATTGGATTAGTTTTTCATTGCAGTTTAGCAAATAACAACAAATGTAGTGTAGTGGCTTAAACACCACAAATTTATTGGCTAACAGTTTTGTAAGTCCAAATTCTGACATTCTGGGTTCTCTGCTTAAGAGTCTCAGAAGGCCCAGGTATAGTTTAGGGTTGTCTCTTATCTATAGGCTGCATGGAAGGATCCACTTTCATTCATGCTGTTGGTCAAATTTACTTCCTTATGATTTTTGGTCTGAGGTTCCCATTTGCTTTCTGGTTGTCAGCTTAAGGCTTCTCTGAAGTCCTTAATACCAACTCATATGCCTTCTTATGTGCCATCAAACAAAGAAATATGCAATATTTATGGATTGGAAGATTCACTACTGTTCAGAGGTAATTTTTCCCAAGTTTTTCTATAGGTGGAAAGCAATTTCAATCAAAATGCCAGCAGAAATTTTTGTAGGTGTTGAAAAGCTGATGTAATATTTATTTGGACAAAGGAACTTGAAGAGACAAAATTATTTTTTAAAAATCCACAAAGTTTGAAGATTCACTGATTTTAAGACTTACTCTACATTTGCAGCACTCAAACAGTATGATACTGACAAAAGAATGGACACGTAGAACAAATGGAACAGAATATAGTGCAAATATAGACCTACACAAACGAGGTCTACTGATTTTTGACAAAATATGTGCAAGGGCAATTTAAAAAAAATATGAGATTTTTAAAAAATAGTGCCAGTGCAATTCCAAAATATGCCTTTCAACATATATTTCATGCCTTATAAAAATTAACTTAAATTGGATAATACATCTAATATAAAATATAAAATTATAAAACTTTTAAATAAAACAGGGAGAAAATTTTTGTGACATTGGGTTAGCCAAAGTATTTTTAGATTTCCCAAAGGCAATACACATATAAAAAGGACATGGATAAATTGGTCTTTATCAAAAGTAAAACTTTTTCTCCACAAAAGACATTATTAAGAAATCGAGAAGATTGAGAAAACTGGAGAACATATTGGCAAATTATGTATTAATAGTACCTGGTGAAGGAATTGTATCTAAAATATATTACAAACACAATCTCAATAATAAGAAAAACCTGACTAAAAATGGGTAAAAGATTTTAAGAGTTACTTTACTAAAGAAGGGACAAATAAGCTTATGAAAGATATTCAGGAACAATAGCTATTAGGAAAATGCAAATGGAAACCGCAATGAGACACTACCATGCAGCTATGAGAATGACTAAAACATAAAACCTGAGAATATCAAGTGCTGAGGAGAGTGTAGAGAAACTTGGACACCCCTATATCACTGATGCAGAATTATGCAGACACTTTGGAAAATAATTTGGTTGTTTCTCAAAAGCTAAACCTATTAATACATTTGTCATATGATCCAGTAATCTAACTCCTGGGTATTTACCCCCAAAATTGACATGCTATACATACAAAAACCAGTACATGAATGTTTACAGCAGCAATATCCATAATTTTCAAAACCTAGGAACAAATTGAAATGTCCTGCAATGGGTTAATGAATACACAAACTGTGGTACCTCCATACAATGGAATACTACATGTTAATAAAAGGAAAAAACTATTTAGTCTCAAATACATGATTCTCAGTGAAAGAAGCCAGACATGAAAGGTAACATACTAACCTTATTACATTTTCATGGCATTCTGGCAAAGACCAGACTATAGGGAAAAATAACAGATCAATACTGACCAGGAATGAAGCATGCAGAAAAGGTTTGGTTACAGAGGGACAGCATGAGAGCATTTTGAGGGGTGAGGGAACTGTTTTAGCACAATTGTTGCTATAAAACTGCATACATTTTTAAAAATTCACAAAATTGTGCACTAAAGAGTAAATTTTGCTGTATATAAATTAGGAAATAAATTTAAATGAGACAAAAATAGTTTTAAAAGAGCATTAGATATTATTAACTTAAAAATAAACTTTGACAGATTGCGTGTGTGCCTGTGTGCTTGAAAAAAATAGTAGCAATATTTAAATTTGAGGAGTCTCTTCCCCTTTTGAGAATATCTTGATGACTATGGATCCTTTTCCCTGTTAGACATTTTCAGACAAATATGTACACAAACACATTGGAAGTTTCAAGCTTAGCATGTTCTCTTATGCCCTAAGATTCATCCTTGTACAGCTTACTGGTCCATGGGTCATAGATTAGAACTCCTACTTATAAAATATATCAATCTTCTATTCATGCTCAGAAATATTGACCCTGTAGCAATCTGTGGTTCCCTTGTTCTCCAACAAAATTTTCTCACCAGCTTATTGAAAATTGCCATTCCTTTGACAATTCAAAACTGTTTTTGTTTTGTTTTTTTAAATCTACAAGTTGTAAAAGACATAAAGTATGTAATAGCCAATAGTGGTTGATTGCTGGATATTTATCTTTTTTAATAGAGGAAATAAAGGCAAGGCACATGGAGCCTTATCTTATAAAGAGATTTTCATACTTGGAACAAATTAACGCAAATGAGAAGACAAATGTTAAAAATTTAATCAGGGTGAGTCTTATTTACATTTTCCTGAAAAAATAAAACATACACGTACACATATATTTCCAAACAGTTTCAAAGAGAGGAAATACTGCTTTTTTGTGTTATTAATATGAAGGGTTTGTTTGTTTTTAATAGAGGAACATCAATTTTATACAAAAGCAATATACTAGGGGATTTGAACATGCAGGTATCACTGGAGATATTTTTATATTCTGAGATTCACAGGAAGATTTAAAGTTTTACTTTTGAAATTTAGATTTTTATCTTTTTTCCCTAGTTATAGCTGAAGGATTTCTTTGAGGAATGTGGAGAGTTTACAAACGAAGGTAAGTAAATAAGTCCACAAATGTATCATTTTGCCGCATTTAGAGTCCCTATATTTCATTTCATCTCTAAAAACCATGTTCTAGTTTATACAATTCTTTTGACTGTTTCTCAAAATTCTAAAACTAAAATTATATGTATGTATTCTACACACACACACATACACACACACAGAATTTATGAACATGCATGCATTTCTTTATGGGGATTTGGTAACTACAGTAACATATTAACCTGGCGTTGATTTGCAGCTGGTTATATTCTGTGATCTTTTAACATTTTTTAAATGACTGCAGTCCTGAGGGGGAGAATATGTTTTATAATATCGGGCAGCTACTGTACATTCAGTTGACAGAAAAGACAAAAAATTATTCCAAGTTTTAGCAGAAAGGTATGATGGATGGAGGTAACTGATCAGGGCAAATTTTGGTGACTTGCAATATACAAGACAACATAAACTATGAGATCATATTTGGTGACCAAAAAATAAAGCAAAACACCTTGTCATACATCTAAGAGGGGACAAAAGCACCAAGGCAATATTGTAGCATAATGATAAAATTTCTTACTGGTAGTGGTCCTATTTAACATCATTTTCTCTTCTAATATATTGTATAAGAATTTTATGTAAATTAGTATATTAGTATATAGTATATTATATATTATATATATTATAGTATGAGTATATTAATGTATATACATAGTGTATTTTTTAATGGAAATGGAAAAAATTTTCATATTTTAATTTCCATACATATTTTTTCTCAAATTTATATTAGATATGGCGATTTTCCTTTTGAATGATTCGGTTCCTTAATTTTTTAACTTTAGCAAATATTTATTGAATGTCTACTATGTACAAATAAACCATAGTTACTGTATTCAAGGGTTTACTAATTTAAAAGGGGTGATAATTTTTTTTCTTTTAAATCACCTCTTCATCCAAAATTGTGTTTTTTCAAATTTCTTAAACTGAAATTACCCAACTCTAACATATTTAGAGAAAGATAATTATTTTTTCAAGCATTTGGAAGACAGCAGTTTCAATACTTTCCATGTGTCTGTTGTGCAGTGGAGATTGTATCCATGGTATTATCATTTTAAAAGTATAACACTGGCAGACACTGGATGGTAACAATTGAAACGGATAGAAGAACTACTAAAAGACAAATTACCTTACCACATTAAATAATGCTGCATGATTGTGGACTACTAGGAGCAATAGAGTTAGATCTAAACAGAGTTGTGTGAAGTGACATATTTTTAGAAGCAAAGGAGCAAGAAGGAGAATGATTCTAAGTAAAGGTAAAATATTACTCTATTTTGATTGATTCATTCACTTGTTCATTCACTCAATAAAGTTTATGGGTATGTACTTACTATGTATCTGTCTAGGCCAGTGTTTTTTCATCCTGGCTACACATTAAAATTACCTAGGAACTTTGAAAAATTACACATACCTCTGTCCCAGATACATCTATTACAGCAGAATCTCAGGATGCATGTCGTGGTAAGCCCAGGGAAACTACAGTCTTATATAGTTCTCTAGGTAATTCTAATATGCAGCTGGGATTGAGAATAACTGGTTTAGGCTTTTGGGATGCCTGAGATTAGAGATACTTTTTGAATATTTTGACAATAGAAAAGAATCATAAGGATCTGCTCCATTTAAATTTCTTTATGTAGCTTTTTAATTTTGTTTTAGAAATTGTGCTTTCCTGGGTAACACTTCTTGAACAAATTATAAGGTCAAACTTCTGCTGTGTGTTCACTGGATTCTGAGCAGGAAATTTCCTCACTCTTAGTTACATACACTAATATTGTCCAATCTTCATCAGAGTAATTTTTATTTCCTAAAAGGGTAAATGCAAAAAGCACTATAATACTTGGTTTCTACTTGGATAAAATGGTGTTCATACTTATATTGAAGCTTCCTCACAAGCATATTAGACTGAATGAGACTATAAATATTAAGCTTACTAAACTTTTTGAAGGTATTTTATTTTTGATCATCTTACTTTTATTATCTTTGTCAATTAACCATTTATCTGGTTTGATTAAAATGGAGAAGCTCCAAAATCTAGTGCCATGTTTGGCTTTCAGAAATTGAAGCAATGTTTTTTCTCTTTTCATATGAAAAGGTCTACTATGTGTTTAAACATTCCATTGAGTCACAGAACAAGATCTCTGTTCAGAAAGAATTTTTCCATCAAATTGACTTATGCTCGCTGATTTCTTAAGCATCAGTTCTGAGAATGTGGCAGTACTCCATAATTTTTTCACAAGAAAAGCTCATTCATTCAGTTGTCCAAGCTGGTAGCATTTCACTGTTCCTTCCAAAATAAAAAATGAAAAATGCTTTGGAATATGTCAATAAAGATTTAGCTGTATTTTGGTTAGAAATCCAAGCCAATGTATAGTTTATGTTATTAATTACCTGAGAGTTGAAAAATTCTTTTGTTATGTCATTCTTGTCTGTGTATGTTCATGAATTTCTTTACCCACATTAACTTGTTGAATTCAGAGAACATATTTTGTTCATTTATATTGTTTTGTTATTAGTCATAATTAATACATTTCTATTTTAAAACAATTCTGATTTTGTTTTTAGAGCTTTATTATTATTTATAAATGAAACAAACAAATTATTAGTTTTATAGATTTATAGAAAACATTTTAGGGCTTATAACAAAGGCAGATAGTTACAATGATTCAACTTCTCAGTTTGAAATACCAATGTCTCATCCATCCATCACTACTCATATATGTCTCATTTTCACACACATGCAGGTAAGAATTTTATATTCTTTTTATTTCTTGTTTGTGGCTTAGAGTGCTGAGTCTCATGATACAAAACAAAAAATCTGTAAGCACAGACTGTACTCCTCTACTCTAATCCCCAATGATCTATCTTCCAAATATCTGCCAACTCTAGTGAAACAAAATGAACTACACCAGAGTTTATGTATAATTCAAAATGATCTCTTCACTTCTCTTCAATTCAGCATTTGCCACTCAAAGAAGTAATCCTTTTATGTAGAGGGAACACTACACTGAGGTATTACTCAAGACTTTGGGTTATACACAATAGAAACTAAACTCCAAATAGCTTAAGCAAAAGAGCATCTCCCCAAAAGCTCTGGTCAAAAAGTCTTGAAGTGACTTTGGTTGTGTTCATATTCAAAACCTTGAACTAGTTTATCAAAGATGAAATATTCTGATTGGCAAAATATTCTTATAAATCTACCACGTTTTTTAGGTGGGTAGGTGAAAAAAGATGAAAATTTTTATCAAAATATATGAAATATATTTCACTAAGAGAGAATCTGAAAAACATCCTGTTACTTAAGTAGTAGGAAGTGATGTTGGACAGGAAGAATATAACCGTTTTCCATCACAATAGAGTTCAACACTTATGTGCACAGTTAGTAGTAATATTCATCAGATGTCAGGCAGGTGGAGGGGGATGGATATATTCACACCTAATGGGTGCAGTACACACCGTCTGGGGGATGGACACGCTTGAAGCTCTGACTCAGTCGGGGCAATGGCAATATATGTAAACTAACATTTGTACCCCTGTATTATGCTGAGATAAAAAAAAATAAAAAAAATAAAAATAAATAATATGAAGCAGAAAAATAAAAATAAAAACAAAACCAGAAAACAAACAACAATCTTCTAGCACTGAAATGTTAACTTTATGAATTTAATTTTTGTCATAACCTATTTAATTCTGCTAGAAATTACTAGTGTCTTATTTTATCTATAGAAGAAGATTATAGAAATAATTCAATAATTCTAAAAATTCAATATATTCATTTAATTCTAAAAATCATATGCATAGACTTAATGTTTCAAATGGATCAGATCCAAATAATGATGCTACTTTTACAAAAACTCATGAATAGAGATACAAAAGATTAGTGTATTTTGTAAAATGTAAAGTAAAAGCATTAGATATAATGAAGTTTTATTCTATATCTCTTTCCTCCATTTTCTCAGTTTCTCTCCTATTTTTATCATTTCTCACTCTTTTCTTCCCTTCCGTAACAGTGTTCTTTGTGCTATTGCATTTGGAAAGAATCATTCAGTAGAAAATGTAAGATAAGCTTTTTAAAAGTAGTTCATAATATATGAGTTGGAAATTATCCTTTTAAGTTGCTTCTGATTTTTCTAGTTAATTATTGTAAAATATTCTGTTAGTGCTAAAAAGCTATGACATCACAGGCTTATATTTTAAAAGATTTAAAAGTAAAGTCTTGCATATAATGAATGATCTGAATGATCTAAATAAATTTACTTTAATGAAGAAATTATTTAGAAAAATGGGGGAAATATAAGCTAGATGGATCACTTAAGGGAACATATCTAACTATAGCAATACTCTGAAGGACTCTTTAACTCTGGACCTAAATGACAATGACAGAAGAATTTTCTAAAAATTACTCAACCTACTCTTTAATGAAAACTGCACAAAGTGTACTATGCCTATATAAGAAATAGCATAAAATACATTATAATATTCAATGTGTTCTGACAGATTTATGGTGGATTCAATTTCTAATTTCTTGCCTGTAATATTATTTTTTTAATACTGTGGTTAATAGTACAGTAACTGTGTTGATCTTATCCATATTTTCTTCTGGCTTTTTCTTTGCTCATGACATCCTGTCTATAGTGACATGTCTTTTTATGGCTTTAGGGCCCTTATTACTGAAACAAATATTTTTTAGTTAACTAAAAAATGACAGAGCTATACTGTTAACTTTAGCAATAACTGTGGGACAGTACAGCTCTGTCATTCAACTCTAAGTACTCTGTATTTAAGTGCTTTGGGAGCAGGGGGGCTTCATTCATTCTCTGAGATCAAAAAGTTTCTGCTAGCAACTGATTTGTGTGTAGGTGTGTATGTGTGTGTACTTGAAGAGAGAAGGTTAAAAGTCCCTTTGGTAGCAATGAGTCCAAGATGAAGGCAGTTTCTCCATTTGCACAGCACCTTGACTCCTCTTGTGTAATACCATTAAACATCCCCTAGGCAACTGTGTCTTGGAACATTACTATTTAATTATTTAATATGCCAAATCTGCATGGGCTGGTAACACTTCATGCCTTATTAATCTTTTTGCTCTTACTTTGCTCTTCTCCCCTAAGTCCTTTTTGAGACATTTGTCACTATGTAGGAGGAGGAAGGTTAGAGGGGACAACATAAGCATTTGAAAAAAGATCTGAATTTCAAGAGGGTCCTCCAATAGACTTCACTAACTTCCATGAATCCCTTGAAATAATACACAAATAATAATAATCAAATACTGTAAGAATCAATTCACAGATTCTTAAATGGACCTTTGACTCATAAAATGCTCCTTAAAAATAAGTCTTTATTCCTAAAGCTTAATACTTTGAATTAGTCATATATTGGTTAACCAGAAGGTGCCTTGTCTAAGCACATTAAGAAATCAATTTCCTGAACTCATTTTTTTGTTTAATGCTTTATGTACTGATAATTGTTATGATTTTCATCTTTTCTAGCCAGGAATTTCTCAGCATATGTTGTGTGAATGACACCGTTTCTCTTTCATGTCTTAAAGAAAGGAATTTCACTATCTTAAAGATATACCTTGTCACATATTTATCCTAATGTTGTGAATGTTATTATTTTTTACTTCATGGGCTTGAATGTAGATTTTTTGTAAATTTTAGTTATTTTTGACTGTGTTGTGATATTCTAGAGCTTTCACTGTCTTGACCTCAAACAAAATCTTACTCTATTTTTTTCTTAAATCAAGCTATTCTTTTCACTAACATGAGAATCACCACATGGTGCTAAAAAGAAATCATATTCAATTCCCATATGAATATTTTTCTTCCTCTTAAAATAATATTACTTACAGAGCACTCAGTTAAGTGCTTCACTACCTTCATTTATTATTCATAATATTCCCAGTTGTTAAGGAGGTAAGGCATGCTTGGATTTCACCTTAGGGAAATGGTCCCATAGAAAAATGAAACCAAAGGTTCTGAATAAATGAACTTAATAGACAAATTGGAATTACAGTGTACAGTTTTCCTTAGGTCTTATCTTGTCTCCCTTTAGTTTAAAGTTATCTGAAATTCAACTTCATTAAAATGTAACAAATAACTACTCTACACCCAATAAAAAGAAAAATCAACTTCTTTTGCCTAAGTTTAGGATAATTCCATGAAATAAACTGAAAATTCAGAAGTAGTGATTCAGGCTATATGTACAAAAATAAAGGAATTATCAATTTGGGGCTGAATTTAAAAATAAGTTTAAATAATTGCTTAATAAGCATTTTTAACCAAGTGGTGATGTCTATTATATAAAATGACAATGTGGTGTTATGTATATAACCATATTATATAAAACTAAATTTTAAAACTAAATGTAATTTTTATATGCCTATAGTAACATATCATTTATAGATTTTTCTACTTTTTAGTTTTAAAATATTTCACCGACAAATAAAAATTATATATATTCAAGGTGTACAATGTGGTGATTTGATATATGTGTGTAGTGAATAGAACCATCATAGCTGTGTGGCCTCAGATAGATTATAATACATTACTTTGCCGTCTCCTTATTCACAGTTTGAGGATAATAACCTGCCCTGTTTGATAATCAAAAGAAAGAATATATGATGAAATTGTTTTGCCAAATGAAATACTTTATAAATTTTAGTCATTATTACCTTTGACTGAACTAATTATATTTATGTCTCTATCTATCTATCTATCTATCTATATTTGAAACTAGTGCAAAAGGGGAAAATGATCTCTTATAGATACTATAATAGAATCTGCAACTCAGCCAGATTGATAATCCTGCTTCAACTGTGAAATAGCTGACAGGATGAAATCCTTTAGACTTTTTGTATAAAAAGGAAGTTCATTTCACAGTCAAGGTGGCTGGAAAGCAGAGCCTAAAGAATTAATTTCTCTTTCCCTTCCCTCTGTGAACCTGGCTCTATGGCAGGGATTATTCTTGGGAACCGTTTCATCCACAGAAATACACAATGTTTAGGACCATTCTTACGGTTTTCCTAGTCCTGAACGTGAGAAAAAGCTTCATAAGCTTAACATTCTGTTTTGATAACTTATTTTCTACCCTTTATCATTGTTTCTTCATTAATGAGGAAATCAAGATGTTATTCAATCTGATTTTCTTAATTATAAGTAGTAAAATTTTTCTATGAACACATTAAGTATTTTAAATGAAGGTTATTATCCTGGCTTTATTAGGGACTTCTTGTTCACTCTTCATATTTCAAAAATTACAATTTTGGTAGAACTAAAAACCTAACAGGTGATAGCAAATGTATGAATTCAGAGAATGACAATTAAGTATAGTTTTATATTGTCTAAAAAGTAAACAGTAGGTTATCAACTCTACTCATTCAAATGTAAATGAAAGGTGTAATTTTACTTTTAAATACAGTATATATTAATAATATGTGAGTTATATTGGTTTAAAGGTAGAAAAATAAACTTTTAATATCATAATCTAGAATATTGGGCATACTCTGAAGCTTTTTTTCTCCATAGTGAATACAGTCAACTCAGTACTCTTGATATCATGTTCATGCACATGTGCTCTCTCTGTCTTTCCCCCCTCCATATATATGTACCCACACGTCTGTGTATGTATACACATATACACATACACATTTGTATGTATATGTATACATATGCATATTTGGGAATATGTGTATATATATGTATGTACATATACACATACACACATACCCTATTTATAAACCTGGTATTCTAAAGAATAGATATCATTACAGTTTATATTTAATCCAAATAAAATAAAATAAAATGAATGAAAGGTTTTTAAACCTGTTCTAGTGCACAAGAAAAAACCCTGAAATTATTTGTGTGTGTGTGTATATATATATATCAGATTATATATTAGATATATAGATACATATCTTAGATTGCAATATATTTTAAAATTTCATTGTAAAGTTGTGTTAATATCAAAATTAGGCTGATTTCATTGTTTTTTTTTCTTCTTTTGTTCTTTAAATCTCCATAAAGCACATGTTAGATTTTTCCTTTTCTCTGATTCATATAGCTTTTTTCTGGTCTGGAAAAAATGCAAGACTATTGGAGGATAAGGCAGAAACCCATTGATGTTTATAACATTCTGTAGCCAGAAAGCACAAAATTTTGGAAATAAGTACTTTGTCTGACAAGAACACATTCTGATCCAAGTCAGCACACATACCTGGAATAGTAAATGAATTGATTTTTATATTCTAACAATGTACAGCATTTCCAAAGCTTCATCATCAGGCGAGAGTGAATCTTAAAACAGGATCTTTCCTTTATCCTCAAATGATAAATGTGGTTACACAAAAATGTTAATGTAAAGCCCTTTTCTTTTTCTTTTCAGGTGGTGATAATTGGGAAAGAAAAAAAGAAACATAAGTCTATTTAGTAATAGGAACCATATTCCATGGGAAAGTAATTGCATATAATTATCCCTTTCTTTTAAGTTTCCAAATTTGATTTTATGTATATTGGATGATTGTCAAACAAAGATTCTCATGATAACAGTAAAAGAATCTTCTTTAATATTCCTTCCAGAATAAAATACTAGGGAGATATATATATGCTTTAACTCTGATGTTTAACCTCCTACTTATGATTGCCTGCTCTAACTTGGGCAGCTTTTATCTTAACACTTCTGTATCTCAATTGACCCTTCTAAGTGAAAGAGATAATTACAATTCCCAAATGGACATTTGATCGGAAGTAATTTAGTATTTGTTTGAAGTCTTATTTCTTATTACAACTTACAGTATAAAACTAGCTTTCAGAAATTTTTCTATGTTATGTGTTTAGACTTCACTTCTTGGCTTCCCAGAACAGACTTGCTTTCAAGTGTTCTGCCTGACTGTAAGTCTGATTGTAAGTGGACTTGTACCAGTTATATCATGCCTCTGAATATTGGCTCAGACAATATGATTACCATAACACATAGCTGAAGATGCCCTTCAATACTGAAAAAATGTCTGGGATCCGAGAATGTTGGCAGACCTCTTCTGTACCCAAACTCAGTATCATTTTTCTCTCTGTGCCAATCCAGGGATAACTGGGTAGAAATTTCCAAGTTTGTTCTTATTCACATATATATGCAAAAATATTTGCCTGTCAGGCCAGGCGTGGTGGCTCACGTCTGTAATCCTAGCACTCTGGGAGGCCGAGAGGGGAGGATCGCTTGAGCTCAGGAGTTTGAGACCAGCCTGAGTAAGAGCAAGACCCCCGTCTCTACTAAAAACAGAAAAAAATTACTTGTACAGCTAAAAATATATAGAAATAATTAGCCGGGCATGGTGGCACATGCCTGTAGTTCCATCTACTCAGGAGGCTGAGGCAGAAGGATTGCTTGAGCCCAGGATTTGAGGTTGCTGTGAGCTAGGCTGATGCCACGGCACTCTAGCCCAAGCAACAAAGTGAGGCTCTGTCTCAAAAAAAAAAAAAAAATTGGCTGTTTATGTAGAAAGTATATGTAAGTATACATAATTTTAATTATCATTATTGAGGTATACTTATATACCATAAATTATACTCTTTTAAAGTGAACAATGAAGTAGTTTTTAGCATATTTGCAGAGTTCTCTGATCATCATTTCTAATTCCAGAACACTTTATCACTCCCAAAAGAATCCTCCATACCCATTAGTAATTACTTCCCATTTCCCCTTCGATCCAGGCCCTTGGTAACTACTGATCTATTTTCTCTCTTTATGGATATGCCTATTTTGAACATTTCATATAAATAGAAACAACAACAAGTGGCCTTTTGTGTCTGACTTCTTTTATTTAGTAAAATGTTTTTAAGGTTCATCCATGTTGTAGCATGTATCAATGTTTTGTTACCTTTTATAACTGAGTAATATTCCACTGTATGGATATACTGAGTTTTGCTTATTCATTCATTAGTTGTGGACATTTGGATTGTTTTCACTTTTTGGCTATTAGAAATAATGATAATATGAATATTGGTGTACATGCTTTTTCATGATATAAGGTTTTTTTAATTCTCTGGGGTATATACCTACAAATGGAATTGCTAGGTCATATAGTAAACCTATTTTCACATTTTTGAGGAACTGGAAAATTTTTTTCCAAAGATGTTGCAACATTTTACATATCTGCTAGTAATATATGAAGAGCTTAGTATATTCTGGTAATATAGTTTAAAATTCTGTTAAAACATTAGGAGAAAACACCGATGTAAATCAAAAATATATTTTTGTTTTTGATCTCAGTGATACTTACAGTTATTAGTATATTAGGTTTTTTGGAAAAGTACTACATAATTATTACAATTGGTCTACTAAAAAACAAACATTTCCCCCATGTGTTTAGACTATTACAAGGATTCAAACATATAATTCCAACACAATAATATTACATTTCCAAGTATAAAGTTCTACCAGAGCAAATTGATGCAAATGATCCTATTCAGTATGTACTTTTTGACTAAAAAATGAGAGATACTTTAGGAACATGTTTCAGATTAAATAATTCCAGAGAAAATCAGACATATAGTTATGAAATCAGTAGACAATAAATTTATTATAAATATACTTGCAAAAGTTCACTGAGATTTATGTACAATAATATTTCTTTATTGCTTTGTGAGTAATATTAAAATCAACAACAAAAAGCAAATATAAATTTACTTTCAATAGGATACAGATTGACGTTACATATCCACACACAATTTCATACAGAACAATCCTCAAAAGATTGAGTTAGGTCACTATGTAAACAGATGGGATAATTTCTAAAACAGATTTAAGTGAAAGTAGAGACTAGGATACTTAACATAAAATATTTATAAGTAAAATTGTAATTGAATATATATGTGCATGCAGTTATGGTGATTATCCAGGGCCAATGTCAGCAGAAACAATAGAGAACAATTTTCTGTGAGGAAAAGGATGAGGGAATGTGAGGAGAGAGAGACTTATACTTTTCATTTTGTACTTTTTGGGTACAAAATGTACCCAAACATTCTAACCTTTTGCATGGTATTTCTTAAGTTTTTTCTTCCAACAAATAAACATAGACAGGGTTTTCTAGGTAAATTTATTTTTTCCATACTGAAAAAGGATGTACTTAAAAGATAGATCAATATAAAAAATAAAATTTCCCCCACAAAAAACAAACAAAAAAATAAAACAAAAACCCCCTATGGGCTAAAGGCTGACATAAATCAGGCATCATAAACAAGGTAGTTACATATGAAAAGATAGTATGGTAATGTCCTGCTGGATATACACCATCATAGTGCTATCTAAATGAAATAGCACTAAATATTAATAGAAACCTGGTTATGGTAAAGTTCTGGGGTCATTTTGGGAACTGAAGTTCCTTTCTGGAATGAACCTGAATCCTCAGAACCTGGCCTACATCCTGCCTGGCTTATGTTTCAACAGCCTGTGGCTAATATCTAGAGGGGGTAATTTAGAAATTGTGCAACTTAATCGAACTCAGGCAAAGCCAAGCGCCTGCTAAAGCAAGGTTTTTAATGTTCTCTAAGGGGTTTCAAATAGAAAGCCTGAGAGAGGAAAATGGCACTCTAATGGATGATTCTGTGCTAGAAAATCATACCCCCTGCTGTCCTGTAGTTAATCTGACTTTAACGCATTTGTCATTCAGTATTTGTGTTGGCCTATTTGATGCTGTGGCAACCAACCTCTATCCAGAGTTGATAGGAAGGACCCAACTAACTGTCCTAACTGCAGATAAGTACTGTGGGGAGACTTCTCAAACTCTAGCTAAACCAGAAGTTGTCCTAGATTATCCTAGCAGGGGAAAGTAGAACCAAGCTAACATGGATTTATGAAGTTGGGTGAGGAAACATTGGGACCATTTATAATTTAGATATGTTTCATTTCTATACAACACAGCACCTTACCCAAGAAACATCTATTTCTTACTCTCTGCTATCTAATTATGCAAGCTCATTAATGCTAATGCATTAGAGCCATGGTGCTCCACAGTGTGATTTTGCAACCCCTACCCCAAATCCCAAGGGAACATTTGGCAATGTCCGATTTTTATTGTACCT
Source organism: Cheirogaleus medius (assembly GCA_008086735.1). Taxonomy (NCBI): domain Eukaryota; kingdom Metazoa; phylum Chordata; class Mammalia; order Primates; family Cheirogaleidae; genus Cheirogaleus; species Cheirogaleus medius. The sequence goes on from VBSM01000272.1 coordinate 65,979,328, forward strand.
ACAGGAAGGCAATACAGGCATCTAGTAAATAGAGATCAAGGATTCTGCTCAAATCCTACATTATGCAGACAATGCTGCCACAAGAAAGAATTATCCTGTTTAAATATCAACAATGCCACAGCTGAGAAATATGAATTAGATATTTGCATATTTAGAAAGTCTTCTAAAACCTTGCTTGAATTATCAGTTAGAGGGAAATCTTGGCCAAATCTGAATCTCACTTTTTTTTTTTTTTGGTGGAGTATCCTCTAATCTCACCAATCATACGTTGGCAACTCTGAGAAAATGTTTCTTTTACTTTTTACTGGGCTGGTGTGGCTCTAAACTCAGTAGTAATCTTCTGGGCTATGACCAGTATTCACTCAGGACTTCAAAGGGAATTAATCATGTTTTCTAAATCCACCACAAAGCAGAATAGGAAATGAACAGTTTAGTTCTACCTAATACTCCCGAATCTGAAATACTTTTCTGTATTTTTTCTACCTCAGCCAGTCTCTATATTTCAATTTCTCTTGTCTTTTTTAGTGTTTTTTTTAATTGTAGAATCTCTCTTTTCTTCTACCTCTGACTTCCCCATCATTCTGACTTTTCTCCTTTTTTTTTTTTCTGAGACAGATTTTCACTCTGTCGCCCTGGCTACAGTACAGTGGCATTATCATAGCTCACTGCAACCTCTAACTTCTGACCTAAAGTAATCCTCCTGCCTTGGCCTCCCAGAGTGCTAGGATTGCAGGTGTGAGCCACCACTCCTGGCACTTTTTTCCCTCTTTTTTTCTGCCTCTTGTCTTTTTCATTCCCTTTTTTCTTCCTCTGATTTCCTTTTATATTATTTCTCCCTTCTTACATATTTTCATTTGTTTTCTGTGTTAACCTCCCTCCATGTGTATCTTTCCTCAGCTCTCTTTATCCTTCCCTTTCTCATTCTTTCTCTTTCTGAACCTTTCTGTCCTTCCTTATCTTCTTCAATTTTCTATGTCTTTCACATTCTAATCGAACTAAACCATAAACTAAGGATTTCCTGTGCTTATTGAATACAAATTTAAGCTCTCATTTTATATTCTTCTTACTAAAAGAAAAAATTAATGTATGTTTCTTTAAATTGTAAGATCTTTAAAATCCATCATAAATATCACTGTACTTCACTGCCTTTGTTATAAAACACCATACCTGGTATAAGACACACAGGTGGAAATATTACATTGCAAACATTTATTGAATTTAATTACATATAGTTCTTGGTGTAAAGATTCCCAGCTGCTTGCCAATTTTTACCTCTTAATTAAAACACACACATGCACACACACCACATGTACTCATGGAGATATTAAAGGTGTGTATTAATGATGGTGTTGTTAGGCCCTATTCAGATTTAATGATAAGAATCACCATGGGTAGGCAAAGCTTTTACTTCCTCAAATTATGACAAAGGCCAGCTGACCATTTCTTTTTATGTATTGGGCCAATATTGGCTGCAGATTTCTTGAGCTTGCCTCAGCTTTGATCTTAAATCCTGAATGGCTTTACAGGCTCAAGCCTTCCAACTCTCATTGTCCTCAAATAGGTTTTGAGTGGTTATAAGTCCCCAAATTCTTAGAATGTGCTTAAAGCTTTGAAGTATATTTTATCTCTCCATAATGGAAACAGCAAACAATGACTTGAAAGGTGACTCTCTGGCAGGCATGCATTTCCCAGACTGTGGTTACTCTGAAGTAGGGAGAAGGTTGTCCAGGTTGTACTGCACAGCATACTCTGAGGTTGTACATGTGCTCACACCTCAAGAGCTATTGTTGACCTTTTATTGGTTGAAAATTCAATATGTTTACAATAGACTGTTCTTCGACCATGAGTTAAAAATCAAATAATGTTACATTCTTTAATTTTCATGATGCTGTGCAAACCTCAGCACCTTATATCACTCTTTACCAATGATATGATCTTACATCTAGAAAACCCAAAGATTCAACCAAGAGACTCCTGGAATTGATAGATAAATTCAGCAAAGTCTCAGGTTACAAAATCAATCTACACAAATCAGTAGCTTTCATACACACCAACAATAGTCAAGCTGAGAATCAAATCAAAGATGCAATACCTTTCACAATAGCAACAAAGAAAATAAAATACCTAGGAATATATTTAACTAAGTAGGTGAAACACCTATATAGGAAGAACTATGAAACACTGAGGAAAGAAATTGCAAAGGATATAAACAGATGGAAAAACATATCATGCTATGGATTGGCAGAATCAACTTTGTTAAAATGTCTATATTACCCAAAGTGATTTACAGATTCAATGCAATTCCCATTAAAATACCAACATTATTTTTTGCAGATCTAGAAAAAATGTTCTTTGCTTTATATGGAACCAGAAGAAAACTACAAATAGCCAATGCAACCTTACATAGTAAGAACAAATTGGGAGGCATCGCCTTACCAGACTTCAAGCTATACTGCAAGGCTATAGTTTGCAAAACAGCATGGTTATGGCACAAAAATGGAAACATAGATCTATAGATCAGAATAGAGAACCCAGATATGAAACCATCCTCATATTGCCATTTGGTCTTTGAAAAAGGAGACAAAAATATACACTGGGGTAAAGAATCCCTATTCTATATATAAATGGTGCTGGAAGAATTGGATAGCCGCATGCAGAAGACTGAAAGCAGATGATTTGTGAGTTGGCTATTGCAGCTGCAGAGATATGGAGGTGTGTGTTTAATCCAGCCATGGAGGTGTGTGTTTAATCCAGCCCTAGTTTCAACAGCACTAAAATACCTTGTTGTTCTCAGGCTTTTAGGTGGTTAAAACTTACTAGGGTTAGAGCATCTAAAAATAAATGGCAGAAAATGCCATGTAGGGATGACCTTTTGAAAGAAATGTTCCATGTCTGAAACCTAAAGTAACTGACAGAGAGCATGAGCCATAGGAGTCTGACAAGAAAGCATTAAAAGGCATCCCTGCTGAATGAAAAATGGCTTTCATTTTTTTTTTTCATTGCTAATTGATGACTTGTGCTATTGTTTTAAAAGAAATCTTCTTATGGCCATAGAATTTGAAGAGCTGCTATTCATGAATAGACAGAATCTGACAGCAGGTATATTCAGAACATAAGGCATGTCATGAAGGTAACAAGAACTGGTCTCTTTTAAATATGTATCTTACCCAGAAATTTTACTTTATGGAAATATGCAATCTATTTTTTACTATGATTCTTTTAAAAACTTTACTTCAGACATTTTCCAGTCTGAACTAAATGTTCCACATTATAGAGCTTCTCATCTCTCCACCCTCCCACCCAAGCCCCCTCTTTGGAACACTAACAGCAGTTTTTGTTCCACTTTAGATAATGAGCAGGACGAGCTGCAGGTTTCAAGAGGATTTGTGCTATGGGTTGACAAAAACAATGAAAGGAAACCTGGACTCATTCCCTGTTTCCTTTTAACTATTTCCTGGAAAGGGTGCCATGTAGCCATTAACTTATCTCAGAGAGATAAGAACAGAAGTTCCTGATCAGAATAGTTTAGGCATATTAAAGAATAATATTTTAAAGGAAATGATTTTTCCCCTTTTCAGGGATTAAAAAAAGCAGCTTGCATATTAGTCTCATTCACCAGTTCGGAATACAGGATCCTATTACTGATATAGAGACAATACCTATCATTTGTGTGGTAGGCACTAATACTGCACATGTAACTTTTGGAGCAGGCCAGACAGATCCAGCAACCCTAGTTCTCCATGTGGATTTTCTGTTCATCACCACTACAATAATAACAAAAGTATTATACTTCTCAAAAATGTCTTCATAACTTATCTCAAAGTGGAATAGTGATGAAGAGAATGCTCTTACTTGACCCTTCACGGGAGTTCCCAGTAGGTGTGTCTCTGTCCTTTAGACGCCTATTTGTCTACTAGCTACTCAATTTTTTAAAAACACTGTCACATTTAATATTACTCAACAATTTACACTGATAATTGCTTTATTTAAGTCCCTTTTTTAGCAAATTAAAATACAGAATGAGACAAAGAAAAAATTATGATCATTCATATTCTCAACATGAGTAATAAACTGATATTTTGAAAAAATTGTTACATTGTTTTTGTTTTTTTTTTGTTTTGTTTTTTGAGACAGAGTCTCACTCTGTTGCCCCGGCTAGAGTGCCGTGGCATCAGCCTCGCTCACAGCAACCTCAAACTCCTGGGCTCAGGCGATCCTTCTGCCTCAGCCTCCTGAGTAGCTGGGACTACGGGCATGCGCCACCATGCCTGGCTAATTTTTTTTCTATATTTTAGTTGGCCAATTAATTTCTTTCTATTTTTTAGTAGAGATGGGGTCTCGCTCTTGCTCAGGCTGGTTTCGAACTCCTGAGCTCAAACGATCGGCCCACCTTGGCCTCCCAGAGAGCTAAGATTACAGGCGTGAGCCACCGCGCCCGGCCTGTTACATTGTTTTTTATAAAAATAATTTGTGCTTCTTGTAGAGAATTTAGATGATACAGAAAAGTACAAAATAAAATTAAGAAAAAAAGTAAGTTGTACTATTTTGTTTTAATCTCATTACCCTAGGCAAACAGGATACCAGACATAAATTTAGGTAAATAATAGAAAAATAAATTTTGAAATATTGGATTGTACTATAGAAGCTTTCAAAAATAAAGCAATATTAAATTTACTTTTACTTAAAATCAACAGAAGAAAACGGACTGAAATAAAGTTAAAAGAACTGTTGAATCTCAAATAAACTTGCCACAAAATATTTTTAAAAGAAATTCCATATGAGGAAATAATTATAAAATGAATTAAGAATTTAAAGTCATTTTTTAAAAAAAACATGCTTATAATTTTAAACAATTGAAGCCCTGCCATGAAAGTGAAGAATTTAGCACACTAAACACATCTTTTTAGTTTTCCTATACTTATGTCTTGATTCTTGTTGCTTATAAAATTGATTTTTAACTTTCTAGAATTATAGAATTCACATTCAGTTTTGCAATCATAATTCCCTTGGTCATTTGGTAATTTTATGTCTAAGTGGGTGTTCCCCATGCATACAAAGATATTTGTTTGTTTGTTTCACTGCTCAATGTCCATAATCCAGAGTAATGCCTGAAATATAGTAAGCACTCAGTGTTTATAGAATAGGATTTTATTTATCTCAATAGTATTTTTATTTGAATGAATAAATATCTATGTTTTTATAGAATGAATTTAGTGTTCAAATCTATGTCTTTTAATATAAAATCTTTATTTCTCAGGTATGTATATTACTTCAAATATAAATTGACTGGGTTTGTTATATTTTTCCCAATAAGGGGTCTAGGTAACATATTCCTCGAATGTTTTCTATGTTTAATAACGACTTCTTGGCATTGATAACTGAATGGAATCTTGTGTGGCTATAATGGTTCACACTTTGTAGATGTCAGTTTGTTTTGCTCCAATTTTGAATGTTGATATGAAGTTTGAGGCCAGCTTTATTTCTTTTATCTTTAGTAGGTGATTATTTTTTCTGCTTTGATATGTATTTAAAAGCATTCTTCATTTTGTATGTTGTCTCCTTTTCTCATTAGAGCCTTTAACATTTTAATCATAGTTATTTTAAATTCCCTGTCTGATAGTTCCAACATTGGTGTCATATCTGGATCTAATTGTGTAGATTCCTTTGGCTTTGGGGATGTGTTATTTTGTCTTGATTTTTCTTTTTCTTTCTTTGTTTTTTTTTTTTTT
>VBSM01000272.1:65988976-66053702 GCA_008086735.1 Cheirogaleus medius
CCATTTGATCCAGCAATCCCATTACTGGGCATATACCCAAAAGAACAAAAATCAATGTATTTCTTGATTGGATGTATGGGCCTTTTTCTTTGCCACAAGCAAAGGAGGATTCTATCCCTTGAAGTTTTTAACTTTTTTTGGTCAAGATATCTGAGTTTTTCATGACTTTTCTTGTATCTATTCTTTCCACTCTAAGAAGCCTTGCTCAAGATTCATCCTTCTCACATACACCTCTATTGATAAATCACGGAAGCCAAGGATTGTGGTCACAACTTTTATTTTTCTCACTTGGATTAGTGGGCAGATCACCAAATGCACAGTAATTTTATGCCCAGGATGCCTCAAGAATTATAGATCAGTTGGCAGACAGAATGTGAAACATGCAATGTTTATGATGATCTGTGTTGTACAATCATATGAGATAGATTGCATATATAATGCTCATCAGTGTGGAGTCATCTGGGGAAGCATCTGCTGAATTTTGTTTGCCAGCTTGAGGAAAAGATATTGCCAAAAGGTTTGGAAAGGCATTTATGTTCTTATTGTATGAAGCAAATTTATATCTTTTACTGTGACTCCTGGAGTGAAAGTGAAGCTGCACCTCCCCAGAGAAGTAACCACGGGGCCACACCCGCCGTTCTACACTCCACTGAGATGTGCCATATGCCACAGGATCCTCAAGGGGTTTGATGGCAGAGAGCTTTATACTAACAGAGTCATTTTCTTTAATGCAAAAACACAGCTGGAAAATATTCGTCTTAAGCAATAAGAGCATCAAAGTGTGCATATTACACGTACTCCTAAGGACATGAGTCTACAGCTGTGGTACTTGCAGTGATTTTTAGGGGACAACACAAATCTATCAATACAAGGAGAAAGAACTTATGAGATAAAAACGATGCTAGTTTTTTGTGCTCATTTTCACATAAATTACATATATACAAAATAAACGATTCATTATGAAAGTGTATCTCTGGAAATGCATTTTTTAAGAACCTTATCAAAGCATAAACTCTTAGGCTCAGACAGAACCATAGCTCATTAGAAATTGCTAAATTACAGTTTCTATTTTATCCATATGATTAGAAGAAAGTTCACACTCCTTATAGTTTCCACTGCAACATAGAAAATAAATATTCTTTTCTGTCTGGCTGTCTTCACCTGGAAAGTCTCTCACACGATTTAATCAACTTGGAATAAGGAATCTCATTTTTTTTGTCTGTGCACCAACTTCTTCTCTACTTGGGAAACACCATGACCCTGAGAAATACTCTTTAAACCATGTTGTAACTCAGTGTGAGTAGTGACTAAATTATTTGCCACAGGGATAATAAACTTTTGTTCATTTTTTTTCAGCAGTAAATTCCAACAGCATATTAATCCACTGACCTATTTCCATCCTCACAAGGGTCTTGATCAATTCAAATTGATCCTCTACAGTCAACTTAGAACAGTAGTCTTTTTCTTTGCCTTATAGAAGTCTTAAAGTTCTCTGAGATGACCTTCTTTAATAACCATTCCTGAGTTCCTTTTTCAGACCAGGAATATATTTTTAATTTTCTCAAGGTTTTCAATACCTCCCTATTTTTTACCTCAAATTTTAAAGGAAACTTGTTTTTCCCTTGACCTTTACCTTTTCAGCAGACAAAATTATAGTTTTCTCATCATCTTTCCTGTAGTTAGTGATGCCTTTAAACAGATTTTCATCATGAGATCCTCAATCATTTATTCCCCTAATAATATGACTCCATTTTGAAACTTCTTGGCCACAGATGAATTAGGAACACGTTTCTTCCTGATTTGTCATTCTGTTACAAATGTCTTGTCATGAGCCAATTGCACATGGCATAATCCTAATCTTAATTGCTCCACCAGTGTTGTAATTTTATTCATCGTTCCTACTGTTCGTACTAACCATAATACAAGGTGATGTATTGTCCTAATCAGTTTCATCTTTCTCAATTAAGCTTAGGCTATATAGAATCTGATCTTATTCTGGAGAGTTTTGGAGGAAGATAGGATGTTTGGCATAATACTACATTATAAAGTTCTCTTCTTGTTTGCATATATAATCTCATTTGAATCAATAAATATTTTATATTTAGAAATTAAGAATTATAAGATTAGTATATTATATATATATGGAAAAGACTGGCATGTGGATTATATTGAATGAAAGATTTAGAGACATGTTTTGACTAAGAGGTTAATTAAATGACTGGAAAATACCAGATAATTCATCTCTAGTCTATCAAAACATAAATGCTTTTGGGCTATTTGGAGATCCAAAGAATCTTATTGTCTATGTGACAGGGTCAGAAGATGGTCACTAAATGATTTAATATTTTGAAGAATTGTAACCTTCTGGTCAATTTTCAGAAAAATTTGAAATTATAGGACATTAGCAATTAGTAAATTACATCTTAAACTTATTCAATGATAACTGACTAGTTAGTCTAAAAGCAGAAAATTGCCACTAATATAGAGGTTTAACCTCTTTCCTTCCTGCTCCTAGGTCATTATTAGCATGTCTCATTATGCTAATATACTTGGAAGGCTATGAATAATGTGCTTAAAAAATAATGGCTGGACTTTATATATTTATAAAAGAAAACTAAAGAAATTCAAAACTAATACCCACTGGAAAACAAAGCTGTCTAGTTTATAGCATGTTAATTCAGATTGGTTTGATCTAGGAAGTCATTAAAATACGATGCTTTCTTTTCATTTCCTCTACATTAAAACTGGTTTAGACGGGTTACCATTTATTTTCTTTGTTGTTTTATGTAGCTGTGATTTTACCCAGAGTGAAAATGAATTTATAAGCAATTATAATAAAATTAAGGCTTTAAGGATTAGAGGGCTTATTTTATAGTCTTTGATATGTATAAAAAGTCATGATGACCCTCCATTATAGAAAGAATAGCACTTGAAATGTACACCATATGGTTATATTGCTAATGTGTGCACCAACTAGAAACGAAAAATCAAATTACATCATCGGGGTGAATAAGTATAATTATAATCGTGATGATTCTGAAACCCATGCAGAAGCGTTTGGATTCCTGATGTCTCCCATACTTTCCCTAAAAATTAAGTTTTTGTTTGCCAAGCATTCTTCACATCATTCCTCCCTCCAAAGCAACATCAGCAGTTGAGAGGTTCCTATTTGCTCTACCTTCCAAGTAAAACTTAGCAGTAAAGAGGTTAATATTTTGATATAAGTTCCAGATCTAAAACTGAATTTTTTTTCATGGTGTCCACTCCATATAACCCCTAGAAACAACTGAAGAAAAGGCAAGAAATAAATACAGGCTACTCTAGAAAATCATTGCTAAATATTTTTCCATTCTGCACAAATCATTGTATAATGAACTGTGACATACAAAGAGAATAAATAATTCTTTCCCTTGAGGAGCTTACACTCTGTTAATTTTACACAGTGAACCTTCTTGTGTGAATAACTCTCACATGTATAGCAATATGTATACATAAAATTAGAATATGGTAAAGTGTAAGTGAGTAATCCTGTCAAAATATTCTATATGAATACATAGGGGTAATGTGTACAACTGATGACAGAAGTCACTATGGAAATGCAATTGGTGATTGACCCCACGAGGTGTCATTTAGTGGTTTTCCTAGGGCAAGTATTGGCAAAATGTAGTCCATGACCACACCTTGTCCACTCTCTATTTTTGTAAATACAATTTTATTGAAGGAAAACCACACTCATTTATTTATGTTTGTCTATGACTGATTCCATGCTACAACAGAAGAGTTGAGTAGTTGGATCACAGACTATATTCATATCATCTGCAAAGCCCATAATATTTATTATCACGTTCTGTTTGGAAAAAAAGTTGCCTGACCCCTTTCCTAGTGGGTTAAAATAGAAAATCAGGGGAAATAAGTTTAGGTTATAAAGACAGGTTCATTTTTACACATCATGACTTTGAATAAATTGTGGGATATCGACGTGTAAACATATAGTGGGTAGATGATAAGATTCTAGAACTTACAAATGTCTTGGAGGCTAGGCCTATATTTCTGATCACCATCTAGTAGATGTGGCATAGGTAATGCATTATGATAGAGAACATATACTCTGATGGAGAGCTGTAATGATAAAAAAGACAAAAGTAAAATAGAAGTCTAAAGACTTTTGAAATCTTCTTGAAGGTTTATTTCTGAATATTGAAAATAGCACACATTATAGGAGGTTAAGGAATGAGAGTTGAGAATATAAAACCATATTCAGGAAGTTTGGCCATAAACAGCTAGCAAGAAATATGAGTCTAACTTGTGGGGCACAGGAGTCACATGAAGATTTATTTCAAGAAGTGGGATCCAGACAAGTAAATATTTCAAGGCAGACAGAAGAAGTCATTGAAATAAAAATGATGAAATATTTTGGTGAAAGGAAAGCATAATTGAGTGTGTATGGAAGATCCCAAAGGAACTGATAGTGGATAGGATTTAGGAACACAGATGGAGGGGTGTATTAGATGGAACTCTTGGTTACATGTGACTGAAACTCGATTTGAACTAGCCATGACTAAAAAGAGGGGAACTTACTGATCCAAACTGTGCTTCTCTTTCTCTCTCTCTGTCTCCCTCCCACCATATTTTCTTCTCTCTATATGTTAATTTTAGTCTTTGAAACTAATTGTATAAAAAATATAACAAACCATCATTTTCCAGCTGCTCTTGGGCCCAGATCCTTGCATGGTCTCACCCTAAGAGAAAAGGCTCTATTTAGGAAAATTATAAGAAAGCTCTCTGGCATAACACGATACTTGTTCCCTGGAACAAACAAACTAGGCCTTCTTCTTTGACTAGTGTGGCTACAATAACTTCTCAACCCCATCTCTTAATCATTAGTCCACCATTCCAACTAACCAAAGTTGCTAGGACAGTGAGGTATAACAATTGACTCCACTTGGAATAGGTGTCTTCTTTTATGTCTATTACCGTGTCCAAGACAAAGGCAGAGTTCCAGTTCAAAACTCTTCTTACAACAAGAGAGAGGAGGGAGAATTACTATGAACTAGAAGCCACTATGATCTGTGACTCTTTCAATCAAGGCTGATAGTCACAAGTATGCACCTGTTTGGCTGGAGTGATTGATTGTGGCTAGTGTCTATTTTGATCAGTTGTGGCATCTGTTGTAATTGGTGGGAACTAGTTTTTAAAAATTTGAAATATCATCTCTATTTACAAGAGGGGAGTCTCAAAAATAAATTATGTCATTTATAACTTAAGATAGTAAAGAAGGAGAAAACAATGGCTATTGAGACAGGGCTTTAAAGTTGTAGAGGAAAGAAAATGAGAAACCTCACTAGATTGGACTAGGAGAGTATCTAGCATGTCAATTTTATTTGAAATATAAATTGCAGTACTGTCCATGAATATAAAATAATAGAAGTCATTGCTTTAAGCACCTTATATACTTTATTTCTTTTAAAACTCACAAAAATCATTGAGGCTAGTAAAGTTGACCCTTGAACAATGCAAGGGTTAGGAACACTGACCCCATAGAGTAGAAAATCCTCCTATAACTTTGAACTCCTCAAAAACTGAACTACCAATAGCTTACTGCTGACTGGAAGCCTCACTGATAACATACAAAAATAAACAGTCAGTCAACATATAAATAGACTAGTATCTATGTATATTTTATGCTTTCATGACATATCTTTTTCTTATTTTTATTTTATATTTCTAGGCTACATGGTTCATATGAGAGCGTTTTCAAATTGTCACAAATCCCCCCCCCAAAAAAATTTCTAATATATTTATTGGGGAAAAAATCCATATAGAAGCACACCTGCACAGTTCAAACATGTACTGTTCAAAGATCACTTTATTATCATTATTTTATAGGCAGAAGAAGTGACATTTGTTTCCAAGATCTATTCTAGAATATGACATTGTATTTATTTCCTCTTCATTTTTACTTTCTTCTATTTCTTTGTCTTTTCTATTTTGTTCTACCTTTTCTATCCTCTGATCATATAGTACTTTTTCCTTTTCCAGTTTCCTTTCCTTTTATCACCCAATTATTTTATTTTCATCTGATTATTTCATGCCAAATTGATACCACTGGAAAAAGGAAATATTTTGAAGGCTATTACAGTAGCTTGGGAAATTTTATAGTGGCCTGGCAGAGTTGTTTCACATGAAATTTTTGTTTATGTTGTTGTTTACTATTGTAATAAATTGAGAAAATCTGTATCAACTCCCTTTAGAACCATGACTTGAAGGAATATATTTTATTTTTACTTTTACTAGTCAAAATCCAATTCCCCATTTTTAAAAAAAAATGTTTTTAAAAAGGCAGATTTAGAAATCAACTTTTAGACTAAACAGGATTTTTAATTGGGGATTGCCATTCTACTTTATACCCTTGAAGATATTAATGCCTGTGATTACATGGATTTGTTGTTGGGCTAGAGTATGTTTGTTGTCTAGTTTGCTCTAAGGATGAATCAAAATGCCACAGTATCAAGATAGGGTCTTAACGCTAAACCAATATGCATGAAACTCAGATTCTAATAGTAAAGTGCCGGGTACCCCGCATATCTGTAGGCAGACACAAAGGACGTTGCATCTGATCAGCCTGAAGACAAAAGACAATTTTTACAGGGAATTTTTTGAATTTTTCAAGCTAGATGGCAGTGCCTTAAAGTGAAAGCAATTGTGGTAGAGACTGAGGAGAGGAGAAAATTATGAGGAGGGGGATGACTTTTAGAAGATCTCAGTTAAAGATACAAAATGAATACTAGGAAAGTAAGGTTTAGAAAAAGGAAAATTATATTTCACATTACAGAGACCTAAAGTCTTTCAATTCTATTTTGTCATGACTTATGTGAAAACAGAAAGAAGAAAAGTGATCCTGTAAACGTTAAAATGTAAATATCGCCTAATGAAGAAGAATTTTAAGGCAATGCTATTTTCCCTTAAAAATGGTGAAGAAAACCAGTTAACTGACTTAAGGTGACACACATAAGTGATGATGCAGCTCCCAATGAGTCTTTAGGGACATGCTGTACTGTAATTAGATTGGCATCCTTCACAAAGTCGCTTTCTCGCTTGCTCACAACCTGAATCTTGTAATTCGGTTAGCTTATAAATGGTTCTAAAAAACCTCACACACATGAAAAACTTTTCCATCTCATGAGTTCTGCAATTTAATATGCGTAAAAGTTATCACTATCTTTTGCTCATTTTGTTTTACTTTTTTTCCAAGACACTGCTTTTTCTTTGTTTAAACTAACAGTGCTCACAAACTACTCTACCACTGATTCCATCATGAGGATTACTCTTATTATTGGATTTCTGCAACAAGGTGCATGCTATTGGTACTGGTAGGTAGTGCTCATGTGCACACTTCACTTGGTATGACATATTTTTAGCAATGTTAGTACACAGCAGATAGAGAACTTTTTAATACACAAAGTGAGGTGTGGGCAACAACAGATGCCTGAGAGAGAGAAAACGAAGAAGCTCTCAGGCTGGCTGAATGCTTACTTCATAGAATCAAAGGGTGAGCAAAATTCTGAAGAAAAGCATGGAAAAATTCATGTGACTGTATCTTACTTTAGTCACTCTCTTTATAGGCAAAAAAAGGCTACAGAATAGTACCAGACTTCTAGGAAGTGAAAAAGGTTGTCCATCTGATGTAGATGGTGTTTAATGGAAATTGTCAGTGGTACCACTTGGGAATGAGAATGTGTGGTATCTGTTGGCAGCCTCAGAAGGAAGGCAGCTTTCATCATGCAAGAAAGAGCTGCTTGTGGCCAGTCAGGTTTGCAGCTTTTATTCTAATTAGCCCTGTTCATTGGGTTGGTGATTCTTAAGATTCATTGGGCCAATCTCTTGTGGGAAATGATATGCCTAAGGCTAGGGATCAAGACGCAGGTAGTAGGTATTGATCCCTGGAACTCACTTGAACTGTCTTAGAGAAAACTTTAGAATAGAAGTTATAAAAACATCAATAGAGTGAAAGTTGTCAGGATCAAAATGGAGCCATTTGTGTTCACAAACAAAACAAACAAATGAAAAAATCTTGACAAATAGAGCCAGGGAAGGCTATGAAGAGAGGGTCCTCATGATTGCATGCCTGATAACAAAATCACAAAAGACTTAGCAAAGACCACAACCTTGCACAAAGGCCTCACAACCTCACACAAAACATACATTAACATGGACATTTACCAAGCAATTGCCTTTCCAACCTCAGATGCGTGTCAATCTTTTTATTGGTCTTTGTAGCCAAGGATAATTATCTCAAAACAATTATGTTACCTCCCTGAAAATATACATAGTTTTCTATGGCACTATATTCCCATTACAGTGCCCTGTTCCCAAGTAAATATCATTTTCTCTTAGAGAGCTTCTCTTTATTTGTTATTTAGGTTGACAATATCAGTAATCAGTTTTTATACAATGCCTAGCCCATACCAGCACATAAGTATATTAGGTCTTTGCTACCAAGACCAGCAGTATTAGCTTCATCTGGAAGTGTCTTAGTCAGTTCAGGATATTATAACAAATTCCCATAGACTGGATGGCTTATAAACTACAGAAATTCATTTCTCATGGTTACAGAGGCTGGAAGTCCAATAGTAGATGCCAGCTTGGTGGGGTTCTGGTGAGGGCCCTCTTCTAGGTTGCAGATTGAATTTCCCCTTGTATCCTCACATGGCAGAAAAAGAGATAGAGAGCTCTCTGGAGTCTTATTTTATAGGGTACCAGTCCCATTCAGAAAGGTTCCACCTTCATGATTTAATTATATCCCAAAGGCTCCACCTTCTAATATCATCACATTAGATGTTAGGATTTCAACTTATGAATTTGGGGTGAACACAAACAATCAGAGCTTCCCAGGGAGTTTGATAGAAATGCAGAATACCAGGCCCCACTCCTGACTTACTGCTTTAAATTCAGCCTTTTAACAATTTCTCAGGTGATGCATCTGCACATTAAAATTTGAGAATCACTCCAGGAGAAACTTTACAAAATTCATCCTAAGATTTATTATCCAATTTAAAAGCCCAAATTTATCTATAGAGTGAGAGCTAAGCAAGTGTATTTCTTCAAGATTCAACTGTATCATTGAATTCATTTGTGAGACTTGTAGATTTTGTTATGTATCCTCATTACACAGAAAAGCATGAGCTACTAAAATTTGAGGATGCTCACTTAGTGTTCTAACCCAGGACTCGGTGCAATATTCAGAGGTGGAGTATAGGCTGGGTTGTGTAGGCTGCTCTGTCCTTTTGCTTTAACATTTTTATACAAGCAAAATCATTGTGGAAACAATGATCTATAGATGGAACCACAGAAGGAGAGATTAAAGGGAAGGCAGTTGGAATGAGAGGAAAAAGAAGAAGACGCATTCTTTTGTTTTGGAGACTGTAATGGGCTTAAGAGCAGGGGATGTTCATCTGAGCCTGCAGGTATATTTTAATATTAACTGGCAGAGCTATTGTCTTCCTTAATGACAGCTTCCATGAGTCACTGCCACTTCTACAGTGCCTGGTGAGTGTGAGTGCCTGGGGGAGAGGAGGTGCCCTTACAGAATAAAGGACATGAGTGATTTTTCATTCAGTCTCTGTCTTCTTTGCAGACCCGAATGATAAGGTTCTTTAGTCTCCATCTATGTTGAACATCTTTAGTTTTGCAAGTAATAGATTTCTTACAGTGCTTAGTGGTTTTGAAGCAAAAAGTTTCTGCTTCCTCCTCAAAGATCTTCTCTTTCTATAAATTTAATGTTTTCATATTTCCTAAGTCTCTTCTTATGATACTTCTTTCCCAGTAATAAGAGTTCATTTAGGGGAAGGCAGCAGCAAGACCTCATTCTTATCTTCAGGTGCAAACACCAGTGAAGGCTGTGGTTGAATATTACGTGGAAAGAAGACAGGCAAGATGAAATTAGAAATGAAATAAGGTGAAGAGAGAAGTAATGAAGAGGGGAAGGGATATTTAGCCACAATTGGGTAAGGGGAAAAAATACAAAAGTTGGTATTTGTTCCTGATGTTAACTATTTCATATCTGAACATAAAGGCTTGCATGCCTACTTTTGCTTCTTTTCTATTCCTGACAACCAATAGAAAGAGTGATTCTAAATTGTAGCAGTTATAAAAGAATACTCTAGTTTTTCT
This sequence comes from Cheirogaleus medius, assembly GCA_008086735.1. Taxonomy (NCBI): domain Eukaryota; kingdom Metazoa; phylum Chordata; class Mammalia; order Primates; family Cheirogaleidae; genus Cheirogaleus; species Cheirogaleus medius. The sequence goes on from VBSM01000272.1 coordinate 65,999,147, forward strand.
CTAGTTCTCTTTCTCACCACCTTCTTCTGAAAGAATAAGTTGAACACCACAACATAGGGATTTCTTGGAAGATGTTTATCATACATTTTCATTCTAACTGGGCTCAGGCTTGTAATTCAGACCTGTTTCATTCTGCCATTATAGAAAGTGTGAAAATAGGCAAAGTAAGAGAGAATTTGAGTAGTCAGAAAACCATGATATGCTCAGTTCTTCGCATTTATGAAATGGAATTGTTTTCTGCATCCCATCTGCCCTGATACAGTATCATAAATTTGGATTATATGTCAATTATCCAAATTTACTTCTCTGTGCTTTCTCCTTTGAATATAAATGTGAAAGCTTTAATCTAAAGCTTTCTTATGCACAAAACTTCTCATAAGAGCTATTTTAACCACCAATCTGAGCTATTTCATAATCACCAAACATCTTCTCTTTCCAAGGTCATCTGTTTCACTACATCATTGTAAATGAAGTGGGACATATGGGTCTGTTTAATCAAATTTCATGCTCTGCTGCCTCTATCTTATGGCTTCTTTGCTAATTGATCAAGTTTTCAATTAAAGTCTTCCATCTTTGTTTTAATTCTTTGTTAAGGTTTTTATTCCATTAGATGATTCCGTGAAATCTGAGTTCCTACAAACCCTTCTTATCTTCTCATTTTATCTGTCTAACGTGGAGTTGCTCGCATTGAGGAAATGTTGTTCTCCTTTTCCCTTTGACTTCATCCCATTTCTCACAGTGTAATTTCTCCTTGAACTGGCTTTGTCTACTATATTCAGGATCTTTAAAATTTTGATTTATTTGTTTAGGAGGGGATTAATTTATTTCATGTGTTATCAGGGATTTTTTTTTAACCTTACTTGTGTACTTTTCAGCTGTCTTGTTCAGTAACAATTAAACAAATTAGAAATATAGTTTTCTAAGCAACAGCTAAAAAATGACTGTAGTTAATAAATGGAAGACATGCGACACTACCTTTTAGGTAGGAGTCTTGTCTGTGAGGTCTCTGTAATGAGTTGTGGCATTACTTGATTACCAAACCCATTTTATTGTTTCTATAGATCAGTTAAATGCTAACACAACAAATATATGCATCTATCTGGTTATATTGATTACTCACTTTTGTACTTGATAAGCAAAGATTCATCCCCAAAGCTACAGTAAATCAAATCTGCCTTAAAATTCACTAATGAATAGTGTATTCAAATATAATAGTTATTAAATTCAATATATTTTTTAAAAAAACAAAGAAAATGTACTGACAGGATCAATGTAAATAAGCTTCGTCTAGGAGGACTTTACTGATTGCAAAATAATTCTTAATTCCAAAATGTGGAATTTTAACTTTAAGTCTCATACAACCCTGCAGGAGAAATTCAGACAACACTGTATCATCAAAGACTTTGCAATGCATGACAGGCTGTATTAAAGGTTTACTGTTTAGACGTTTTACAATATGAAATTCTCGGTTTATGATAATCTTCAAATAAAGTGTGAAAGCCCATAAAATACATTTCTTTTGCCTGCTTAAGATGCAAAGAGCAGACATACTTTCTCACTTTGGTTTCAGCATCTTGAAGCAGAGCTTGTGCTCAGATTGGGACAGTGGTTCTTGGCACTTGCTCTAAGACATGCTGTTGATGCTGCAAGCAGTGGGTTTTGGAGCATATAATATTTTGCTTCTACAAATATGTTTTAAATATTCAGAACCTAGTGATAATTTTAACAAGATTTGTTTATACTTTCACAGGTTCCTTAATTTTCACTCACTGCCTGATAAAGATTTAGCTTGTTGCAAGGATCAAAAATGCCAAAGAGCAATTTTAAAGATAGGTATGTCTAGGATGCACGTTGTTAACCATCACACCTCCTTGGCAACCGAAGAATCAAAAATAGCAAGTTGTGAAATAATTTTCAACCACATGCAGGTTCAAGAAATCAATAAACTCAATGTACATTTAAGGATATTTTCTGGAAAGGGGCATAGAAACCTAATAAAGGAAGAAGTTGTGCAACCTACTGTAAAACTTTCCTGTATTTTAGGTAGATGTGCCCTTATAAAATTAAAAACAAAAAAGACAAAACAAAAACTCTTAACTGTACTTTTTGCCAAGATTCTATCTTCCTATTTTACAAGAATATTCTAGTCTCCAGATATAAAATTGCTCAACTATCCCAGTGGTTGGTTGTTTTAACAAAAATCATTTTGTTTTAAAAATTTATGATGTGTTGTGGCTGATCAAATTGAACCATACCATATCATAAATTCAAAACCAATTTTGTCTAAGAATGCACACTATCTGTTGAAAAGGCATTTTCCCCTACATTCCATCGTTTTTAACGTAGAGCTTTCCCCTCTTGAGTGTGTAGCAGTATCACTTGGGGAGACCACATCCCTGCAGATTCAGATTTGATTGATCTGCAGTAAAGGATCCAAGAATCTGCATTGTATAAAGCCCCCATCATTGTCCCCCATGTCATTCTAATGCAGCTAATTCTTATGAAGATCTTCGGAGATACTGTGAGGACATGGCTTAAATAGGCCAACACTCCTGCTTCTGATAAAGACCTTGAACTTTGCTTATTTACTGGAAGGTGTCAGAACCTTAAGGTTTTCTTTTTTTAGTTGATTTTTATGGATTACATTATCAAAAACTATTGAATATCATCTCTCTTTTATTTTATGGTTCAAATGTGACTTGTTAATTATCTACAAAGGCAGTTCAACCTATGAATTAAACTTCTAAAAACTTCCATCTTCTATAATTTTTACTTAAATGATTCTGTTTTTGAGGGGCTGAATGACTTGTTTTCTGGGTTTAAGTGATTTCTTGTAGTGATCTTTATCAGATAAAACACGTTATACTTTTGAGTGAAACACTGACTTTTTCATTATTTACTCTTATTAAAGGAACAAATAACCTCCATGAGACTTCTTTAATATTAGTTGTAACATTACACTTCTACTTCATTAAGGCAGGCTATTTTCCTTATAGGTTTCAATTTGAAATAACGTGACACTGTTGGAGATTAGTTGTGCTAAATCTGTATTTGTGTCATTGTGTCCCTACCTACTAATTTCATTCTGCCTTTGAAGTACCGTTTGTTTCCTTCAATGGGTGTGGACATCTTTGGACCCTTAGAAGCCCAGGTTGATTAACTGGATAGCTTTTCCTGACTCATGCCCACAGCCACGCTGAATTGCATTTAGTAACAGGGATCTGGGGAATTCCAGATTCTTAATTCTAATAAAATTCTTGGCTCTGAATGTGTAACACACTTGTGTTATTTCTGTACTGCTATATATAGGTAAACCTCATGGAAGAGTATGTTAGAGTAGGTCCAAATAGCTCTGTGCATTTAAGTGCATGGTCATTTACAATCCTTATCTATTAACTGAAGGGTACACATCAGAGCTTCCCTACAATAGTTTTTTGAGTAGAATTACCCTTAAAGAACTTTGCCTTCAAAATAGTCTTGTTGGTTAATTATGTTCTTTTAAGGAGGTTTTGGATCTGGAATGGCAGGACACTTCAAGGGAGTAGTTGGTGATAACTCCATTATGTACGCCTTTCTCCCCAATCTTAGGGCAGCCAACCTGGCTTCTCTAGTTGTAGCCCCAGGCCTAGCACTATAAATTTCCAAATCTCAGGTTGGAATTTATCTTCACAGTGGAAACTGGATGGGGCATGAATTTGAAAAGGAATATGAGGTTTATTTTCCTAAGTGCTTCCACAGAGAACCTATGCCCAAACCCTCATTTCCTTTTGAGCTCTTCCAACTCTTTGAACTTCTGAGAGAAAGGAAACTATATAATAGTGGGGGAAAGTGAAACAGGGAAGCAAGGGAGAGTGCACATACCAGGGAGAGCATATCCACAGAACAGGGTTTTCTATGTTTTAAAGGATGGTGTTTTATAACCTCCTATAGTTTCCTGCTTGAAGTGATTTGGGAGAAAGATGTTGGTAAATAATAACATTAATTAGAAGGGAACTTTTCACTCAAGAGGTTGGCAAAAAGCAAAAAGACTACATGCTATGTTACTCTACATTCCCACAATGAATATTAAATCCTCCTTCAATAATGTAGTGGATGAAACTAGCAGTGGATTTTGGGTCAGAAATGAGGCCAAGGCTGGCCAAGTAGGAAACTGTGTACCAGGGCAGGTCAGCTTATTTATGCAAACCTCACTTTTTTATCTACAGGAATGTAGTGCATGATCGTTCATGGTTCTTACCCCTAAAATTCTAAGATTTTAAATAGGAACTGATTATGTGCCTTCTACTTCTGAGGTAGACTAGAGGTTCTCCAGAGTATATAATTCCTATGAGATCTGAGGGACAAGCCCTAATGCGAGGTACATGAGTAAGCTTCAGTTGGTTTGTTTAGCCAGGAGAGTTCATGCAAATTTAATGGATGAGTGCTTACAAGTTTTTTTCTGGGGATCACAGGGTTTTGGTGTTTTGTTTTGTAAATTAGATTCTCAAGGGAGTTTATGACCCCAAACAGTTCCCTAAAAAGTGAAGTGTAAGAGAGTCTATGCTTGGACAGGTCCTGAGAGAACCTCGCAGATAAGGCTTGAGGAGAGCTGAAGTGGTTGGGCTCACACTTTCCTAGCTTCTTTCCAGTATGTGCCAGAATTCAAGGTATTAATAAAAACTTGTGGAAGATAATATCTTAATGTAATTCTAAAGCATTATCATAAAACAACTACCTAAAACAATTATCAGAAAGTAAGAATGTGTTCAAAACAAAACAAACCAAATAAAACCACCAATGATGGCTGTATATCAAAGAGGCACAGAAACTAACTGAGGAGCTCCCATGGCTAATACTGGAACAATTTGAGCAACAAAATAATGTAGTGTTGGATTATAATCCTCAGTACAAAATAAATACCCATGAGTCTTATGGTGTCTAAATAAGTGATTAAATAAATGAGTAAATTGGAGAGAATAGATAAATCTCCCGTGAATTTCCAATAGTTTATGTAGATATTAATACCTGGCTCTTAAGAAGGTAGAGACTATGTCCCCAGTTCTTAAATGAAGGTTACACACAGTGACTTTCTTCCAGAAAGTAGAGTATGGGAAGGGGGCATAAAGATTGACTTTACAGTGGAGAAGCTTGACAAATACTATGTTAAGCAGTTAATCAAGGTTAATGTCAACAGATGTCAGTCATGTTGATAGGACATACCCTTGATATGATGGGTGAGAATGGTCATTCACCTTTGTGATCTTCCTCCCTGAAGCACATTACCCCTGCCTACTCATGAGAAAAAGTCAGACAAATCCAAATTGGAGGAGGAACATTTTATAAAATGACTGACCCTCAAAACTGTCAATGTCATCAAAAACACAGAAAATCTAAGAAACTATCACAGCCAAGAAGAGCCTAAAGAAACATGACTACTAAATGTAAAGTGATATCCTGAAAGAGAAAAAAAATACTAAGGAAAACATGAAATAATCTAAATAAAATATGGACTTTAAAAAATACATTGTAGAGTGATTGTATGTGTATGTGAACATATCCCTGCAATTATGATGACATTTATTTGGAATGCGATATTGTACAGTCCTTAAGGGCTGACACTAGAGTCCTATTCCCAGGGTTCAAATCTAGGCTCTGCCAATAATTATTAGCTATATAGCTTTGGGTAGTAATTTAACATCTCTGTTCCTCAGTTGCTTTAATGTAAAATTAAAACATGTATCTCTCTTAGGACAGTATTTGTCCCTAGAAGATGCTCTTAGTTCGTTGTTGTTTATTTATTTACTTCTTTTTTTAGAGACAAGGTCTTGCTATGTTGCCCAGGCTGGACTTGAACTCCTGGGCTCAAAAACTTCTCCTGCCTAAGCCTTCTCAGCTTTCTGAGTAGCTGGGACTATAGTCATGCACCACCAAGACTAGCTACTTAGGTCATTAAGTATGAAATGTCCCATTTCCTTAAGTACTAAGTTTGACGGTTGATATCTGTGACATTTCACTTTGACACTTCTTGCTTTATTTTTATTGTAAAGCTACATCCTCACTCTTTCAAATGCATGGTTTGGCTTATGATTATCTTTCAAAGTATTTTTTAGAGAAATTTTTGTGAAGCCATGGGTAAGTCAAAAATGCATGTTATTTTCAAATATGAGTTTCGTTGTGGAACCGATGTTGTATAGACAGCTCAAAATATCAACAAAGTGTTTGAAAGGATGTGGCTAATGAACACACAGCACACAGAAGGTTTGAAAAGTTCTGTTCTGGTTAGTTTAATCTTGAAAATGAGCCATGTGGGTGACCTGAGATCAAGGTCGATAATGATGAGCTGAAAGCTGTAGTGGAAGCAAATCTACCTCATACTACACGTGAATTAGCAGAAAGGATTGACATTACTATTCCAACAATATTGGACCATTTCAAACAAATTGGCAAGGTAGAGAAGCTGGATAGATGGGTACCACGTGAATTAAACAAGCATCAGAAGAGGAATTGTCTCAAAGCTTGCCTTTCTTCGCTGTCGCAGCATAAAGGTGAATCATTTCTACACCATATTGTTACTTGTGATGACAAATGGATTCTTTTTGACAACTGCAAGCATTGGGCACAACGGTTAGATAAAGATGAAGTGCTGAAACACAGTCTAAAACCAAATATTCATCAAAAAAAGCTAATGTTTTCTGTTTGGTGGTTCATTACTGGTATAGCTTCACGAAAGCTGGTAGATCATTTGCAGTGCATGTCTACTGCAACCATAAGCAGTCAAAACTGGTCAAAAGAGGCCAATCCTCTTGCAAGACGATGCTTGACCACATGTCACACAAACAATGCTGCTCAAATTACAGAGGCTGGACTTGGAAACTCTGTGTCATCTACTGTATTCACCAGACCTTGCACCAACTGACTACCACTTCTTGGCTTTGGGACACTGCTTACAAGGAAAAATATTCAATTCTAAACAAGCTGTGGAAAATGCCTTTCATGATTTCATTGCCACTAGCTCTCCAGGCTTCTTCACTACCGGCATAAGCAAGCTACCATATGTTTTAGGTGTGTACTTTGATTAATTGTACTGCTTCTTGTTTGAGATATAATAAACTAAACACTTAATTCAAAATCAGACATTTTAAATAGTTTCTTCTTCTTCTTCTTTTTTTTTTTTTTAGTGGCAGATCTTGCTATGTTGCTCAGGTTGATTTCAAACTTCTGTCCTCAAGCTATCCTCCCGCCTCATTCTCCTGAGTTGCTGAGATTATAGGCATGAGCCACCATGCTAGGCTCTGAGCTATTCTGATATATCATGATCCCCATCTTACTTACAAGGCGACCAGTTCAAAGAAGTTAAGCTACTTTCTGAAAATTATAGATGAATGCCAGAGTGGGGATACAACATATTCCAGTTTCGAAGCTCATGTTTTTTAAACTGTGTAAGGTTGCCTGTTAGGCAATCTCTACTTGTAAACTCTCCGAAAGTTTTAAATTAAAGAAAAGATCCTAAAGATATTGCTCTAAAATTTTTTCCTCAACATTTTATCACCTTATTTTTCACAATATCGTTATAGATGGAAGAATAAACACTGATTTCTGTATTTTGCATAGGAAAAAGCAATGCTCTAATTTTGCTCTTCTTTTCACATCAGGAGTTTCTTAGAACCTAGGAGTAAAATCTACCTTAATCAGACTAAGTTTTATTATTTGCTCCAGAAGGAATATATGCAATGTTCTATGCTAGGTGTTATAGGCAATATAATGAGGAATACATTGATTATTTCCCTTAAGGATTTGGCTATATAGTGTTTTTGTCTTCTTTTTATCAAAACTTAAACTAGGCAATATATTCCACATATATGTATTTTATAATTAGTTTAATGTATCATCATGTGATCATATTTTTAACAACTAAATATCAGACAAAAGATAACTCTGAAGTTATTGAGTTTTAAAAAGACAAACACATACAAATTATATAGTACAAAATTTTGCTGTGTTAAAAATATAAATAAAACAAAGTTGCATAAAATTGGGACTTTTTTGAATTATATGCACGCATTTGTATACAATCCAATATACATGTATACATATATAATGTTTATATGTGGCATTGTCGGACCATGTATGAGGGCACTGTACAGAAACATCATCCTGTAGGCGTGTGAATATGAGTGTTTCACAAAAAGTAGTAAAGGAAGAGGGAAGCCTAAACTGGCAATAAGTCATACATTAATATTAATTATTTAATTACTATTGTGCAAAAAATTACCCCAAAACTTAGTGGCTTAAAGTAACACAATTCCCAGTTTCTGTGGATAAGAAATCTGGGTGCATGCTGTGGTTCAATATTTCTTATGAGGTTTCAGTAAAGGCTGGGGCTGTGGTCTCATCTAAAGGCTCTGCTAGGGGAGCATCTGCTTCCAAGTTTACACACCTGGTTGTTGGCAAAATTCACTTCCTCACTGACTGTGGGATAAGATCCTCAGTTTGTCACTGGCAGTTGGCCAGGAGCCTCCCTTAGTTCCTTTACACATGGGTTTCCCCATGAGGCAGCCCACAACATAGCAGCTACTTCCCTCAGAGCATTAGAGCAAGTGAGTGCCCAAGGAAATCAGTCTTTTTATAAGGTATTCCTGTGAGTGACATCCCATCGCTTCTGCCATATTTTTTTGTAGAAGTTAGTCACTAGGTCCAGCACATAGTCAAGGGGAAAGGGATTGCATAGGACTTGGATAACAGGAGGCAGGGATCACTAGTAGGGGCTGCCCCTAAATGATCACTAGTACGGGTTTTCAGAATAGTCACACTTCCGCTGAAGACTAAGATTTAATGGAGCGAAGGAAGGCAGTCCCAGTTTGAGAATTGCTTTTCTATCATTTTAGGGCTGCCTATCACAGTGTATTTTGTATAAGGAAATAGTGTGAAACACTGAAGGAAAGTGCCTTGGCCCAAGTATAGATGAATGCAGGGGCAAGAGAGGCTCTATGGGTCCAGCCTATGGGTTGTATCTCAAACATGTGGGTGGGTCATGGCGATGGAGTGTTTTTGTCTGGTTGCAGTATTTAGAGATGTGATTTATGTGAGAAATTGCATAGCTATTTATCAAACTCATTGTCTCTTCCTCTTGGTAACGCAGCTAGAACACATTTGCAATCATTCTTAGAAGGTAGATATGGACATGTGACTAAGTTTCAGCTAGAGCAATATAAATAGAAGTTATGCGCACCACAGTCGGGCAGGCACAATAGACCCCTACTCACAGTCTTCCACGTTCTTTTCCACTTCAGTCTGAGTGGAATGGAGATGCCTTCAAGGGTGATTTTGTAAGGTCCATCTTGAATATAACAGAGCCTAAGATGAAAGGAACGTTAGTACCTGAATATATGACTGGAGAGAGTTATCAACTGATAAAGAACATTCATTCTGAACATTAGATGGGAAAGAAACTTCTACTGTACTAAGCCACCAAGAGTATGGAGTTCGTTGATTATAGAAGCTAGCATTCCTGCAACAGCTACCAGGGCCCAATATCTGAAGCAGCAGTCCTGAACCAAATAGTTAAGCTCCAGTTATGCAAAGGCAAACCAGAAATTTAAGATCATGGCTGACTTATATTTTAATCTAAAATGCCTAGTAAAGTTTTTGGCACAAGATAGATTCCTCGTAATTTGATTAAATGATAGATGCTGATTCAAGTTAGTCAGTTATTAAGGGGAGGTGCTACATGTAAGGTTTAGGAGCTAGCAGAAGTAGTTTGAGCCTAGAGCAATACCCAAAATAAAATTTCAGAGCGTGATATTACTGTTTTGTTTTGTTTTGCTGTTGTTAATGTATTGCCTTCAACCTCTGATGCAGAATTAAAACTAATTAAACAGGTCAGAAAATGAAAGGCCCAAGTTAGGAGCTTTAGAGTGACATATTAGATTTAAGAGCAAAGAGTTTAGAGGCACTGACAACAACAATAAATTCGGTTTACTAAATATTTACCTTCTTCAGTCAGCTTTTATTGTTGGCCCAGATATATTACAACTCTGCTTTCCCCAAAGCATCTTAAAGACTTTTGATTCCTTTATATCTCACATAATATCTTGTAAATTGGATCTATAGTGTGTGTCATTTCTATTCTTGTTTAACAGTCCTGTATTGAATACCGACTATGTGCCAGGCATTGGGCCACGTGCTGGAAATATTGGGATGTACGGTCCTGTGTCTTTTAGGAGTTCCATCTAGGGAGTTTAAGGAAAACAGAGGTTACCTGTGTATAGGCATGCTTTACTGGGAGCATTTGAAGTGCTAGCATTAATAGCATAATACTTGCAAAGAAAAAATTAATAGAATACCAAAAATTGATGTTTATATCCACCGAATTTTTCTCATCATTACTACACCTCTTGCTCCCAAACTGTACATTCACATATACCAGATACTTTTTCCTTTTTCATTCTTTTCTAGTGTATTTTTAAATACTTTTTTCAATTTGGTTTGTTGCTCAAAAAAAAAATGAAAATAACATATACATATATAATAACAATAACATGTGGGAAGTTTTTCTGTGTCATTTTGATGACGTGTTACAATTCTGTAACTTTTGCTTCTTTGTATGTGAAAAATGGTAACTCCGAAGGGGCAAAACATCTGGCTGGCAACTTAGGGCAGAGCCGGGCAGCCTAGGATCTCCGCAGCCTGGGAAATGGGAGAGGGGGCTGGGACACTTAAGAAAGAAAGCACCTCTCTGAACTTAAACATGTCCTATGGGTTTTCAGAAGAGTCACACTGATGCTGAAGACTAAGATTTAATGGAGCAAAGGAAGGCAGTCCCAGTTTGAGAATTGCTTTTCTATTTTTATGCCACTTCTTTATTTATTATTTTTTTTTTCTAGATGCTGCTCTTGCCTGTGCGGCTCTCTTATTGCCGTTGAGCACTTAGTCCATGTCTGCCATTGGTCTAAGTGCTTCACTTAACATTATTTCATTTAATGCTCATAACAACCACCCCACGGGAAGGCGCTCCTGTTGTCTTCATTTTTTCAAAGGGGAAAACAAGTGAAGGTAGGTCTGACTGTTGCATTGCTAGTAAATGATGTGGTAGTCTGATTCTAGTGATCTGCCCTTTGACAATTTTCTGAATATTACTCCTCCCTTTTCTTAAAATTTCTTAATTTGTCTAATGTAATTGAGAATTACTCGAAATATCCAAACTTACCAAATCACCTGTTTATTTATTTACTTTTAAGATAGGGCCTTTCTCTGTTGCCCAGGCTAGAGTGCAGTGGCATCATCATAGCTCGCTGCAATCTCCAACTCCTAGGCCCGAGCTATCCTTCTGCCTTGGCCTCTAAGCAGCTGAGATTATGGACACAAGCCACCACACCACCTAATTTTAAAACAATTTTTTTTGGAGATGGGGGTCTTGCTATTGTGCAAGCTGGTCTCAAACTCCTATCCTCAAATGATTCTCCCACTTTGGCTTCCCAAAGGCTAGGATTATAGGTGCGCCACTGTGCTCAGCCTGCTTATTTTGATAACTTTATTTTCTTTTCTTCAAAAGTAATCATACTTAATTTAGAAAATACAGATAAGCAAAAGAAGTAAACAAAATCACCTATAACCCCTCCATATAAAAACAGTGTCATCATCTTTGGTAGATAAACACATATGAACACATGCAACTGACATTTATTGGACATCTCTTATATGTTAACTCTCTGCAGATACAGAACTTTGTTAGCCGTTTTCAAATTTCAGGGCACAGATATACACTTAGGCTAATTCATCCAGTGATGCTTTCTTTATTGAATGAATGCAGAAGAATAAGGAAATGAAGAAAATGTCTCAGTAGCTATATAGCCTGCCCTGTGAAAATGGAAGACTGTTCAGGAAACAAAGACAAGTAGTAATTTAACATTAATTCTTGGACAAATCTACTCTGGCATTGTTGCTCCCTATGCTACAAATCTACAATTTCCTGTGAGAGTTTTTGCAGCCTTCCCATCCTCTGTTCTACTTTTTCTTTTGTTACTAAATAAATGTCTCCTTTCTCCTCTTTATTACTTTTTCTTGATTATGACTAAGTAGTGTCTTCTCTCAGTATGTTTCTCTGTTTTTCTTCATCCTTCTATTTTGTTTATTTCTGAGTACCTTAACATTGCAACCCTATGATCTGATTTACTGCCCACACATCTAGGCTGGTGTGGAATACCCCTGGTAAATGGAACTCACAGGTCAGATTACGGTTAGGTGAAGTTAGTCTGGATCATCTCAGTCTTGATTTATGCCTGTTGATCCTGCATAATTAATAGCCACATCCCTTTTCACTATCAAAATTTCCCAGTTTGAATGATAAATCATATGATTATGTTGCTCATAGACCACTGGTTAGCCAGTAAAGGATAGGCATAAGTTATTGAAGAATAGATCCAAGAGATGGAAAAAAAAAAGTGAAACTGCGATTTTAAGATTTTCCCAATTAGTTTGATAACAAGGAGACAAAGAATTGATTTTAAATATTTTATTTGGAAAACATGATTAGTAGACTAGAATTAACCATTATTTATTTTTTAAAAAGCCACAGAAGCAGGATATGGAAATACAATTGCTTTTAAGTGTACTAGAATTTTTTCAAAAGAATCACATGCTGGAATGAAAATGTATACAAGCGATTTTTAAAAGCTGATATCCTATGGATTGCATTTGATGCTACAATACATTAAAAATAGAAACAAATAATGAGAATGGAATTAAAATGAGCCAAAATGAATGAAAACTTTTTAAAAAGTGCTTCTGAAAAGTGTCTGGGCCAAGGAAGGAATCCAGAACAAGAAAATGCAATGAAAATATAAATACAATATACAAAAAGTATGGAATTCTGCCAAAATAGCACTTAGGAGAAAATTTATCACTCAAAATTTCACTATTTATATGAAAGAAAAGAGAAAAACAATGAACTAAGCCTCTACTTGAAGTACTCAGGAAAGAATAAAACAACATGCCAAACGAAAATAGAAAAAAGAAAACAATAAAAAATAAAATTGGAAATATGTTGGAACAATAATGCAAAATGAATCCAATTCACTATAAAACCAACAATAAATATTTAGGAATAAATTTAAGAGCTGCAAATGATGCATAACGCTACCAAGGTTTATTGGCAGAACAGTGAAATAAATGCAGAGGCAAACCACATTTCTGAATATGAAGATAATCATATTCTAAATCTGTCAGATGTTCCCAACATTCGTTATAGCTTTGATATAGTCTCAATGAAGGAATAAACATGATTTTCTTTATAAATGGACAAAAAATTCTAATAATGCATCTGGAAGCATAAATAGGTCAGAATATCCAAGAGTTTTCTGAAAAAGACAATTGAAAGTTATTAATTCCCATGGCTAGATTAAAGTAACAAGAATAAAAGCCATGTGTCCTTTTAATGGAAATAAAACAAGATAACTAAATAAACTGCAGCTATATTGAAATTTTAAATATAAAAATATGTTATAGAAAACAATGACTATTAACCAGAACTTTAGAGTGGTCACTTTGTAAGTACAGAGGTGATGGAAAATATCAAAATGGAAAAAGAGCCACAGATACTACAAATTTTAGTTCTGTACAATGAAAAAAGATTGCAACTATTAATAAATCAAAAACTGCACATATAGTTTCAGAAAAAGTGAAAAAAATTAAATAAAAATTATATAAAATATTCATTTAGCATTTTGAAAATATTCTGAACATGGAAAATAATTAGAGGATATTATAAAAAGAGTTACTTAGTTCAACAGACGTTTATTAAACACCTAAGCTCTCAGATGCTTAGAAAAATATTATCACTACCCTCAAGGAGCTTGCAGCTGTTAAGCAAATAAACATGGCGAAGAAATGCAAATTAGAATAGGACTATTAAACCACTTTATACTTGTTTAATTGGTATAATTAAAGTTAAAATCTTTAGTATACATGAGATTTTTTAAAACTGATTCACAATGCAGGTATCAATTCATTTACATTTTTATACTTTTAAAATTTAACCATAATCAACTTTAACTGTTGAAAAATTAAGCAATGTATATTCTCAGAAAGAAAAATCACTTGTAATATCCAGAAATAACTATAATTAATATTTTAATGTACATTCTTTGCAACATTTAAAGTGTATACTTATTTATTTACCAAAATACAATCATACAATAATATTATTTATGTCTTAATATTTTCTTATATGCATTATTCATATTAATAATATACTTCCAAATTATAATTTTCCTTTGTTTAATCAAATTCCATTGTATTAATAGCAATGTACCATAGTGCACTTGACTAATCCTCTTTTGTTGGCTGACACTTTTCCAGTTTTTCACTATTATTTAATTCATTCATCCGGTAAATACTTATTGTATTAATTGATGTCCTAGGTTTTGTGGACAAATTAATGAACACGGCAGATGTGGTGCCTTTTCCCCTGAGGTTTATATTTCAGATTGCTGTGCTATTCACTTGTCCTCGTCAGGCTCCAGTTTGCCAAGGCATGCCAACCCAGGAATCACATCCCACTTTGCTGCAGGGTACTACCTTCTGAAGAGAATACTGCAACCACCTCCCATTTCCACCTGTTGTGCCACAAAGCTTATGCTCCCAGCTGACTAGGTTATACTGAACTTCTCCCCATGTGGTCAAAGAATGCCTGACTTAACATTAGAATCAGCTGTCCTTTTATTCCAGCCTAAGGCTGATTTCTAGGAATTTAGGTGGTATCCTACCTTCAAGAAGCTGTTAAGAGAAAATTTATCATGTCTAACTTCTTTTTTTTTTCTTGATGGTCACCAAAAATATGAATTCTCACAGACATCAAACTGATTCCTACATGTACTATATTTGTCAAATGCTCAGTGATTTTTTTTTGTTTTTCTTTTTTTTTGAGACAGAGTCTCACTCTCTTGCCTAGGCTAGAGTGCCATGACATCTGCCTAGCTCACAGCAACCTCAAACTCCTGGGCTCAAGAGATCCTCCTGCCTCAGCCTCCCGAGTAGATGGGACTACAGGCACACACCACCATGCCTGACTAATTTTTTTTCTATTTTTAGTTGTTTTGGTTAATTTCTTTCTATTTACAGTAGAGATGGGGTCCTGCTCTTGCTCAGGCTGGTCTCGAACTCCTGGGCTCAAGCAATCCTCTCACCTCGGCCTCCTAGACTGCTATGATTACAGGCATGAGCCACTGCGCCCGGCCAGTGATGCTTTTTTCTTAACTCAGTCTCTTTCCTTTTCCCATCCCCACAAGCTGGCTCACAGTGCCCTATTAAATTCTCACTATATTATAAATAAGCTCACCTACATCCCCAACCATTTTTATATGAAATTTTTATTTCCTCTGAGAAAATCACTGCAAACCCCCATTGTTCATTTTCTCCAATACGCACTACCTTAAGTTTGGATGAAGGATTGGTGCATGCAGGGTCATTACTATACATCATTTTACATTTTCTTTTGTCTCCCTTTCACTAGGCAGTGATTCTAATTTGTTTAATTTGTGTATTTATGTTTGTAAGTATTCTCGCAAAAATTGGCTTTTTGTGAATATCAATATTTAATACAGTAAAAGATATTGTTAGATATTTCATTCTATTCTTATTTTTGTTTTCACTCAGTACTATGTTTATAAGATTCCTCAATGTAGCTATGAGGGCATTTACTCTATTCCATTTCACTGCTGCATAATACCCCACAGGGTCTATTTTCCATAGTATATCTATTCTCTCTACCATCGAGGGATGTCTAGATTGCCTCCAACTACCTGCCAAGTTGAATAATCCTGCAATAAACATTCTTTTATAAATGTACCTTAAGGAATTTTATGAGAGTTTCTTTGGGATACAAAGAACCAGGAATTGAATGGCAAGTTAGAGGGTATAAATATACTTAGTAAGGCTAAATATTGCTAAATTGCCATATCACTGTCTCTACTGTAAGAAAGCCCCTATAACCCATACTTTTTTGTCACTTTTTGCATTATTCAATTTTCTTAGTTTTGCTAGTCTAAGAGATTTAAAATGTTATCTATTTTGCTTTTATTTTGTATTTCTTGGATTAGTAATGAATTTGAACATCTTTCTCTATGCTTTTTGCTTTCAAGTTTCCTCCTTTTGAGTTACATCTTCATATCCTTTGCCTAACTTTTTGGATGGGTTCTGTGATTTTTTTGTTGAATTAGATAAGTTTGTAAGTATATTTTAGATACTAATCCTGTGTAAATATAGGATTTAAAAATATCTTCTCCCATTTGATCATTTGGTAATTAATTTTTTTCTTCATGTATTTTATTTTATAGAAGTCGTTATTTGGATGAAATCAAAGCATTCATTTTATTCCTTTATGGTTTTTGTTTTTGAAGTTTTATTTAAGAAATCTTTTCTAATTACTAAATTTATATTTCATTCTAATTTTATTACTATATCTGTCACATGTAGAATATTAATCCATTTGAATTTTATCTTTTTATGTAGCTTTAGGTAGAAGTATAATTTCCCTCCTCAGAAGGTAAGCCAGTCTATCAATACCACTGTAGTGGCAGCCTCTAAAGTAGACTCTAATGGGTCCTGCTTCATAGTATTCACACCTTTGTGTAATCCCCTCCAATTGAGAGGGTTGTACCTAGTAACTTGCTTCCAACCAACAGAATATGGCAAAAATTATGGGATGTCTCTTCTGAAGTTAGGTTTCAAAAAGACTATGACTTCTGTCTTAATTGTTCTCTCTTGCTTTCTCTTTTCACTCTGGGGGAAACAAGTTGCCATGTTGTAAGTTGCCTTATAGAGAGAGCTGCATGACTGGAAACTGATGTCTCTAGCCAACAGCTAGTGAGAGCCTGAGGATTCTCAGCAACCAGAGAAGGGAGCTTGAAAACAGATCTTCAGAGGCCCACTATAGCATTTGAGTGAAATTGGAAGCAGATCTTCCCTGGAGGAGGTGGAGTCTTTAAAATGACTAGAGCCCTGGCCTCCACGTTATTTGTAGCATTAAGAGAGACCCTGGCTGAAAGAACTCAGCTAGGCTGCACTTGAACTCCTGACATTCAGAAATTGTGAGAAACACAAAGACTTGTACAGCAATGCTCGTAACAGCTTATTCCAAATAGATACAAAGTGGAAAACACTCACATGTTCATCACTGTGTAAATGGATAATAAAAATGATAGTATATTCAAGAAATGGCAGACTACTTAGCAATAAAAAAGTACTCAACATATATGAGTATCAAAAATAGTATGCTCAGTGAAAGAAGCCAGATAGACAAAAGTACATACACACTATATAATTTCATTTACATAAAATTTTATAAAATGCAAACTGATCTACAATGACCAAAAGCACATCATGGTTCTTCCTGGATTCTGGGGTGGAGGAAGGAATTGACTACATAAGGGTATCAGAAAATTCTTTTGGGAAAAGGAAATGTTCTGTATCTTGATTGTGGTAATGAATGGTTTTAAGAGTATATATAACTGTTAAAATTCATTGAATTGTACAATTTAAATGAGTTCAGGTAATAAGTTTAAAGGAAAATAATGTTTGGGAAAAATCCAAGTATCTAAGAAAGTAGAAAGATCGTGTGATATATTCAACTACATGTTTAATCATTATTTGGCTATTCAAATTAGGATAAATTTATCTTGCTATAATCTTAAATAAAAATAGAATAACTCAACAAAACATATAAAAGAAAATTTACTTACTTCCTCTCATAGAAAATTTCCAAAAGGATATAATAATAAATGCAAATAATCTGAAGGCCCATTAGAAAAATTGTTAAAAATTGATTCATTATTTTAATGGAATACTCATAAAGAGCAATTTCAAGTACATGGAAAGGTAGCGCTTAAACATATATGATATTTTTATGCATATTATTTCACGTATTTATTACAAGTCTATGAAGTTGATGTATTCTTACTTTTACAAATGAAGCATGGAAAACTAATTTTCTTCCTAAATTAGTGTTTTTATATTTTTCCAATTAGAGTGTCAATTGCTCTAGTCTTTTTAGAGAGTAATTTTAAAAGAACTATGTATTCAAATAAAAAACCCCTGATCTTTTATTATCCAGCAGTGCTACTTTCTAAAAATTTCTATAAATATGTTTTGTAGATGTGTGCATATATATTTATTGCAATAATAGTAAAATAGTTGGAATCAACCCAAATGCTTAAAGGGAAATATTGACATAGTGCAAACATACATTCAGCTACAGTTAAATAAATATGGTGCACACATGCTATGGGATAATTTACTATCATTAAAATATGAGTATTATATAAGTTTGTATGTTGCATGTGTGGAGTGCTTTGTGTAAGTTGGATAGTTGATTCATATTATTAGAGGATTCTGTATTTGCAAGTTTACCTACTCGCTACAATTTACTGGTAATCCCCAAACTAATACTTGAAGCACTTTTTACAGTAATTTCTGGACATGCACATTCACAGAATGGTGAAAAATTTGAATTGTCCATGCACATGTTGCTGAAATTGAATAAGAAAATATTTCCACCTTCTTGTTTCAAATCTTATACTATAAACTAATGTTCTTTTTCTGGTCTAGTTAGTGCCACATTTTTCACATTTTTGTGCTTTTTTGGTGATTTTCTGCTTAAAAGGAGCCCCAAGCATTATACTGAAGTACTATTTAGTGATTCTAAGCACAAAAAGGCTGTGATGTACTTATGGAGAAAAGACATGTACTACAGAAGCTTCCTTTCAGGCATGAGTTATAGGGTTGTTGGCTGTGGGTTCAATGTTAATAAATCACCTATAGATTAAATAAGGTGTCTTTGAATAGAAACAGACATAAAACAAGATTATATATTGATTGGTTGATGAAAATTTTGTGTTAAAATTTAAAAAATACATTTCCAAGCTCAGAGAACTAATAACTAAAAGCAATGTTATTATTTTTAATCGTTAATTTATGATTCCTAGTCCAGTGTTCATATTGTCATTAACATAGATACATATGTGGATTATATCAATATTTAAATAAATTGAACAAAAAATGCTATATTCTGATGGTAGATGTGCCTATAAAGGAAAATTTTGTGAGTTGTAAGTAGGGTTATATATTCATTCATTTATTTTTCTCCTTTAAAATTAAATATAAAATATCAGTAACAGTAGACCAGGAATCTGAGGTTAGTAGCAGAATCACTATATAGATTTTTTAAAAATATCCTATTCTTTGTGTAATAACCTGGACTAATCGGGATAATAATTTATAATGACTACGTCTTATTGAGTACTTGTTGAGTACTTGTTAAGTCAGCCACTTGACATATATAATTCCATAATATTTCAGATGTTAATTTAAGCTTCATTTCCCCCTTGAATTTTTTTTATCTATTCATGAAGGAGACCTACTTCTGTTTAGTGCCTCAGAGGAGATATGAAGAAGGGCAGAAGGTGGAAATTGTCTGCACACCTTACTGATTTTTATGTTCTATAAGTCAAAGCCTTGAGGAAGATTTAGATAATTTTTAGGCTAAGTCAGGCAGTTTGTGGTGGGTCATGCCAGATATTGTTAATTTTCCCCAATATCTCTTTCCTCCTTCTTCCATAGTAATAGTTCCGCTTTTTAGTTCTAGACATTTCTTCCCAGGAAAATAACTTTATTTCCTACCCTTCTTTGCAAACCAAGTTTGGATGTGTGAATAAATTATGTCTAAGGTAATACAAGTAGAATATCATATACCAGATTTAGCCATTTTCATTCCATGTAGGTTTGCATGTACCTTTTTCTTTTATTTAATTCGTTGCCTCTAATGTAGCCATGATAACTGAAATCAGTGCAGCCATCTTGAACCATGAGCTTATCTTGGTAATGGTGACCATGCAAGCAAGAACAACATAGTGGAAAAATTCTGTGGAGCAGATATATCCTATCACTTCTGGACTACCCCCTTCTGATATTTTTATTAGAGAAAATTATACTTATATTTTATTCAGCCACTGTCATTTTGGGTTTCTGTTACTCCCAGCTTAGGCTATTCCTAATTAATGTATATATATATATATAGTAGTGAGGGGTTAAGAAAAGCAGTTGGAAACAAGCAGGCAGATCAGGCACTTCTCACCAAACCACAGAGATATTCTCTAGTACTGGGAAGTTGAGAGTAGCAGAAGGAACTTGCACTCTCTCTAAGCCTGCAAAAAATGACTGCAAGGTGTATCTATGAGGATGGAACATGGGCAGCCTCACAATAGATACCTATACTGAATGAGTAACAGAGAAGCACTATAAACTCTGTACACTTTATATATGACATAATTCTGGGAACCATTGATCAAATTTTTCAAAAATATCAAATCATAGGATATATTGAGTAATTATTTATTTTTAACAGAACAAAATCCACCTGGTACCACCTATGTGCTAGGTATTTTGCATAAATTATTTCATTTCATATTCATTAAGAACCATGTAAGGGAGGGATTATGATTGACAAAGAATAATACCGATATTATTGATAATATTTAAAAAGAAACTGAGGACCAAAAAATTTAAGACATTTGCCGACCCCATGGAAGGCAGGTGTGCACATGTTCTTGGATTGACATACCAAGCAGACCCATTCTATGAACCATGCTTGAGTTTATTCTTCCTTTGATAGGTGATCATTGTGAACACTCTGTAAGACAATAGATACAAGCTAAAGGAGAGACATAGGTACAAAAGTGGTAGGTGACATAGAGATCTGGACTACTCATTTGTGCAGCTAGTTTGTGAAGTCTACACCTGTTTAAGCCCAATCCTATATGTACTACTTCTGTCTTAGGATGACTTACTATCGAGCTCTTCCAAATTTATGACTTTTTGCATTTGGGTGCACCCAGTTTATCATGGACACCATTGTTAGAGTTTCATCAACTATAAATCATACCCATTCTGGTTTTGTATTCTGAAACTAGAAAGCAATCAAAAACCTGTCTATAAAATCACACTTGGACCACATTTCCCTTTATTACATGACCCCATACATTCTTAAAGTGGGATATGATGGAGCTTTGGATCTTTGAACATCTAAAAACCTTTCAGAGATTTGGGAAATCTTTATATAGTTTATATCAATGGACTAGTGGGTAGAAGAACCCTTTGTGAGAAGGACTGGTGCAATCTCAGCTCTGTATACTTGCTGTTGTATATCAAAGAGATCCAGGCTCTTTTTAATCCAATGGCTTCTGATTATGAGAAATTCAGATATTAAAAAAACAACTGTAAACATATTCAGTGCCCTTTGACAAAAAACTAAAGCACTCTTAGACAGATTTTGATAAATAGTAAAACATCTTCCCAATCCCTCCTGAATTCATTGTTCTTTTTCTCCCATTTGATGATCAAATTTATGATGGAGTTTTTCCCCCAGTTAGGAGGTTTTAAGTTGTATATAAGAGAAAATTTTAACTCAAATAGTTTAAAAACGAATGTTTTGGATTTTGTCAAATGATTTCCCAATACATTCCTGATAAAAACCTCTGCAAACTGAATATAAAGAAACTTGCTCAACCTCATAAAGGGCTCTACAAATGATTTACATCTAACATTAAACGTAATGGTGACAGACAATACTTTCCCTCTAAGATTGAGAATAAGGCAAGGATATTCAGTCTTACCAACATACTACTCAACATCATACTGAAAAAGTCCTTCTGAGTTCAATAAGTCAAGGGAAAATAAACAACAAGAATACAGATTGGAAAGGAGAAAATAAAACCATTCCTTTTCATGACAACATGATTGTCTTAAGAAAGTCCCTATTAGTGAAACTACTAGAACAAATCATTGGTGGGGGGTAGGGTGTGACTACAAAGGGATGGCATGAGGGAGTTTTTCAGGGTGATGGAACCGTTCTGTATCCTGATCATGGTAGTGGTTAAAATCCATAGTATACCTATGTCAAAATCCATAGTATATCAAATAAAATCAATTTTATTGTATGTTTAAAGAAACACAAATAGCTTAAAAATAAGGGATATTTACAATCTCATATAATAAAATATTCTAAGGTGGGCAGTTCCTGAGTTGGTTCATTTAAAATGTCATCAAGGAACTTGGGACCTTCCATCTTTCTGTTCTGTTTCCTCCATGTGTTGGGCTTGTCCTCACCTGGTCCCCTTTGTGATTACAGGATGACTGTTGTGCTTCCAGGTCTTAGAGACAGATATGGCAATATTACTGTGTATGTCTCATTTCATATCAGTAAGGAAACTTTCCTCAGAAGTCCCTAGTGGACTTCCTGTCATGTTCTGTTGGCCCAAATTTTGTCAAATATCTTTTGTTAAAAGAGTCATTGAAAGGGAAATGGGGGTTTTAACATCAATATATGACCTGAGATATAATCATATGGCTTTCTACCTTCCTATGTACTAGTATATGCTAGAATGAAGAATAATGGCTAATGCTATGAAAAAAACAAAAATAAACCTAGCCATTTTTAATGTTTATTAACATGAAAACAGATGCTAACCTTTGGATAGAGAACTCATTTCAGTAAGTTTTCCTAACACTCCTCCTACCAAGTGAGGCAATCCCGTTAGGAAAGTGAATTTATTTGAGTCTGTTATCAACATCATTTGATAGCAAAACTAACAATGAAAAAATGGTTGTAAATTGGTTGTAAACTGTGCAGCAGATGCCATCATTAACATGCCCTCCACCACATACAGATACTCTATTATAGGAAAGTAACTTTTTTTTTTTTCACAGACAAGGTCTCACTCTGTCACCCAATCTGGAGTGAAGTGGCATGTTCTTATTCACTGTAACCTCAAACTCCCGCGACCTCAAGCAATCCTCCCTCCTTGGCCTCCCAAAACACCAGGATTACAGGCATGAGCCATGGTGGTCGGTCAAAAGTAACTTTTATACATAAGAAGATTTAACTGACCTGAATTTGAGTTACTGCCACACAGACTTTGAAGATAAGGTAAGAGGATATAATCATAAAATCACTCTGTATCCCAAATGCTGCCTGCATGGCTGTAACCTGCCAGCCATCCTGAAGACCAAGTTTCTTTCAGTCTCCTTAAAGTGGAGAGGCCTCTGGTGTTGTTGTTATTATTGTGTTATTTCTTTTAAGCCAGCTACTAAGTCTATGGATTTGTCAGACAAAATACTACGACCAGAGATTAAGGGATATTATATTTTAGAATTAATACATTCTGCCTTTGTGAATAGCACAGAGTTTGATGACTGCGTCTTGGTAAACATTTATAAAGACATAAATAAACCATTCGTAACTTCAAATTGCAACCATTTTGAAAAACTTGAAAGCTGTTTCATAAAGGAAATGCCAAATTTATTGCAAGTCAGTACAAAAGGAAACATTGTTGAATATGTTTCACAGAACCATATAGTTAGTAGGCTATCCAGGTTTAAAATAATAGCTTGCTTGATGTTTTTGTACAATTTTATTTTGATTGCTGGCTATCTATGGAGCTAATAGAAAATCAAATAAGGCTTTGTGGAACCTAAGAGTTTCAGATTCTTCTCCTGAATGAAAAAAAGTAAAAAATAAGAGAAAAAGAAAAAAAGAGAAAAAAATGAAATATAAAGGAAGTGACATGAGAATTGCAGATAGTACTTTTCTATTTTGCTTTTGGCTACGGTGTTTAAAAGACAATCTATAGTCTATAGTTTTGTAGATTTCATTTGCAATATACAAAAGTGATATGGTGTTATTAGGCAAGCAAGTAAACTGTTACATATATCACATGTGATACAAGAGTCTGCTTTTTCTATTACATAAATACATGTCTTAAGTAAAATCTGGTAACAAATTAGATATTGGTCCCAAAGTATCTGTATTATGCAGGCTACATCAACAAAATTAAATGTTAGGTTTGTGCCATGAATCTTTATTCAGATTATTATTTGTAGATTGATGACTTGCTGAAGTGAAACTAGGATGGCTGTTCAAGATTTATCTTCCCGGTTCACCTCATGAACTGTGGAACATATGGCATCTCTGTGACTTGAGAGGGAAGAATCCCTTTTTCTCGCTCCCAAATACAGTATTTTTTTCTATGGGATTGTTGCCAACTCAAAGAAGTTTAAACTGTTCTGTCTTCAAGGCAGACTCAGTTCAAGACTTTAAGTTTTTGTAATAACTTAATTTTGTTGTTCTTGTTCTTTGTTTTTTTCTTGTGAGAGGGAAAGGAAAGATGGTCAGAAGAGGATCATAAACAAATTGATTATCTTAAAAAGGTTTTAGAAGATTCTTTTTAACCTTGTATGAGGATCATTTTCTTTTTTTCTTTTGTAATCCTCAACCTCTTGCCTGATCCACTCTTTTCTTCCCAAGTTTGTAAGTAAATCCTACAAAATTGTACACAATGACATCTTTTCTCAACTTCCAAGTTCATGCAATTCATTCTCTGTATTGGATGGACTCAAGGCCCATCCCTGTGATTTTAGGGTAGACTATATCAGTACCAATTAGAATCTATTGTCCTGGGTCTTCTGAGATATAAGGATAGGAGATTTTAGCATATGGTTACCTTATGCATCATTACTGTGCTAAAACAGCTTTAAAATCAAAGTGAGATGGAAGTTTTCAATGGGATTAAACCCTAAGACAAGAGGGATGAAACAGTAAAGAAGCAAAGGGTTAATTAAGGGAAAGCTGGCCTTTATTTCACTCTCTAATAAACTTTCTTCACTCCCATTTTTGTCCTCCCCCGTTCTTACTCTGCATTCTGCTGAGGCAAAACCATCTATCATTTCTTGCCTGTCTGCTTCTGAAATCTAGTCATAGGTGATCAGGATATGCTCTTTTTGTGAACGGCAGCACTATTAGCCTAGGAGAGCAGATGGGCAGCTCGGTTTGAATAAAATGTCATGCTAACCATAGAGCTTGACCCCATCACCTGCGAGAATGACTGGTCTTAGACACAGCTGCTGCAGTTCATCTAAAGTTAAACCAAGATCTCTTCTTGATCTTAATCTTTGCAGTAAAATTTGAAGCTAAAAAGACAATGACAGTAACGTTATTTGATTTAAATTCTACTTGGTATGATGCTCTAAAATGGTTCTCTGACTGCTTCACAGCCACCTGTGAATAGCTTCCCGGGGAAGTTTTACATCTCTATGTACAGAGCCTCATCATTTTTCACCACTAAGTAACTCTTATCTCCAATTTTTACATTTGTGCCAAATACACTATTATCCTCCAAGTTTCCTCAATGAACACATTTGTTGTTCCTTCTTCTCTTTCACTTCATATATGCATATTTACTAAGCTTGAACAATCACTCTTTACAAGATCCCTTGTAGTTATACCTTCCTCCCCATTCTCATTGTAGCACTGAGGTATCAGCCCCTACTTGCAGGTGCCATGCCCTTCATACTGATCTTTGACTCTGGCCTCCTTTTGCTTTACCTCATTTGCTCATAGATTAGGTGCAATGCCTCATATCTGAAAATGTCAAAATCCTGATCAGCAAGAGATACCCTGTGGGTTTCTTAGCCTGGTTTTATGAAAGATTCTATGATGACAATGATCAAGTTAGATAATCTTGGTGCCCCAGTTTCCTTACTGTTACCTGAGTTAATGATCTACCTCAGAGAGTTACTATAATGATATTAAAGAGACTATTTAAAGTATCTATCGTATGGGAAGCGCTATATGGTTTGCTATTTTTGTTATATGTTATCAGAAAAAAATCCATTTTTATGCTTACTGTTTAAAAGTCTGACAGTTTTCTCCTGAGCATACAAATTCCTCAGTCTTATTGTACAGGCCTTCTATTAAGTTCCCCTTCCTTGCTTACTTATCCTCAGTCTTTTCATTCTCTAGGGTAAACCTTCAGTCAGAGTCTCTACTTTCCCACAGAAACCCAATACTAAATTCCAACTTAGTGAATGTTACCCCTTATTTAGAAATCCACCCCCCTTTTTTTATAATTGGACTTTGTCTCAACTACTTCATACAATATTTTTAGATGAATTCACCCAACGGTGGTATTTATATCATTCCACAATCTTAAAAAAAAATTAAGAGTACAATTTGTGCTCTAGCACCTTCTGCTGACATATTTGTCATAGCATTGCTCTCTAATTTTTACATTTATATAGGGGTCTTCTGAAAGGGGTTAAAAGTTCTGTGGAGGTAGAAAGCATGCCTTCCGTCTTCTTTTATAAATCTACAGTGCCTGGGATAGTGAGGTACGTAGCAAGTGATTAATAAACACTTGTCTAATTTATTTGAGTAATGGTTTGAAAATTTTCCACCTATATTCCTTTGTATATACATTCTTGGAAAAAGTCCAGGACAAGGAGAAAATAAAATTTTAATTCGTTTTTGTCCTTAGCCTTTTGCAGCTTAAAATAGCTAATTAAAAATAAAATTCCCTACTTAAGAAACTGGCAAACTAAAGAGTGCAGTTTTTGTCAAGACAAGAAGGTTTTAGAAGATTCTTTTTAACCTTGTATGAGGATCATTTTCTTTTTTTCTTTTGTAATCCTCAACCTCTTGCCTGATCCACTCTTTTCTTCCCAAGTTTGTAAGTAAATCCTACAAAATTGTACACAATGACATCTTTTCTCAACTTCCAAGTTCATGCAATTCATTCTCTGTATTACTTCCTGCAGCCAAGTTATATGGTCCCCTTTTCTGTTCCTTGAACACACCAGGCTCTGTGCAGCCACTTCAGGACTACTGCATTTGCTATTCTGTTTGGAATGTTCTTCTGCTTCCTCCTCTGTTTCTTTACATGCCTCAGGCTAAGTTCCAAGGTACCTCCTCAGGGATCACTTTCCTGACCACCTTTTTCAAAGGAAGATCTTAACTCCTTCCCATCACCTTCTATCGTATCGCCCTGCTTATTTTCTTTGTAGCACCAACCACAGCCTGAAATGGTCATATCTGCTTTTGGCTCACTTCTTTGTTGCTGTCTTTCTTTATCAGTGTGTATGTTCTGCCATGCCTGGGTCTTTAGTCTCTTGTGTTTATCACCGTATTTCTATCCTTATAAGAGCCCCTGAAATAGAGTGGGTACTCAAATAATTACTGAATGAATAATATACTGATAGTTTAAGCTACAAAATATATGTATTATCTATTAAGGTATAAAGTAAATATTCTTAAAGGGGGGTGTAGTATGGTGGGAATATGAAAAGCTGGTTGCTTATGAATTCTCCTGAGAGAAAAGGGGTTTGGAGTAAAGTTAGTCTCTTATAATAACTCAATTACTTTCATAAAGCAGGGTTTCATTTCTCCCCAGCTGTGAAAGGACTAATGGATCCTGGGTATATGTGTTTTCCTTCCATGCGTTTCCTGTCTATTGTATAACAGATGAAATGAAGAGAATTATTTTAATAGCTGCTAATGTTTTTAAGCAAAAGTAAAATATGTATTGCCCTCAAAGCTTGCCAGGATTTCTGACTCACTCTGCCAGTCAGTGTGGAGAGGAAATAAAATTTACCTCTGCAATTTCTGCAGACTCACTTAGATATGGAAACAAAACAATGTCTCAGTTTATAGTACAAGAATTTATGTGATGACATATAGTATATAAATTACATACATTTACTAATCTAGGGGAACTTCTATACTTCTTTCTCTAACAACTGTATATCATCATTCTTTAATTTACTGCTAATTATTACTATCCATGTTTATTACCTGCTGTCAACTCTCCAATTTTCCCAGTATTCAGTTATTACTCCCCAACAATAGTTTAGTATTTATTCTTTTCTCCATATGTTGGCTGATGCTGCTCCCTATGCCTAGATTAACAATTTTATCTCAAGGTCTGTTCCAAATCATACGTCTTCTTTGAGATTTTCTCCTCTAATCTTACTATTTTTGTATTTTTTACTTGTGTCCTTATCATTTGCTATATAAGAATTTTCTCCTTTTTTATAATCTATGGGTGTTCTCTCTCTTTAAAAATGTATGGTTCTCTAGGAAGAAGTCACCCCATGCATTTCTTTTTCAATCCTCACTATTCCTAGCACTCTCTGATCCCTGTCTAAGCAGTGCCTGAGCATGGTCATGTGAGAATGCTCAATAAATGCCTGCTAAATTAAAATGAATTATAAGAGGGCATGGAAAGACTGGAATATAGAAATCTACAGTGTCTGGTAAAGCTCAGTTAGGTGTCTGTTTCTAATCTTTTTTTCCCACATAAATCTTTGAAGTGAGTTTCAAAGAAGTTATAGAAGGAAACTTTTGTCTCCTTTTCTTCTTCTTGTAGTATTGGAGGTGTCAATTAAGAATGATAAAAGGGCAACAGCCTGTGATGGAAGTAGAGCAAAATTTTAGATATTAGGTAATTGAAATTATCCTTTTGAATTTTGTATTATGAATCTCCAGAGAAACAGAGCCAATAGAAGATAGATAGACGGATAGATAGATAGATATACAGATAAGATTATTGGTTCACACATGTATGGAGGTTAAAAAATCATGATCCCATATCTGCAAGGTACAGGCCTAGGACCCAGGAGAGCAGGTCATGTAATTATTCATTTTGAGTCTGAAAACCTGAGGACCAGAGGAGCTAATGAAGTAAATCTCAGTTTGAGGGTAGGAAAAGATGAGATGAGATGTCTCAGCTCAAGCAATGAGGCAGAAAAATGGGCAAATTCCTCTTTTTCTACCTTTGTTTTATTGGGGCCCTCAATAGAGCACATAATGTCCACTCCCATTGGGAAGAGCAATGTACTTTACTGCGTCCACCCATTCAGATGTTAGTCTCATCAGGAAACACCCTCACACATACACCCAGAAGCAATATCTGGGCACCTCGTGTCCCACTCAAATTGACATATAAAATTAACCATCACAATTCTCTAATTGTGCTAAGTTTGCTTTCTATGGAGGAATATACATACATCATCCAAGAGACACAACAAAAGTTAAGGAGTTATTTGGTAATACCTCATATTTTAAAAAAATATTATATTGTCAAATGGATCAAAGCAAAGAGCCAAAGACCTCTCTGTCTTAGCCTATGCTAGTCTGTTATGGGCTCCTTGTTATGGGATCTCAAAGAAACTTGTGTTGATCCATAGAAAAAATTTGTCAACTACTTGTTCCTTTTAGATGTTATGTGCTAGGGAGACTTTATCTCTTGTAACAATCACCTTTCTAAATTTTGATAGTGAGAACAATGCAAGTGTTCGCTTTTCTTTTTTCTCTTAGTAGACAGGAATTTTTCGTAATACTGTAAGACTTTTCCTTATCTAAGTTTTTCTGGCATAATATTTTTGTTTCTCCACTCCTCATTTATCCAAATTAGTTCTTCTGGTGAGTTTTTAAAATTTTACTATTTCTTTAATTTTCATTTCAAATTTTTTTTTGGAAGTGGTGGACAAAGAAAATTTTTAAAAGATTTGACTTATGATTATAAGCAAATATCCAACTTGATATTTAAAATATAATGAAAGATTTCTTTCACCAACATATTTTTCCTTCTTCTCTACTCTAGACCATGCACTAATTTGCTATACCCCGAGAATGTGTAATTGCAGTGGAGTCTCAAAGTTACTCTGGCCTTGAGAGTAACTTTGAGAAAGAGAGGTGGGAAGTGATCACATATTTCCTTGCAGCACCATGAAGGCAAATCTCACTAAGTTAGTGATTCCGACCAAAAGGGAGAATTGATAATGTTAATGAAATTCCAGTAAGGGAGATATATTTTGATATTATCAATGAGATAAAGAATATGCATTTATATGAACTAGCTGAATCCAGAAGCTTAACTGGGCTGGAGGGTAGGATATATATTTCAGATCTGTTGATATTCAAGCCCTGAAGAGAAGGGTTCAGAATTAAGACAGAGGCAGACTAACAGAATCCTCAGAACTTATGAGCAACACTAAGCCTGCTGTCTGAATCAATCCAAGAGAAACATAAACTTCATCTCTATATGCAGAAACATTAAGGTATCTTCATCTAATATTTTTCTTGCACCATTCAGAATCATTTCTGCTTCATCTATACCTAGGCAAATATGGAAGAGTCCATTCCAGAGAAAGAAACACCATATTGAGTCTCTTTAGGGTTCAAAATATCTATATTGAATTTTGCCTAATTTATACAGCACAGTGGAGAATAAATAGCTTCAGGCCAGTAAATTTTCTTGATAAATCAAATTATCCTTTATTCATTACTGTTTTATATTTTGATATTTGGCATGGCAGTCATCTAAAATATATTGTATATTGATTTATCTTTCTAAACAGAGTATACTGATAATTATATACTCATTTTAGTGATCAAGAATCATCAAAATGAAGAATAATTATTGTTTGGTGCTATAATACAGAAATATTATTTACAGTCTAAAGTTAGCAGAACATTCTCAGTGAATAATTAATGTAATACAATGGGAAACTCAGTAGTATTCTTATGGCATGATGTGAGAGAATGGCATTCAATAAACAAGAAGTTGAAAGGTTAAATGATTAAAGCCCAGAGTTAATACTGAGGTATAAACAACTTATAGGTATACTTGCCTCATGAGATCCAAACTCAATATTACTCTGCTGTTTTGAAGGGCCTCTGAGATAGCTTCACATTTGCCCTTAAAATTAAAGTGAATAGTTTGAAATGGGCAGAACTGATACAAAAACAGCATTCCCAGAGGGAAGATGGCTCTAGCTTTTTCATTGTTTTCCATCTTTGATTATGTCCAAATGCAACATGCATTGAAAATGTTGTGCCCTCTCCAGAGTTGCAATAAAGGTTTTCAGACATTCCGCAAGGCCCTTGCGTCACCCATCATGGTCCCCAAAGTTGTTCTGGTCACATGTCAGTTGCAGGGATACTTTCTATTGCTATTTAGCTAGCTCTGATGTAGTCTGTGTGATGAACACCTCCTATCACAGTGGGTAAAAAATATCTCCTTTGAAAGAAAAAACGTTACTTTACTGTTGATGTCCCTTAACTGTTGTGGATTGTTTCCCCTTCTACCAGTAGAATTTAAAATTTTAAATAGTGGTATACAGTGAGTCTTGTCACAATGCTATTACAACTGGCTTGCTGCAGGGGTCAAACTATTTCTTCATGGTAAATCTTAATTTTAAGAATGTTTTTGTGACTCATCGTATTTATCCGGCTATTAATGTAGCATTCACAATCTCACCATACTCTTTCATAAATGGAGTATTGTTATCCTTTCCAGATTGCAGCCCTTTTTATATCTCTGATCTGATTTACAATGTCAAGACATTTCTGGAGAGCAAAACTGCTCTCTGTTTGTACTTAATGGAGGGTAATTTTAGGGAAACAAACAGAACTAACAATTTGATTAGAGACAACAGTAACCTGTCAAATAATAGCTCTTAGCTCTTCATCACAGTCCAACTTGGTCTTTGTTAAATATCTGGAATGGAATCCTGTGTGTTTCTTGTTTCCCAAAAAAGCTTACCTTTCTAATAGCATTCAAACATAGCCTTGCAGAGGAATGTTCTGTAGTGCTAACTTGTAATAGCTTTTTCTCTGAACTCCAAGCCCTCTTAACTGAGAGACAGATAAAACCCTATCATCTACTTCATTTTCTCTAATTCTTTTTTCCCTTTGCCTCCAGGGGAAAAAAAGAAAAAGAAAATAGTTGGCAGCACATTAAGGACATGAGACAGAGAAAAATGTAGGTTCCTGAAATGTTTAAGGGTGATGGAAATCATCTACTTTTGGGAACTGCCTAACGGAATTTAGCTGGTGCATTAGTTATCCAAATTACCTCTCGCTTTTATCGCACAGACAATATACAGTTGAATTGTTAAATGATGTGCACTTTTTTCCCCAAGAGCAGGATTGGACACTTAATCAAGTCAATAATTATTCATGCATTAGCACAGTCTTCTTCTTAAAGTGTAACGGTGACTCATTGGGTATATAGTCATTATTACTGATTAGCAGGAAATTATTTTTGCGCATCAGTGGTTCATGTGAAAACAGCTAAATTTATTATGCTGAGTTATTTAACAGTGGACCATGTGAGAACTCTGGTGTTACTGTTGTGATTGAATCCTATGCATAAACCAGTAGATAACTATTTAAAAAGCTGTGCTACAGAGTAACCATTGCAGTTGAATATTTTTACTACTAGGTCCAACTTTCTGAAGTTTCATACTCACCATGAACATTCATAAAGCACTTCTACAATAAAGGTTCCTTCTAGATGAATTTATTTGATAAAGAAATAAATGGAGAGAAAAAAGTAAATAACATGAAAAATAATATAAAATTCAAACAATAGGGAATAAGTGTAAAAAAGAGAGGAAGAGAGGAAGGATGGAATGAGAGAGATATAATTTCATTAAGTTTGAACTTTTAATTGGATAATATTTGATAAAATTTCTGAAATCCTCTTTGGTTTATACAACTGAATTTTTAACATTATAAATGGAAGGCAAATTCTACATTTCATTTCAATCATGTCAACATAGAAAATATTCCAAGAAGAAAATTTGCAAGACATTATTGGTATTTATCCCTTTTGAGAATGGGTAAATGCATCTAAGATATGACATATATCTTGATATTGATCTTACTTCACCTGTACTCCTTCCTACTCTGTCAACTCAGAATGGTATTTTTTTTAAAAATCAACACATTATATAATTTTATCTGTAAATATTTCAGCATATATTGCGAAAAGGTAAAGATTCCCTGTTAAACATAGCCACAATATTATCATATCTTAAAAAAATATTAGAAACAACCCATTAATGTTATCAAATATCAAGTTCCTGGTCAAAGTCCCCCAACTAAACAATAGTTTGTGTATATTTGGTTTGTTTGAATCAGAATCCAAATAAGGTCAAAACAATGTATTCATTTTTGCATATGTATTAATGTATAAATTACTCCTTTTACTGATTTTTGTTCTTGTAACTTATTTGTTAAAAATCATACTACTTGTATGTCTTGATCTGATTCAGGCTTGCAATGTTTGGCAAAAAATTAATATGTAGTGTTATATTGTTTGTCAGGAGGCATGTGATGTTGAGTTGTCGTCTCTGTCTTTTGAGGTTACAGTCAAGTATTTTGTTACCTGGAGTATTTGTTTTATGTAGGAGAGACATCTTAAATGCTTGATTGTTTCCATTAATTTACCATTTTTAAGTAATGAATTAGTTATCTACCATCATCTAAAGTTATTAATATATATATATTTTTTAAATATCATTTGCATTCTTGGATTTTAACATAATTGATTGGCATAAGTCCACTGCAGTTTTTATTTTTATTGATATTCATTTTGTCTATCTTTGGCATGAAGAGGCTTTTCAAGTTGGGTCTTCTTTAGTCTTAGATGACCACAGTAGTCTTTGATGGATTCCTTGCCATCAGGCTCATGTTCAACATTTCCTTTTCCAAACCTGGAATTAGCCATTGCCTCAATGATTTCTGATTCCTTTTAGTGGAAAATGATATCTTGAGATCAAAATTGAAATTTCGGGCTTTTTACTTTCCTCTTGATCAATGTTTTCTTATTGTATCTAGGCCTTTTTGTCTTGTTAGTGGAAAGGCTTATGAATTATCATTTTAAAGAGAAAGTAAATGGTGAGTTTTAATGACATTCCTAATTCTAATTTACTATTATGGGGATCTGGTTAACTCCATTAATTTCATAATTACTTATGTACTTTTTTGTGTATTTAATGCTTACAATATAGTTTTAATCATTTATACATCACTTAAAATTATTTTTCCTTGTTGTTTGACCCAGTAATTAAATATATGGTAAGTTTGATTTGGCTTTCTGAATTTTGGGGCTTGCATTTTTTAAATTTTGATATAATTTTATCTTATAATTATAGAATAATTATATGGCTCAAAACACACCTACAAAGCAAGTATGTTCAGAGAAGTCTAACCTCTATCATAGGTCTCTCACCCTTATAGATAAGCATTTTACTAATTTTATGGTTTGTTCTCTCATTTTCTTTTGAGAGTAAACAAATATACACAGTCATATGATTTGTTAGATAAATGGTAGCATGACTTTCTTTTTGCACTTAATATTAAATTCTGGAGATCAGAGTTTTCTATGGAGCTGTCTCTTCTTCCTTTTAACAGTTGCATTATATTCCACTATGTGAGTTTAGTATAGTTTATTCAGCTAGTTTCCTATTGATGAATATGGGTTTACATACAATCTTTATTGCAAATTGTGCTGTAATGAATATTATAGATAATGAATTATTGTACACAATTTCATAAATATTTTGTATTGCATTTTTAAAAACAGATTCTTAGAAGTCAGATTTCTGGGTCAAAGAATAAATATGTACGTAATTTTGCTATATATTAGCAAATTCTTTTCCACCATTTCACATTCTCACAGCAATGTATGAAAGGAGCTGTTTCCTCACAGCTTCCCCAGCAGAGTATATTTCAACATTTTGGATTTTTACTATATTGTTAAGTGAAAAATAATATCTCAGTATGGTTTAATTTGCATTTATTACATTAAAAATTTTTTATGTTTAATGGGTTTTTGTGTTTATTTTTTAGTGAGCTTTATGATCATATCTTTAGTCTGTTTTTTTTCTTTTTTTTTTATTTCAGCATATTATGGGGGTACAAATATTACGGTTACGCATATTGCCCATGCCCCCCCTCCCCCCTCGAGGCAGAGTATAATTGTTGACATTTTATTTTTTCTTCTTTTTAAAAAAACGTTTTATGTATTAGGAATTGTAGCAGGTTGCAAAATGATGACACACCTTCACTTCATTCTATACTCATGCCCTTTACAACATTACTTTGCAGCTCTTCCTATGAAGAGTTGGAGTTCATTTCTTCAATTTGAACTTGGGACTTGTTTTGGCCAATAGAATATAGCAGAAGTCATCTTGTACAAGTTCCATGCCTAGGTTTCTAGAGATCTCACAGTTTCTTGGAACACTGACCAGCCTCCTAGAGGAGGAGAGTTTACATCTCTTAGCAGAGATGAGCCATCATTGCTAAGGTCAATCTAGACCTGGCAACAGGAGTGAGCCTGGCAGAAAATAGAGCAAAACTAGAAGAACCAAATACCCAGTTTAAAATTCCAACCTCGGAACCCTAAGCTAAATATATTATTTTTGTTTTAAACCTCTAAATTTTGCAGTGTTTTGTTATGCAGCAAACATTCACACAAAAATACTATCTTTTTTCCATGAAGGATTGCAATTATTTTCCCCAGTTTGTACGTTACCTTTATTAATGGCTGTACAGGTTGGATTTCATAGAATTCTTCGCACTTCTGTTTTATTTTAAATTTGAATTTTATTTTTGCCTTTATTTCTTGTTTTTTTTCTCCACGTACAAACATGGTTTTAAATAATAGCAATCACATTGAACCTACGCTTTTATATTCTTCCTTTTGAATTTAACTGTGTATCTTAACATATCTTCCTATGTTTCTGCATTCTGCTTATAGTTACACATTTTAATTTTCAATCTTATTATATTCTTAAATTTATCATAATTTATTCATCTTTTCTTTCCTTGTTGGACATTGGACATTCATTTTGTGTTTGCTGCTGCTATAGATAATTCTGTAATGAACAGCATTTGCTTTATTGAATTGTTTCCTTATGATAAATTGCCATGAATGGAATTACTGAGTCAAAACATAAAAATCTTTATAGTTCTTGCTATATTTTGACACATAGTTTTTCCAGATAATGTAATTTGTAGTGCCACCAGCAGTAAATACTGTGCTCTTCTTATTTATAGTTTTATTATTTACAGATTAATTTTCCCTTTTTTTCAAATCAATTCTTAGAAATGGTTTAAAAATCAAAAGATAGCAATATAAGGTATAAAACTGAAATCTCCTATCCATCCCCCCACAATAGTTCTCTAATTCCCAAGAGGTTCCACTTTCACATATTTTAGCCATTTTCTCTGGTGTTTAGCTCTAGGTTTCAAAATAACTTACTTTTAATATCTTCCTAATTTTAGATATATTATTAGCTTCTTACTATGGAAACTGAGTATTTAGCTCATTTAATCCTCTCTCACACTCTGATATCCTTCTCACAGATATATATTTCTCCTCCTCCCATCTAACCAACTCCATTTTTTAACATTTTAGATGAATCCTTAGTAAGTTTTTAATTATCATAACTTATGCATATATGATTTAATTCAGAGCCAAATTGAGCACTATCAATAAATTTATTTTCTTGTAAAAATGTTTTTGTTTGCATTTTGAAGAATTAAATGACCTTTATTATTGCTGTTATCTTTTATAATGTCTATGTATCCCACTCTCTCCAACACTTCTCAGTCCCATTTTCCACAAAATTGAAGTTGCCAAGTAATCTACAAGTTTTATTTCTTTTTTTTTTCTTGGAAAATTTCTTCCAGAAATATATTCCTTAAATCTTCTGCTTCAGTTTTGTCTATTTGTTCTCCAGGCTTTGTGGAACATCCATCATCTTCACATTTCTCTTTGCTGTTTTCAGGGATATTTTCTTCACCTCTCTCCTAGGCTGCATCTACTGCTTCACGGATGTCATTTCAGAAAGGACATTCATTATTTGTTTTGTATGAGCAGCATATGAAGCCTCTTCTGTAACTGGGGAAATCCTCTCTTGGATATTGCATGATGGTATAAGGCAACTTACAGTGCAGTAGCTGGAAATGTTGTATTCTGATTTTCTGAAACTCTCTTTCATTCAGGATACAAATGTGTAAGGATGGCTCAGTCAGATGTGTCCATGGTTGACTTTGACTCAGCTCAAGATGCATGAAGGAAGAGATAGGGAGCGCTCTGCTCTCTGGTAGTAACAGAAATAGCAGTATATGTAAAGTGGGGTTCCTGATATAGAAATGGCAGGGGTATAGAATGTCATATCTCTTTAGTGGTATGGCTTGTTTTTCCAGACCTTCCAATATCCTATCAATTATCTGTCAGGTAAGCTCTGTTTAGATTATGATACTGAGTCCCCTTTTGTTGCTTGGAACTAGGAACTCTGATTGATATAGAGATGGAAGATATATTGCACCTTCCTTTCTTATTTATTCCCTTGTTTTGCTGGAGAACATTCTCCAGCAGCTTCCTGTAAATATATGAAGAAAGACAATTTTTTGAGAACATGCATGTTGAAGAATTTGTTTTCTGCTCTCACTGTAGGTGGATAGCTTACAATCAAATTTTAAGGTAGCAAATCATGCCTCCGAATTTTAAAAGCATTTTTACATTTGTGTCATTGTTTTCTGCACTGCTGTTGAAAAGGCTGTTGCTACTTAAATCCTTTGTGAACTTTTTCTCTCTTCCTCTGGAAAATTTCAGGCTACTTTCTTAACCTTCAGTTGATGAAATTTTGCAGTGATGGACTTTGGTATGGGTTTTTGTTTGTTTGTTTGTTTGTTTTAATTTTGTGTCTCCACTTGTTTCTGTTGAATGATTTATTTCAATGTGGAGATCTATATTCTTCAGTTAAATTTGGGGAATTTTTCTTTTTTTTTCTTTCTTTTTTGATAAGCTTTCTCTCCCATTTTCTTTGCTCTTTTTATTATGCACTGAAGCACCTATTATGTATATGTTGAGCTTCCTGAATCAATCTTAATTTTTTATCTTTATATTTTCTGTCCTATTTTCTTTATTTTGTTTTTGTTTTATGTTCTGAGAGATAGCCCAGAATTTTATTCCTTAATATTTCTTTTATTTATTTGCTATTTTATTTTATTTGCTATTATATTTAATCTTCCAATAATTTTTTGTTATCTGGGATTTTTTTTTTAAAAAATAGCATTCTGATTTGGGAACATTGACTTAATATTTCCTTCATTTTTTTTAAGACAAAAAATATTTATAAAGGCTTTTTTTTTTTTGCTCATTAAATTTCCTTGATTTCTTTTTTTCTGTTTGTTTTCATTTCCATGTTTTATATTTGAGACTTTCCACAACTGGTGGTCTTTGGCTTCCCATTTATATTAAGAGTGAAGCAATAAGAGCTTATTGGAGCTCTATTTCCTTAGGTAGGGCTCGTTTACTGGTGGATTTTACCCATGGGAGAACTTAGGCTTTTTAATTGTGTTGGGAGAGTTCATCTATTGTATACAATTCAGTGCATTATATCAGTTAGATTTTGGTGTAGGGGGATCTGTTTGTTTCTTCCATCTCCTGCCTGGGAGACATAAACCTGAATGCTAGTAGCCTAAGCACCAGCATGGGGAAGTAGACTCAGTGTTCAATAAAAGTTTTCACTTAAACCCCATTTTTACTATCTTACATACTTCTTCCCTCCTTTGTGCTTCATATTCTTATACGAGTTCCTCTATTGTTTAAACTTTCCAGAGATAACCCCTTCATCTTTAACACAAGCAGGAGAGAGATAATTGCTTGGCTGGTTGCAATGTGAAAAGAGGATATAGCAGTTCTTTTAAAGACTCTCAGTCACTCATCCTGCTTTCTGCTCTGCCTTGCATCTTCCTTAAGGTAGCTGATCCTTCCCATTCCTCAGGCTCCTGTCCTGTGAATCTGCTAGATTCTTGTTGTTAATCCCTCCTCACACATATGCCTTCCCCATACAGGTCTTCTAAACAATAAGAACTGCCTATTTGGCTTCCAGTTTCCAAACTTAACATCTCTACTCTACATTGCTCTAGTTTTCTTTGACTTTGTGAGGTTATCTTTATTTTTTTAATTACTACAATTTTTATGGTGTTTGAGATGGAACAAAAATAAATATATGTGTTAAATTCATAATGCTAAACCAGAAAATTCTAAGTACTTTTTTTTAATAAGTAAAAAAATCAGGTGATAAAAATTCTTCTGTGGGTAGATTAGATACTAAAACATATAGTTGAAGTGGAAATTCTGAATTCTATAAACTCCACCTAGG
The DNA here is from genome assembly GCA_008086735.1 of Cheirogaleus medius. Lineage (NCBI taxonomy): Eukaryota > Metazoa > Chordata > Mammalia > Primates > Cheirogaleidae > Cheirogaleus > Cheirogaleus medius. Next base: position 66,037,976 of record VBSM01000272.1, read on the forward strand.
TTTTTTTTTTTCCCCCTTTATCTACTTTTCATTGATTGGCATTTATTAGGATGAGCTTATTCTACAGATGTATACCTGTCCGTCTTTTTTGTTTTTTGTTTTTGGACTCAGGATGAGAAACGTTTTGTTATTTTGTTTTATAGGTCTTATCTGTAACTCCTTTTCCATGGGTAAGATTAATATTATCAATATTATCATCTTGTCATTCACATTCTTAATTCAGTTCTGTATTCTGTAACTTAGCGAGACTAGTAACTCAATCTATGCTCCTGAAATTACTCTACTACATTGTTTATGTTTTGAAATACCTCTTTGTCTTGGACCTCTGAAATTTTATTTCCTTTCTGATGTAATTTTATTTTAAGATAATAAATAGGTAGTAAGTAATATTTATGTTACCATAATGGTTTATTAGTTATACACATATGGCAATCTATTTTTCTTTCTAAATGACAACAAATTGTAAGTATTTAGCAAGTGCTAAACAGTGTAGATGGAAACAAGAGTGAGGAAAGATTAGGAAATTAAGATTTATCATATGCAGAGATTCATAGGGAAAAAACCAGAAGAAACAGCAAAGTAGTCAAAAACTGAACTCTTTTTTTTTCTTCTTTTGCTGTTGCAAAATTATTGTTAAATGGTATATTTTGTCATGAGATTACCAGTGAAATCAGGAACTCCATAGCTGACTGAATGCTTAAGTTAATCCAAATGAGTCCAGAAGGCAGAGTATATTGTGTATCGATTTCCAATGTTCATGTAATTTGAAACACGTGTATAGCATTTAGCAACATGTAGAAATACCAAATAGATTACTTGGGATGGAGAATTTCCTTTTGTGAAAGTCTTTACAATTTTATGCTAACACCCCTCTGCCTATGAAGCTCTCTGGAGAGAAAAGAGTTGGCAAAAATTACCTATAGGAGTCTCTTTTTTAATATTTCTCATTAGTTTTTTTCAATACTTTCTTTGTCATGAAAAACACTAAGCAAAATGCCTGTTTACAACACCTTTAAAGCTAGAACAAAGTAATTTATAAAAGTAAAAGAAAAAAATTAATATATTATTTTTCCCCTCAGGCAGATGTAAAAGAAATGCTTTTAATAAATCATTGCTAAATGCCTTTTGGTCCTGTTGCTAGTCCAATATTATCATATACATTATTAGCTAGTCATGGGGTTCAGGTCACACTACCCCCAAATATGGTACCTTGGCAATTGAGAAAACATCTGAAGTAGGTAGGTCACTCTTCCCTTCCCTCTGCCTTTCTCCCAAGAAGCAGGTCATAAAACCCAAGAAAGCTTTTCTGACCTTTCCCTATATTAGGTCATAAGATATTCATTTTATAGGTGACCTACCTACACCTGGAGGAAAAGAACATTCTTTGACCAGAGGCACAGAGACACAGAAGAATCTGAACAAAAAAAGTCTTGATATTTTTTTATCAGTTTGCTACCCTTGGATTATAATTTTATATCCAGTCATACTTCTCTATGACTATCTACTTCTTCTTCAAACCTAGCAAAAAAAATATGCACATTTACACATTTCTTTGGATCTTTATTTCCTTATAATGTCTTCATTTTATAAAATTCACATTAAATAAATATGTGTGTATTTCCCCTGTTTATTTGTCTTTTCTTATAGAGGCCTCAGCCATGAACCTAGGATGGGTGAAGAAAAGATATATTCCCTCCGCAACGACATGGAATATCTGCTTGATCCTGAGTGACATGACAGTAAAACCTTAAAGTGTGTCATTTTTTGTTTCCAAATTGGCAACTTGTTTTATGAATTCACCTTCAGCCCCTTTTGCTTTTGGACTAGTAAATCTATTTTTCTTCATATGTTTTTATTTGTCTAAGCAAGGAATCAAAACTTCAGATTCTTGAAGACAGTAAGCCCACACATTAATCAGGCTTGGTAAAATAATGTTGTCACTTCTTACTTCTTTCTTTAAAATATTCTGGACTTCCTACTCTAATCCTAGTGGCTGGCACCTTGCTTCAGGTCACTGCATCATTTACTTCACATTGATTCATCTTATGATACTTTGCTTTTATTTTATACATGTAAAATTTTCCAGATTAGGTACTTAAAAACATTCACATTTGGAGGAGTTAAATGTTCTATTTTAAGAAAACAATAAAGTGCAGTATTCTCTTTTGTTTTCATTTATCAAATACTTCCTCTCTTTACTCATTATCCTCACCAAATTATATTAATGCTTTTCTTCCTTTCCAAGCTTTGTGCTCCAATATGATCAGAGATTCTGTTGGTTTTTTTGTTTGTTTTTTGAGATCACTGTTATATCTCTGCCATTTAATATCCTATCTTTCACATAGTAGGCACTCGATCATTAAATCATTAAAAAGCACCCTGATCCTACCCTTCCATAAAGAACACATAGTACATGCTCTTTCTTTTTCATATTCTGTAATGTTGATTGAATATTTTGATTACTGGAATTGAACATGAAAAATGATTGCTGAGTCATCTTGCCAACCAGAATGATGTACGTTCAGTGAATAACAATGACAGTAATGCCTAATATCACTGATTTTTGAAAATATATTTTCCCTCTACACTTTACTATTTCTGAAATTGGAATGCATCTGCAATGATAATGGGCCATGATTTAACTGGAGACTCTTCTTCCTTCCTTCCTTCCTTCTTCCCTTCTTTCCTTCTTTCCTTTCTCTCTCTCTCTGTCTCTCTCTCTCTCTCTCCCTACTTCTCTCTCTCTTTTATTTGGGATCTTAACTTAGGGATGATATGACTTAGAACCAGCACAGACATATATTTGATTTCAGTAGCACAGCTAGAATTTATTGAATTTCTATTGCATTGTTAATGTGCATGAGGTCTTATTTTTTTATATTTTACAGATGAAAAAACTGAGGCTCAAAAGTGAAGCAACTTACTTAAATTCATGTATTTTGTAAATGATACCATTTGAATTGCTCTTGTTCTAGTCCAAAGATTGTGCTCTTTACATTAACTAAAGATGTGCTTGTTTATGATATGCAAAGTATACCCTGGACAGAGCTCTGAATTTGTAGAAATAGAATCATACCAGAATTGGGAGAAAATTTAGAGAGCATCTCTTCTAATTTTTTTTTTTTTTTGTAGATTAGAAAAGAACTACAGATAGTTAGAGTGATTCATTCTGGGTGATAAATCTAGGAATTTTCAGACATTGGACTAGAACAAAAATCATGCATATTTGTAGTGACAAATACTACAGAAGTGTATAAAGAAAGAAGAAAAAATCTCCCTTCAACCGATTTTGAACAAATTCTAACTTTTAGAGATAGCATTTACCTTGAAGCCCTTTAAATAAGTCTCAGACATAGGGACTATGATGTAAGCGTGTCTAAATGCTTACTCTTAAAATTATTTTGGATGTCAAAAGGAAAATATTGCTTAACATATAACACTTCTAACTTGTCTCCTGCTACCTTTATTATGAGAGAAAGAACTGATAGAGACAACATATAGTCACACTTTCAAAATATCTACTATGTACTAGGAACTCATCATGTTTTAATAATTTAATCCTTATCACAAAGTTTCAAGGTGAGAACTAGCTACCTTTGTGGCTATTTTTATAAATGAAGTTACAAGAGTTTAAGAACTTACCAGAGGTGAAAAGATGAGGCAATTGAGAACTCATATTCTTTGGAAATGAAGGGCTGGATCCCTCAAACCCTAACTAAGGTTCTGGCTAATGGTAAATGTAATATCCAATCGATAATGACAGAAGAAATTCAAAGATATTAATCAAACTCTTATGACCAATTACAGAAATGAGGACTATAGAAGATTTGCATATTTTATTTGAATATATATACATTAATGTATTTATTGTTGTGTATGTATGTTGTATATGTTTATTAACCATTTTATTAATCCCTCCTTTCTTTATGTTATATACATGATATTGGTAGTAAAATTCAAATTCAAGCTTTATGTAATGGAATATTCAGTGGAACTGTTGCTGAATTTCAGAAACAATTAATATATCCAGTGATGGATACAATGACTTTTTGGACTACTTATTTTTAGAGAAGAGTAAAATATTGTTTTTTAAAAATAATAACGATACAGTGTTATATAGTGATATAAAGTTGTACTGTTGTTGTATGGGCGTCAAAATGTGAGTAGCCGGGGGAGCATATGAAACTGAGAGTCACAGGAGTGGACTGTGCTTCTTATCTATTTATTGCCACTTAGCTCCAAATTGAAATTCATCCCTGTTGTCTGCTCTGTGAAAACAGATCTGGTCACTTTGCCAACTGGTAAAATGTTAAGCATAGTCAGTACAGAGTGATGGAGAGACAATGTGGGAGAAAAGGGTTTTGTTTTCTAGTTTGGGAGTGTTCAATCAGTGGGCTCCCACAGCATGAACAGTTTCTTCATTGCTTGGCTCCTGCAGCTCCTGCATGGTGAGCAACTTTCCCAGCACACTGTTCCTGTGGTGTATGGCAGCAAACCGCACCCAGTGGCCGGTAGCTTTCACTTGTAGTGAGAAGCACCTCCCAGTGAACAGCTTTCATATGAACTCTGTAATATCGATTCCCAGCAAGTTATGCAAGCCAGGCATCTCAGCAAACTCTTCACCATTCGAAGAGTCATGGCTATGCCCTGTCCTAAAAGGTTAATATCTCATCCAGATAGGTAAGGGAAGGATCATCCTAGAATATTCTATCTCAGACTTAAAGATATTGCCTGCTGCGTATATCTGCTATTGCTATATTTTTTAGGTTTCTTTGTACTTCTTACCAGCTAATTTGTTCTTATTCTGATCACTTATTGTAGTTAATAATTCATTATATTAAAGTTTTTGTGTTTAAATTACTGTGTGGTTTCTCTCTTCTGATTAGACTCAAGACTATATGACTTCAATTTCCATGCTTTTAGACCACTATCCTGTACTACCACTGATCCTTACTATCGATACAGACTACTTAAAACTGATAAAGATGTGGTTTGAATATTTCTGAAAGATAAATACTTAATACTTAAGGTAATAGAATTATAGAATTTTAGGGTAGGAAAGAACATTAGGAATCATTTAGTCCAGTATGAGATATATATATATATATATATATATATATATATACAGATGTGGAAACAGAGCCCAAAACAACTGCAAAGAGCTGAGATCTATCTTTTGTCCACTTTTGTATCACCGTTGCATATCACAGAGTAGATATTTAGTAAGTGTGAATTGAATGGAAATGAGTGAATTTACTTAGGAAATAGTTATTGAATCCTATGCTTATAGCTACAGATGGAGTGATAATTGAGACAGACATAGTTTTTATCCTCAAGAAGTTTTCATCCAAGTAGCAAATCTGAAGTCAGAATTGTAAGTTTAGTTAAACCTCAGCCCTCATTATTTTGGATATTCCCTCCAAGGTGAAGTCTGAGTTAAAATTGGAAGCTTGCTTCTTTGCGCACTCTTTGCACTTGTGTCTAAAGCTTCATGGGACAGAGGATTGTGTATCTATGTTTAAACTTAAGTTAGTTGAATTCTGAGACAGCTCTTAGAGCCTGATATCTTGTGAAGTATGTTTTTTAAATTACTTCTAAAAGCTCAATTTCAAAAGCACACATATGATTGTTTATAGTTTTGCTTTTTTATTTATGGAGACATTATCTTTATGCAAGAACCCTAAACTCTTTAAAACCCTAAAGATTTTAATTCTGTAGAAACTTTCTCACTCTATTTCCTAGAATGATGGGTGACAGGAAATAAGGCTATAATCTAGTGGGGTAAGATTGTGATGTACCTTGAACTTTTAATTTATGGGATTTAAAGAATAAAGCTGGGCAGAGTTGGTTTATGAATTCTAATAATCTTTAAAAACTTAATAGATATCTCACTTCAGAATATCTTCACAAATATATCTCTTTGAAAATGTAGTTGGTGATAACCTAGACCATTTATTTTGTAAATGTTAGTTCATACTCCTCCTCCTTTGGAAGAGAGGTTAGGACGTATTTGAATCCATTAAGTTATATTTCAGATAAATTCAAGTTGAATTTTAATCAAATAGATCTTTTCTCTTAAATTCTGGGCATAGAGCTAAGGGTTTTGTAATTTTGCCATCTTTATAAGTGGTTGTGTTATCCTATATTTCACATAAATCTCTTTACCCTAGTCATTGTCGAGAACTGTGTATCAGAACATTTCGCAAAACCTTGTAATAAACCCTACTCTTAAAAATAGAAGTAGTAACAATTAATATATTTTACACAGAGATTGTCTGATAAAAAGTTTTCTCTTATATAACATTCATTAGTAGATATTTAAACTGAAAGATATCAGTAATTATGTTGCTCTTTTAATTCCATTGTGTAATTTTGAAAGAAATTGAAAAGTGAGGGAAAGTGAAAGCTGTTGGGCTCTAAAAACAAACAAACCACTATTATTAAATAGTAGTTTTAATATTACCTTGTTTCATATAGTAGCTTGTCATGAAATCTCAATTTTAACCAATTACTTTGTGTCTACTATCATCATATCTTAATTCATGTTAATACTTAATTCGTAGACCTAAATTTCAACTCTAGAACACCATGAAGACTTATGAAAGTATCACCTTGTCTGTTTCCTCTTCTTCCTCTATCTTATATATGTGTCCATTTCTTTCTTTGTTGTTTAAAAATTAATATCTACTTTTTAAAATTATATATTTGAAAACCTAGATTGCTTGACATATGCTTCCTCCTTGCATGTTCAGAGTTTCTGCTGACTTTGAAAAGGTCATGCCGGGCACAAATTCTCCATGAATATAGGTGAGGAAGCATTTGGTCCTTTGCTTCCCCTGGCCCCTCCAGAGATCATTTCTTTATGATGATACTTTAAAAATGCTTACTTTTCTAAAAATATGTTAAAAGTACTAGGAGCAAAGTAGAAAAAAACTTAAAATCTGCTATAATATATAAACAATGGAAACTACATATACCATCTTTATGTATTTCCTTCTATCTTTTTGTAGGCATTTTTGGGAAATAATTAGCATTATACTTATAAAAATTAATAGCATATAGTTTTTATTTTATATTATATTTTGGGAATTTTCCCATCAGTAAGTAACCTTCAAAAACCCATTTGTAATAGTATCACATTTCATCATCTAGAATGACACCTTTCAGTTGCTAGCGTAAAGGGATTTACAAGTAACTGCAGTGTATGAAGGAGGTAGACTGTCCTGTAATGCTGTGGTCCCCAACTTCCAGGCTGCAGACAGGTAGCAGTCTGTCGCCTTTTAGGAACTGGGCCGCACAGCAGGAAGTGAGTGGTGAACAAGGGAGCAAAGCTTCCTCTATATTGATAGCCGCTCCCCATTGCTTGCATCACCACATAAGCTCCACCTACTGTCAGATCACCTGCGACATTAGATTCCCATAGGAGTGCGAACACTGCTGTAACCTGTGCATGCAAGGGATCTAGGTTGCTTGCTCCTTATGAGAATCTAATGCCTGATGCTCTGAGGTGGAACTGAGGCAATGATGCTAGTACTGCGGAATGGCTGCAAATACAGATGGTCATTAGCAGAGAGGTTTGACTGCACAATAAATATAATGTGCTTGAATCATTCTGAGACCATCCTCTCCTCCCCATCCTGTGGAAAACATTGTCTTCCAGGAAAAAAGTCTCTGTGCCAAAAACGTTGGGCACTGCTGCTATAATGAACCATGGGAACATTTGAGCATGTCCTATGCTCTCTGGGGAAGACAGCAGGCAGAGCCCCCTGCCTGTTACATTCTCTACCGGTGAGAACATGTCTCTCTGTATAATCATTGGCCTGCAGGGATCACATAGGGAGAGAGACAAACCTGCCTCATTAGATTGTTTCATTCAGTGAAGGATGGGACAAAAAAAAAAAAAAAAACAGCTGGAACTTGCCCTACCCCCAGCATGATAATTGCTAAATTTGTAATCCATAAAAGGAACAATGAAAATCTAAGTCAATTATATAAATATTTTATGGAATATACATCATTCACCTACAAAAGTAAATCAATACTATTATTCTATTTTGATCGTAATGCACTAAGAATGATACAATCTTTCTTTAAAATCTTTACTTCAATTAACCCTCCTCCCAATTTTCACAATGGCGTGATAGTCACAAAAGTGACTTTCAGGTTGCCAATGTGTCTGGTTCCTTGTAAATGGCCAATCAAGGTAACAATAAACTTCTCTCAAGAACAGTTAAGGTTTTATAAAATCTAAACTCTTTCATAGAGTAAAAATGTTCACAATAGCAAATGTAATGAATGGTAAGTAGAGAGGGATTTTCATCAGATGGTGAGCTTTATTTTTTTCCCTGGTAATAATGGTAGGCTGAATACTCTGACCTAGGTCTATTACTTTCAGTAGTGTAATGATGTTGGCCAACAGGCATCAAAGTGGTACAAATCAGTGGAGGGTTGTGAGTACTTTGAAGACATTAATTTTGCATATTTTTATACCTCATAATAACAAGGTCTGTAACTAATATTTAGATTTTAAAAACCTTTTTTAAACGAAAAACATTAGTGATTATTTAAGCGTTAGAGTTAAATAGATACTCTAGTCTGAAAGTAAAAATTTAATGGAATGTTAATGTATCTGTTCAAATGCTAGAAAAATTTAATGTTTTTTATGAAACATATTTGAAATATATTGTTTTGAAGCAATACTTTATATTTATATAATAACAGTGTTATACCCTTAATAAATATTTGAGCTATTTCAGTCCTGGTGAGCATCTTTTATTGAAGTTTACCTAGATGTCTAAATTTAGCAGCTGGAGTTGTTTCTGAGGATGCAATCAGACCTTGACTATAATTTTGGTTTAAACCTTTTTGCATAATTATTTTGAAGTTGATGTAATAGAGGAAAACAAAAACCATGTGTGTATGTGTATGATAGAGAGAATGAGAGCGAGAGCAAGAGAGAGATGAAAGGCAAGGTGACATTTGAAAAGGGAATTCAAGGGTATACTAGGAATAAAAATTAGTCCCTAAATGTTAACAAACAAGAGTAATAACTCATTAAGGGTTTTTAAAAGTATTATATGTTTATTCTCTATCAGCCTTACAATGTGCAATAACTTTAAGAAGACATATATATTTGTTTGCTTGTTTGTTTGCTTTTGATTATGAGATTCACTTTGGAAGCAATCATTTTGTTGCAGAAGTGAGCCTCTGTTTTGAAGGTATATTGTCAAAATAATGCATTTTTAAAATTTGCTTTTTATCTGAGATTAATTGCTGTCTTCAGTTAAATGAGAAAAATAATACAGGGTAATAGAAATAAAATTTTGCTAGATTGCTTTGTGAACTGTAATCTTTAGATCGTGAATGCATATAGAGCTCTTCTATTCCATTATTTCTTCTTTTACAGATGAGGAACCCTATGTCTAGAGAGGTTGTCTGACTTTCATAAAGCTCCCTGGAGGCAGAGTTGGGAATGAGATGTGAGGTCTTTAGAACCCCAGGCTGTTGCTTGGCTAACACTCTGTGAAGATCCATTTGTTCCCTTTTTATTGTATATTGAAGGCCCTAGTGTATTTGTAGTTCCCATGCAAGCAAGTATTATACTTAATCACATTTTATTATCAATTGCTAATAATATGTGTGGTAAACATTTTAAAATATTTTATTTTTCTGTGTTAGATAAAAGTTATCACTAAAATTCATAATTTAAAAACAGAGTTTTCCCCAAACAGTAACATTTATTTTATTTTTATTTCAGCATATTATTGGGGTACAAATATTATGGTTACGTATTTTGCCCATGACCCCCCACTCCCTTGAGGCAGAATCTCAAGTGTGTTCATCCCCCAAATGTTGCACATCTCACTCATTATGTTTGTATATACCCATCCCCTTCTCCCCCCTCCCACCCGCCTGACACCCGATAAATGTTATTACTATATGTCCACTTAGGTGTTGATCCATTAATACCAATTTGCTGGTGAGTACATGTGGTGCTTGTTTTTCCATTCTTGGGATACTTCACTTAGTAGAATGGGTTCCAGCTCTATCTAGGAAAATACAAGAGGTGCTATATCACCATTGTTTCTTAAAGCTGAATAGTACTCCATGGTATACATAAACCACATTTTATTAATCCACTCATGTTTTGATGGGCATATGGGTTGTTTCCACAACTTTGCACACAAACAATAACTTTTAAGTATCAAAATGAAGATACTAGAAGAATTTTTTGGCATCCAGGAGCAAAGAGCATTACCCTGTGATTACCACAAATGAGAAACTAGGAATGCTGATCAGGTCCTCTTCTAAACACCACTTGAAATTTTTTAAAAGACTCTTGGAATGTCCCTTAAGCTATTAGCACATATATTTCTTTATTGCAAAAAGGTGATAATAGCTGTCTTCTGGCTGTTAATCTTTGACCAAAGCACTGTGCACACCCTGATTCCACTTTTATTGAAATAGTAAGCTCCTTGATGTGTCTCTGTTCATGATAGGGCCAAACATATTTGAATATCTTCCCAGCAGGGCTGTAGAAAGAAGATTGAAAAAATAGAAAAAAATTAATTTTCAGATTTGGATTTTGGTTATTGCTGTGAACTTTTCCTAAGAATCATTTGACCAAAAGCAGCTAGTATAGAATTTACGCTAGAATGGAATTCTGTAAATTCTGTAATCATCTAAGTCGGTGGCTTTCAAAGTGTGGTTCCCCCACACTGCAGCATCAGCATCATCTGGAAACTTGTTAAAAAGCAAATTTTGGAGTTCAAACCCTAAGTTTGAGGCCCACCTATTTGTGTTTTAACAAGGTCTAAGGTAATTTTAATATATATTAAAGTTCAAAAACCAGTGGTGTAAACTAGAACAAAAAAATTTAAGGTAAATTATAGAAGTCAAGCTATCTCAGACTTGGCAACGGAATTTCTGATGCATTGGATATATATTTTAACATTCACTCAGGGAGACAAGAGATTTTTTGGTAAGCCCGCGTGGGTTCTTATTTTAACTTTAATGTATCACTAAAAGTGTCTGAAGAACTTAAGAGAATTGGACAATTTTGATAGCCAAGCATTAAAATACTGAAAAAAGCAGAAAGAGGTAATCAAGAAAAAAGGTAGTTGCTACTGAGATGTTTGTATCAGAAATCCAATAATTTGTACTGTGTACAAATAAAAGCTAAGGAAGGGTAGGGCATGATAAATGAGTTAGCACATGTTAACAGATTATGGCCATGGGAGGGCATTACTCATGTTCAACATTTGCTTCAATAAAAAAAAAAAAGTTTGAACTGTTATGAAAAGAATGATAGATCTTGAGGTTTAGTTTAGGTCTTTAAAATTAAGAAAATCAAAGAAGTTGGATTTACTTCATTAGAAAGTTATTAATACTTTATATAGTTTATACTGGTAGAAATTCTCTTTCTTTTGTTGCAGAAATAACTCTTTTCCAGGGAAGAAGAGTTATAAAAGAAAGTTAATTTAGTACTGGACAAAATTATGTTTATAGTTGTAGTGGCTTGAAATAGGTTGCTGATACTAGTATGGTGGAAGAATAATATTGAGAAATGTATCCACAGCTTGGTTTGAACATTGCTGGATGTATACCAATGGTTCTCAAAATAGTAGTTATGGAGAGGTGAAGGGAAAAGTGGTGAGTTTGTCAGAATTTCCTGGAAGTCCTACATTAAACTACTTATGCTCCTAAATGTCATGCACCCCCTCAAAATCCATTTCTCATTGCACCCATAAGGAATAACTGTCTTAGATTATTTTAAGCCTAAGAAAATTGGTCTTTAAGAATGTCTTAGTTATTTGCATTATTACACATCTGTAATTTTCATATACCTTTTCAAGATAGGAAGAAAATATTATACATAGGTTAAACCTTAATACCATGTGTTTCTATGAAAATAGAGGGAGTAGGAAAGCCCAATAGTATCACACGATTTTTGTCTCATTTGTAGGCTAAGATATCAGTATTTTTCTAGTTATAATGGATTATTTTTATTCTTCAAATACTTCTAACTTTCTGTTCTTCCAAATCAAGCCACAAAGGATATTAAAGATTAGACTGTGAGAGTTGAAGAGGTTGGAAGGCCTGCCTCATCCAATCAATAGGTCTTTGCAAGAAAGACACTTCTGCATATGAAGTCACCTATTGATTGTTTAAAACCCTACTATTGCTCCTAATCCTTTTGGTTTATTATCCTTAATGGAGTGATGTAAGTTTGTTAATATACCATTTTTCTAGGATGCTGGTTTTGTGAAAGAAAATAAAAGTGACCATCTTAGACCTTTGAAATTTGAAAGCTAGTTTTATGAAGGTAGAAAACCTCCTTAATGTGATCTTATATCAGCTGTTGTCAGTGTCCGTGAGCCTTTGATTAACCTCTTTCTGACTGTCAGCTCCATTGGAAGCTCTACATAATCTTCTGTGCTTTAGTCTTCTAGTTAGTCAGTGTTTTGGCCAGGGCCCTGGGTCACCCTCAGTTCTTGCCTGGTCTCGTCTCTTCTCTTCTCTTCTCTTCTCTTCTCTTCTTTCTCTTCTCTTCACATCTTCTCAGATCCTTGGTCCCTGTTACCATCAGTGCCATCTGCTGCTCTGTCAGCTCAAGTCTAACCAAGACATTCTTTTTAAAATCAGCATTGTCCCAGAAAACATACTAAACACAGGGTAATGTTACCCCTGACACAGTCAGTGTAGATGTAACAGATACATAGCATGAACTTGAGGAACATAATGTACTCAGAAATAAGATATATTTAGGTAATTACATATGAAATGTCTGATTTTTAATCAAAAGTTTAGTTTATTATATCTCAAACAAGAAACAGTACAGTTAATCAAAGTACTATCAACATAGTTTTGCCATCTTAACAGTAGTTTGTTTATGCCAGCAGTGAAGAACCCTGGAGAGCAAATGGCAATGAAATTACAAAAGGTATTTTCCACAGCTTCTTGAGAATTGAATATTTTTCCTTGCAAGAAGTGGTACAAAGCCTGGAAGAAGTGGTAGTCAGTTGGTGCAAGGTCTGGTGAATATGGTGGGTAACAGAGAGTTTCCAAGTCCAGCTTCTGTAGTTTGAGCAGCATTGGTTGTGCAACCTGTGGTCTTATAAGAGGATTGGCCTATCTCTATTGACCAATCTCAGCTGCTTAATCACAAACATCCCTCATCATTTCATCCAATTGGTTGCAGTAGAAATGTGCTGTCATTGACTGACAAGGTTTCATGAAGCTGTAATGGATAATGCCAATGCTGGACCACCAAACACACACCATTAGCTTTTTTGGATGAGTATTTGGTTTTGGACTGTGTTTTGGCACTTCATCTTTATCCAACCATTGTGCTGAATTCTTGTGATGGTCCAAAAGAATCCATTTTTCATCACATGTAACAATATGATGTAGAAATGGTTCACCTTTATGTTGTGACAGCAAAGAAGGCAAGCTTTGAGATGATTTCTCTTCTGATGCTCGTTTAATTTATGTGGTACCTATCTATCCAGCTTCTTTACCATGCCCATTTGTTTCACATGGCCCAAGACTGCTGGAATAGTAATGTCAAACCTTGCTGCTAGCTCATTCCCAGATTGAGATGGATTCGCTTCCACCACAGCTTTCAGCTCATCATTATCCACCTTGGTCTCAGGTCCACCCACAGGGCTCAGTTTCAAGATTAAAATCACCAGAACAGAACTTCTCAATCAACTGATGTACTGTGTGTTCCTTAGCCACAGCCCTCCCAAGCGCTTTGTTGATATTTTGAGCTGTCTGCACTACATTGGTTCCAAGATGGAACTCATATTAGAAAATAACACAAATTTTTGACTTATCCATAGTTTCACAAAAATTACTCTAACATATTTTTTGAAAGATAATCAAAAGCCAAAACTGTGAGTTTGAAAGAATGAGGATGTATCTTTACAATAAAAAAGGGAAGTGTCAAACAGAAATGTCAGAGATATCAATTCTCAAACTTAGTACTTAAAGAAGATATTCCATACTTAATAAACTAATACCACACAGTGGCAGAAGACATGATTCCTCAGAAGAAATAAAACTATGTGTTATGTGATATTTTCTTAGTATCCTTCTTAACATTTTTCAGTTTCTCATTATACATCTTCATGAAACTTGATTAGTGTCTCAAAAGTATGTTTTATAAGAACATAGTCTGTGGCTGTTGGTTTGTCATGTGTGAATCCTGAAATCAGTGCCTGACACATAAGTGCTTAAGAAATATGAAGAAGGGCACATCACTGAGAAAGGGAAGAGCCAAAAAAACTTCATCATGTGGTATAAAGTTAGTTTGATGCAGCTTATAACTATAGGTAATATGTGGAACTATAGGTTTTATGTAGACAGAGGGGAGGTTGGCTGATAATTCCAGTGAAGGAAGTAGCATTAATACAGGGAATAAGATGAGCATGTAAGGAGTTCTGACCTAGCTTGGGCAGAGCGTTCTTGTGAGGAACAGTAGAATGTGAGGTTAGACACGTGAAGTGTACAGAAGACAAACGGCATGGATCAGTGGTGTCCTAGAGCTGGTTTTAATTGGTTCATGAAAGCCTGTTATGCACATCTCTTCCCACCTTCACGGGATCAGCCATGATGAAAGTATTTACACTGTAGAAATCAGCAAATAATACAAATTAGAGCTCTGCTCCCTACTGCCTCTCATCCCCACAGAACTACTTGCTGAACATTTACAACCAAATCAACTCATTAGATATTAGGTTTCAGAGGTGGTGCCTGTTTCTAGGTTCAAGTAAGATATAGCACGATGAAAGCAAAATATTTGTAAAGATTAAAAGCCACAACTTAACACCATCATGGTATGAAACTATTGTAATAAATAGAAACTAAAAGTACTGAAGCTAGTAATTTCAGTTAGAAAAGAGCATGCTACCATCCTTCTCAATGTGGAATAATTTTTGCAGGATAGGCACCAGTTCTTCTTTGTAGATGTGGTAAAATTTGGGTGTGAAACCATTTGGTCTGGGATTTTTCTTTTTAGAAAGGTTTTTTATTGCTGTTTCAATTTCAGCACTTGATATTGGTCTGTTCAGGAATTCTGTTTCTTCCTGGTTGAGCCTAGGGAGGATGTGTGTTTCTAAAAATTTGTCCATTTACTCCACATTTTCCAGTTTGTGTGCATAAAGGTTTTTGTAGTATTCATAAATTATATCTTGTATCTCCATGGCATAAGTTGTAATATCTCCTTTTTTTTCCTGATGGAGCTTATTAGAGATTTCTCTTTTCTGCTTTTCGTTAACTAGACAAAGGCGTGCCAATTTTGTTTATTTCTTCGAAGAAACAACTTTTTGTTTTATTAATCTTCTGTATAGTTTTCCTGTTGTCAATTTCACTTAGTTCTGATTTGATCTTATTAATTTCACTTCTTCTGCTGGGTTTGGAGTTGGTCTTTTCTTCTTTTTTCAGCTCTTTGAGTCGATTCATTAGGCTGTCTATTTGTGATCTTTCTGTATTTTGGATATAGGCATTTATGGACATAAACTTTCCTCCCAGGACTGCTTGTCTCCTTTGTCATTCCATTACTGGGCATCTACCCAAAAGAACAAAAGACATTCTACAAAAAACACACCTGTACTTGAATGTTTATATCAGCACAATTGCAAAGATGTGGAAACAACCCATGTGCCCATCGATACAAGAGTGGATTAATAAAATGTGGTATATGTATACCATGGAGTACTATTCA